>CM028133.1:908935000-909667500 GCA_016271365.2 Neoceratodus forsteri | reverse complement strand
CATCTTAAAATTGTACAAAAATACAAATACCTACAAAATTATACATTCAAGTTACAAACATCATGTTAATACTCACTGCAACTAGATGAAGCACTATGTTACTGATGCAAAATTTCAGGAGTTAAGGAGTCAGAAAGAAGATTACCCTCCAATGATATCTGCAAAAGTTAAAACTTTTTGTGTATATAACATCATGATACAGCTTTAATATCCATGCTAAATTTAGAGAAAAGAGGACAGTTTAATTTGGTTGCTCAAACCAGGAAAAACAGTGGAATGTAACTTAGAGATCCAGTAGTTCTCCTTGCTGGACAACAACAGGCCTAAATTCCCTCCCCTGGGTCCAATAAATACCCTCTTTATGCCCACAAACAGAACAATATCAGACCTCAGATTATTAAACCCCAAAATGTGATTCATCAGTACACAGTCCCTATTGCTATTCTAGATCGTCCTCATGTGGTCCCCTATTCCTATTTTAAGTTTGTATTTGGTGAGTCCAACATAAAAACTGTCACAACTGCAGGTGGCAAGGCAGACCACATGAGTGCTATCACAGCTAATTAACTTTTTCACAGACAGCATATGCCAGTAGCAAGTTAATAAAACTGGCCCCCTCTTTCAACATTGAACAGTATTTAAAATGTCCACATTTATAATCCATAGCTGGGGGGGGAGCCAGATAGTTACTTTAGGTGTTGGATGAAGGCTGTTGGTGACCTTGTCACCTATACTTGGAGGCCTTCTATACACCATCTTTGGTAACTGTGTTGTACAAGATGCCAGCATATGTTCCATTTCAAGGATACCCCAATGCTTTTGCAAGATTTTCTGAACCTCTGCAGATTGAATGCTATAAGTTGTGACAAAGGTCAATGTCTAATTGGGTGAGTTGTCAGATTCAACCCTCATAATAGGGGCAATAGGACCAGATCTATTCATGTTGGTGGCCCTATACCTTGCTTTTTTAACCACACTGTAACCATAACCCCTATCAATTAAACAATTCTCCATCTTCTTAGAGTTACATTCAAAGGTCTCCCCCATACTGTAGATCCTATGAATACATAAGAATGGACTAACCTGTATATTATCTACAGTGCTGCTGGGGTGGCAAGAGCTAGCTAGCAATAGTGTGTTTTGATCAGTGCCTTGTCAGAATTGGTTAGTATTAATGCCCTGTTCGGAGTTTTTCTTGATTTCAATATCTAAGAAAGAGATCCTTTTAAGACTGTAGTTGACAGTAAATTTAAAATGATCATAACTGCCTTTCAGCAATTAAACAAATGTAGCTCTTCAGCTGACCCCTGCCACATCATAAAGTAGTAATCAGTGTACCTTCTCCACAGTACGACCTCAGGCCCAGAAAACATCACAGGAAAAATTATAATACTAATGTGCCAACATCTTATTACATCTTTAAAAAAGCTATTTGAAAATAGTGTAAACAGTGGAGTGGTGCCACTGGACTGGAGAACAGGTAACATCATCCCAATCTTTAAAAAAGGGAATAGGACCAAGGTAGAAAACTATCATCTGATCAAACTTACTTCTTTAGTAGGTAAAATCCTGGAAACAATAATAAAAGATCGACTAGATAAAAGCTTGGATAACATTGACAGTGCACAGCATGGCTTTGTCAAGAAAAGATTGTGCCTAACCAACTTAATGTGCTTCTATGAGACAGCTGATAAAAGCCTTGATAGCAAAGTACTCTACAATATTATCTATATCGACTTCAGTAAGGCTTTTATCAGGGTACCGCATGACCGCATCATTAAAAAACTAATAAAAGAGGTGTATGTAATAAAATCATTGCATGGATAAAAAGTTGTTTTGAGGGGAGAACTCAGAGGGTGGTGATAAATGGATAAGCATCAGATCTAGCACAGGTATCTAGTGGTGTCCAACAGGGCTCGGTTTTGGACCCATATATCTTCCAATTATTCATTGCCTACATTAAAGTTAATGACAATATCAAGTTTGCAGATGATTTAAAACTGGGGGGTTGTGGTACCATTGACCACATTATGTCACTGCAAAAAGACCTGGACACCATTTTGAACTGAACAATTACTTGGGGTATGACACTAAACATAGAAAAGTGTAACGTTATGCTCCTTGGGTACAGAAACATTAAACATCAGTACCTCATGGGGACTATCATCGTGTCTAAAACACTTGTTGAAAGGGACCTGGGAGCTCTTATGTCACAGGATTTGAAATTCACTGAACAAACAAATACAGTCATAGAAAAAGCAAACAGAATTATGTGGACAATAAAAAATAACTTCATTACAAGAGATGCTAAAGTAAAGTTACCACAATATAGGGCATATATCAGACCACACATGGATTACTGCTCCCAACTTTGGTCACCATAGCACAAAACAGCCAGTAAAAGCCTTGAACCTGTTCAATGTAGATGCACTAAACATATTATTGGACTACGAAAATAGGCTTAAATCATTAAAGCTCATGTCACTATAGACAAGGAGAATCAGGGGTGACTTACTGTTTATGTGAGATGTAGTAAATGATCCAGTTCTCTTTATGGAAATGGATATTAATTTTAAACAAAACGCAAAAGAAACAAGAGGGCACCCACTATAGTTAAACAATTTTCAATATAAAACAACAAAGAGAAAACACTTTTTCACTCAGAGAGTTGTGCATGTATAGAATAGCCTACTTCTGCATGTTATTACTAGCAAAAATAAAGAAATCTTTAAATCTAGACAGGATAATTGGTTGCTCAATATGAAAAATGATCAGGGGTAAGGATTTTGATGGGAACACTCATGGGCATCATGCCCCCTGTTCCCTATCCAACCGCAGTATGAACCACAGTAGAAACACATTCATCATTGGATTGTACACTACTTGCTTCTCCCAGTGGCTGAAGTAAATATTTGCTTAACTTGGTGCAAATGTCACACCCATGGCTGTGCCAATGGTTTGAATACAGAACTTGTCCAGAAAACTGAAACCATTGCTTTCTAACACAAATCTTGCAAATTCAACAAAAAAGGTCAGTAGCTAATGAAGTCTATGCACCTGTCAGTTCCAATAAATAAGACAGGGCTCACAAACACTCCTTCATGGAGGGATATTAAAGGAATAATGCCTGACAGGATGGGTGTTATGCTGGGATAACATCCCACCTTGGGTGGTTTGGGCCCAAGGCCACAGGCCGAGGACGTCCAACACCCGAGAAGGGATGTTATCCCAGCATAACACCCACCCTGGGAGGGCATTATTCCTATTATACAATGGCTTGTTGTTTTATACAGAATAAAACAAATTTAAAGAATGTTTTTGTTACTGAGTAAAAATATTTTTGTTTCTTAAGAGAAGATAACAATGCTGCAGCAGCAACAAATAATAAATGGGACTTCTGAATGTGGAGGTCATCCATTGCCCTTAAAATATCAGTCATGTCCTTAACATACGATTTTAAGGACTGAACAACTGCCTTAATATGTCAATCAAGGTACAGTACTGATAATGTGGTTCCATGACAGATGCAGTAATAGGTCTGCTGGGGGTGGCTGCACTAGTCTCAGACTTCTATGGGATTTCTACTCCTCTAAAAAAAATGGGATGCATCTGAATCATTATCTATATTATCAATGTCCAAGGTAGATGAGTTAGGATAACCTGATTGTTTAAGGAGATACTTGATGTAGTGATTTGCTTCTGTTGTCTCCAGGATAACATAAGATTGATTATTGAAAATAGTCTTGGTCATCACATATAAACTTCCTATATTTATATTCTTTAGTTTTCTGATCATATTTAGAAATAGCAGCATCATGATTTGCCTTAAAACTGCAAAACATTAAGTGTCTTTTTGTGGTGTGCATTGTCAAATGAAAAAAATATTTTTCGCACTTACCTACTGCCTTTAGATATATTGCTAGTTCCAGCATGTGTCCAGATTTTTTTTTTTTTGCTATTTCATTGTAACTGGTGGCACCCTAGTTCCAGCAGCAGCTTTTGTTGTTTTCTGTTTGGTGTTTTTTTTTAAGCTATGCAAAGGATGGGACAGCTAAAGCAAGTTTCAGTCAGTACTCCTTTCACCTCTACTTGAGACTTGTAGGAGCTCAGAATAGCTTGTCTACTAGTAAATCTATACCCCTAGATGTGGAGGGTGCACACCTTTTAACTTCTGACTTTGTCCTTGGTAAATCAGGATATGGTGAATGTGGGGGTATCCTGGTGAGAGCTGAAAACTCTGGTGATGGGACTTCTAAGAATGCAACAGGAGCGCAACATGCCCTATAACAATACAAGAGCCATTTGTGAGTTATGAGAAAACAGTCCTGAAAGTATGGAGAGATGCTTGGCAACAGATAACCCTAGAAAAGTATCTTCAAGTTTAAAGGATACCTGATGCGTTGTGTATACTTAGGTTTCCAGCATTCGGTCATGAAAGAGATTATTTTTGGTGGCCATGGAAAGAGCAGATGGATTACTCCTCTATACGTTTGATCTGCCTCATTATCAAGGATTCACTGAAGGTGTAGAAAAAGCTGGCAGATTACCTTAAAGCTAAATAATTAATTCTATCACAGTTTGCCAAGTCCCTAGAGTTTAGTTGCTGTAAGGTGAATCTTGATGCCACTATTGCTAAATATGACCAGAAAACTAAACAATATAAACATAGGAAGTTTATACATGATGAACAAAGGTATTTGAATAGTTGTGTGCTTTTCTGGAGACAACAGAAGCAAATCACTGCACTTAAGTCCATTTAAAAAAAATCAGATTATGTAGTCTACCTCAGACATTGATAATACATATGGTGATTCAGATGCATCTCTTTTCTTAGAGGAGGTAGGCCAGTCCACCCCCTCAACCAGTTACTCCACATCCATGGCAGCAACCCCACAGCAGTCCAAGACTGGTGCAGTTTCAGAAGAATCAAGGCCAAGGCAGCAGACTCATAGCGGAAGCAGAAGAAAAGAATACCCTCAACAAAGGTAGCAGACACATGGGTGCAGCAATTGGCATGGCAACAAGAGATACTACAGAGGGAGGCAGAGCATAGAAACATAGACTTTGACGGCAGATAAGGACCGCTAGGCCCATCTAGTCTGCCCATTTCCCTACCTACAGGATAGGCCGCAGATCCTAGTTAACCAACAGCCTATTTCTTCCTACCCCCCACAAGAATTGTCTTATGTCTGTCCCATGCATTCTTGAATTCTTCCACAGTTTTAGACCCACAACCTCCTCAGGAAGGCTGTTCCATGCATCCACTACCCTTTCTGTGAAATAATACTTCCTTACATTGCCCTGAGCCGCCCTCCTTCTATCTTTAAATTGTGTCCCTTGTTCTTGCTAGTCTCTTTTCTGAAAGATGCTACCCTCTTGGACTCTGTTGATTCCACTGAGGTACTTAAAAGTTTCTATCATGTCCCCCTCTTCCTTCTTTCCTCAAGGGTATACATATTAAGCTCCTTTAGTCTCTCCTCATACGGCTTCTCTTGCAGACCCTGCACCATTTTAGTTGCCCTCCTTTGGACTGCCTCTATCCTGTCTATGTTCTTGCAGAGATGGGGTCTCCAGAACTGGACACAGTACTCCAGATGGAGTCTCACCAACTGTCTGTTCAGAGGGATAACAACTTCCTGTTTTCTGCTGATGATTCCTCTCCCTATACATCCCAGTATACCCCCAGCCCTCCCTACTGCCTTCTCACATTGCTTGCTAACCTTAAGATCATCTGAGATGATTACCCCCAGGTCTCTTTCCTTTTTTGTTGTTGTTACTACCTCCCCACCCATTGTGTATTCTTCCCCTGGGTTCTTGTTTCCCAGGTGCATTATTTTGCACTTCTTTGCATTGAATCCTAGCTGCCATACTTCTGACCATTCCTCCAACCTTGCCAAGTCCCTTTTCATCCTTTCTATGCCTCCTTGTGTATCAACCCTGTTGCAGATCTTTGTGTCATCTGCAAAAAGGCATACTTTTTCTTCCAGTCCTCTGCAATGTCACTGATGGAGACATTAAAAGGACTGGACCCAATACTGAACCCTGCAGTACCCACTAGTAACCCCCTTTCATCAGTGGACTCCATTTACAATTCACCTTCTGTGTCCTGTTGTCAGCCAATGTTTTACCCAGGCTACCACCCTGGGTCCCATTCTCAGGCTGGTTAATTTGACTATTAATCTTTTGTGTGGGACTGTGTCAAATGCCTTGCTAAAGTCTAGGTAGGCCATGTCCACAGCCCCTCCCTGGTCTACTACTTTGGTCACCCAGTCAAAGAAATCTATTAGATTCATCTGACATGACCTTCCCGCTGTGAACCCATGCTGACTTGGGTCCTGTACTCCACTGGCCTCTAGGTACTCGACTATTCTTTCCTTCAGAAATGACTCCATCACTTTCCCTACCACAGAGGTCAGACTGACAGTTCTGTAGTTTCCTGCCTCTGTCTTGGACCCACTTTTGAAGGGAATCACATCCGCCTTCCTCCAGTCCTCGGTACCACACCATCTTCCCATGATTTATTAAAAAGAGTAGCCAGTGGTTTCACTAGTTCCTCCATTAATTCTTTTAGAATTCTGGGGTGAATTCCATCAGGACCCATTGCTTTGTCCACCTTCAGTTTTAGGAGTTCTTGCAGAACCCTTTCTTCTGTGAAAGGACTGGATCAACCCCCTATCAAGAGTGCTTCTGTTAATTAGATTAGGCACTTCCCCTCCTCTTTTGAGAATACTGAGCAGAAATATTCGATTCAGTATTCCTGCTTTTCACTGTCCCCTCTGCCCACCCACGTTCATTCTATTCAGCCTCACTATCCCTCCCTTTGTCTTTCTACGCTCACTGATGTACCTATAAAAGGTTTTATCCCCCTTCTTAACTGAGTTGGCTATCTTTTCCTCAGTTTGGGCCTTTGCTATTCTGACTTCCCTTCCTGCTTCCTTCTGCCTTAACTGGTACAGCTCTCTGTCCTGCTCCTTCTGTGTTTCCTTATACTTCCGGAATGCTATCTTTTTCTTCCTGACTTTCACGGCCACCTCTTTTGAGAACCATAGTGGCTTTTTCTTTCATTTTGATTTGTTTATTTGCTTCACACAAAGGCTTGTTGCCTCTGTGATGGCAGTTTTGATAATTCCCCATTGTTGCTCCACACCTCCTTCTAGCCTGTTTGCTAGTGCTTTTCTGAGGCACTCTCCCATCTTGCCAAAGTCAGCCCTCCTAAAGTCCAGTACCCTCACTTTTGTATGGCTTGACTCTGTAGCTGAGTTTAACGTGAACCACACTGTTTGATGGTCACTTGTCCCCAGATGGCAACCCACTTCTAGATCTGAGATCCTCTCACTGCCCCCGTTTGAGAGTATGAGGTCTAAGATTGCTCCCTCATGAGTGGGTTCCGAAACTAGCTCTAATGCCTGCCACCTGTAGGGCATCAAGAATGGCCCTACTCTTGGATGTGGCTGCAGCAAATGTGCTCCAGTTAACATCTGGCATATTCAGGTCTCCCATCAACAGTATCTCCCCTTTCTCTGCCATTCTAAGAATGCCTTCTTTCATATCCTTGTCCATTCCTTCCCCCTGACATGGGGGTCTGTACACAACCCCTGTGTGGATTGTGGTGCCTCTTCAGTCTCCAAGGTGACCCAGTGCCTCCTCTCCTCCCTGTTTACTCTTTTTGTTCAGTTGCTTTTATCCCTTCCTTTACATGGAGAGCTACTCCTCCCCTCTTCTCCCTGCCTGTCTCTCCTGTGGGTTATGTGCCCTGGTATGTTAACATCCCAGTCATGGTTCTCTGTGTACCATGTTTCTGTGACTGCTACGATATCCAGGCATCCCTCTTCATTAGGCCATCAGCTCAGGGACTTGTTGCCCAGACTATGGGCATTGGTACTCATTATCCTCCATTTCCTGATGGCCTTACTCCCTTTTGCCCCATCCTGTCCTTCTTGCCTTTGTCACTTTCTCCATTTACCCCTGCTCTTCTCCCTATCGACACCTCTATGTTGGTGTTTGCCGCACTTACTACCGTGATAATTTGGGGGGGGCTAGGATTTTCCTGCTCCTTTCCAGTGCCTCCCCCCTTGGCTAGTTTAAAAGCTTGCCAATGAAGCATTTAAACCTATCACCTAGGATCCTGGTTCCCCTCCTGGACAGATGCAGCCCATCATGCCAGTATAGGCTTGCATCACTCCAGGTGGACCCACAGTCCCCAATGAAGCCAAATCCCTAAGCTCCACACCAGTTTTTCAACCACTGATTGAATCCATGGTGTGGAACACCCTAGCCTATCCTATGCCATAGATGGTAGCACCTCGAGAAGGTTGCCGTGCGTGCTACTTGACTAAGGCCCTCCCCAATTCACAAACTCTTCCTGCACCTTCTAATCCTTTCTTAGCCAGGTCATTTGTCCCTAGGTGGACAATGACATCCAGCTCCCTCCCTGTGCAGCTGCTCCAGCAATCCTGAGATTCGCTCCCTGTCCCTCCAAGCCATCGCCCAGACAGGCACCTTACCTCCCTCTCCCTTCCTCCCCAGTTCTACCTTCCCAACAATGGAGTCCCCACCAGGAGTTGTTTCTTCCCTGCAGGATCCCCTGCCACCTCCTGTGGGTCTCTTTGTGGAGGTTCCCAGCATCCTCCTTGGTCTCCACTGTGAGTGCCTCCATAGAGGAACCACACTTTTCCAGAATGGCATAGGAATTGTGAAGAGGTACAACAGGAGGGATGCACCTCTGTTCCACCACCCTCACCTCCCTGGAGCCCACTGTGGTCCAACCACTCCTCTTTCTTGACAACCTCTGAGGCAACGGCAGGCACTGAAGGTCCCTGGATGGAAAAGGAGGTCCCACAAATCCTGGCCAACTCAGCCTGGAGATGAGCAACCTCCTCCCTCAGCTCCAGAGAGGTGCCTGCAGATGGGACAACACCGCATCCTCCAGAACATCTCCCAGAAGACTGCTGCTCCACAGCCACTGCACTGCACCGCTCCAATCATGTCTTATTTCTGGCCCCTTAACTGTTTGCAATCCTTACTCTTTCCTCTGTTTTTTTTTCTCTCTCTCCTTACTTTCTTCCTGTGTGCCCTTTAAGCTCCTGATTGTCCTGTTCTGAGACAAGAATATCCTATATTTGCATGAGACCACTTACTTGCTCAGAGGCAGACCTCCAGCAGCTAGAGGGGCTGGAGAGCTACTCTTGCCCTTCTAGGATGGTGGGTCCT
Organism: Neoceratodus forsteri; assembly: GCA_016271365.2. NCBI lineage: Eukaryota > Metazoa > Chordata > Ceratodontiformes > Ceratodontidae > Neoceratodus > Neoceratodus forsteri. Next base: position 909,658,290 of record CM028133.1, on the reverse strand, counting down.
TGGTAGTTCTGTTATCACTCACTTCCTGCCCCTAAACAGGAAGTTCCTGTTGTCAGTCAAATCCTGTGCCTATAAAAATAGAACTAGCTTTGGGTGGGAAGGAGGGCAATATAGTCCCAGCAGAAGTCCAGTCACACAGCAGTTCTTTCTCCTGGTGTCTTCTGCCAAGCTACTAGCAAAATCTTTCTAAGGCAGTCTTTAAATGTAGCTTCCTTCTAGCTAAGCCACTCCCCCTACTTACCAGATCTTTCTACAAGTAATTTAAACCTCACAGCAGTTAAATCCTTTCAGTCACCTGAGATTTACACCTAGATAACTCTTCAGATACCCATTCAGTTCAGTTAACCCAAACACACACTTTTTTTTTTTGTATGTTAGTTTTTTTACCCTTAATTAAAGGTCAAATACAAAAGTTCTTCTACTTTAGTCAGCAGATATTAGAGCAGATATTAGAATATCAACAAACATCTAATGTGATTAATTTACACTGACACAAGTGGAATATGAGGTGCTGAATCATGGTCTGAAATTTGTACTGACTGCAAATATCAATCATTTTGATATATTTATCTACAGAAGTTTGGTAAACTGTTAAATGTAAAAGGACACTGTCAACACCTTTAGGCCTTAAAGTGTCTTTAGTTTAAAAAAGAAATGTAATGATTGGTCACATTCTGTAGAGATTGCTGATGTTGCTGGTAGTTTGATTCTGATTCATTTTTTTCTTTTTAAAAGTGAAAGACAGACTACCCACCATATTGGTGTTACCACACAAAAATATGTTTGCTTACATTTCTTGGATCCATGCCTACTACATCGTTTCTGGACTTGGGAATATCCTCCAACACAGTCTAACCACTAAGGATGCAGTGGACTGACAGGAGACCATTGCATCATATGGGCTGCACAGTTTCAGGGTGTTCCTAGTGACCAGGAAGTATGCAAAAGAGCAAGTCTAAGTATAATTACACCACTGGCATGCATTTCTGTTGTACTTAGAAAGGAAGCAGATAAAACAACCAACAACAATGAATTTTACAGAAAATTAGCAATCATAAAATGCAGATTTTCAACTAGAAAGAATATGATGTAAAAAGGGTTGACAGCATCCATTTAAGGTGCTTTCATTCAAATACCAACATGGCTCAACAATGTACTCTAGAAGTGTACTTCAGCCAGGAGCAACAGCAGGAGGATGGTGGACTTGAAAATGTGGACAATTTCTATACATCGGCAATTGAGGTCTTAAGGATCAACAGGAAATCAATATTTATTCCTCCCAGCCACCCTACAGTTACAGTCTTTGTAAAGGAATGTGAAAATGAACCTAGAAAAATGATGGCACATTCCTACAGACCTTTGTTTGTGAATTTGAAATCTGAAAAATCTGAGGTATTGAAAAAACTTGAGATTTGTTGGACATCACTATTACACCTGCAGATGAAAAGGGTAGTGTGTTGGTCAAGGACACTGACGTTTATGTGGCAGAGGTAGAAAGATAATTGGCCAGTGCTAAATGTTATCATCCTGTATCCTGTGGACCCACACTCCCCCTAAAAAGCAGAATAGATTCTTTTCTTTTGCAAGCTTTGAATCATAGCATCATTGACAATGATTCATAAATTCCTGGGCCACTCCCCTGGCAGACCTATTATTGCATCTATTAGCTCTGACACAGAACCACTTTCTCAGTACATTGATTGTCATGTTACACCATGGGTTCCGCCCTTGAAATCCTATGTTAAGGGCATGACTGATATTTCCTGGGTGTTGGTTGGCCTCCAAGTCAAGGAATCCCACTTTTTGGTGACACTCGATGTGGAGGTATTATACACCAGTATCTCCCGTGAAGGGTGTTTAGGAGTCCCATTTAATTTTTGGAAGTGAGAGGTGCTCAGGCTTCATCAGCTACTGACTTTTTAGTTGAACTTGCAAGATGTTTGGTACACAGCAATGCTTTCTGTTTTTCTGAGTAATTTTACATCCAAACCAGTGACACAGTCATGGGTACAACATTTTCACCAGGTTAGGCAAATGTTTACCTTGGCCACTGGGAGAAGCAAGTAGTGAACAGTCCTATAGTGAATGTGTTCCTGCCTAAGATGGTACTGTGGAGAAAGTGCATTAATGACATCTTTATGACGTGGCAGGAGTTGGCTTAAGAGATACATTTGTTTGTTTCATTGCTGGAAGACAGTAATGAACATCTTAGATTTACTGTCAATTACAGTCTTACTAAGATCTCTTTCTTAGATATCGAAATCAAGAAGAACTCAGAACAGGGCATTGATACTGACCTGCTCTGAGAAAGCACTGGTCAAAGTGGTTCCTGGTGGTGAGGGTGCTGGTGTTAGAGTACCTGCAATCAGGGCACCAGGTAAAGGAGGCCTGCAAGGATGGAGCCACACCACAAAGCAGCAGAAGTGCAACCCAACTCTGTGGCGCATGGCACAGCCACAGTCGACATACACAGAAACCCACCCAAGGAATGTACACAGGGCAACAGGTGGTACAGCAACAGTACAGAGCACCCTTCTGAAAATTGTGCCAGGGATAGTGGCCCCACCTGGACCATGTGAAAGGCAACAGGGTGCCATGGCAATGGCACAATGGCATACACACCAGCCCACATGCACAGTGCCACTGGGTGGAGGTGTGCAACACCAGTGGACCCACACAGCCTGGGTTTGTGACCATGGGTGCGGAGGCATGGCTGGCACAACACCCAACAGGGAGGTGCAGCACCAGAATGACAAGGCACTGTAGGGCTGATGTGGCACTCAGCACAGGCCTCCACACCCAGCAAACACCGTGGCAGTGGGCACGAGATGGCCTTGATGTCGGGTGCCATGCACACACTGGTGCACAGGGATACTGGCCGCCAGTGACTGCACACGACCCAGCACAGGTCAGGCCCACCAATGTTGCACCTGTGGACAGTAAACACAATGGAGAGATGGGGTAAAACAGGGGCACCCCAGTTGCCAACAGCACCACAGTAGGGCAATGGAGCACTGGACATGGGCATGGGCAGGCTGACCCCAACAGACCCCAACAGCGGAAGCCCAAAGCACATGTAACAGGACATGCACAAACCCCCGACAGACACCACATGGCCAATGCCACCCCCAATCCTATGTCAGCAGCCCTGGTGCTGGACTCGCCATGCCACAGAGTCAAACATGCGGCACACAGTATGTAATGAGGTGCCATGCAGGGCAGGTGGTACACACCACAGGGGGATCCCTGTGCAAGTGTGGACAGTGTCACCTGGGTGGTGTATGGCACCCATGCACCCGTTACACAGTGCTGCACTGCACAGGCACTGCAGGTGGCATGCAACCACCCCAGGGGGACCTGACTGTCGGACATGTACCGGCATACTACACGTCCAGGAAGAGCCACATGTGGCCAGCAGTGGTAGGCCGATCAGCAGGCGATAGCAACCCAGTCCATGACAGTGGCCCCTGTCCTGGGCAATGTACTCTGCCCATGGTGGTGCCACCGGCAGGATGTGTGAGACCACACCCCACTGGTGCCACATGTCATGGTGAGCATGTACACAGGGGGACCATGGACAGGCAGGGGCTGTGAGCATGGCAGCAACACAGATGCTAAACAAGTCTGTGCAGTGCAGCAGCACACCAGAGCCACAGCAGGGACCAGCATGGTGGGGGACTTACATGTTACCCATACAGGCAGCACACAGGGGTATGGGGATGGGCCACATCACAGAACCAACCCATGCATAACCCTGTCTGATGGCGGAGGCCTGGCAGCACCATGCTGTGGTGCTGTGGTGTCACACAGGTGGGTGCACAGAACAGAGGCCCAGACATGCAGCACGGATGGCCAGCACAGTGGCAGCATGGCATGCACAAGCACACATGCCCATGCACACCCACAACACCACACATCCACAGCCATACACCATCACACCCACACACAGATGCAAACAGACCCACACACACACAGGCACACAAAAGAAACAGTCATGAGATGTTACTGCTGTTCACACACTTTGCTGATTGGGAGGATGTATTAAATTGCACACATCCCCAAGGGGTAGGGTCCTGTCTGTGGGACATGCCTGCACATCAGATGCATGGTCATGTGGACTAGGCCTGCAGCTGAAAGTGCATGGCGATGCCCTTCAGGTAGTCCTGGAAGTTGGGTCCTTCATATCGCTCGATAAGCTCCATCATCTGCTGGCTCCTGTCCCTGAACCTGTGGTGGGGTGGTGCAGCAGGTTCCCTGGCCATGAATTGCTGCACCTTGATGTCATTCAGTTGCTGTTCAGAATGCAGGCAGTTGATGAATGTCCAGATGCTGGGATGTTCTGCATCCAGCAGGGAATTGAAGCCCCAATGCCACTCTTTGACCGCATTGATGGTTCATGGCAGTCCAGACCGTGTGGCATCATAGCAGTTCCAGACCTCTACTGGGAATGTTGGTTGGCAGCTGCAGATGGGCCACCCCAGCCAACTGTCCTCAAAATAGTCCATGAGGGGCACAAGCATTTTCTCCTGCTCCATATAGAACTCCCAGGTCCACAGCTCTTCGGACATTGCCTCAACCTCTCTGGGTAGCACATATGCCAGTGCTGGGAGGAGCCAGATGTACATGGCAAAGTTGGGGTTGCTGGTGTATACATGCTGGACATCTGGCACCTGCAGCACCTTCCGCCACACCACCTGGCACAGGTGGAAGAAGCAGCCCTGCAGGGTGGCATTGGGGAAGAGGGCATTGAATGCCTTGTAGGTGGCCAGTTTGGAATCCACCATGATGGTGTGAGGTGCCAGGCCTGGGTACAGCTCCAGCAGCTGTCGGAGGATGGCTGTGTAGGTGGCTGTGGTGTGCTGTGCCATCAGGACACACACTGTGGGTATGACATTGCTGTATTCAATACCGTGGACAGTGTACAACTGACAGAATGGGGTGGGCAGCATTTAAATGTCCCATCTGTACACCAGTGGTTGCAGTGCTCCATGTACTGCAGGTTCTTTGCAGTATTGAATATGAGATACCTGTCTGGGTCTGGCCCAGAGTCCCACAGTAGGAACTGCTCACCCCTCTGTGTGAGTGTATATTGCATGGGCACCACCAGTTCCATAAGTGACACTGGTAGGGGTGGTGTGGTTCTCATGGACTGCATGGTGCACCTCACAGACCTCCGCAGGTTCTCCAGATGTGGTAGTCAGTCTCCAACAGATTCTGGCATGGCGCTACAGCATGCAGCCATCACTTGTTGGGGAGTGTCAGGTGTTTGCAGTGCCCTCCACTTGATGTTAGTCCTGACTCTCTGCACTGTGATGTCTGCACAGTCAGGGACATGGTTGTGGGTCCCAATATCTGTTACAATCTCATCCTTGGTGCTGTGGGTTCGCACCTTGCAGTGTCCACCCTGGTACTCCAGACATTTCCAATATGTCTTTTCACCCCATGTCCGCTCCTTTCTGTAGAGGCAGTCTGTTGCCTCTCAGACTGTACATGAACTCCAATGGCATGGCTTGTTCAGCTATTGTACCTGTGGCAGCTGTGCTGTACTGCTGCTCTTCTGCTCTACTGAGTACATGCCATTGGCCACCCATTATGCAGTGCACCTGGACACCATGACAGCCAGTTTCCCTGTGCCCCCCCCTTGTTCCATGCCCCTTGCCTTCCCATGTTCCAGTGGTTGTGCTCCCCGCTGTGTGTTTACCTACCCAGTGTAACGTGGAAGGCAGCAACACCCTCGGCTCACCCAAATCTGAATAAGAAAGATGGAAAGCTAATTTCCAACTTAAATTCATGAATTTTATTGTTAACAATGAAGCACCCCTCACACAAAAAACATCTACGTTTCACATCTCCCTTGACACTTTTTCAAGATAACAGTCAAGTCACTAATACATCCCTTTTATAGTGCCTCAATACCAATTAAAAACACTCATTGATATTTACACAGCACATGAGAAACCTGTGAAAACATATAAAAAAGGCTCCCCTTTGCCTAGACTTGGAGCCGTGTTTCTTTTTTGAGTGCATATTGTGAGTTTGTAATGGCTTGGTCGTGAATCTGGTAAGAACTGCGGCATGAAAAGATGTCAGCTGGAGAGAGAAATGCGTCTAATAATGTAAGTAGCACCCATTCACTTGTGTTTTCTGCTGACTCCGATGTTTTAAATAATCAGAATGTTGCCAGGGGAGCATCGAGACAAGTAAATGGAAGTGGTGTTCTGCAGTCTATATTCTAGAATGCAGAGACAGAAAATCCCTTATTGGTATTTTTTGATGCTACTGGTCATGACCCTATAGACAGCACAGAGTTACAAGGGGGGATACAAGGATCCCAGACCATTAAAGATATTAAGCAGGCTTATGTTCAGTTGGAATGGTCATTTTTGAAACTCAGATGGCTATATTGGCAACAGGTGACAATGGTAGCCAATCTAACTGTAAAATGTATACCCAGGGGCTTGCAATGGGTCATGCAACCCGCTTTTGGGGTAGATCAGATGGACTTTCTTAAAGAATGGCAAATGCATTTGTTGGAGTCATCGGCAGGTTTAATTGAAATGATTTTAAAACATGCCGCTATTTTAGAGACAGCAACCCTATTGGAAGTGAATAATAGGGAAGCAGTATTTAATTCCTTCTCTGCTCATTTGTTATTTGACGAATATTTGAACAAACTGAAGGATACCTTTAGAACAGCTGATGAAAAAATTAAAAAAGGTTAAAATGATAACATTTCTGAGGGATAAGAGAAATCATGAACAGGGCCACATATTTCAATAGGGAAAAAATGTTGAAACTATTAAGTCTATCTTGAAAAATCCCCAGGGTGACACATATACTAGTGCATCAGGATCAGAAACAGATGAGGATACTGTAGAAAATCAAAATAATATCCCTCAACCTTTTTTACTGCCTGACAGGACAATGCAGCAACTGGAAACAACAAGGGGGGTCAGAAATGTAAAAATAGCATTAGAGTTGGAAAATAGCCCCCCTTCCCAAACCTCAGAACATGAAGAAAATCCCTTGATGGAGGTAATACAGGATACTCCTCCTTTGAACCAACAGGGACTCAGATCAGAATTGGTGCAGGTTACACAGTGGAATACTGTTATGGGGAAGGAGGCCCCCCATTTCCCACAGCTCCTGATAATGCCTCAGAAAAACCTGAGATGCAGTCCACGCCTTATATGGTTTTCAGACAAAGAACTAGAAGGGGCACACTGGGAAAGGGGAAGAGGTGAGGAAAAGAAGAGGGAGAACCCAGTTTGCAGATTCAGGTGCAGGTCCCAGCGGGGCAGATCCAGGGCGCAGGATGAATTATTGGAGGGGTCATCAGTACCAATAACAGAAAAGAAAAGTGAGCAATTGGTAGTGAACATCTCACCTTATTTATTGACTCAAGTGGAGAGAGGCATCTTTATTAAAGGTCTTCCTTTATTCCTAGGACTGCCATCACTCATTTTGACGCTATTGTTGACATTCATGCTTTTGCACGAAAATTAAATTTGAAGGTGTTTTTTTCTAAAAAGAATTCTGATGGAGTGGAACATCTGTCATCTTCTGATAATGATATGAATCTAAGTTTATTGGTTACAGATACCATTGGTCTAGTGGGGCAGGAGCAACATCTTCAAATAGATGGAGGAGGAGATAGAATTTTATCCCACCAATGAACAACACAGTGGGAATGTTTTTGCAAGCACATGAGAAGTACATTGAACTAATGATGAAGGATCCACAGAAGCCTAAATTCTGGAATTGCGTTATGGATGAAAGAAATGTGATATACAAGCTAAAGAATAACCAGGCCATCACTATCAAGCCTGCGAATAAGGGTGGGGCTGTGGTATTGATGGGAAAAGATAAGTATCTTTCAACTATGGCTTCTTTACTAAATAACCAAGATTTTTATAAGAAATTGTCATGTGATCCTACCATCAAGTTTAAACAGCAAATTGACATATATTTGTTTGAAGCTTTAAATCATGGTTATATTTCATAGGAAGTATGTGATTGTTTAACTGTGGAATTTCCTGTTAGACCAGTTATATTTGGATTACCTAAAATCCATAAGAATTTATATGCCCCCCCCCCCCCCATGAGACCTATTGTTTTGGGTTAGTAATTCAGTCACTGAACCTTTGGCACAGTATGTGGATTTTTTTATTAAAAATGTTGCACAGGGATCCAGATCATATCTTAGGGATAAAATGCAGTTTTTGGAACTCATTCGAGAAATGGCAGTAGAAGAATAGTGGTTATTAGTGACTTTAGACCTTCAGTCTATGTATACTAATATTCCTCATAATGATGGACTGGATGCATTAAAAGATTCAATACTGAGTATACTACTGAGTTTAATACATTTAACAGAAATTATTTTGACAAATATATTTTTGTTTGAAGAGACAGTATATCATCAAATAAAAGGGACTGCTACTGTATGGGGGCGGCAATGGCCCCCAATTATGTCACTATTTATCTGGCATAGTGGGAAAAGTTGGCTGTACATGATCCTGATAAAATTCCATTTTTGATCGTTTGATATTTTATAAGTGATATTTGGATGATATTTTTATTATTTGGCTAGGTAGCCAGGAGGATTTGGATTTGTTTGTTCAGTATTTGGAGAAGACAAACAGTAATTTACATTGTTGTGTTACAGTTAGTTTTGTACAAGTGCCCTTTTTAGATGTTTTGGTTAAGAAGGATGGGGGGGGGGGTTAGTCACTGATTTGTTTAGAAAATCCACTGATAGAAATAGCATATTGTATTTTTCTAGTTGCCATCCAAAACATGTGACTTTAAATATACCTACTGGCCAATTCATGAGGATCAAAAGAAACTACTATACTGAGAGGGGATATCAAAATAACTGTACTGTATTAGCAGAGGGATTTAAGAATAGGGGATACAGTAGATCATGTGTGCATAAAGCTAAAAATAAAGTGGATATTACGTCCAGGGAAAATTTATTGCTAATGAAGGAAAAGGGAAAGAAAGACCATAATGGAAATGAATATGTTGATTGTAATTTTGTTACTGTTTTTAATACACAGGACATAGAAAATGTGGTTAAAAGAAATTGCCACATTTTGTCCCTGGAACCAAGTTTGAAAAAAACAATAGAAAATGGACCTCACTTTTCATATAGAAATGCAAAGAGTCTGAAGAATATTTTGGTCCACAGTTGGAATGAAAAATCAAGAATGGAAAATGAGTCACACTTACCAAGAGGAAATATTAAATGTGGCAACTGTACAGCATGTAACTATATTTGCACTGGGAGAAATGTTGTTTTACCACATTCTGGGGAAGTGATATGGCCAAATGCCTTTATTTCATGTAGCACAGAAACAATTGTATATATAGCCATATGTAAGTGCAAAAGTTTTTACATTGGTAAAACAGTGAGGAAATTTAAAACCAGAATAATGGAACAACACAGACATATATGGCTAGGTTCACCAGAAAATGCGTTGGCAAATCATATTCTTTTAAAAGGTACTCAGCGTGGATTTACATTTTTTGGCTTAGAGAAACTGAATAATAATAAACGTGGGAGAGACTTAAATAATAAATTGATGTGTAAGGAGGCTTACTGGCAATTAAAATTTAGAGCTGGTAGGTTTCCAGGGTTAAATGGACATTTTCAGTTGGCTCCATATTTAAAAAGAAAATAATTAGAAAGTAAGAGGTAATTTGCCATGCATTCTTTAGGTTGAACATGCATAGTAAAATGTTTGATTGTGGAGTTTCATACATTTGTGTATCCTTTCATTTTGTGTATTTGTATTTTTTATGTACCATTAAGTTATTTACATGATGGAATGTTAGAATGTATGTATTTACCATGCCCAAGCAAATAATATAAAGGGTAAAAATGTGTATATACAGGGTAGTCCTTATTAGACTGCCTCTCTTAGAATGTATTATTAGATAGGGTTGCTTATTTAAGTAATATATAGCTTTTATATGGTGATGAGTGTTATTTTAGCACATTAATTGCTTAGCTAGTGATAATAGGTAACTAAATATTGATGATGAGAGATCCAATTAGGCATACAAACTTTTTTATATGTTATCACAGGTTTCTCGTGTGCTATGTAAACATCAATTAGTGTTTTTAATTGATATTGAGGCACTATAAAAGGCATGTATTAGTGATTGACTGTTATCTTGAAAAAGCGTCAAGGGTGACGTGAAACATTGATGTTTTTTGTGTGAGAGGTGCTACATTGTTAACAATAAAATTCATGATTTCAAGTTAGAAATGAGCTTTCCATCTTTCTTATTCAGATTTAGGTGAGCCGAGGGTGTTACTGCCTTCCATGCTAATTATTTCTTTGTACCTTGGCTCCCGTTTGCCTAGACTTGAAGCCATGTTTCTTTTTTTTTTTTATCGTATTTTTTCTTTATACTCCTCCTTTAGTGGCGTGGATCCCAGCAATCTTCAGCCACCGGCACCCGCCCCTCTCTGGCCCAGTCTCGCACCCCCACAGAGCCGGCCATTGTCACTCATGCACTCTGTGGCAGGATCCTCTCGGGAACCAGGGGGGTGCCGGGCGTGGCCATCAGCTGCTGAGATCATGCCTCTGCTATGTTTCCAATTATTTTTTTTCCCCTTACAGAGTGGATGTGCAATGACATCTTGAGGCACAACATGCTGGCATCTGGCCACTCTGGCCCCCTTGCTGCCATCACTCTGATAGTGCCCCTGGTCATCACCAGGGGCAGCTACAGAGTGGTGGTTCCATGGATCCCTCCCCGGGAAAGGAGATCAGTCCACCGGATGCTCGATCCTATCCCTCCCCTGCCAACCCCTGGTGGCCTGGGCTTGTGTCTGAACCAGGGTCACCAGCATGATGCTAGGTGTGGCATCCAGTGCCTCAACCCTCAGCACCACTGAGCCAGCCCACCGTGTTTCTTTTTTGAGTGCATACCTACCCAGTGTGCCTGTGTGTGTATGTTTCACAGGGGTACTCACCACTGTGCTATGGGTGTGTGCTCCAGTATCTAAACACATCCCATGCCTGCACTGCTGTGACATTCTTGCCTTGCTACCTGTGCAGTATGTGTGGCTGCCCTGCCCTCTCTCTTTATCTAGTCCTGCAGTGGCTCTGCTGCTCTGTCGGGTGTGTCTGCATTACCATGGCAGCACACATTCCTAGGCATTCCAGGAATTGCCTTGTTGACACCCTGCACACTGGCCTGTCTTTGGTTGCTGTGGTTACTGTGCAACTTGATGACACCGGGTGGATCCACTAATAGGTGGCTTGCACTGCCATGCCTACTTGGATGCCAGTACTGTCAGCCTTGCTGTCATTGGACTGCACAATGTCCCCTTCTGGCTGCTTGCACCGTTGCCTGCCATCCACCGCTCCTTGTTCTCCTGCCATCATCTGCCATCATCTGCTCTGTTGCTGCATGCTGTGCCCACCCGTGCGCTGTTTGGTGTCATTCGTCTGTTTCCTGTTGCAATCCAGGCATTGTGCTGTTCATGCCTCAGGGCACTGCCCGTTGCAGCTGCCATGGCTCATGCTCTCCTGGATGTCATCTATCTGCTGCCATGTCCCAGGTTTGCTCCATTCCCATCGGTGCATTGCTGACGGTCACCATGGTTATGTCCGATGCCATGTGTGCACCCTCAGTGCCAGTGCATCCACTTCCTATGTCATGCCTTCCTATGCAGTGTGGCTGGATTGCCTGTGGGTTGCCATTTTCTCATGGCACTTTGCTTGCTGGGGTGCACCTGCTGTATTCTGTCTCTCGCCGGCGCTGTGTTTGCCGCGCTCCAACTCCAGTGCCCTCACCACCCAGAACTGGTCAAAGCACTCTGTTGCCACTAGCTCTTGTCACCATCGACACACCATAGATATTATACCCACTAGTCAGTTCCTGCATATTCGTAGGAACTGCAGTATGGGGGAGACTTTTGAATTTTTACTTTATGAAGATAGGAACATAGGAAGGATCAGACAAGAGGAGGCAAAAGCCCTTCTAGCTTACCCACCATATATCAACAAGAGTAACCACAAATGCCTATTTTTAGTAGATATTTGTCCAATTCTGACTTAAAACTGTTTATTGTTTTACATTCCACCACTTGAGTGGGCAAGCCATTCTATATACCCTCCACTCTCTGCAAGAACCATAATCTTCTCCTTTCAGTTTTGAATTTCCTGCCCTTTAACTGTAATTTATGACTTCTTGTGACTTTTTCACTGACTGAAAATCCAATATCTAGACTTGATCTCAAATCACTGTTGTTTATAGCTCTAAAGACCAATATCATATCACCCCTTAGTCTTCTCATCTCCACCATACAGAGGCCCAATTCATGAAACCTTTGATCATAACTCAGTCTGTTCATTCCTTTTCTTATTTTCATAGTTTTCCTCTGTATCCTTTCTAACTTATGTATGTTTGCTTTGATCGATGGGTTCCATAACTGTCCTCAATACTCCAGATGCAGGCAAACTAGCGACCCATACTGTGGCACAACCACCTCCCTCTCCCTACATGTCAGATTTTTCCTTATACGACCCATGATCCTATTATACTTTTCGACTACCTCGTCACACTGTTTTGAGAATTTCAACTTGCTATCTATTAAAATTCCTAGATTTTTCCCATAATTCAAAGTTCTTAGTTGTGAGGCACCTATGTAATATTTTCCCTGCTTATTGTCTGACTCAAAATGCATCACCATGCACTTTTCACTATTAAAACTCTTTTGATTTGTTAGCAACCAGTTGTATAAATTATTGAGATCATCCTGTAGTTTTTTATTTCCATCCACAATGCCTACAGCATGGCCTACTTTGGTATCATCTGCAAAACTGGCTATCAGTTTCTTTGTTAGTGGCTATAGTTACAATGTGATTAAGCAAGCAAGGGCCACCAACATCAGTCAATACATCTGACCTAACTGCCCTCACCACTTTGATTGAGTCTGGTTACTCACCCAATCAAACACTTAACTTTGTCACAATTTACAGCATTTAATCTGGGCAGGTCCAGAAAATCTTGCAAGAAACAGGGATATCCTTCAAACGAAGAAGAAACTGGCATCTTGTATAACACAGTTACCAAGGATGATATATTGAAGGGCCCCCAATATAGGTAACAAAGTCACCAACAGTCTTCGACCCACACCTAAAGTAACTATCTGACTACCCCTTTCCCAAGCTGGGAATCATAAATGTGCAACATTGTAAATATTGTCCAGTGTTGAAAGAGGGGACCAGTTTTATTAATCTTGTTACTGGTGATATGCTGTCTGTGAAAAAGTTCATTAACTGTGATAGCACTCATGTAATCTACCTTGCCACCTGTAGTTGTGGCAGTTTTTATGCTTGACACACTAAATGCAAGCTTAAAGAAAGAATAGGGGATCTCATGAGGGCGATCTGGAATGGCAATAGGGACTATGTACTGGTGGGTCATATTTTGGGGTCCATTAATCAGAGTTCCCATACTGTTCTACTTATGGGCATCAAGAGGGTATTTATTGGATCCAGGGGAGAGAATCTTGACCTGTCATTATCCCACATGGAGAACTACTGGATCTTTAAGTTACTGGTCACTGTTTTTCTTGGTTTAAACAGTCAAATTGAACTACTCATTTTTCTCTAAATTTTGCAGGGTTATTAAAAAGCACCTTCCCTAGCCCTTATGATATGGATGCATAAATTCCACCTTGTTACATTGATGCTTGTGATATATTTATTTCATGTTGTGAGCAGCTTGGTTTTATAATCTGAATCACTGGAAACCGGTGTGCTGTAGTAGAGTTTCAGTAGGAGGCCTGGTGTTTCTGTAGACCCGAGGCTGTGCTGTGATGTCACTATATAGAGCATCCAGGCAATGTTTCAGTGAATGTGCAGCATTTTGTCTTGGCGATAAATGATATATGCTGTAGTTAACCATTTTCCCCATTGTTCCCCCTTCCCCTCACAAGACACCTTGTTTAAAATGCATGTTCACCTCGCAAGACACCATGTTAAAAATAAAATATACTAGGTATTTCAGAGCTTGAAGCAGTGACTGCATACAAGCAAACTATGCATGTGCATAGTCCCAGTTTGACTTTTCAAACAAGAAATACAGTTGGAATTAGCCCTCATTTTTATAAACCTTGAGGATTATGGGCATAAGGAGAGGTAAGACAATTGAAAACAGCTTGTGTTAGACCTGTCACCAAAATCGGCAATCTCTCCCCCAGTGCCATTCTGTGTGTCAGAGTCGGGGACCCGGTGATTAGAACAGGCTACTTTTTGGTGGGGGGGGGGGTATTTTTTCTTGAGCGGGGAGAATTTAAGAACTGTGGTCTCTTTTGTCACATTTGGGAAGTTGTCCAGGACTCCAGGTGAATGGTAACAATACTGAAGTCCATGACTATGTAGGACATTACTGAGCATATGTCTCCACAGTTTACTTTTATGCAGCCACTGCTTCAAGCTCTGAAATACTGGGTGTATTTTATTTTTAACATGGTGTCTTGCGAGGTGAACATGCATAATTAAACAGGGTGTCTTGTGAGGGGAAAGGGGAACAATGGGGAACATGTTCAACTACAGTATATATAATTTGCCACCAAGACAAAATGCTGCACATTCACTGAAACACTGCCTGGCTGCTCCATATAGTGACATCAGCGTAAATGAGCAGCCAAGCAGCTGAACAGCCAGGATAGCAACAGCAGGGCTACAGCAGGGACACAAAAACACACATAAATTTAGAAAAATGGGAGCACCGTAGGAAAAAATAACAAATGCACACAACCTTTCAGGTGCAATATGTCAGAAACTGATTGCAAGAACTGAGTGTTTGGACTGTCAGTAAAGGTGCTCTTTAAAGTTGTATCAGGGAGTCATAGTAACATATATTTTTATCTTTTGCAGATATCATTGGAGGATATTCTTGTTTCTGACTCCCACTGAATGCTATTCCCAATTTTCAGATGCCCCATGTGGCAACTGGGAGGCCATCTGCACCAGTCGGACTTGTGCCATCCTTGCAACAGCTGCAGTAGTATGGCAAGGTGGAGGGGGGCTTGCACCTGGATAGCCCAGCAGTATCACCTTAATTGGGATTCTTCAAACCCCTGCAATGGGTACATGGGGCACAAGACTTAGAGCAGCTTGGAGCTGGTCTAATGGCCTGTGCACCAGTCCAAATGCCCTGCCATGGTGGGAGGTGATCCAAGCCCCCATTGTGGCTACTGCCAGTGGATGTCTGCTGCCCTCCTTCACCTGGCCAAGTGTCCCATCAGTGGTGGGGCCATGGCTGGTGAATTACAGGGTCTCCCCCCACCAAACATCCCAGTGTTGCACCCCTACACCCTCTGCCTGCCATGGAGGTAGCCATGCCAGTGCCATGTCTGGGGTCTGTCACCACCCCCTGCCCCCACCCAGTCCTGGCCTGCCCTCCTCAGGCCTCACCAGCAATCAGCTGCATGGCCAGCAGGTCATCTTCATGGCCACCACTGCTGCCTGAAACTCCCGCAGTCTGTGGCATTCCCTCCCCATGCATCAGTTGTGCACCACACAGGACTACTTGTGGCAAACTCAAGGAGTTTGGTGCTGGGACCCCTATTTTCACAAAATTGGGCACAGGGTCCCTGGCACACCTGAGTTTGCTGCATTTGGGGTTTCAGTGCAAGGTGCACTGATCTAAGGGGGGCTTTTAAAATCAAGCCCCTTGACTCCTTGAGTTTTGTATCAGTAACATAGTGTTTAATCTAGTTACAGCAATCACTATTAACATGATGTTGTTAAGTTAAATTTGTAATTTAGTATGCATTTTTAATTTTGTACAATTTTAAAATAAGCACTGACACACTTATTGCACTGATGATGTTTTTTTTGTGACTGCACCTTCAAGTGCACACTATTTATTGTGCACTCTAGCTGGTGCACTGCACTCCTGAAGAAGCTTTACTGTGAAACATTCAGTGTCTTTTTGTGGTATGTACCTTTATCTGAATAAGATCTTTTTTGCACATATATATTGCCTTTGGTTTCATTGCTGGTCCCAGCATTTGCTCAGTTTTGTTGTTTTTTATGCTTCTTTTCTGTTCAGTCCCATGCAATCTCATCCCTTGCCTGTACCTCTGTGGCTGGCCACAGAGATGTGACACCCCTAATGCATGCCTGTTGTAATTCTACAGGCAGGGTGGGACACAAAACTCTGTGACTGCCTGAGTAAAGGCTGCCATGCTTTGTGCATGGCAACCTTACCTGTTCCCTACGTGATCACAGTTCATTAGCGACAGCAGAGTAAAAGGCTTGTGCCATTCTGCTGAATGAAACACAAATAACATGCATAATGTTAAGAATAGCTTTAGATAAGATCATTTTATTAGTGTTGACAAAGTAGAATGCCTCTAAGTTGGCAGTCAGTGTGTTGTTGCATATACAATGGAGCACAAGCACAAGAAAGAAAAGCTTTGTTTTTACTGTGGGAAAACAATATGTCCAGTAGACATTAGGGTTGGGCAGACTGTTCCATCCCAAATCCGGACCCCCCGGATCAAACCCTGAATCCATGGACCCGGATAAATATGGACTTCACCACAGAAGTACAGTTCTGGGTCCATGGAAAGCAGGGCTTTTTTTCTGCATGCCTGGTGCCCCATGGAGGGGGGGGTAATAATATTATTAATAGGGCCTTGCCCTGGGCACCTGGACACCCCCCCCAAGGTTACCATGCCATTGCCGTGCACTACAGATTTACAGCTGGAGGAATGGATGGTGCCAGGTGGACCAAAAAGAGTGAGGAGAGGAATGGAGCTGACCCCAGGAGCAGGGAGACCACACATCACAGTCACATGCAGTGGAGATCAGAGCATGGGCTGCAGCTGCTGCTGTAGTCGGTCAGTCGGCTGTGTCATCAGTCTTGTCCTCTGCGTAGAGATGGACTTAGTAAGTAAGTAGTACCTCACACTGAATGACCAGTCCTGTTGCCTATCCTATGTGTGGGTTTGGAAATAATATTGAACTAATACTAGAAAGAGAGGAGAGGAGAGGAGGATTGTGTACAGGCCCAGGACAAGGGCAGGCTGGCAAAATAAATTGTTGACTTGTGCCAGAGGAGAACGTGAAAGAGAGACTACTGAAGGCCAAAAAAAAATCTTACAGTCACAAAAATCACAAATAAAGTTTATTCTTAGCCCCAGTGTGGCTGGCTGTGTACAGGGCAAAGGCAGGCTGGCAAAATAAATCGTTGACTTGTGCCATCCAGAGGAGAAAGACAGAGGGATAGAGACTACTGGGGGCCAAAGTGAAATTTTACAGTCACAGAAATCACAAATAAAGAAATTAATCTTGGCCTCACTGTGGCTGTGCAGTGTGTGTACACTGTACAGGGCAGGCAGGCAAAATAGTGCTTGCATCTGTCGGTCTGTCTGTTTCTCTCTCTCTCTCTCCCTCCATCTCTTTCTCTGTCTCGCTCTCCCTCTCTCCCAGCACACACATCACAGGCTTCAGCAGGATATGCCACCAGTATAACCCAGTCATGAAGCAGCTAGCAGTTATTGCTTTTATTTAGCAGTTTTACTGTAATTTTTATGCAAATCATGCATTAAATTATTTCCATTTGGCCTCTGTGTTAAATACGACTGACTTTGGCCACTTTTATGCATGTTATTGCATTTTTTTCAAATATTTATAAATAATCAGAACTAATCAAAACAAATCAGAACTCCACCGTGTTCTGGTTCTTATTTAATAAGGGTCATAACTTCACCAAGTTCTCCCAACCTTAGTAGATATTATTTCCAGAATTAGCACTACAAGGGTAATAGAATGAGATATTCTTGTTTTTCAAGGCAGGAGGAGGAGAATACTGGATCCACTGATAAAGATCCTGGCCCCAATTCACAAAACTCCTGAGAATACTGCAAGCCTGGGTGTGATGAACATATGCACATGGGGCTTGTGACATTCCCATGCCAGCAATTCAGATTCTTCTGCCAGTGCACCGATTGCTGTAAGTTAGACCAGCTTTTTCTGGTCTAGCTTGTTGCAGTTGTGGGTACCCTTTTTATGGCTTGCACCAAATATTTGGTATAAGCTGGTGTAAAGCTGAAAAAGTGCTGCAAATGCTTTGCACTTCTTAAACTGGCTGCAATTTGTGGGAACGATTTTAGCACAGCTGTGCTGACAACTGGGTTTGATGCAGAGCTTGGCACAAGCCTTGTGTCACCCTTGGTGAATCCAGGCCCTGACTGGTGCTAGATGAGCTAAATACATGGAAGTGGATAACAATGATCCTGAACCAGCTGAGGACAAGAATGCGACTGACCATGACAGCAAGCCTGATCCAGATGAGGATAACAATGAGTCTATGGCAGCATACCAGATCAAGATGAGGACAAGAACTGCACCATGACAGCAAGCCAGATTATGATGTGAACTAAACCATGTACTGTATAAAAAGGTGACAATTCAACATATTTTGTTGATCTTAGTATGGCAAACTTTGGGGCCCTACTGCTGTTGGGGCAGTATGTTGTTCACCTCACAGCAGTTGAGGCCCGCTCACCATTGCTCCTTTTTAAAGAAAAAACAAAGCCCTGCTAAATAGGTAGAACCTTGGAGGGCAGCTGATGCCACTTGTTTGGAATTTTTGTCTCACAGGTGCTTCTGTCATGGACCTTGGGAACTTTAGAACCAAGACAGAGAACATGATTCTCCCCAGTAACAACAAAGCATTCTAGTGTGTTGACTCTAGGTGGCACTATAGTCAAGATAATGACACATGCTACTTTCTTTTGAAATCTTTAGTTATATGCTTTCTACCTCTGATCTCAGAGTTGTGAAATTTTACCTGCATCCGTGATATGTGGACTGTTTGGTGAGTTTCATTGAAAACATTAACCTAGAACAGAAAATGAACAGTGTTAAATTAAGGGAGTATTGTTATCATACAGTATGTCTTATGTCCAATCTGAATCTCACCGCCCTGAGCAGAGCTGCTTCATCGCTTTGAAAAAAATAATCTGCATAAATAGTTCAGATGGGAAAAGTATCTGCCTTATTGACATTTGGATAAAAGCATCTTAAGCTCACATGATAAAGTTGGGATGATGAGTTTTTTGCAACTATTTTCCATTGCATGTTCTAAACATTTCAGTTTCCCTACCTTCTTGCTATATTTTAAGTGTTTACTATTTTCATACCAGTCCTCCTTCCATTTGCCCAAGCCAATTATCTTTATCCTTTTATCCTTCTCAAAAAGTCCCTCAGAATCTTGCCCTCCTACCAGTCTGTGGTACTCTTAGCTGGTAATAGCTGCAAAGTATCATGTGACTTGTAACCCATGGGTTGGACCCAGGGGCAATCAATTTCCCTGGAACTACTTGTATTTGACAGTAGAGTATGGTTGACTGTGATTGCAAGGTGGGGACAGAGACTGGTGAGCCCTCATAGAAAAATGAAAGATGAAAACTAAACAATGATGGCAGAAGAAGACCAATGGTTCATCCAATCTGCCTGCAGATCCCTCTCAAACCTTAGGATCTGTTGCTTATACAGGGTACTAGCCCTCACTCCCCACTCCACTGTACCCCTTCCTATTACTACTGTCTCTGAGTAACCACTATACCCTTCACTCTGTCCTAGCTGTGCTTAAAACTAATTATGGTTTTGGTGCCCACTACCTCAGCTGACAGACTGTTCCATGGTTCCACCACACTTTCTGTAAAATAAAACTTTCACCTATCCCTCTTGAACCTCCCTTCCATCAGCTTCCACTTGTGCCTTCATGTTCTGGAACTGTTACTCATACTAAATAGTTTCTCACAGCTCACCTTGTTCATTCCTTTCAGAAACTTGAAAGTCTCTACATATCACTCCTCCACCATCTAGTCTCTAGTGAGTACATGTTCAGTGCCTTGAGCCAATCCTTATAAGATCTGTCCTGCTAGCCCTGAATAATCTGTGAGCATGAGGCGAGATGACTTCATCTTCCCTTTCTTTCCCTGATTGTACTGTACTTTGTCCTCTAAGGCCTCACTGAACCCTGTAGTAAGTTGATGCAGACTGTAAACTGTTCATCAGAATACCTGTGGGGATGTGAAAACTGGGTGAGACTGTTCTACATCATGCCATCCTGCCAGACTCTTCTCTGGATGCATGATGCCTCTTCATCATGTGTCAGATGAGGGAGTGTACATAATCACGTCTCCCCTTGTGAGCTATGGAACCTTTCTGACATTGCTTCCCTCCCTTCTGGCTGCCAGGGCTGCAACAGGAGCAAGTGCCATCCAACCCAGAGACCCAAGGTATTCAAGGTGGCTATCCCCCCATCTCAGCTAGCTGGTTCCCAATATCCAATGCTTTGAGCAAACACCTGCTTCACAGGCATGACAAGCATTTGTGCAATTGATGTGCTACCAGTTGAGCCCCCCCAAGTAAATTTGTACCTTCCAGTTTAAAATCCAATATGTTTTCTACCCTGTGTAAACATCCCAATTATATGAATTAGAGTTTGTAAGGTGTTAACATCACAGAGAGTGCAGACGTCCAAAACAGTGTGTCGCATAGTCCTGATGTGTAGAAGTTCTGTATAATAAATCTGACCTAGCTGTCCAAGGGTGACTGAAGAGTTTGGGCAGATTAGAACTGAACACTGGATTTTAAATTTGAAGGTACACATTCAGTTTTACTCTCCCCATTTCTTTTTATTTGAGCAGTCATGCTCCTTCACCTCTACTATGTCTATAATTCTATAATTCTACTTGTGAATCCAGTGCCAATTCCTCCTTTAGTAATTCACAAATTTGCACTTATAGTAGAATAAGAGGGCCTACAGTATATTATGAACTATACCTCAAGTAATTGCTCATGTATATGTTGTTGAAGGCATGGTGTCTGCTCTGTTTGTCTGTAAGCCATTTGCAAAATATCTAGTTATAGTAAATGGGAGAGGGTTGTTATGCATGAAAATTGACCTTCATCACAATGCTGTTATACCCTAGTAGTGACAACAAATTGCTATTTTACCATTCTGAGTACTGTTTTTAACAAATTAAACTCTAAGTTGAAATTAAAATGTTTTCTTTGCTGACAACCGGAGAAACCCCTAATAGTGGAAATGGACTACGCAAACTGAAATTAGAACATCAGAATGTTAAAACTATTAGCATGAAACACCCTCTTATAGTTATTATGTATTGACTGAGCACTTACAATCAATCAGAGGCTCTTTTCACCTTTATGTGAAACACTCTTGTTCTGTCTTTGTGGGCTCCAGTAGGGTGGGAGTGGCAGGAAGGATGCACACTCCTCCATCTATACCATTGCAGAACTTCACCATTCTGGTGGGACATGGCAGCCGAGAGGAGGTACCCATCACCATTGGAAGGAAAGAGGTAGGAGTCTTCAGAAATGGAGACCCCAAGGAAGAATGAAAGAGGGCCCCCAGCCCAAGAGGAAGCAGCTCCTGATGGGTGGGCTCTCTTGTGAGGGGGAGAGACCTTGGAGCAGAGGAAAGGTGGTATATCTGAGTGGTGCTTTGGCTTTGAGGGATGGAGAGCACATTCAGAGGATTGATCAGGCAGCAGGACCTGGGAGGGAACTAGATGTCACTGTCCATCTGGGGACAAATGACCTATTAAGGTATAATATTGGAGTAGAGCAAAGTAACTTCAGGGAGCTGGGGAAGGTCCTCAAGCAGGTGGCATGCACAGTAGATTTTTCCGAGGTGTTATCTTTGTACAACCAGGGAGAGGCAAGGGTACTGCACACCAGAACATTGACTAGATGAAGGCATGGTGTGTGAAGGAGGGCTTTGGCTACATCGGGGACTAGGGACAAGCCTGGGAGAATATGAGCCTGTATAAGGGAGACGGTTTGCATCCTTCCAGGAAGGGACAACAGTCCTTGGTAGGAGGTTTAAATGCAACTTGGCTGACCATTTAAACTAACCTGGGAAGGCGGTAAAACCAAGGGAGGCAACAATTGCCCCCCTTCCCTAAATGATAGAGAGTGATGGAGGGAAGGCATGAGGGAGAAAAATACCATAGGTTAGGTGTGCTGAAAGGTGGGGATTGGGACAAGACAGAAGTAAAGAGGGGTGTAGCTCAGGTAAGGGAGTACAGAGGAGTGAAAGAAACAAGAAATGGTGAAGGTAAAAAGGGAATAGATGAGCCAGGGGGGCTTCAGGGAACAACACTGGCAATAATGGGAGGGGGAAGGAAGGCAGCAGTTAGGTGGGAAGTAAAGTATGGAGGGCCATGTGCACTAGTGCAAGGAGCCTTGGAAACAAAATTTCAAATCTGGACTCCATCATGGTGGAGGGTCACCCAGACTAACCTGGATTTAGTGGCCATAATGGAGTTGTGCACTGAGCACCACAAATGGGACATGACCATTCTGGGTTGTTCTCTATTCAGGAGATACGGGGTAGGAAAAAGGGAAGGAAGGGTTCTATTGTATGTGAGGGAGAGACTCAAGCCCTTAGAGTTACAGAGGCACCAAGAGGAAAAGAAGGGACAGGAGGTTGTGTAAGTCATCCTAGAGACAGACTATAGGGCAACAAGTTGTATCAGTGTAGTGTATGGACCTCCAGCAAAGAAAGCGGAGTTAGACAAGTACTTGAGGAATCCATTATTAAAATAGCAAGTAAGGGGAGGTGCTGCTAGTTGGTGACTTCAATCTGCCAGACATAGAGTGGAACTTTCCAACTGTGGCTTTGGCAAGGAGCAGGGTTATCTTTGACTTCCCATCAGGGTTTTTTTCTCAGGCAACTAGTCAAAGAACCCACTACAAAGGGGGCAGTGTTGGACCTGTGTTTACTAACCGGAACAAAGTTGCAGATGTCACAGTTGGCAGTATCCTGGGAACCAGTGATCATCATACAGTGTGGTTCAATATAAAGGCAAGAACACAGGCAAACCACATAAGGATTAGTATCCTGGACTTAAGAAGGGTGGATTTTAAAGAAATGGGAGACTGCCTCAGAAACTACCTCAAAGGGGAGAATTGCCAGGGAGAGGTAGAATCACAGTGGGGGAAAAATAAGGAAAGGCTTAACTCACCCACTCCACAGCAGCTCTCTGAGAGTTCCACCTCTTCTGCCCTCTATACCCATAACACTGCATCCTGGGCCTTTCTAAGCAAAAATGAAGCTACATGCACTATACCATAAACAAATAGGAGTAACTCATGAACTATTAAATGCTACACACAAAGTACGAGTGACAAAGTTTTCAGCACAAAATTAACTTTTGACAGTGGTATGCAATCAATTCTAAGCAATTTGCTTTTTTTAATACTAGCCAAAATACCAAAAAAACTGATTTTTTTAAATAAGAAAAGCAATGTAAACCATTTTTTGGGGGGAAACAAGTAAAATGTATGCCAAATTATGCATCCGTACTTGATAAGCAGGTAGTAAAGTAATTCTGTACTAAAAGCAAGCTTTCTAATACAAAATATGTATTTTTATCATTTTTATTCAAGGTGTTTTTACTAGGCTTGATGGGCAAAAGTCAGCCATACCATAAACAAATGCAAATACCTCATGAAACATAATGGCTACACACAAAGTACCAGCGGCAAAGTTGTTCAGTACAAAATTACCTTTTTAACAGTGGTACACAATCAATTGTAAGCAATTTGTGTTTTTTTTTAAATTGTTTTTGTTTTTTTATGCAAGCTGAAATACCCAAAAAACTGATTTTTTTAAAATAAAAAAGGCAACTTAAACTATTTTTTTTTTTTGGTGGGGACAAGTAACACATTTACACCAAATTATGTATTCATACACTATAAGCAGGTAGTAAAGTAATTCTGTACTAAAAATAAAGCTTTCTAATAGGAACATGTATTTTTATCCTTTTTATTCAAGGTGCTTTTGAGAGGCTTGATGGACAGAAGTCAACCATTCCATAAACATATATGAATACCTCATGAACCATAACTGCTATACCGAAAGTACTAGCAACAAAGTTGTTCAGCACTAAGTTACCTTTCTAATGGTAGCATGCAATCAATTGTAAGCAATTCAGTTATTTGTTTATACTAGCCAAAATACCCCCAAAACTGTTGTTTTTTTAAAATAAAAAACATACACACCAAACATAGAAGTTGATGTCAGATAAGGACCATTGTGGCCCACCCAGTCTGTCCATTTTCCCTACCTATTTCAAAACCACAGATCCTACTTGATCTGCAGCTCACCCTTTCTTTCCTGTCTCTATGGTACCCTTATGTCTATCCCTTGCATTTTTGAATTTCCTAACAGTTTTTGGCCCCGTCAGCTCCTTATGGAGGCTGCTCCCAGCATCCACCACTCTTTCAGTGAAAAAGTACTTCCCCTGAACTTTCCCCCTCTAACTTCATCTCAGGTCCCCTTGTTCTTGCACATCTTCTTTTTTGAAAGATGCTACTCTCTCGTACCCTGTTTATACCCCTGAGGTACATGAATGTTTCTATCATGTCCCCCCCTCCCCTTTCCTCCAGGGAATACATATTGAGTTCCCCTAACCTCTCCTCATAGGGCTTTTCATGCAGACCCTTCACCATCCTTGTAGCCCTCCTCTGGATTGCCTCTACTCTGTCTTTGTCTTTCTGGAGAGGTGGTCTCCAGAACTGGACACAGTACTGTAGCTGGGGTCTCACCAGTGATCTGTACAGTGGCATACCATAAACAAATGTGAATACGTCATGAACTGTAACTGCTACACACAAAGTACGAGTGACAAAGTTGTTAAGAACAAAATCACCTTTCTAATGGTGATATACAATCAAGTCTAAGCAATTCATTTTTTATACTATCTGAAATACCCCTAAATCTGATTGTTTTAAATAAAAGAAAACAATGTAAATCCTTTCTTTGTGTAAAACATGTAACATATCAATACCAAATTATGTATCCATACATGATGAGCAGGTAGTGAAGTACCCCTAGAAACACTTAAATAAGCCCGAAGTTGATTGGCTGGCTAAATATATACATCCAAACTGGAGACATCCACATGTGTCTCCTGGAGGCACTGTGAGTGAGCTGTTGCCAACTACAGATGTCTACCAGAGTGAAGGGGGGTGTTTTCTGTTGACACCTACAGACGTTTACTGGAGTGATTAAAGCAAATAACTTCTACATGAAGAAATTTAGTAAAATCAGAAAGAAAAAGAGACTGTTATAGTCCTCAAAGGAAGTGGCAACGGTGGAGAAAAAAAGAGTAGCCTTCAGAAGGTATAAGGCAACCCAGAGGGAGATGAACAGGGGAGATACAGTATATCAAGTAAAGTAGAGGGAAGCAGAAATGACAGTAAGGGGACCAAACGCACAGGTAACAGAAAGGATTGACAAATGAGTTGCTAAAAAGGATAAGCCTTTTTTTTCATTTTTGGACATAAATGAGAAGAGAAAAGCAAGTGCAGGGATAGCGAGGACTGGAAGGGTGAATGTGGGGTAGTGTGTAGAAGAGGACTAAGAAAAAGCTTGTACTCTAATCAGGTACTTCTGCTCAGTCTTCACATTGGTGGGAGGGATGGATGGACCATCAAGTAGTAACAGAAAAGGGGGGCGGACACAAGTGCATTTTGGGGGGGGGGTTGACACAAGTCCATTTTCAGAGGAAAGAGCCCAGAATGGTAATGCAGCTCTGAAGGTGGACAAGGCTAAGGGACTAGATGGAATACATCAAGGATATTAAAGGAACTCAGGGAGGTGCTAACTACCCTACTGACATTGTTCAACAGCTCACTGGAAACATACATAGTTTTGGGGAACTGGAGAAGAGTCCCTCTAGATAAGAACAGCAGCAGATAGGAGGCAAGGAACTACTGGCTGGTCAGTCTTACAGTACTTCAGGGGGAGGGACATTAATGGGAACCCTACTGAAGGATAGACTGGTAGAGTATCTTGAATCCAATGGGCTGCAAGAGTACAGGCAGCATAGATTCACATGTAGAATGTCATGTCAAATTAATCTGATAGATTTCCTTCACTGGGTGACCAGGGACATATTTTAGGGGGAGCAATGGATGTGGCCTTGTTGGGCTTTAACAAGACCATCAACACTGTGCCACATAGGAGGCTGACAAAGAAACTGAACAGTGTCAGGCTGGGACCCAAAGTAGTAATGAGGCTAGAAATAAAAAATAGGAGACAGAGGTTGGTGGTTAATGGACCTCATTCTAATGATGGGAGAGTGATTAGCAATGTGCCACTGGACTCAGTACTAGACCCCATCCTATTCAATGTTTTCATAGAGGACATTGCTAGAATAACTTTATTGTCCTGCCTTTACCCTCCAGCTGTGTCAAAACAACTGTATTGTAACAATCCATTGCAACTCAACATGTCAGTCAACTGTATTTCTAATGTATCTTGATGTGTGTGTGTGCTTTCTCTATTACTTGTGATGTACCATCTTAATGGCCTGGGACATGTCTGAAAAGGGGCCCTAGGATCAGTGTACCCACCTGGTTAATAAATAAATAAATTGGAAGGGAAGGCATGCCTTTTTGCAGATGGTGCCAAAATCTGCAATAGGGTGGACACTCAGTAGGGGTTAAAGAGAATGTGCCGGGATTTAGGAAAACTTGAGGAATGGTTAAAAGCATGGAAGTAGGGGGATTCAGTGTCAAAAAGTGCAACATCATGCACTTATGGCATAGGAACCTAGAAGCTGAGGATATGATGGGGGGGTATTGACAGTCACTAAACCGGAAAGGGACCTTGGTGTTATCATAACTGAGGACCTCAAGATGGCAGGACAGTGTGGCAAAGCTGTGGGTAGTGCTAGTGGAATGCTGAGGTTCACAAGGAGGGGTATCACCAGCAGGAGGAGGGAGGTGGTATTGCCACTGTATTGCTTGCTGGTAAGACCACACCTGAAGTACTATGTACAGTTTTTGAGTTGACACCTCATAAAGGACATAGACAGGGTGGTGGCAGTCCAAAGGACAGCAACTAAAATAGTGCAGGGTTTGCACAATAAGCAAGATGAGGAAAGACTGAGGAATCTCAACAAGTACACTCTGGATGAGTGGAGACAGATAGAGGTGACATAATAGAGACCTACAAGTACCTCACAGGGGGTGAACAGGGTGCAGGCAGTAAGTCTCTTTCAAATGTAAATGAACATTAGGACCATGAGGCATGCAGTGAAGCTGTATGGGTGTAGTTCAAGAGAGATGTTAGGAAATATTTCTTCACTGAAAGGATGGTAGACACTTGGAACAGACTGCCAGTAGAACTGGTTAAAGCTAAAGCAGTGGGTGGCTTCAAGCATTTGTGGGATAGACAAAGGGGTATATTAGAGACAGGGAGTCAAGAGGGTCACCAGAGACCAGTTAGGGTCTGTGAAGATAGATTAGGCAGGGAACATCTGGGAAAACTAAGTTGGTCAAGTGTTCATTGTCCGCCAAAAAATATTTTTTCTATGTAAAGATTGCCTCACATGTAGATGCTCTGAAGAAAGCTTGTTCAGGGGATGCTTTTACATTTTCCAATATATTGTTGAATGACATTGAAGAAAAAAATGACTCACTGTAGTAATGCTGTTTCTTCTCAGGGATCCCTTGCTATGTTTACACTCTATGTCTCTATCTCTGTAGTGACAGTTTCTCCTGAGATGTACCTATTCTAATTCTGGAATTTAATATTCCAGTTTCAAATGCTGCAGCTCCTCTCTGGCAGGTAACCAGATTTGTTTCTGTAGTCCAAGTGGAGCAGTGACTAGTAAAACTAGCAAAGAAGCTACTAAACATTTTTGAGAAACACCAATCAAACTGAAACAGACGTATAAATCTAAAACAAAAACCACAGGAATGCTTAAACAAAAAAAAAAAACTTTACAAATGTAGGGTAACTGCAATAGTAATGTTCAAGAAACCTTAATGAAAAGAACTGATTCTTGCATGAATCTATTTTTAGGTTCTGAAATCGGAGGCAGGGTGGGGAGTGTAAACATAATGAGGGGTCCCTGAGAAGAAACAACATTATTACAGTGAGTAATTTTGTCTTCTAACCCCAGAAATCCCTCATTTAATGTTTACATTCTATGATGACTCAATAGCCGTACCTTGAGAAGCTGGGTCTAGAACCTACTTAGTAAAAAAGATCTGTAAGACAGCAGTTCCAAAGCTGGAATCCCTTCTGGATTGTATGTCCAGGAGGTAGTGTGTTGTGAAGGTGTGCACTGTGTTCCAGGTATCTGACTTGCAAATGTCTAATAAGGGGATGCTTCTTGTGGATGCCATGGAGGCAGAGGTACCCTTTGTGGAGTGTATCGTTAAGCCCCTCAGTGGCATTTTCCCAGCATTTTCTTAGCAGAACTGGATGCAAGACACTATCCATTGAGAGACAGACCTCTTAGTTGCTAGTTTACCTTTGCCAACATCACCATAGGTAACAAAAAGTTAAGTGCTTGGGAACCTGACCTCTTTTGTTTGATCCATGTAGATAACCAGAATATGTTTCAGGTCAAGGCTGTGCAATTTTTGCTCACTTGGATTGAAGTGTTCTGGATAGAGCACAGGAAGTATTACTGGCTAGTTCAGATGTAATTCAGACACCACCTTAGGTAGGAATTTCCTGTTGGTTCTAAGAAAAACCTTATCCCCGTGGAAGAATATGTAATTTGGTGCTGTGCAGTGGGCTTGTAGTTCACATACCCTCCCACTGGAGGTCACAGCAATCAGGAATATTGTTTTCTAGATGGCATACCTCAAACTGGCAGTGTCCATAGCTCAAATGGAGCCTACATAAGCTGGGCAAGGCAGATACACTGACATTCCATAGTGTGACTGGGTCCTTTATCGGTGGGTACAAATGACTAAGGCCTTTAAAACAACTTTTGAAAATGGGTTGTGAGGCCAGTGACTTTCCCTTGCCTGCTGATCATAGGTTGCTGCTGCTATGTGCTCCCTTAGTGTATAAGGCCTTAGGTCTAGAGATTGTAGGTGTACCAGGTATTCTAGAACTATAGACAACTATGCCTCAGGTGTGATTATTCTTCTGGGAGTACACGAGAAAGAAAATATTTTCCATCTAGAGGAATATGCTTTCCTGGTTACTGGTTTCCTTGAAACCCTTAAGTACCTTCAGAACATCCTCTAATAGGTCCAATGCCTGGAGTTTAGGAATGCTATTCTTCCCTGGGATAGTCAGCAGATGTGATTTAGTGGCAGGCTGATTGGATTTTTGCTGGACAAGGCCAGGAGTCTTGAGTACCAGGTCTCTTGGCCAGTCTGGGGCTATTAGGGTCATTGTTGCAGATTCCCTCCTGAGCTTCATGAGGACTTTCTTTATGAGTGGGAGTGGTGAGAAGGCACACAGGAACCTTCCTGTCCAATCCAAGTCCAGGGCATCCTCTGGATCTGTCCCACTGCCTAGTGGTCTGCAAAAAAACTATGGGAACTGATTGTTCTCCCAAGAGGTGAACAGATGTATTTTAAGAATGCCTACCTTCTGAAAACTGTGGCCAGAACCCATTGGTTCAAGGCCCATTCATGATTTCCCTGGCTGATTCTATTTAAGGAATCTGCCAGGACACTGTCTTTGCCTGACAGGTGCACTGCTGAAATGTTTGATTCTAAGGAGCATGACAGGTCCCTGATCTTTATTACTTCTGTACAAAGTTTTGATGATAGTGTCCCTCCCTGATTGTTTATGTAGTACATTGTTGTGGTGTTGTCTGTTCTGATTTGCACAGACTGACATTGCAGCTGGGAGGATAATAACTGCATTGCTTGCTGGACTGCCCAAAGCTCCAGGAGGTTAATATGCTCCAGGAACTCCTGTGGGCTCCATGTGCTACTTACTTTAAGGTCCTGCAGGTGAACACCTGACCCCAAGAGTGAAACATCAGTAGTAAGGATACTTGTTGGTGATTACTAAAGGAAGGGAATGTCCTCTCTGAGGTTCCTTTCCTCCTTCCACCATTCTAGTGACTTTACCAGTGCTTTTTGTGGCTGCAGTAGACATAGCCTGTAGATGTTTTGCTGAGAAAAGGACTTCCTGCATACATTACCTTCAGTGGAACACAGTAGTTGAGTCCACCATTATTGTGATCCTGCCCTGAAAACAATGCAACCCTATGTTTAGCATGGGTCTCTATGTTGGCACAGGCTTATTTTGTTAGGTCCATGGGAGGGAAGAGAGCTGGGATTTTTTATGTGGGAGGAAGCAGTACCAGCAATGTATGGGATGTGGGAGGGGAAAGAGTAGAACTGTGTGCAAGGGGGGTAGTGTTACTCCCATGGGGGAGGAGAAAGTGAAGCCTGCATTGCCAACAGTGTTAGAGCTGACCATCTCCTTTATAGTGCTGTCAAGCATATCACATTCATAAAATAAAAAAATTAAAAAAACAGAATGGTGTTTCTTTTTACAACAAGGAACTCTGACAATGACTTGTTTCATATGTAATTGCAGTTCTGCTGTCTCACAACAATGTTGCTGTTGATAAGAGAAAAAAAATCTCTCCCTGGTCTAAACGGCAGTCCAAACAGGTCCTCCAAACAAGCACAGCTCAAATGTTTATCACCATCTCCAATAACATGCTACTCTGTGTCTCTAGATTCACACTATATTTACTGATCTCCAAGTTAATGACCCAAGGACACTTAAACACAGCTCATTTAAAAGTTCTGTTTTGCCTGAATTGAGGGTAGACCTTGATAGTTTATAGGCTTTTGTAACCAAAAAAAACCTTTTTTTATGATTGAAGTCAGCTTACAAAGTACCAAAAAAGAGATTGCTTGTCTGTTAATATTCCCTTTGTTATTCATGAAAACTGAGCTCAGCCCCACCCCAGGATTGCCAGCAGAGTTAGAGATGACTATATCCTTTATAGTGCTATCAAGTATATCACATTCATAAAATGCAAAAATAAAACAAAAAAAAAAACTCAATGGTGTTTCTTTATACAGCAAGGAGCTCTGGCAATGATTTTTTTCATATGTAAGTGCAGTTCTACTGTCTCACAACAATGTTCCTGTTGACAGGAGAAACAAATCTCTCCCTGATCTAAATGGCAGCCCAAACAGATCCTTCAAACAAGCACAGCTCAAATGTTTATTGTCACCATCTCCAATAACATGCCACTCTGTGTCTCTAGATTCATACGCAGGAAAATTGAGCTCAGCCCCACCCCCAGGGATCTTCAGTGATGTCACACTGGCCTGAATCATTGGCTCATGCTGTGCATGGCTGTATTAAAAAAAAGCTTGGTTCACAAAGCTTTCAGTGTGCCTGTGATCAATATCTACAGTGTTCAAATTTAAAGAATTTGAAGCTGTGGAGGACATTGATCTAAACTTTGATATTGGTATCCAACCATACCAATTTGAGCCTCTATTATTTAGTGATATTCCTAGTGAGGGTGCTCAGGCTGCCTCTTATTCAGAAACTGACAATGACAGCTCCGATCAGTTCTGTTGCCAGTCCCTTTTAATGTCTTCAGCAGTGATATTGCAGAAGGGTTGGAAGGGAATGTTTGCATGGTGCCCCGCAATTCAGAGATGACACCAGCACTCATGCATGCAGACTGATGGGGTCACTCTGCTCCATGAAGCCCACCCATCACCCCCACCCATACACACTGAGCCATCCTCCTCGTACCCAAATACACATTAATGTAGCCAGCCCGAAAGAAGTCCTTTCACACTAGCATTCATGCATACAGTCCTATCAGACCACTACTGCCTGTGAAGCACACCAACCACCCCCACCCATACACACCCAGCTACCCCCACACACAAACAAATACACACATACACACAAACAGTGCCAGCCACTCAATCCCCCAACACTCACACACACACACACATACACATAAACACAGGACCAGCCACTCACTCCAACCCTGCACCCCCATACAGCCAGCCAACACAAACCTAGGTGCCACACACACACACACAAAGCCAACATGAACCTAGCCACCACACATACACACACACACACACATATCACACCAAGGCCCCCTGACAAACACACATAAAGCCAGCCAACACAGATAAGAATACATATTTTGGTGTTGTAGCCAATTTTTTTCAATTGTTTTGTTTTCCATTTGTCTGCATCATGCACCAGTAATACTTGTTATTGTGAGTACAACTGGCAGACAACTGTTATTGGATTTCTTATATGAAGATGGAGAGAAAAAAGCATCTAATTGACTGTGGATTATTCTTGTAGCCGGAGTGTTCAATGGAAATTTTTTTTCTGCCTTTTTGCATGCTCTGCAATACACACGCCTAAGTGTTTTTTATATTACATCATGTGGAGATACACTTTTGCAGGCGTGGGCAGTTTGTCAGAGGTTTTTGGACTGTTCATGAATCATTAGTGTAACATTCCATTTGCCTAATAAATCTGTAATCATTCTGGTATTTGGCACTGCCTGCTTTCCCCCAAACAAGTGAAAGTCAGAACAACATGCACAGCATCGGAACAAATGCACACTGCCATTGTAAGTGTCAAGTGTACATTCACTTTGAGGCATTGTTAGTCACAGTATATATTGTTTGCATTTCTCTGCAGATATAATTAAAATATTAATTCCCACACTGTATCCCATAATGTGTACCATACAGATATGGTTTTGGACACCTTTGGACTGCTCTTGACTGCTGTATTCTTGCACCTGTAATATGCTGGCATTCTGTCACTATTACAGTAAAAAAGGCACCTTTGGAATGCTCTGCTTGTTTTCATGTTGGAAATGTGTAGCTGCCACTATCCTGCAGCTGATAGTGAGTGATTGCTGGCAACTGTGCCCCTAATCATACAGAAATCATAATAGTCTCAGGCATAAGAAAGTGCAAAGGATGATCTGTGAAGGCATAAACAGCACTGGCACTGCCAAGGGACTGACAACAAGTGACAGAATCAGGTACACAAGCTCCAGCATATGCAGTTAGTCTGAGGTTTTGGATCCTCTCAGGATTTATTAGTGACATGTTACATTGTATGGAACTGTATAACATGAATTCACTTTGAGGCATTGTTCATCACAATATATAATGTTTCTGTTTCTCTGCAAATGCATTTAGAATATTAATTCACACATTTTATTCCATAAAGTGTACCACACAGATATGGCAATGCACAGAAAGTATCTTGACCTCAGACAGTGCACATAACATTTTTTTTATTATTGCATGAAGAATGCCAATGTCATGTGATGGCAATTGCCTACAATTGGAATGGCTTGGCAGAAACATACAGTACATGTTATGTGATGAAGGGCTGATAAATGGTAGTGGATACAAATTATATATATTAGTGCTGGTTGTCTGTCATACCAACTGTGTCCAAACAGTATTCATCTAGTCTGACATTGCATTTTTTAAATTCATAGCAGTCTCGGTCCAGCAGTGGTCAGCAAGAGACAGTATTTATTCAATGACAGCATAATAATGACAGGTAATGTAAATAAAATATATCGCTGCACCTGTAATATGTTGGCATTCTGTCACTATAATGGTTGGAAAAACACCTTTGGACTGTTCTTGACTTCTGTATTGTAGCACCTGTAATATGTTGGCATTCTTTCACTATAACCATGGAAAAGACACCTTTGGAATGCTCTGCTTCTTTTCATGATGGAAATGTGAAGCTGACAGTGAGTGACAGCTCACAATTGTGCCCCTAATCATAAAGACATTATTATAGTTTCAGGCATAAGAAAGCGCAAAGGACATCTTTCGAGGCATAAACTTAGCGCTGGCACTTGTGAGGGACTGCCAACAAGTGACAGCGTCGGGTACACTAGCTCAGGCATATACAGTTAGTCCAAGGTTTTTGATCCTCTTACGATTCAGTAGTGACTCATTACATTTTATGATATTGCATTTATAAACTCATTACAGCCCCAATCCAGTGGCCACCAGCCAGAGACACTATTTATGCAAAGAAAGTGACAGTAATGACCACTAAAGAAAATAGTAGAAACATAGAAACATAGAATTTGAAGGCAGATAAGGACCGCTTGGCCCACCTAGTCTGCCCATTTACCTTCCTAATGCATAGGCTGCAGATCCTAATTAACCAACAGCCTACTTCCTCCTACCCCACTAGAATTGCCCTATGTCTGTCTCATGCATTTTTGAATTCCCTCACTGTTTTTGAGTCCACTACCTCCTTAGGAAGGCTGTTCCATGTAACCACAGCCCTCTCCATGAAAAAATACTTTCCCACCTTACCTTTGAACCATCCCCCCATCTTCAAATTGTACCCCCTCGTTCTTGCACATTTCTTTTTGTGAAAGATGCTACTATCTTGGACTTTGTTAATTCCCTTGATGTACTTGAAAGTTTCTATCATGTTCCCCCTCTCCTACCTCTCCTCGAGTGTATAAATATTAAGCTTCTTTAATCTCTCTTCATATGTCTTCTGGTGCAGACCCTGCACCGTTTTAGTTGCCCTTCTCTGGACAGCATCCATCCTGTTTATGTCCTTGTGGAGATGGGGACTCCAGAACTGGACACAGAACTCCAGATGGGGTATCACCAGCTGTCTGTACAGAGGGATAACAACTTCCTGTTTTCTACTTGTGATGCCTGTCCCTGTGCATCCCAGTATCCCACCAGCACTCTTTACTGCCTTCTCACATTGTTTGCCCACCTTAAGGTAATCTGATATGACTACCCCCCAGGTCCCTTTCAATTTCTGTTTTTGTTATTATCTCACCCCCCCCCATTGTGTACTCTTCCTCTGGATTTCTGTTTCCCAGGAGCATTACTCTGCACCTCTTTGCATTGAATCTAAGCTGCCATATATTTGACCATTCCTTCAACCTTTCCAAGTCCCTTTGCATCCTCTCCACCCCACCTTCTGTATCAACCCTGTTGCAGATCTTTATGTTGTCTGCAAAGAGACATACTTTTCCTTCCAGTCCCTCTGCAATGTCACTTATAAAGACATTAAATAGGACCGGTCCCAGTACTGAACCCTGCGGTACCCCACTAGCAACCCCCCCCTTTCTTCAGAGTAAACTTGGTTTACCTATTAACCTCTGTATCCTGTTGTCCAGCAAATTTTTAACCCAGGCAACCACCTTGGGACCCACTCCATGGCTGGCTAACTTGTATATTAATCTTTTGTGTGGGACTGTGTCAAATGCCTTGCTAAAGTCTAGGTAGGCCATGTCCACTGCCCCTTCCTGGTCCACCACATTGGTCACGCAGTCAAAGAAATCTATTAGATTCATCTGACATGACCTTCCAGCTGTGAATTAATGCTGCCTTGGGCCCTGTGCCCCACTGGCCTCTAGGAACTCAACAATTCTTTCCTTCAGTAGTGATTCCATCATTTCCCCTACCACTGAGGTCAAACTAACAGGTGTGTAGTTTCCTGCCTCTGTCTTGCTCCCACTTTTGTGAAGGAGAATCACATCTGCCCTTTTCCAGTCTTCTGGTACTACGCCATCCTCCCATGATTTTATTAAAAAGGGTAGTCAGTGATGTTACTAATTCTACCCTTAGTTCTTTTAGAATTCTTGGGTGAATCCCGGCAGGTCCCATTACTTTGTCCAACTACAGTTTTAAGAGTTCTTTCAGGACCCTTTCTTCTGCGAATGGACTGGTATTGACCTCTCTATCCAGAGTACTTCTATTCCTTGATTGTGGTACCTCCGCCTCCTCTTCTTTTGTGAATACTGAGCAGAAGTATTCGTTCAGTATCCCTGCTTGTTCACTGTCATCCTCTGCCCACCCTTCCTTCATCTTTCTTCTCTCCTTAATGTACCTATAAGAGGTTTTATCCCTCTTCTTAACTGAGTTGGCTATCTTTTCCTCAGTTTAGGCTTTTGCTATTCTGACTGTCTTCCCTGCTTCCTTCTGCTTTAACTGGTACAGTTCTCTGTCCTGCTCTTTCTGTGTTCCCTAATGGTTCCTGAATGCAATCTTTTTCTCCTTAACCTTCCCCACCACCTCTTTTGAGAACCATAGTGTTTTTTTCCTTCATTTTGCTTTGTTGATTTGCTTCACACAAAGGCTTGTTGCCTCTGTGATGGCTGTTTTGATTTTTCACCATTGTTCTTCCACCCTCCTTCTTGCCTGTTTGCTAGTGCTTTTCTGAGGCACTCTCCCATTTTTCCAAAGTCAGCCCTCCTAAAGTCCAACTCTCTTGCTTTTGTATGGCTCGACTCTATGGCTGTGTTTATTGTGAACCACACTGTTTTGTGGTCACTTGTTCCCAGATGGCTACCCACTTCTAAATCTGAGATCCTTTCTCCATCCCCATCTGATAGTACCAGGTCTAAGATTGCTCCCTTCCTAGTGGGTTCCACCACTAGCTATCTGAGGCATGCCCCCTGCAGGGCATCAAGAATAAACCTGCTTTTTGGTGTGGCTGCAGCCAGGGTGCTCCAGCTAATGTCTGGCATATTCAGGTCCCCCATCAGCAATATCTCCCCTTTTTCTGCCATTCTAAGGATGCCTTTTATCATTTCCTTGTCCACTGCCTCCCCTGAGATGGGAGTCTGTATACCACCCCTGTGTGAATTGTGGTGCCATAACCTGTCTCCAAGGTAACCCACAGTGCCTCCTCTACTCCCTTTTTTCTGCAGTTCCATTGCCTTCCCTTACATAGAGAGAGCTACTCCTCCTCCTCTTCCTCTTTTAACCTCCCTGTCCCTCCTGTACATTGTGTACCCTGGTATGTTGACATCCCAGTCATGGTTCCCAGTGTTTCTGTGACTGCTATCCAGATGTCCCTCTTCCACCAAGGCCACTCGTTCAGGGAGCTTGTTACACAGACTATGGGAATTGGCACTTATCACCCTCCATTTGTTGATGGCCTTACCCTTTTTAGCCCCATCCCTGCCTTACTGCCTTTTTCTGCATTTACCCCTGTCCTGCTCCCCATTAACTTCTCTACCTTGGTGTTTACCTCTCTAACTACTGTGTTTTATGGGGGAGGCTGGATTTTCCCTGCTCCTTTTCAGTACCTCCCCCTTGGATAGTTTAAATGTGTGCCAATTATGCATTTAAACCTATTACCTAGGATTCTGGTTCCCCTACTGGACAGATGCAGACCATCGTGCCAGTATAGGCCTGTATCCCACCAGGTGGACCCCCAGTCTCCTATGAAGCAAAACCCTGAGCTCTGCACCTGGTTTTCAACCATTCATTGAATTCCATGGTGTGGAGTACTCTAGCATCACCCTTGCCATAGACAGGCAGCACCTCTGAGAAAGTCACTGTATGTGCTACTTGTCTAAGGCCCCTCCGAAACTCTTCAAACTCCTCTTGTACTGCTCTGATCCCAATCATAGCCAGGTCATTTGTCAGTAGGTGTACAGTGATATCCAGCTCCCTCCCTCATGCAGCTGCTCCCATGATCCTGAGGATTCACTCCCTGTCCCTCCATGCCATGGCACCAGGCAGGCACCATACCTCCTTCTCCCCTTTGTTCCCCAGATCTACCCTCCTAATAATTGAGTCCCTCACCAGGAGTTGTTTCCTTCCCCCATAGGATCCCATGCCACCCTCCTGTGGGACTCCTTTGTCAAGGTTCCCAGTGTTCTCTTTGGTCTCCACTGCTGGTGCCTCCATAGAGGAACCACTCTCTGCCAGAAGACCGTATGAATTGTGGAGAGGTACAATTGGAGGAATGTGCATATGTTCCACCACCCACTCCCTGCCTGAGTCTACCTTGGTCCAACTGCTCCTCTTTCTTGGCAACCTCTGAGGTAGTGGTAGTGGCCCTGGTGGTCCCTGGATAGGAGAGGTAGTTTCACAAATTCTAGCCAAGTCAGCCCAGAGACAAACAACCTCCTCCCTCAGACCAGAAAGGTGCCTACAAATAGGGCAGCATCGCAGCCTCCAGAAAGTCTCCTGGAATACTGCTGCCCCACAGCCAGTGCATTGCACTACTCCCCACATGTCTGTCTTCTTTCCTGATTCTCTTGCGTTAAGCCTTTTTTTTTTTGATTGTATATAGTTATTAAGTGTGCTGTGCTGGTAAGGAAACATGCAGTATGCACCTTCCCCTTTGAGGAAATGATGTCACAACCCCTGCTATAAAGGAAGTGACACTGGGGGGGATGTGGGGAAGGGTGGGTTTGGGCCCAAGCTGTGCCCACAGGAGCAATCAGTTACAAGCTCTGACCCACCACAAGGATGAGTGTTAACATTCCTTTCAGCAAGACAACCTGCACAACAATCAGGGGAACACAGTCTCCTGCATCTGAGGCTGTCTGTGTTTCAATCCACAGTGCAGCTTTTGCTATAACAACTCCTTAACCACTAGTAAATTATTTTAAAATAGTTTAACTATCACAAAATCATGCCCACCAGTAAATGATTTAAAAACAGTTTAACTATCATAAAATCATACCCACCAGTAAATTATTTAAAAATAGTTTATCTGTCACAAAATCCTAGTAGTCAATCCAGCTATCCCCAAGGGATAACCAAAATGCAGTATTTAAACCCTTCTGAAGTTACTTCCAAGATAAGCAGAGTTTGCAAGCTCCTTCTTCAACTCCTCAGCCACCTGTAAATTATTTAAAAATAGTTTAACTGTCATAAAATCATACCCACCTGTAAATTATTTAAAAATAGTTTAACTGTCACAAAATCCTAGTAGACAATCCAGCTGTCTCCAAGGGACAATCCAAATGCAGAATTTCAATCCTTCTGAAGTTACTCACAAGATAAGCAGAGTTTGCAAGTCCCTTCTTGGTTAAACACTAAATAAATATATAAATAAAAAGCAATTACCAATGGTAGTTAGTTTCACCTCCCACAGAATTGAGCAAGAGTGTGCAGGTTGCAGATATCAAGTGCAACATAGAATTTCCCACACAGCTCACAGCTGGGTAAAGTAGTAGTTTCCTTTAAGGTCAAGAAAATGTGCTTTGTGTCTCCAAATTTTGCACACACCAGTAGTTTATAGTAAGCTGATCAAGTCTGGAAGACTCCATCCAGGGTAATTGGTTGGCAATGGTTATGATGCAACCTTTCCTGATACAATACAACACTTTGTGGTCTGAAAGCAAAGAGGGAGACAATTTTCTGCACCTGAGGCTGTCTGTGTTTCATTCCACACTGCAGCTTTTGCTATAACAACTCCTTAACCACCAGTAAATTATTTAAAAATAGTTTAACTATCACAAAATCATACCCACCAGTAAATTATTTAAAAATAGTTTATCTGTACAAAATCCTAGTAGTCGATTCAGCTACCCCCAAGGGACAACCAAAATGCAGTATTTAACCCCTTCTGAAGTTACTTCCAAGATAAGCAGAGTTTGAAAGCCACTTCTTCAACTCCTCAGCCACCTGTAAATTATTTAAAAATAGTTTAACTGTCACAAAATCCTAGTAGACAATCCAGCTACCTCCAAGGGACAACCCAAATGCAGAATTTCAATCCTTCTGAAGTTACTCACAAGATAAGCAGAGTTTGCAAGCCCCTTCTTGGTTAAACACTAAATAAATATATAAATAAAAAGTAATTACCAAGGGTAGTTTGTTTCACCTCCCACAGAATTGAGCAAGAGTATGCAGTTTGCAGATATGTAGTGCAACATAGAATCTCCCACACAGCTCACAGCTGGGTAAAGTAGTAGTTTCCTTCAAGGTCAAGAAAATGTGCTTTGTGCATATTCTTGCAGGGGTAATATGTTGGCATTATGTCACCACAATGATCTGAAAGACACCTATGGACTGCTCTGCTTATTTTTATTTATTTTTATGTGACAGCTTGCAATTATGCAGATTTTTCTAAAGAAAACAATTATTTTATGGCACAAGAAAGTGCAATGGATATGATAATGTGATTGTTGTGAATTCATAAGCTTTGATCTGCCACTATCAAGTGACTAACAACAAGTAACAATGGCATTAGGTACAGGATTTCAGTCAAAGGTCTGTCTCTGGAGTGAAAGGCCAGTTTGATGACGCTTTTAGGCTGGGATTCCTGTGAATAAGTGCTCTGGAGAGGACTTCGTGCACCAAAATAAGGAAGTCAAGTGCACAAAAGGAACAAAATAAAAAGATAAATTTAAAACTGCAGAGTGGACAAAACTGGATGAAAATTCACAGGTAGGCTAATTGGGGGTACACTAACTGACATGTTTGCTGAAAATTTGAAAAACTTGCTATTTAACAAGTGGTTCTGTAGAAGCAAAACTAACAACCACAAAGAGTATATATACCATTGGGGGGCCTATGCACGGCGAGTGTGCATCATGCAAAGGGCACACAGGGATAGAGCGTGGATGGGTATGCAGCATTTGCACACCAGGCACCTCTTTGTAGCATGCACAATGTGCTCACAAGACACCAAGTAGAGCAGTAACTTGCAGCCATGCAGACCCACCACACACCATGTATGTGGGGGCATGCCACATAGTGGCATTCATATAACACCACAGTGTACATGCACAAAGCAACGTATGATCGCTATGCATGGTGCACAAAGCACAGCCACCTCTGCAAGCCAGAGGGTTTCCATAAGTATATGTGCCTGACAGCCAAACCACATGCAACAAGGCACAGCAGAGGCTTGTGGCTGTAGAGTGACCACCACATGACCATGATCACACCATAGCACTGCCAAGGGCACAGCAGAGCATACAGCAGTTTCTGAGCTCCATCTGCCATAATGAACAAAGAGGCCATGCTGTGGTGCACTGGTGCCCACCACGGCGGTGGGTTCCCACAGCACAGATGGCGACAATGGGTCTACCTGGACCACAGAGCACTGTTATGGAGGTGTGTTGCACAAGACATGAGCCCTGGCTATGTGCCAGCATGCCATGGATGCACCACCACACAGCATGCAGGCCACGATGCACACACCCAGTGTCCCCCAAGCCAGCAAGAAGGGACTGCCATATGGGCCACAGAGGGCCCTGCTGTGGTGCTGTATGTGGTCATGGACAGGCATACAGAGGCCAGGCTCCTCCCATGAAAGCACACCATGCCTACCCCCCAATGACAGCACACCCATGCATGCTCCCCCTTGATGGCACACTGGTGTCTGCCCCCATGTCTGCACACCTGTGTCTGCCCCCCATGACTGCACACACATGCCTGCCCCTCACACCCAGGAGACAAGTAACACACACATGGATGGCATGGGAAAGCTTTATTGTACACAGCAGGTGAAGCCAAATGGAAACAGCAGTATGTAACATAAAATGCAACGCCTCCACAGACATCCATACAGGGTTGTGGCACATCACTACTGTGATAGTTTTGCATTCTGCTAGTTTCAACACCCTGATGGAGGGATGTCTTTACTATCTTCTTCTTCTCAATTTAAATCTTTTGTGAAACAGTATCTTTTTGCCCTATTCTTTACCTCTTTCTAGCCCTGGTGTAGGTTGACCATCTACATCAGCCTTTATTTTCTCGCGCTACATGTCTCTTTCCTACTGCCTTATTTTTCCTATTCCCTAGATCTGTCCCTCCCCACCATTCCCTGCTAGCATCATGTTCAGTCCAGCATGCCAGCTGGCAATGAAAACAATTTAGATGCTTATATGGCATTTCATGCCTGGGTTTCAATAAAGTGCTTCTGTGCCTTGAAGTATACCTTGAAGAATGAAGTAAAGTGCAACAGTGCATTTAAATATGTTTTTAATGAAATGATGTAGAGTGATTATTGGGTGATTAAAGTGCTGCAGTGCCAATAGAAACTATGCAGTAAAATGCAGCATAATAAATAAATATGTGAGAGGTTTAAAGACAAACTGCTGAGGTGCCAAAAAGGTATTGTAGGGTTTTTAAGTAAAGCCAATAATTATAGGAGTGAAACAGAGTGGCATGTATGTATATTGTTATTTAATTTAGCTACCGCTCTGTTGTATAGTGTTTAAATACATCCTGCATCAAAGCAGGATTCATGGTTAAACCGGGCAGCATTTCTTTACTTTCAGCTGCCACTCAGTATATAACAGATACCCCCCCCCCACCTTAACTTTGTTAAAATTTATTCACGTTTCCCGGCTGCTAACAAAGTAATACATATGCTGCGTTCAAAGGGACAGTGGTGTTCCTAAAAACTTTAATGAAATATACAGGGGCTGACCAGAGAGTTTTTCAGTCCCAGAGCAGAGCAGTGAGTGTCTGTCTTTTCTTGCAGACTGCTGCTTTGCTGCAACCTAAAGAGCCCTAGAAATGTAAAGAGACAGGAATATCCCCATGCAGAAATGTCTATGAAGCAGTATGCAGTTTAAGGGTAGCAACCCCCAGAATAAAATGGAGGCTGCAAGAGAAATACTGTGCCACTATTAAGTGTACAAAAGAGCTGCCACCTAAGGCAATGTCTGCAGGTAGTAAGCTCTTGGAAATTTGAAAGCAGAAATGCTTGTGCAGCAGGTTAGAGGAGTCAGTGGCTGAGGAAGCATTTTGACCATTTTAGCCATCCGCTTCTTGTACTGCATGAAACATTTTTTCCTAGCTTCTTCTATAGCTGACAGTAGAAACAAATGAACTGCCAGTTAGGAAGAGAGCATACTGAGTAAATAAGCAGCC
This sequence comes from Neoceratodus forsteri, assembly GCA_016271365.2. NCBI lineage: Eukaryota > Metazoa > Chordata > Ceratodontiformes > Ceratodontidae > Neoceratodus > Neoceratodus forsteri. The sequence goes on along the minus strand of CM028133.1, from coordinate 909,615,826 downwards.
CCAACATAAATATCTGAGGCTAATTCATAAAGGAGTACCTGTACAGAGTCCTTGGTACTGGTAAGGCAGAAAGGCTCCTGTAAAACTAAAACTGTTGTTAAATAAAGGTGTTTTTCTTTTCTTTCTGGGACAGTCCAATTTTCTAGGTCCTACCAATTCCCCTAGGCAGACCTCTGTCCATTTGTGATGCTAGAAAACTGTGTTGTATAGGGAGATCAGTGCCCTCTCTGGTCTAGTTTTATAGGACCACGCTGTCAATCAAATATAAATGGGTGGAGCTTAGAGTTCATTAGAGACCAATTTAATACGGAAAATGGTGTTCAAAGCTTCCAAGGGGATCTAAAAGTGTAAATGTGCATTTATACAATGTTGTTCATTATAATAGTACTGGGCTTGGGTCCTCCCACCTGTTTGATGTTGTTAGTCAGTAGAAAATTGTCTGTATAAGTTAATGACCAGGTCAGGTGACCCTTGCCTCTCCTATATAAACCCCTGCTAAAGGGAGTCTTATCAGATGAGCCTTGGATGTGGAGTGAGAAGGTGTACAGTGAGGGTAGACAAGAGTGATACAGAAGGTAAAAGATCAGAGCTGTTATTTATCTGAGACTGTATTCCAAGAAACCACTGATGTCAACTGGTAATTCTGACTGCAATTTCTTTTGTTGTTCAGTTACTTATTTGCCTATTTGTAAATAAATGTCACATATCTGTGTGTTTTAAATCCTGACACTTTGTCTTGTCTGATTCTTTCCCACACCCTGTGACAACTACCAGTGGCAAAGGGCCATTCTTAGGGGGTGTAGGTTCATCACAGAGGTCGCATGAACTGTGATTTTCTGGTGATTCAATGACTTTTGACATTTTGCTGGTTTTCCCTTTCACGCATGTGCAGTAGCACTCTGTCCCTTTAAATCCACCATTTTGTGAAGGACAGAGTGCTGAAATGCACATGCATGAGTGACGTGACACTCTGGATCCTTGATGAATGGCACTTCATGCAGGTGGTCATATATTGTGGCGCCATCTTCATCTGGACTCCTGGCTACTCTCGTCAGTGGCACAATGGATATCGGGGGTGTCCCTTGTGGCAAAAATTAAAGAATGCGATCAGCTGATCACTCTGATCCCAAGACTGACTGCATTTCAGGACTGATTTTTGGAGGATTGGAGGAGGAGGTAAAAGAGCCACAGGCAGGTGCAGTGTAAATGTTGGACTGGGGATGGAACACGAGTGAACTTCAGGGCCTGTGGGGATCCTGACTGACTGAAAAATGATCAATCCCCAGAAGAAAGTTTCTAAGTGGTGGCAAAGATGATACAGTAAAAAAAACAACTATGTGGATCCCTCAATTAAGTGACTGGATCTGAGGGAACATTTTGTTGCAGGCCTGAAGGGGTTTGAAGGAAAATGGTATTGGTGGACTGGGGAGGGGAAGAGAGTTTGCTTGTGAGATGGTGAACTGATGTGCTGCCCTCTGCCATGAAACTGGTTGCAAGCTGAGGGAGCTGAAAAAAAAGATTTGTTTCCCAGAAGGAACTGGCTGCATGGAGGACTGACGTGTTGGAGGATTAGAAGGGGAGGTAGCAACACAGTCACAGGCAGCATGCTGCTGCATTGAAAGTGCACTGCTGGACTGTTTGGTCTGGGGAGGGGAAGCCCTTCAAGGAGTGAAGCACTGGAAAACAAGTCAGTGTACAAAATTGTATGCAGGCCTGGAAACATCATTTGAAAACAACTACAGTGCTTGGAGAGAGAGCTCAGAGGCAGTAGATCATTCATTTATTTGGGGAAGTCCCTTTTTTAAAATAGTTTCTGCAAATTAACAGACGTGCAGAAAAAATAACATATGGATGAACAAATATAGAAATAAAAAAATAATTTTATTGGAGCAGTGTTTGTTAAGGTGCTGTTGTGCAACTTATTTTTTTCTTTTTTTTGTGTCTGTCAGAAATGAATTATGGAGCCATTATGTATGGAGAAGAAGGCGGAATTGATAATGTACAGTGTAGCAATCAGAGGTACTCAAGACCAGTCTCCTACCACAAATTCTGTGTATGTACAAGCAGCAAGAAAAGACTTGAAAGGTTGCTGCAACTGAGTACATCAAGTAACCGTACTTAGTTGTGTTCCTTTTCATGGAAATATACCCTCAGTTTCATAGCAGGTATAAATGCAGTTTACAGTATCTTCTTTTGTGAGTGTTGAAGATGGAGGTTACCTGTTGTCCTGTATAGTAACATCGAATTTTGGTCACTGCAGATAGTCTGAGTTACCATTCATATGGTCTGAAAATAGAGATGATGCAAAATTTTACTTCGCCAGCAAAATTGCCACACAATTGGCAATTTCGCAGTACGAAATATTTTGTGAAATTGCAAAATTTCACCTGCAATTTTGCCATGATCTGACATATGCCAGCATTCTGTGCCCCTCCGAATCCATAGTGTCTAGTGGTCCCCCCAGCCAATATCAACAGCTGAATTAAAATCAAGAACCCCCCCCCAGTGGAAAATTGCCATGATGTAGTAAGTGAAGGTTTAAAAAAAATTAGACCCCCAAAAGTCAAGCTTTAAGGAAAGAAAGAAAGAAGTTAAGGGAAGGGGAGGTATTACTTACAAGTACGATAGAGAAAAACAAATCTTGTAAATCTACAAGTAAAAATAAAGGATGGTGGGGCTACAAAGAGGGGCTAAGGGTACAGACAAAGGTTTAAAAAGAAGAAAAATGGAGAAACAAGAGGGGAAAGGGGTAGTTAGATGAACATAAAGGACACATGGCAGGGTTACACCGATAGTGAAAGACACTAGAAGTTACAAATTACCAGGCGATGGAAAATAAAAAAAAAAGGAGATAATTATATGCCTTTATCAGGGATAGGGCTTGCACTGACAGATTAAGACGATAACAAAATGGGTCAAACTGGAAGCACAGGTATGAGCGATTGAAGAGGAAAGAGCTAAGAAGGTAAAAAAAGAATAAAAAGAAAACAGTAGTTTAACAAAAGAAGCAGGAAACTGGGGCAGCACAAATCGACGTGGAAATATAATGCGTCTCCTCCTAATTTTGTGACATGAAATCACTCAAAGCAAGTGTCTCACACCCGGACGCAAGGCTGCCTTACCCATTATCCTTGAAAGCAGGCCTGCCTGTCATGCCAGGCCATAGCTGATCTATCTGTCCTAGTGTTTACGTGGACAGACAGTTGTGTTAAGGTAAGGTGTCATAAAATGTACATCAGCTACCTTGCCCCCGTAAACGTGAATGAAATATACCGGTGTATAAGTTCAATGCTCTGATCTGGAGAGTTTCCCTGACCATAAATGGCAAGCAAGTAAAACCCCTGCTCTCAGTCTGAAGTTCTGTACAAAATAAATAAATAATAAACAAAAGTAATTTTCATTATTCATAGTGTGAACACTATGCTCAGCTCTCTCCGTAAAGTGAACATACATGCTCAGCGTTTTCCATCTGCTCTATAACTCACTTCTTTGTTCCTTGTCTGTGTAACAAAAAAAAATAATAAATAAATGAATCACTGCCAAATGATATCTAGGAAAACTGAGAGTGCCTTCACAACCCTGTCTGACACCCCATTCATCAAAGATCTCTTAGTCTCATTACTTGACAGGCTACATTTCATTCTGCCCCCCCCCCCATCTCCCCGAACCCTTCATTTGCTACTTGTATCACTCATTAGCTAACTAGCACAGTAACCTGTTCCACTGATCTTTTACCCTGCTGTCTTATGTAACACATTTCTAGTGTCAGCATTTCCAAAGAAAAATATAAAACAAATGTATGCCACTTTTTCGTGGGTGAGTGAGTGATAGGGTGAGGGTGAGCAGGTAATTGAATGAGACTTTTCTCCATGATCAGAATATATGCAGCTCAAATTGCAATTTGGATGTGCTGACACTCAAAATATTTTACATGAGAGAGCAGGGTAAAGTGTCCCTAGAATGAGGTTCTAGGTTAGTCAGTTAGTGAGTGAGCCAAGAAGAGAATGATGGTATGGGGTGGGGGCACTCCAGGAAAAGTAGCTGGTCAGCTAGTGAGAGATATTTGAGGAAGGGAGTGCCAGACATGGTTGTGATTGCATGGTCACTACTCCTAGATAATATCAATAGGCAGTGATTTTTTTCACACAGCTGAGGGAGTGTGTTACAGAGCAGATGGCAAGTTTAGCCAATATATTAACTTTAGGGAGGGAGCTGAGCATAGATATTGACACTGAGAAAAAGGTTGTTTGTAGTTTTATCTAACTGTTTCTATTTGTTTTTGTACAGAACTTCAGAGTGAAAGCGTGAGTACAGAGGCTGGAGAAAGAGCAGATTAGAAGTGCAACATCTGATGGTGGGGCAGCGCAGTAGTTTTATGTGCTTGTCATTTACAGACAGGGAGACTCTTCAGATCAGAGCATTGACCTTCATTTTATAAATATGTCAAACACCCCTATCTGTTCTGTCACTGTTGCCCATAATAACAATACAGCACAGGAGAGCGAGCTAACAATGGTCTAGTTTGCAGACATATCATCTGGGTGAGAGGGCAGCTGGTGAAGGGGGATGTTTGATACTGAGCCTAAATAAACATAAGACCTAAACATGGGAACATAGGATAACTGCAAAAATAGAACTTTTCTATTTTACTACGGTTTCTATTACACTACCACCTTATGTACAATGTCAGTTACAAGGTTGTTAATTCTAGACACCGGGGATATGGGAGGGGATTATTTTTTCTGATTTTTTTATTACAAAGATTGGGGGCTAGGGCTCAAGGTGACTGGGGGAGGAGAGAGGGTTCTATCTGTGATCTGAATTCGGCCCGTGATCAGCTGGGGGGGGGGCACTAGACACCAGAGACATGGGAAGGGATTGTTTTTCTTTGAAAGATTGTGGCAAAATTAAGAAATTTCACCAATAGTGGGTGAAATGTGAAATTTTGCCTGCAAGCGGCAATGTTTGCTGGTTCATGGGTGAAATTTCGCCCACCCAGTGGGTGAAATTTTGCATTTCGCCCAGCGAAATATTTCGAGGAATGCACAAATTCAGCGAAATATTTTGCTTGGTGAGATTTTCCAATTTTGCACAACACTATCTGAAAATATAGCTATACAGATATGGATGGCATTGGCAATGCACACCTGACAAATGTTAGTGTACCTGATACTGAAATTTAGTATCCTGAATAAAAAAGTATATAAAAAAATGTGAGTAAATAAATAAATGAAACTTTCAGCGTGTATATTTACAACTTTTGTACAAATGGGAGTCATAAGTATAAAAGGTAAGAATGACTGCTGCAGCTGATTAAGTAGTGGAAAGTGTTTTGGGACAGGGTATGGATGAAAAGGGGTCTATAAAAATGAATGAATTTGCTGTCCTATAGTGAACATCGCCTTCCCTAAAATATGAATCAAAGGAAGTTGAGTTGATTACCAAAGTTCCTTTCTTTTTCTCTATGTTTATGTACCCAGGAGAACTCAACTGAGCTGCAGCATCTCATATTCAATGAAGTCATGCAGCTGGGAGGTTTGACGCACAGGGAGGTTGCTGTAGTTTCTCAGGGTTACTGTGTGAGCAAGTGACTGTTATGGAATTTGAACCTGGGTCTGTTGGTCCTCAAGACTGTACTGTTCCCACTTTGCCATACTGTCTACCCTTCTGTCCACATATCGAGGGCCTCTGATTTCAGGGTCAAGGGCAGATTCACCTTGCTGCCTCAGTGGGTGCAGCTCACATAAAGGGATGTGGTTTAAAATGTTATTGTAAGCTAAGGTCAGTTTTCACATTATTTTATTTTTGACGTTATAATGCCCAGTAACATTAACATGGTATGTAACAGTTATTGTCTGTGTTCCTGCTGACACTCGACAACTCATGGAATTTCCTAGAATGGAGACACAAGTGTGACCTGTGGAGCACAGGTTTGAGTCCTACCAATGCCATTTTAAAGGGACACTGTCAACCCCATTTGGCCTCAAAGTGTCCCTAGTTTAAAAAACACATGTTATGGTTGTTCTCATTCTATAGAGACTGGTGATGTAGCTGGTTGTTTGATTCAGACTCCTTTTTCCTTTTAAAAAGTAAAAAAAAAAAAACTGAGTGTCAACCAGACTGGTGTTACCACACCAAAACATATTTGTTTACATTTCTTGACTAACTACAGCTGCATCTTTCCTTGACTCAGGAACACCCCCAACATTATCTAGCTACACATTGTGCAGTGGGGAGTAGATAAGACTATTGTTCCAAAAGTGGCTATACTGTTTGAGGGTGTTTCTAATGTTCAGGAAGAATGCAGTAAGCTTAGGTAAACAATCTGGAGCAAAACAATGCTTTGTATAACTATACATTTCTATGCATTTCAGTTCTAATAAGCAAGGAGGCAGATTAAACAACCAGCAACATTAATGAATTTTAGAGAAGGTAAGCAGTCAAAAAATTTGAGTTTTTACCTTGAAATAATATGATGCAAAAAAGGTTGACAGTGTCCCTTTAACCCTGTGTATACTTAAACAAGTCAGCTGACCTCCTTCTGTCCAATCTCCCCCCATCCATCTCCAGCATTGTTCGAGCTGACCTGTAACTGTCACAAATTGCTCTGCTTATGCAGTATGGCTGCTGCAAATGATTCCTGGAAAATTATTGGGACAGGGTGTGTGTGGAAAATAAACACCAAATTGATTCTGAAAGGATTAAAAAAAACATTGTAAAAAGTATACAAAGAAGTTTACACAGCAGTCTTTTTCAGGGGGTGTCATGTACATTTTTTCCTTTTTCCTGTGTCTGCCAGAAATGAATTACAGATCCACTAATCCTGGAGAAGAAGGAGGAACTGTTAATTTACAGTGCAGCATGCGGAGGTCCTCAACATCAGTCTCCTAGCACAAATCCAGTGTATGTGTAAGTTCCAAGAAAAGGCTTGGTGGAGTGGATACAGTACTGTGGTCTTGGGGACATAGGTTTAAATCCCACCACTATGTTTTGTGCTGTTTAACCTTGAGCAAATCAGTTGACATCCTTGAGCCAAAACCCCTCCCCAACCCCTAATGTTTGTTTGGTGTTATGTTTAACATTCAACAGGGTATTATGAAAACAGCTGTATAAAATCAAATTAATTTTCTTTTCTGAAGTGAACCTCAACTGTCGGTAAACATGAATGAAAGGAAGTTGAGTCGATGTCCAAGTGCCCTTTGTTTTTTTTTTTTCTGCAAAATCTATTTACCCATGAGAATTCAACTGAGCTGCAGCATCTCATCTTCAGTGATGTCATGCAGTTGGGAGGTTTGAAAGATGGGGAGATCGATTCATTTGCCCGTGGTCACACTGTGAGCAAGTGGATCTTATAGAATTTGAACCTGTGTCTCCCAGTCCTCAAGACTGTGCTGTGCTGTGTCCACTGTGCCATTCTACCTTACCTTTCTGTCCACATCTCGAGGCTCTATGCTTTCAGTGTCAAGGGCAGAATCACTTTGCTGTCTCAGTGAGGCCAACTCACTGAAGCGTACTTTTTTTAAAACTTTTATTGTAAACTAAGGTAATCGGTTTTATTTTATTTTTTTTATGTTTGCTCTAACAATGTTCAATAAGAATAAAATGGTATGTAACTGCAGTTGTTTGTGTTCCTATTGACACCAGGCAGCTCATAGCATTTCTTAGAATGGGTACAAAATTGTAACCTGTGGAACACAGCTTTGAGTCCCACCATTGCCATTTTTACACTGTGTAAACCTGAATAAGTCAATTGATCTCCTTTTGTCCAACCCTTTCTAGCCCCCCCCCTTCATTGTTTGGTCTTACCTGTAGCTGTCAGTAATTGCTCTGTGTATGTAGTATGACTGATGCAAATGATTATCAGAAAATGTGTTGGAACATGGTGTGTATGGAAAACACGCATCAAATTGTTTGACAGGTTTTAAAAAACTGTATAAAAGGTATACAAGGAAGTAGACACAGCAGTCTTTGTTATGGTGGTGCTGTCACTTTTTTTTTTTCCGTATCTGTCAGAAATGAATTGCAGAGCATTATGTTGGGGAAGAAGGATGAATTGGCAATGTACAGTGCAGCAGTCGGAGGTTCTGAGAGCTAGTCTCCTTTCAAAAATCCTGTGTATGTGCAAGCAGCAAGAAAAGGTTTGCTAGAATAGCTACACTTGTGTGATCTTGTGTGCACAGGTTTGAGTTCCACCACTACACTTTTTGTGCTGTGTAGCAGTGAGCAAATCAGTTGACAGTGTTGTGCCCAACCTCTCCCCCCCAACCTGCAATCATTGTTTGGTCCTACGTTTAGCTTCCAACAGGGTATGTATGAAAAGGGCTATTTGAAAAAAAACATTTTCTTTTCTAAAATGAACCACAACTTGTGGTAAACATGAACAAAAGGAAGGTGTTTTGATTTCCAAGCAGCTTTTGTTTTGTTTTTTTGTATGTTTTTATTTTTGCTAACTTTCTGTACCCAGGATAACTTAACTGAACTGCATCTCCTTTTCAGTGAAGTCACGCATTTGGGAGGTTTGAAGCACTGGAAGGTTGATTTACTTGCTTGGGGTAACACTGTGAGCAAGTGGATCTTATGGACTGTGAACCTGCCCTTCGGTCATCAAGATGGTGCTGTTCCCACTTTGCCATAATGCCTCCACTTCTTTCCTCATCTCCAGGCCTTCTGGTTTCAGGGTCATGGGCAGATACGCTTATCTGTTTTAGTGAGGCTAACTCACTAAAGGGTGATTTTCTAAATTTATATTGTATAATACAGTCATTTTTTTTACTTCTACTTTTACAATGTCCAACATGAATAAAATGTGTGGTAACTTAGTTGTTTGTATTCCAGTTGACACATGCCAAGTCATGGAATTCACCACCATTTTTATAACAGTTATAAATGTAGTTTTAATTACCTTACTTTGTGAGTGATGAATATGACAGTTACATGTGGCCCAGTAAAGTAACATCACAAATTCACCCCTCCCCAACCAGTATTGCAGAGCAACACAGTTTCATATGAATAAGAGTGAAAGAAAGTGTTTATGGTCAAAGCTGGTCTGAAAGTGCCTAAAGAGGGTGCCACACAGTATGACCCATTGTGTCCCTTACAGTTAATAAGCAGTGCCCCCCCCAAGTAATAACTGCATGTATGCCAACCAAAGCAGCACCACAGATTTGGCTACCTAAAAAAGTATTGAGTTGAATTTTAAATGTAACCCTCACCCAGGTATGCCATTTCTATCTGACAGCCCTACCTGGTGGGCTGGGTTCAGGGAGAAATATGTCACTCGGCACATTGGCTAGGTTTGGTTACTCTGCACAGGAGCACCCAAGTAACTCCAGACACAGGAAGCAATAACTGTAATGTCCAATACCAGAAGTGGGATTCTAAAGTGTGGCTTTTATTCACATCCAAACAGAATACACAAAGCATAGATGGACCCCCATGTGGCTACACTCCTGGTAATGCAAATCTATGGAGATCAGAACACATCCTATTCACTTTAGCCCTCAGGCTCTGAAACACACTGGGCACACAGCCTGAACTTGTACGCTGCTATGGGTTTTCCTCAGCTCAGCTCCCTTGCCAGCCACTTGGACATTTTCCATTTAGCATGGAAACATTTACTGGTGGCTCCCTAAACCACCTATGAGCACTTCTGGTCCATCAAGGAATCTTCCTCATAAATCCCACGTCTGGATACTTTCCTCAGGCACTGGCCTAGTACCTGAGAGAAAGCAACAGGTGTCCCAAAGCAAACCCATAGAGCAGGGGCGTAGTTTGTTATTTTTATGGGGGGGCAAAGTAACAAAAAAGTCCTGATTTTTGCGTATCACGACAGTGAAGAGGGCGGATGGCTTGTGTAATGCAAACAAATCAACCAGCATCAAATAATGCCCAAAAAACATTCAAGATTACAGCTGAACAACTCCAGAGAGGGACCAGCCCAGGCCAAGTCAGAGCACTTCCCCACCCCACCAGTTTTACGGCAGCCTGCTCTCGGCCCAACTCCTCCTGAGACCAGAGTCGAAAAACTGACCGAGATCTGTTTCGGATTCAGTTCTTCATTCTGCCTTGGGAGTGAGGACTTACTTGTAAAATTGAAAATATGTAAGGAACTTAACTTCCTTCTCAAGAGGACAGGACCTCACCTCAGCTTCAATTCAAATCAGTCTTGACCTAATTTTGCCCCCACCTGAACCTCCAGGTGGATAGCTCACTAGTCTCTCACCCCCCTTTGCTGCTTACATAACCTTTCCAAGTCCTGCCCTTATAGTGGATCCTGAACTTCTTGAAATGTTTGCTTGAGCTAGCCCTCCCACCCTTGAGGAGTGCAAAAAGCATGTTTCAAGGAAGTGCAGCAAATGGCTGTGCCACCTCAGTATACCTATAAACATGGATGGTATGGGAAACATCCCTGCATGTGCATCCTCACAGCATGAGCCCTTATTTATAAACATTACATAAAAAAATGCAATTATACAATGACAAGAATGAACGCTGACCTCTGATTGGTCAGTCTTGGGATACACCCATGATGTTATCCCAGTACATCCGATTCATCACAGGTCTAGTCTCAGCCTCTCCATGAACCTCTTGATGATTGTTAGCATTAGTGCGTTTTTTTGTATCTTCTCTTAAAAATATTTTTCCACACCAAATAAAACATCTTTAAAGTTATTTTTTTTAATTTTGTATAACAACACACCATTGTATAATAGCAATAATGCCCTCCAGGGTGTGTGTCATGGTAGGATAACATCATGCCTTATGTACTGGATGCACTCGTGCCCGACCACCTGAGGCATGACGTTATCCCAGCATGATACACGCCCTGTCAGGCATTATGGCTTACTTGCACCCAGTGTTAACACTTTTCTTTGTTATAACAAAGTTAATTCATTAGTCTCCCATCCCATCCCACATTATTCAATGTCACATGCCTGAATCTGGTTAGGTAATTAAGTGAAGAGGATAATGCTCTCCTCAAGCCAGCAAGCATTGCATACGTAAGCATGGGACTTGCTGATATCCCTTCAGGCGGTGCTGTTAACAAGCATGCTGATGTACCTGGGACAGTGCAACAGAACAATGTAAATCCCCTAATTGTTCAAGATGATCATAGGCATGGTGTGGTCACACCACAACCCCTACCACTCTCCTCCCCATGGGCTCCTAAGGAATATGCATCTCTGTCCGTGCCCAGGGTTACACAACCCATCCAAGCAAACACGGACTGCCCTGGCACAAAAGTGGTCATCACATAATCTAAAAGAGACAGGCGCCACAGGAAGTTTGCTGGAACAATGACTCCAGATACCTGTGCACAGCCTCCGCAGGACCCACCCTGAAAGGTAAGTACTTGGTTGGTGGTTTTATTAGCATCACCTATGACAGTGTGTGGTGGGCGGTTGTGGTAGCCCAGGTTGCCATGGATGCTCCCCCCCCCAACAGACTACTTCAAAATCGTCTCATCTGACAGTTTTGAAGGGCACAAATGAAACATGGTTGCTTCAGTTTGATGTGGTTTAATACAGTTTTGTGTCCGAGCGTGTGTCTCTATTCTTCTACACACAGACACAGACAGACACACACACCACCAAAAAAATGAACCTTTTTTATACCATGTTTACATTCAGGATAGAGACAGGGTAAAGCAGGTCCAGGCAGTACAACACAGTAAATGAAACAATGCATCTTACAATGCCCAACAAACCACCAAAAGACCACAAAACAACAGACCTTCCCCTTGCCCTGGGGGGGGGATGGCTAGGTCACAGGTCAGGGTGCTAAATGAGGAGGAAAGACCACAGAACATCTTGTCGAACCACACAGTAAGGTGAAACTACATAAACATGCACAATTTTTATACTGTAGGATTTTATACTTTCCAACAGTTCCTAATTTTGACATAGAAACTTATATTTAGTGCTCAGAAGCCCCTTGTACAAGGGAGGTAAGCATGGCATGGACCCAGCAGACTGGCATACATGTTGAAAAAAATATTTCTGTGCCACTATGCCCATCCACCCCTCCCTCCTCCATCAGCCGTGGCCAGAACCATTTTTTTCTGCATGTGTACCAGTCCGCCCTGGTCAGCACAGCAGCACAAAGCTGGCATGGCAGCAGAAGGCACAGCAAGCAACAGTGAATTAAATGTCCATACAAAAAGCTACAGCCCACTCTCCCCACCCCAGACCTGCAAGGCCACTATCTTCACCCGGATTGGCCAGCTCTGCACCCTGATGGACTTGCAGAGCCACTCTCCACACTCTGTGTCCACCCCACCAGCATAGCCACTCTCCCACCCACCCCACCCAACCAACACCATTTCCAGCTCTATTTATCTGGTATCCACTCTAGGCATCCAGGTCTGTGCCTCCCCATCACAGGCACACAAAAATAAATAAAACCACATTTTATACTGCATTTTTTTTATGTTTCTTTCTTTGTCTGGAAAGAGAGATGTTGAGCTACTGGTCAGCACAGTTTGCCTGGTATACAATTACAACCCCACCCCACCGACACAATGTCAGTGCCTCCACCCACCCACACAACAGTGCCCCCACCACACCCACACAATGCCTGTATCCCCAACCCCACCCACACAAATGACCAGTGTCCGCAACACCACACACACACACGGCCAGCAGTGTCCCCAACTCCCCCACACACACATGACCAGCAGTGTCCCCAACCCCACACACACACGATCAGCAGTGTCCCCAACCACACACACACACACACAACCAGCAGTGTCCACAACCCCACCCACACACAGTGTTCCAACCCCCCCAAAAAAATCATGGCCAATCAGTAGTCGCTTTAACAATAGCCAGGTAGTAGCACAATCATTTCATTAGGGTGCATGTTTTAGTGCAAGATTTTTTTTGCTAGTCTTGTAACACTGTACGGGTAGAACACAAAAAGTTTCCCCTTTGGTTGCGTTTGCCAGGCAATGAAGACAGAGACAGCAAGGCCAAGGAATCTGTCTGTTTCACCCCTCCACAGTGGACGATCGGAGAAATCAAAAAAGTGAAAGATTACTTTTACAGCCAGGTAAAGGATAAGGGAGAAATAATGTTTCAACATTTACTAATGTTCGTATGCTAGCTGCGGGCACAGGTCAGTGAGTTACTTCCCTTGACAGGTAAAGGATGAGGTGGAAATTACATTTTAACATTTACTTATGTTTATATGCTAACACCCAGTCAGCAAGCACAGAATGTCCCCCCTCCTAACCAACATGGACAGTCCACCAGAAACCCAGTCAGCAAACATGGACAGTCCCCCTTCACCCCACCTACAAGGACAGCCCCTCCCAGACACCCGAACAGTTCCCCCTCCCACCAGACACGGGCCAGAGAGCATAGAATGCCCCCTCCCAACCAACAAGGACAGTCCCACCAGACACCCAGGCAGCCAGCAAACATGGGACGGTCCCCCTATCCCACCAAGGACAGTCCCCACCCCCCGACACACAGCTAGCAAACACAGAATTTCCCCACCTCACCAACATGAACAATCCCCCAAACACCTGGCTAGCAAATACGGAGTTCCCCTCCCCAACAACACTGATAGTCCGTCCTAGACACCTGATCAGCAATCACCGACATTCACCTCCCCCCATAAACCAACATGGAAAGATCCCCCAGACACCCTACCAGCAAATAATCCCCCCCTTCCCACAAGACACCCGGCAGGCAAACATGGACAGTCCCCCTTTTCCACCATTATGGACAGTCCCCCCCTAGACAAATGGCCAGCCAAGTCCACCAAACAATGGCTAGTGTCACCACCCCACTATCACAGCCAGTGTCTCCACATCACCATGGCCTGCGTCTCCACCCCACCAGACCCCAGAATAGAAAACAGATTGTCCCGCCAGCCCCACTAAACACTGACCGCCCTCCCAGTCCCAAACACTAACCACCCCAGCCCCAAACACTGATCGTCCACCCCAGCCCCACCAAATGCAGGCCCTCCCCCAGCACCAAACACTGACCATCCTCTCAGTGAGTCAGTCCCAAAACACACAGACCGTCTCCCCTGACTCCAACCCGGCAAAACAGACCATCCCCCCAGCCCCACCAAACACAGACCGTCCAGTGAGCTTCCCCAACAAACCCCACCACACCAGTAACACAGTAACTGAGTGTCCCCACCCCACCAACATGACCAGTGTCCACACCATATCAAACAAATAGGCCCCCCAACCACCCCACCAACATGGACAGCCTCAACAGCCAGCAAATCCCCTCCCACCCAAAGAAACACAAGCTGACAGCAAACCTTCCATCCACCCCCAGACACATGGCCATGGCCGAGACAACCCCCCCAAAAAAACACATTTCTGGGATGTGAATGGTATTAATTTCCAACAACTAGCTTGCAGCACAGTTTCTCACCAAATCAGTAAGGGCACAGACAGGGCAGCATGCAGCAGGGCACAGCAAGGCCAAGAAGGAAATTCAGGTAGCAGAGTCTCTCCCAACAGTCCCATTCCTCTCCCGATTAATCCCCTGATGAGACAGTAACTCATTTTTTCTGACACCAGATGAATGTATCGCATTATGGGTCTGCTATAGCCTACATGACCACCGGCTTCTTCACTGTTCTGGGCCTGGCTGTTCACTGAGCTGAATAATCCCTCTTGGTGGACCGTGGAACTGGTGGGCAACAGGCATGGTGTGGGACTCGCCGACAACACGGTAAATCTTTTTCTGGCCTGCTGGACACAGGAGCTGGGTGTGCAGGCAAGTCTGGCCGTGCTTCAGACTCACTGTAATTGTACTACTCGCTCCTCCGCCTGATTTGCCCAGTGGTAGAGGCCTTGTGGCCGCAGGCCTCCTAGGCTCTCGGGGATGGGAGGCTCAGGTGGCAGCGAGACAGCCCAGAGCACAGCTGGCTGCACTGAGAAACAGAAAGTAGGTAGTCAGAGGACTCAGGTGAGCTATATTTAAACTGGGCTGTTCAGAACAGGAGGAGGGTGGGAACACTAGACTGACTGAGACACTGGTGACACCTGACAGATAACCAACGACTGCTGCTCGACATCCTCGAATAGCTATCTCTCTTCAGCCCTACGCTATATGGATGCTGCTGCTGCTCCTTCATGGAAGGCACACAGACATCTAAATGGCGCCACTAACGGAGTATTGCTCACGCGATGGCGCCAGCTTGCAGCACTCTCTGATTGGCTGTAACATGCAGGCTACTATGGTTGCAGGCTTGCAGCCAATCGGAAAAGGGGATAGTTTTTGTTTAAGAGACACAGCGCTGCGCGCCACCCCTCCCTCCCCGGAGAGTGCAGGCAGTCCAGGCATAGCCCTGAGCCCATTCAATATTAAAAAAATTATAACCCGAGAGCGGTGGCTGGGCTCCTAAAAGTCCTGGTCTGATTTCTCAGGGGGGGGGCAGCTTGCCCTCTGCCCCCTGCACCCGCAGCCCACGCCTATGCCATAGAGGTGAATTTGGTTACTACTGATGGGGGGGTCTCCCCCCTCTTGCTCCCATAATTTATACCCGGCCATTTCTCTGGACTGTAACACCTCATCCTTTAAAACACTTTGCTGTGTAGATTATTTTTAAATGTATTCACATTCAGTCTACTGTCTTTACATCCCATTTGTGCTGAACTTGAACATCCTTAAATAAGTGGCTGTGTCCATTACTCTAGACCCCCCACAGAGTTAAGCAGTCCAATCCCCACATCTTCCAAACTGTACTTGGCTGTCTTTTCCTGACCCCACAGTAACAGTCACTTTAGTTTAATTTTGATTCAGGTGAAAACACATTGGCCCTTTAACAGAGTGAACTCACCCCTTGGTTGCAGGTGCCCCACAGGCATTTTCTCCTCCAATAACTATCATCCAGAGCTTCTGGTGCCTCAGCACGAACTTAAATCAGGCAGCTTCTTTCTCCCTAGCCGGACCAGGGGGGTTGCCGCTGGAAGCAGGCTCATTCCTTCCCCCAACCCTGCAGGGATGGGGCCCTGAACCGCTGAAAGTGGTCTTCACCACTTCAATGTGCTCTTGTGTTCCTCTTCCGATGAGAACACACACCTATACAAAAAAATAGCTCTTTGACAGAGCTCAGAGCTCTGAGGGCCTGCTTACAGCAGAGCACCTCTTCTACTACTGACTGCCACAGACTCTACTGAACTCACTTCAAATTCCCCAGCATTCTACTCTAACCTCCAACTGCAACATTCCAGTGTGACTTATGCAACTACGACAGTTCTAAAATTATGTCATCCCTCAGTCTCAGCTGAGACCGAGAACAGAGTGAGACAGTGTGAAATCCATTTAACTGGAGTTTCACAAGCTGCCTTCTCTGCCTACCACTAGGTCTTACCAGGATTCTTGTAACCCCGGGAAACAGGGGGGTTACATAAAAATATGTGATAGTGAAGCAATCTGGTTTGAAACCAGTCCAATTTCTGTTGGGCTCATGTTTTCAAGGCTCTGCACACCAGTCAGCAGCCACGTAAGCTGGTCAAAATTTGCAAGCCTGTAACACAGATGTGTCTGACCTAACCTGAATGTTACTGCACCCTTGAAATATCACAGTCCTGGCCAGTATGAAGATCTGCAGTCTGTTAAAAAAAATATGATGCCCTCACTGCTTGGGTCACAGTACATAACTCCAACATTCTGTCAGTTGTTGAAACGTGGCTGTCACCATCTACCCCTGACGCGGCCATCATCCTACCAGGCTACTCACTTTTTAGGCAGGACAGACTATATAGAAGAGAAGAGCACTCACCCTTGACTGGTGACCACAATGACTTGCAGAAGACAGAAAAGTTCTTTTACTGCAAGTTTACTTTAGTTTCTGGTGAACAAACAGTAATACAAGCGGCTTACTTTTCACCCAACCAGTTGGGCTTCCTCAGAGCTAATAAACTGCTTCACACACATTATTTAAATACTTTTAACAACGTGTAACACACCAATGTGTAAGCCAATGAAAGGTCTGTAACAATAATTAAACAACCTATAACATTTTCCATCTTGTTAGTGCAAACAAAAAACATAAGTTCCCTTTGTGCTCAATAAAATGAATTACAGTAGACAACAATTACTTTAAGAACGTATGTTTCTTCTTTCAGAACTTGAAAACAATTTAGATCTTCCTGGCAATTTTAAAGAGGTCTTTTGTACTCAGAATGAAAATACTTCTCCCCCCTGCCATTGCCTTTTTATTCTCTTAGTCTCAGCATGGGCCTGCACCTCATATATGATTTGTTCTGAAATGCAGTGAGCATTGTAATAAATGAAGTTTGGATGTGATGCTAATGCATCATTATTACCTCTGCATTTTTATGTTCCAGCTATAAAAGGGAACAGAGATGGACAATGTGAAGAAAAACCAATAACAGAAGTTCTGAAAGAAGAAACAAATGTGTTAAAAGAAACTGTTGTCTACTGTAATTAATTTTATTGATCACAAAAGGAACTTGTTATGTTTTTTGTTTGCACTAACAAGATGAAAAATGTGATAGGATATTCAATTATTGTTACAGACCTTTAATTAGTTAACACATTGGTGTGTTATACATTGTTAAAAGTATTTAAATAATGTGTGTGAAACAGTTCATTAGCTCTGAGGAAGCCTGATTGGTTGGGTGAAAACATAAACTCCTTGTATTGCTGTTTGTTCAGCAGAAACTAAAGTAAACTTGCAGTAAAATAACTTTTCTGTCTCGTGGAAGTCATTGTGGTCACCAATCAAGGATGAGTGCTCTCCTCTATCTAAGAAAACCAACAAAAACACATTAAGGAGTAGCACCACCATCCTTGTTCACACCTCTACTCTGCTAGTACTATCTAGAAGAGGAAGGGGCTGTGCCATATACCTAAAGGAGTCATGGTTGGCTCATCCTCTGTCCCTCCCTGAACCAGCTATGGATATTCAGATCCTTGCTGTTAAGGTTATGCTTGGTGCACACAGCAAGGCCCTCAACATTGGCTCAGTCTATATTCCCCCTGACCTCACTGAATGGGGCTTAAACCCCTAATGAACTGCATCATGAGTCTAAAACAAGATGCAGAAACCATCCTGTTAGATGACTTTATTGTCATCTGGCTCTCGTCAGGTGCCAGTAGGCATAGGGATGAGTTAACAGGCCTGAACTTTACCCAGTTAATAACAACTCCAACCAGGATAAAATATAAGACTGGGACTAGCACACTCTTGGACTGGGTCCTAATGAATAGTCCAACGCATAGCTCTCATTCTGAAGTATTGCCTGACACTATCAGCAATCACTCTCCTTCCCAGTGTTATTGGACTAACACATTTATCAAGCCCCCTGCCAGAACAATCACAAGTAGAGTGCTCTTCCATGGCAATCTGCAGCCACTAAAGTCTCCCCTCTGGCAACAAGACTGGCCTTACATTGAAACTGTCGTTGATAATGACTCAGTTCTAAAATACTTAATTGAATGCTTCAGTGCAGCCTGTGACATCCATGCCACTTTTAGGACACATAGGATCAGGGGACTTGATAATCCCTGGATCTCTTTTAACCTTCTGGATCAAATGAAAGCTCATGACCACCTCTGGCATAGGGCCAGGACCTCTGGCAGTCAACCTGACATACAGGCCAATAAGATGGCCAGGAAAGCATGTACTAAGTCTATCCATGAGCACAAAGTGTATTACTATAAGGACATCCTTGCCAAGACATGGGCGGATGGGAAAGAATTCTGGGAAAACCTTTTGGAAATCACTGGGAAATCATCCCAGCAGGTTCCAACTAAGTTAAATGTTGATGGATCTATCACCCATGACCCTGTGTTAATTGCCAAAACATTTAATTTATCCTTCGCAGACCTTAGCCAGATTCTGCCCCCAAATTTCTTTGAACCACCCAGCACAGCTTCTATGTCCACCGAATCAGAAGAGGACTAGACCCACCCATGTTTCTACTTCAAAACTATCTCAGAAAGCAAGGCCAAGACACAACTACTTAAAGTTTTAGGAGGAACTAGGACAAGCAGTGATTATCTTGACCTGAAACTTCTTCCCCTAACCCTAGATGAAGTCCTATCCCCCTCTCACCTAGCTTCTCAATCACTCCCTCATACTTTCACAGTTCCCCCAGATCTGGAAATCTGCTCTGGTTATACCAGTTTCTAAGAGTGGGGACAGATTCCTACCTGGGAAATATAGGTCAATATCTATTCTTCCCCCGCTGTCCAAAGCACTTGAAAGGATTGTTGCCAATCAGTTTGTGGAGTACCTGGAAAAATACAACCCACAATGTGCCCTACAACATGGTCTTTGGAAAGGGCACAGCACATCAACAGCTCTACTGGAATTCTCAGGTTTCATTCACCATACTCTTGATCTGGGTCAACTTGTTGGCGCAACCTTTATTGACCTGTCTAAAGCATTTGACACAGTCAATCACCATTTGCTGACATATCAACTTGCTGGGCTTGGTATATCTTCAGATGCACTAAAGTGGTTCACCAGCTATCTAGCAAACCGCACACAACAGGTGAGAATAGGGTCTACCGTTTCTGCTAAACTGCCTGTCTGCTCTGGGGTTCCTCAAGGATCAATACTAGGATCCCTTCTATTTAACAGCTTCCTCAGTAATCTTCCGGCATCCTGTTCTGAACCAGTACTCCTCTATGCGGATGATGCAGTCATTTTCTCAGACTGCTGACGCTACCCTCCTTGAGGCCCAACTTTGGAAAAGTTGTACTGAAGTTGAGTCCTAGCTCACCTCTCATAAGTTGATGCTTAATTGTGAAAAAACAAAGGTCATGCTCTTCCAGGGTACCCACAGCAAGCATAAATCCAAACAATTGGTGATTAAAAACAGTGCAGGTGTAGTCATTGATCAGACTCAATTTTTTAAATACCTAGGAGTTACTCTGGATAGTATGCTTTCCTACTCCCACCATGTTGGGAATGTTGCCAAGGCAGTTAACATTTGCCTAGGCCTTCTACACTGACACAAACACTGCCTTACTACCAAAGCCCTCAGACTGGCTATCCAAAGTTCAGTTGTGTCTATTGATTATAGTTTGGCCATATATGGTACCACCATGGACACAGCCCTATGGCGGCTCACCACAGCTCTGAATAAGGCATGCCATCTACTATCTGGTGTAGCGTATCATACTCGCACTTGTGACCTTTACAGACAAGCAAACTGGCTTCAACTCAACGCTCGCATTAAATATTAAGCCTACCTTCTGGCCAAGAAGGCAGCTCTTGGTCTCCTACCACTAAGTTCCCTTCAGCTTTTCAGTCCCTTCCAGGGCAATCATAACACACGAAGTTCTGTGAACCAAACTTTTACTGTCCCTTGCAGCTGAACCTCACTCCAACAGCGATCCATTGAAGTTAGAGTGGCTAATTTATTTAACTCCCTTCCTCCTAAGATTACGATGTCTGCAACCTTGGGACCATTTAAGCAGAAGCTGCCTCGATACCTAGTTTCCAGAGCATCTTGTGACTGCTATACCTAAACTTCACAGACAGCTAAATGAACTGGGACCTCCCTCTTTTACCATTTGCCGCTTTATAGCCCTACCCTGTTGCTGCACTTTTCCACGTACAGCACTTCCTTCCTTCGTCCCTTTCCCATCCCCAACCCTGCCCTGTTTTCATCCTAACTCATCCCCCCTTCCTCTACCCCTCCACTCCCACACACCCCTACCTCTCTTCCTCCCCTCTATTTCCTCACCATGTTCTCTCCCTCTACCCCCCCGTGGGTTTTTTCCTACATAAGCTACATTGTGGCATCTCCTTCCTTGCGTTATTTTGCTCCTTCCAGCCCCCCAAATTACCCCCTATCCTTCTGTCCTTGTAATCCCTTCCACCCCTCTTTAGACAAGGCCACTGGCTGCACTTGACAAAATATTTATCTTGCCATATTATTCTTTTGCTTATATAATTACTTTCCTCATGCTGTACTACTTACTGAAACCATTGTAATTTGTTATTCTTGTGACTTGACGTAGAACCTCTGTAAAAGAGCCCTTCACTCAAAAGTCTTTCCAATTTGTTACATAAATAAATAAAATAAACATGCAGTCATTTCCATCCTAATTTGGCAAGGTCTCTGAAACAAGTGTATGATCTTGTCAAATACATTCATAATACTAATAGTTGACTATAAAAAGTAAGAGATACACGCCTAAAAATGTTTTAGAAAAAAAACAAACAGTATAAAAGGTATAAAATGAAGTTCAAGTTTATTCAAGTACAAGTTTATTGCAGGAAAACTCCATTGAGCAAGCTCATTCACAAGGAGGTCCTGTGACATAAACACTTGAAGTACAAACATAGATAGGTAATAACAGTATATACATGAAATGCACATTACATGATACAGGCTGGATATACATACAAGGGTACCACATAGGGTGACCACAAGTGGTAAACATTAATATGACACAGGGAAGCGACTTACAGGTTGCATACTGATAAATCAAACATGATGACTGGTGTGTGCAATACATATATTATGGCAGCTAGAACAAACAGACTAAAAATGATATGGGGGGGAGGAATGATTTGATAGAGTAGCAGTGGAGCATAAGAATAGATAAAGCCAGGAGTAGAAGGGGAAGGGAAAGCAGTTAATATGACAAAGCAATTATACCTTACCAGTGGATAAATATGGCACACATGGGGAAAGAAGAGACTTAATGACAGTTACAGGTGACTTTTATTTTGGCTGAACTTAGCGATTTGTAGAAGTTTATTGAAACTGTGCTAGTTAGTTTCAGTAAGGTTTATAATTGGTTCCAAATGGAGGAAGGGCATATGCAATATACGTTTACAAAAGACTCCATGTCCTTGGTATGTCAAGCATAATAAAGTCAGATTTTCTTAACAAGTATGCACTATGTGAGATACTAATAAGGGAAGAGAGATAGCTTGACAATTTCTGCAGGAGCAGTTTAAGAGTTCATAGCCCAGCATGGAGCAGGCATCTAGTAGTAGGGGATGTCCAACCAACAGCTGCATATAAGTCACAGTGATGCGAACGGTAAGGGGAGTTGGTAATGAACCGTAATGCACGGTGATGAAGGATGTCCAGTTTACTTAGATTTGCAAGAGCGGTGGAAGAATAGATTACATCGCCATAGTCGAGTACGGGGAGAAAAGTGGCCTGTACAAGCTTGTTTCGAGTTTCAAGGGGGAAAAGGGGCCTATTTCTGTAGAAGAAACCTAACCTTGATTTTAAACTTCTAGAGACATCTTCGACATGGTCATTGAAAGAAAATTTATTGTCGATCCAGATACCCAGATATTTAAATTTGGTTACAACTTCCAGAGGCTCGTTTAGCGTGGTGACAATGAAGTCTTGGGCAAGGGTATTGGGGGGGGGCCTGTGACAGCACTGCGGGAGAATATCATAGCTTTAGTCTTCTTAGCATTGAGCAGAAGCTTTGCCTTTATTAGATTATGCTTAAGATGTGCGAAGTCCGCTTGAAGCACTCGCTTGACTTCAGATAACGATGAGCCAGAAGTATACAATACAGTATCATCCACAAAAAAGTGCAGATTGGACGTAGATATGTTAGCATCTAAGTCATTAATGTACAAAGAAAACAAGATAGGGCCTAAGATGGAACCTTGGGGGACTCCTCTTGCAACTGGCAAGGCAGCAGAAAAAAAGCCTTCCGCCTTTACTTTTTGGGATCTTCCAGTTAGGTAGCTATAGAACCACTGGGTGGTATGGTATGTGGCACCCAACTTTGCAAGGTAATTGACTAATAGTTTGTGATCAACAGTATCAAAAGCTTTGCTGAGGTCCAAAAAGACTGCGCCAGTTACCTTCTTAGCATCTATAGCAGAGATCCAATCATTGATTACTTTTGCTAGTGCAGTGATTGTGCTATGATTAGCCTGGAAGCCAGATTGAGCTGGGTTAATGAGAGAAGGTTTCAAGTGAGATTTTAACTGAATATGGATCAGTTTTTCGAGAACTTTAGAAAGGATAGGCAATATGGAATAGGCCTATAGTTGTTTACATCGCATGGATCACCAGATTTAAATAGAGGGAGGATATGTGCTGATTTTCAGCAGGACGGCACAGTAGCAGATGTAATGGAAAGATTGAAGATATGGAGAATTGGGGCAGTGAGATGGGCATAGCCTGACCTTAGGAAAAAGGGTTCCAAACCATCGTCCCCTGCGCTTTTTTTGGTGTCTAAGTTAAGAAGAGAATCTTCTACTTCTTTGTAAGTTACCTCATGCAATTGGAAGGGGCTGGGTGCAGGACTAGATGTAGGGGGAGGGATATGCTGGCTCACCGCAGCACCAGCATAAGGTGACGAGTCAAAAGCTAATCCAGTTGTAGCAAAGTGGGAGTTAAGTTCCTCCAGGATTAGGGACTTGTTTTCCACAATCTTGCCACTTACAACTATCTTTGTTGGGACAGAGGGGGTCATGGGCCATCCTTCTATAGCTTTGATAGTCTTCCATATTTTATGAGGGTTACCTTTAGCTTGTTCAAGAGTAGAAATATAATAGTTAGCTTTAGCAGAGTGAAGTTTTTTTCACACAGTTATTCCTGGCTATTCTAAAGGCATGCCAATTCGAAGATTCTTTGGAATGTCTAGCTTTAGCCCAGAGCTTATCTCAAGCTATAAGGGCTGCCTTGAGATCTGAGGTGAACCAGGGGTTGGAATTGTTCCGTACCCTTACTTTGATGAAAGGGGCATGCTTATTTATTATTGTAGTGAGTTTGTCATTAAAGGATGTAAGCTGCCTTGCTGACATCTTTGTCTAGGTAGAGATCTTGCCATCTGATCATGCTTAGGTCATATAGGAAGTTTACTGCACTGAATTTGCGAAAGGATCTTTTTGTTACAAAGATGGGCTGCGGCCGGGCCTTAATTTGAGATCTTATGCAAGCAACAATTCCATGATCTCTCATGTCGTTGTGAAACACTGCCGAATTAGATATTTTGTGTGGATGGGTGGTTAGTACCACATCTAGAATGGAACTGTTGGCAGTATTTAGAGTGTTGTTCCTAGTGGGTTCACTGACTAATTGCCCAAGACCTAGCTCGTCACAAAGGAATTTGAGGCCGTGTGATTTAGGTGACAGCCAGTCCATATTTAGATCTCCTGAAAATATTGTTTCAGTTTTTTGCATCTACGAACATGGATTTCAAAAGATTAAGGACTTCATCACCACCAGACGGGGGGTCTATAGCCACCTAGGATAGTGATAAATTCCGAGGAGGGGAGATGAAGGCTCAGCAAAACTAACTCAAATTCCTTGGCTAGAGATTTGCAACTAATATTGGTGACCAAGTACTTAGATTTGGCATAGATAACCACACCCCCGCCTCTAGACTCTCTATCTGCTCTAAATAAATTGTAGCCCTGCAGTGATATTTGTTGATCAGTGTTCGTCTTTTTTAACCACAACTCAGTAATTATGATAAGGTCAGGGTTAACGTGTGCAGCCCAGGCTTGCAGCTGTACAAGTTTTTTTAGGCAGGCTTAAAATGTTGACCATCATCATTTTGAGACCTGTGGCCTCAGCAAAATCGATAGGCGAGGTAAGTTGTGGGGGGGAGGGCCAGGGTTGAGCTCCACATTTCCTGAGCAGAGAAGAAGCAGAAGTATAACTTTCTTTAAGGAGCTTATAAGAATGGAGACTGCTTTTTTATTTCTTTGCGGTAACCTATATCATGCTGCTCAAGAGCCGGCGCCACTGTAATGACAGTTTATCGTGATCAATGTAAGTGCTTGAATAGACATAGGCGAGGACAGTAGCAAGGGGGTGTAGGCTAACCGGAAGGAATAGGCTAAAAGGGGAGGGGAGAATGACATAGTGTCTGCACGGGTAGACCATTATAACATTAGGTATTGATAAGGTACATTGGAGAACTGAATTGCATTGAGGTACTTCGAACTGCACTGTGTTGCTGAGAACTCTGCACCTTAGGAGCAATAAAAACACAATAAAGAGAGCCATGGTCCCAGACTGAGTGGTCTCGTGATTTGTATTAGTGCAATATTTTCTAGGCAAGTAATTTGCCCACCTAGGTACTCACTTAAAACCTAGATGAGAAAATACAGCAGAAAGGGGAACAAGGAGAGCAGGAGCAGCTTAGTTAGTGGCATATACATAGCAGTCTTCTGTAATATGGTGCCATGCATCTTATATTTGTTTCCAGCATTTTCCACAAATGACAAATCCAATATGTCAGGTGAAGAAGGAAAAATTGTTCATTTACTGTGTAGCAATGGGAGTGCATCAACTGCAGTTGCTAAAATGAACCTTTGATTTTGCTACTGTATATAAATTTAATGCACTGCTTGTGTACTATGAAAAGGGAGAGAGACATACATGAAATTGTTTTTGAAAGGTTAAAAATAAACTGCATAAAATGTAATATGTGAATGTATACAGAGCAGTTTTCTTTAAGGTGAGGCAGTGCAAATTATTTTTTTTCTTCCAGCTGCCACAAATGATATATGGGGCCATTATTTATATGGAAGAAGTAGAAATTGTTAATTTGCATTGCAGCATATAGAGGTTCTCACCAGTAGCATCCTAGTACAGTTATTGTGTATGTGCATGCACCAAGAAAATCAGGCAACAATGGATACAGTAGTGTCATCAAGGGAGCATATGTTTGAATCCAGCTACTACCATTTTAATGTGGTGTAACCTTGATCAAGTCAATTGAATTCCTTGTACCAAACCCATTCCTCCCTCCCCATTCATTGTTTGGTGTTATCTTTATGATTTCTTAATCAATGTGTGTATGCATTATGGTAATGCAACTGAGGACATCTTGGACAGGGTTTTGGAACAGGGTATGTTTGAAAAGGGCCATATGAAACAAAATAAATTTTCTTTCCTAAAGTGAACCTCACATTCTGGTAAACATAAAGGAGAGGAAATAGGGTTTATTTCCAGGGCCCCTTTTTTCCCTAGATTTATTTACCCATGAGAACTCAACTGAGCTGCAGCATCTCAGTTTTATTGAAGTCATGCAGTTGGGAGGTTTGTAGCACTAGGAGGTTGATTTACTTGCTTAGGGTCACACTGTGAAAAAGTGACTATTATAAAAGTTGAACATGGGTCTCCCAGTCCTCAGGAATGTGCTGTCACCACTTTGACATACTGCTTCTCCATATTTCCAAGTCCTAAGTTTTTTTTTTCTAAGTGTATTTACCCTGGAGAACTCAACTGAGCAGCAGCATCTCATTTTCAGTGAAGTCATGTGGCTGAGAAGTGTGTTGCTCTTGGAGGTTAATTTACTTGCTCAGGGTCACACTGTGAGCAACTGGCTGTTATGGAATTTGAACCTGGCTCCCCGGATCCTCAGGAATGTGCTGTTGCTACTTAATGTTTTTTTCCTAAAGTGAACCTCACTTTCTGTTAAACATGAAGGAAAGGAAGTAGATTCAAATCCAAGGCTCAATTTCTTTTTTCCAACATTTATTTACACAAGACAACTAAATTGAGCAGCAGCATCTGATTTTCAGTTAAGTCACTCGGCTTGGAGGTTTGAAGCACTTGGAGGACACTTTGCTTGCTCAGGGTCACAATGTGATCAAGTGGCTCTTATTGAATTTTGCATTCGATCGCCTGGTCATCAAGACTGTGCTGTTTCCACTTTGGCACAATGCCTCCCCAGATTTCCAATTCTAAAGCTCCATTTTCTTAACAAAATGTATGTACCCAAGAGAATTCAACTGAACCGCAACATCTCATTCACACTGAAGTCATGCAGCTGGGAAGTTTGAAGCATGGGGAGGTTGATTTAGTTTCTCAGGGTCACAGTGTGAGCAAGTGACTGTTATGGAATTTGAATCTGAGTTTTCTGGTCCTCAAGACCGTGTTGTTCCCACTTTACCATACTGCTTCCCCCTCTTTACTCTTCTCCATGCCCTCTGCTGTCAGGGTCATGGGCAGATGCACTTAGCTGTCTCAGTGATGCAAGCTTAGTTTAGGGTACATGTTGCAACTGTATATTGTAAATCATGCATTACTGACTACACAATAAACTCCATGACAATTAAAGACCTATTTCAGAACTTCCTACTTCCAACAAGAGACTTAGAAAAATGTATTTTTGACAGCCTCCCAATAACATGCAGTGACTGTACAACATTCTTACATTGTTACAATCAGCGATATTGCAAACTGTATGAGGACATAAGCTAAATTCACAGTGATTACTTCTCTGAGCCTGAACAAAATACACCACAACCACCAACTATTAAAACACCTACCCAAAAATGCAAGAGGAGAAAACTACAATGATGTCCAACTAAACATACTATCAACAACTTTGAAACTAACTGCACTGCTATTAACACATTTTGTATTGCTGCATACTCCAGACAGTACCTCACAGACAAACCAAAACTTTGGACTATTCAGCTTTTCACAAAATGAAAAGACTGGATATAAGATGATCATTCACTGTGCTTCCACATAAACTGAATCTGCCTCTGCTATATGTATTGATATAATTTGCATTGCACAATTTGTAACATGCTTTGTTCTAACACTTTCTTCCCCTATATTCACCAATAAACATAGATTACTACTTGAAATTCAATTTGTTGCTTCTCCATAACTACTCATTACTTCCAGACACCATCATTACTATCATTATGCAGGCATTTTGGCTCTGACCAAAATTTGTTTTTACTGGCACTAGTTTGAGAGTGGGTCCTATCTTTGAGGCCAATTGCATCCTAAGTGATACTGGATGTCTCTCATTTGGAACCTGGCCCATGGAACCACAGCTGTGGATGCAGTCGTGTATCCCAGTAATTAAAGGAAGTCCCTTGCAGGCCTTGGCTGACCTTCTGTGAAGGACTCTGCTGCTGCTATCAGAGCAATAGTTCTGGTCTGCAGGAAGAAGGCATTCCCCCGCAGGGTGTTTAGCTTTGCCCCTGTGAAGTCCGCTACTTGAACAAGTTCTACTTTGGACTTCTGCAGATTTATTAAGAGTACCAGATTCTCCAAGGTGCTTTTTTAGAGAATGAAGTGAGCACATAGTGTCTTGTCCTGTTTCACCTGAGACTACACAAGAGAACATCCAATTCCCAGTTCTCAGGTCTATCAATCTAGTGCACTTGATCCCAACAGGAAGCAATACATTGAAAACATGGGTACACCTCCTCTTCTGGTCCAGCAGAGGGACCAGCACCAGAGAATCTGTAAAGAAAATGTGTATATTAAATCCTTCATACCCTCAGGGAAACCTCTTTTTTGTATTCTCAATCATCCATGAGCTAATTAGAATAGATACACAAAATCAGTCAACAAAGTGAGCAAATATTTTGTATCCTTTTTATATAAGCTGATAAAAAGCAGTCAGTCAAACACAAAGATCAGCAGCAGTCTCATGAATTTTGCACAAAGACTCAATAAATTCAGTACTACAGTAGTTCCAAATGACGTGCTTGGAAAATGTCCAAAAAATTTATTAGTACATACACAAGAGTTGTCAAAATAATCCAAGTAGTATTCAGCAGTTACATTCTTATACATTTTGTTAGTGCAGACAATTCACTTCAATATTACCAAATGGGAAATAAATTACAATGTACTTGTTCAAAACAGTTTACAAAGAGCTGAGCAACTTAAGCCTCATAAATATTGCACTAAAATTTCAATAAATATAGTGTCATAGTAGTTCCAAATGGTGTGCTGTGGAATGTTCACAATTGTATTAATACAGACACTATAACAACCAACAACAACAGTATTCATCAGCTAAATTCTTTGACTTCTTGTTAATGCATGCATTTCACTATGGTGCTTAAATAATTTGAACTGAGAAATAAAACACAAGGTGCTTGTGCAAAGCAGTTGCTAGCAGCTGAATGACTTCAGGAACAGACAACTCAACAGCTACACTGTATTGGTACCAGTAATCTCTTGATATTCAAAATTCCATTATCACATAATAAGAACCACTTTTATCACTGACGAGCTTCCAAATACTGATATATCACTTTAGACTTATTGCACTTAACTGAACTGAAGCATTCTGAAGCTTCAATAAAGTGTGAGGTGCTGTGCAAACAAATATGACAGGCTAGTTGGTTGAGTAAATTGTGGAAATGATTTTCATGTAAGTAGAATATTCCTTTAGAAAGCTTATTGTGTAAGACTATCAGCTTGGATATATAGGATCAAACTGCATCTGGCTCCTGTTGACCTAGCAATAATCATTCATGCTTTCATTACCTCCTGGTTGAACTAGTGTAACACTCTGCACCTAGGGCTATCTGGGGATTTAATACAATGTTTGCAACTGATCCAGAATGCAATAGCTTGGCTGGTGATGGGAACTTCTAGGATGGACCACGTCACACCAGTCTTGCATGTGCTGCACTGGTTGCCTCTGTGGTAGTCCATAGCCTTCCTGATATGCTTGTTAACATACAAGACCCCATGTGGTTTGGAACCTGACTACTCAAAAGATCTCGTGGTTTCTTACATCCCAATCTGACCCCTCTACTCCAACAATGCAGGCCTATTTGTTGTTCCATTATCCTGTTTGAAACTATCAGACAACAGAATTTTTGAGGCTGCTGCTCCATTGTCATGAAACTCACTTCCAAGGGGTAACCACTCCACTGGCACAGTAGTGGCCTTTAAAAGATTACTTAAAACCTCTTTATTTGAGCAGGCCTTCACCAGATAAAGAGTTTTTAGACTAACACTGCCTATATATTTAATGGATGTTATGTATTTTATTATGTTTTTAAACTGAATGGGATTCATTATGTTTGCAATTTTAAATTATGTACAGCACCCTGAGCACCAGGGAAAGGGTGCTTTATAAATAAGCTCGCCTTGCCTTGGTTATGGTACATAACAGTTCTGCTACAGTAGATCTCAGTAAAATGCTGTATACTGTGCTCAAGAAAAGAGATGCCAGTGAAAAACAACAAAATGGCGACACCTGGATAACATGGATTGAGTCAAACTGCAAAGAGACCATCCATAAAAAGGTATATCTCCAACACTCTAAGATACAATAGATAACAGCACTTATTGCTGTGTGCTAGGCTAGATAGAGTTCAAAGGTGAGTGTCTGCAAGAGATAGAAAGAATGTCACTGAACCACACTGGAATTCAAAAAAGGCTCACAATGTTCAAGAGCTTGAAATCCACAGAGCCTAAGGCTTGAAAAAGCTCAAAGTACAGCATGCAGTTAGATAATTTGCTATGTGTGTGAGAAATTACACATATATAAAAAGGGGGGTACACACCTCCCTATGTCAGGATTTATCTGACCATCAGATGTTACACTGTACTTGCAGCGTGTAATTGCAAGAAGTCACAGTATTAAAAATACATATGCCAAGATTCAGATAAGCTGTATACTTGCAGTTCGGTGGAGAGTGGCAGGATATAGGAAGCCATGTTTGGTCTTCCAGAGCAGATTGGCACTTGTCACGAGCTGCAGCAGCACATAGCACTGGCTCATAGCAGGCAGTTTTGATTTTTTTCTACTAAGGCAGGTTTTACAGATGGTAATCCCAAAACATATCCTGGTACTGGACAACTACTGCTGTGAAATTAGAGTTCAGTTTCTGTGTCAGCAAACCATAGAAACCAATGAGACACGAGGGTGCTGTGGTGAGGTTTCGAGCAAGACCCTTCATCAGACCAGAAACTGAGCTCTCCTTTCATAGTGGTAGTTATTTTGAACCGGGATACATTTTTGGATTACCGTCTGCAATAACCCCTTAGTAGACAAGCATTTGTCAGTGATGAATGTTTCCTTGCATGGTGTATGCAAATTAAGTAAAACGAATGTGTATAGCAGACTAAGGTGTACTTCAAAGGGTATAAACATGAAAGTTTACTAGCCTCCTGGCAGCCAAGGAGGTAGCTTTTTTTACATTTATAATAAGTGAAGGAACACAATTCTTTTTTAGTATGGCAGTTCCAATGATTTCACCATTACTCTAGCTGATTTTTTCGGCAACCATTGTTCCATAAGGTTAGGGTGAGGTCAGTGTCACTTGCATGCGAGATCATCTTAGTGGCAGGAAAAGTGATGATAAAAAAATGTGTGTTCAAAAACAGCTTAAAATAAAGATGAAACTGGGAGATAGCCATATTAAAAGGAACACTTTTTTAATTTTTCAAATGTGAAAACAAATGTTAAAGCCAACTCAAACTAGTGGGGAAATGGTACCTCACAAGACAGAAATAAAAAGGCAATCTAAATATAATTATAATGTATAGGTTCCATATTTTCTTCTTAACATAAACTTCCCCTTTAATGCTATCATATTTGTTGTATATTTTATAACTAGAATGCTGAGTATATTATCTTACATGAGGGTTTCCAGCTCTCTACCATAATCATTTCAGAATGATGACAACCAATCAGATTGTTCCAGTTCCAGCAATTGTTTTATAGGTTTAAAAATGCCATCGATATCATGTTTTCCAAGTACCCATCCTCTACACATAAATTGTGTACTTTTTATTCTAACTGGTGCATCAGCATCAACTGGCTATTTAAAAAAGTATGCTCATTCAGAGGCTAATTTATCACTATATTTGTGGTTATCTTTGGCAAGTGAACCAAAACCCTTAGCAGACACACACGCAGAACAATCTTCTTTCTGTATTTAACAGTGTGGTACAGTATGATGATGTTAATAACGGAGATGGCAGAAGGACCAGCCTAACACCCTGCAGCTTTAAGTACAGTAGCTAAAATAAGATCCACATAGGCTACAACACTCAGTACATGTTTTACATTGTCCAGCTAGATATGGTCCACATGGGCATGCTGAGTGTTGAGGATGCACTTCTCGGACTGTGACAACTCATAGAAAGACCTCTTTCAGAGATCACCATTGGGGAAGACATGACAGCACAGGTCAGAAGCCGAAATGCATGGACCCCTTAGTCCCCAGTTAAAACAAGTGCCTAAGCTGACAATCTGTTGCCAAAACTGACTCATCTCTGTGGCCAATTTTTGAACTACCCACAGCAGCCACAACGTATCTTCACATTGACCACAAATGACACCCATTCTAAGCTGTGGGACAGTACATACACAAAGTGATGTGGAAGTGAGGTAGAAGTGAGCCAGAACTGACTGAGGAGTCAGGTTACCGCTTGCCTGGCTGGTGCAGTGGCTTGAGATGCTGTCTTTTTCTTTTAATTCCCACTACACCCCTACCAATGTCATCAGGGTCTGGGGTCCAGGATGTTTACTGTTCACTAATCTGTGCCAGACAAAAGGGTCCCAGCCCCCACAGACACCGGCACTGGCTGGGTTGTGTATTGCACATGGGCTGTAAGGTAGCCCGGTGCATCTTCTATGTTGCCTAGAGGGAGGGGAGTTGTGCTAACTCAAGCAGGCTGGTGGCTTTGATCTAGAGGGAGAGGGCATGTGCAGTAGCAGGGTGCATCTCCTGTATTGTGGGAGGAGGGGATCGTTTCTGCTTCACACCTTTGCTGTCATGTCTTTCCCAATGGTAATCTCTGAAGGAGGGCTTTCTACCAGTTTTTACAGTCTGAAAAGTTCATTGTCTGTGCTCAGCACTCCCAGGTTGACCACAAGTAACTGGACTATGTAAAACATGGACAGAGTAAACTGAGGCACAGTGCTTGGCTGGGGCTGAAAAATGCATTCAGAGATGGGGATCACTCTAGTCAGTGCAGCTCCTACTTGCAATTGAGTGAGATGGTGGGGTAATGCTTTATATTTATTTATAACTGCATTAATGGCACCAGTTACAGTTTTTTTTAGCACAAACTACAAATTTTCTGCTGCAAACTTCAGCCTTTCTGTCAAAATTGCAGATGAGCTGCCCCAAGTTGATATCCCAGAAAAGAACTTGGAACAGCTCATCTGCACTTTAGAGTGAAAGGATGAAGTTTGGAACAGAACATTTTTAGTTTGCATCTGCCACTTGTCATTATATCAGGAGCAAGGAGGGTTACAATTCCATTCAGATGGGGTCTTTCTCATTCCCTTCTGAAGGTCCCAACTAAGCATGGAAAGTCCCCAAACACCAAGTGCAAGCTGTTTTCTTTGGAAGTACTCATGAGAGACAGAAGCCATTGTGCTCTGAGCTCTATGTGGCAGTGAAAGGACATCACATAACAACAGGGCATTTCAGGACAAAAGTAATAAAGCCACTCAGCTGCTTGCCAGCTTTCTTTTATGCAAATGAAAGTACTGAAGGACGTTCTCTTTCATTGGAGCACTTCAGTTCTTTCAAGTACACAAAGCTTACACCCATGAAACTGTGACCATGGTCATGCTCCGCTTGCGTGGCCATTGGTCTATCAGGAACGAGCCCAATGTAGAGTGCTCTGCACTGGGATAGTCCATGACACACCTCTGAAATGCCATTCTCTGAAGCAAAGCAAGATATTTCTTATGCATGTGCAAAGAAACATAGCAAATGAAAACAGCCTGTTATGAGCCACTGCTGTAAGTTGCTGCAGCTTGTGAGAACTAGCTGTTTGCGCTGAAAGACTTACTGTAGATTTTTATATTCTGCACTCTCCACTGAACCACAAGTTTACTGCCCATCTTGATCTTAGTAGTAAAGAGACATTTGGAAGATATCTACATAAATACCTACTTGGTTAGTAGCCAGTACTATTATTGCAACTTTCACTGTGCAATGCAACATTAGTGAGTTAGATTCCTTTCACGAGCACCTGCAATTGTAAAGGCCAGTTGTTGTAAAGAACCTGCATCATAGTATGCAGGTTCTGTATACTGTATATTCCAAATGCAAAGTAACGTCACTTAATATACACGTGTTATTTATATCTACAGTGCAATTTATAATTAACAGTCATACCAATGACTTGCTTTAGCATTTTTCAATGAGTTACATTATGTGTTGCTGGACTCAGTAGAAAGCCTTTAAAAGAAATGCTGCCTAAGAGTTACAACTAATTTCCACATCACAGTGTGGCAGAACTGCAGGTGCATTCCAGCTGAGTTTCAAAACCATGTTATAAAAGTTGCTCTTGTGTTAGTTAAGTGTTGAAAAACAACACAATGTGAGGTGTCAATGCATTGCAAACTGTATTGATCATCTAGCATACAAAATGAATCCAAGAGATGCACCATAGGAACTGAGGGCCCTGGGTATGGTGGGGTGCCACACTTTCTATGTACATACAACATACAAGTCTGTGTTTAAAAGGCAATGATGCTAATAGAATATGTAGTGTGTGTGTGTGTGTTTAATCTGTGCAAAGGCATATTACTTCGATTGCTTTTGGGCCTGTGTATCCCCCACCATGCACCTATCTACTAACCACATCTTATTTGAAGTTTGGCATTTGATCTCAATTATAACATCAGTCAATGATGGCTTCCACTACTATATGTATGTCATTTCTCTAGACCCAGTCAATCTGGACAC
The DNA here is from genome assembly GCA_016271365.2 of Neoceratodus forsteri. Taxonomy (NCBI): domain Eukaryota; kingdom Metazoa; phylum Chordata; order Ceratodontiformes; family Ceratodontidae; genus Neoceratodus; species Neoceratodus forsteri. The sequence goes on along the minus strand of CM028133.1, from coordinate 909,581,434 downwards.
TTGTTTCTCATATTCATATCTTTTCATATTCATAATTTTTCAGTATGCAAATGTACTTTTTGCAATGTGTGTGTGTGTGTTACAGTAACTGTTTATATTCCTCCCTGCTGCAACTCTCCTATTTTTATAGTTGAATCTCCTGTATCTGTTCCACTCCCACAAGTTACACTTCCCTTCATAACATGGCTGAGGGTTTGTTTGTATTTACTGGACAGTTATAATTTTTCATTTTAACTACCGGGGTGAGGGGCAAAAACAGGCATGCCACAATAACAGCAGCACATCTTAACCTATCCCCTATGCAAATTTGTTCCAGATTCCCCCAGCCATGTCTGTGTGTCAGTGCCATGACTAATGCCATATGCTCAATCCCACCACCAGCATACGAATATGATTAAATCCTTTCTGACCATTACTGATGATGGGTGCCTAATCCCACCACCTGTCTCCCCTCTCCTAAACAACCCAATTAAATATAATCCCCACACCCTTCACCACCTTCTTGTACCCTGCCACCATCCTTTGTGACATGATTACTGCTCCCTCCTGACAACACACTGCAAGTGGTAGGTGCCCAGTCCCATTGACAGTATCCCCTCCGGGACTTTTCTACTGATTGATACAGGGCCCTTCAGGTCTTTTGCAAAGTTAGGACTCATGGTTTTTGAATTCTTGCAGGGCATGGCTGTGCGTGATGCAAGTTAGGACTGAGCTCTTGCTCAGGGACGTGTGAAGCAAGTTAGGACTTATTTTCTAAAAAGTAAGGTTATTAATTGCAAAAAACTGTGTTACTATATATATTAGAATTGCAGAAACATAAAGTGGAAAGTTTACTTTTTCAAAAAGTATGAAAATTCATTGCAAAAAATACATTAATGCATACATTAGGGTTGCAAAAAAGGCAAAGTAAGGAAATTAAAAAATTAAGTAGAAGTTTCATGTGCCTAGGGGAGATGGTGTGTATTAGAGTTGAAAACCCCTAGTAACATTACATCACCAAGTTTCCAAGATTCATAAGACTTCAACCTCTTGTTTTTTTGTTACATTACTTTGTCTGTTTTATGTTTTTGCAATCCTACTGGGTGTGTGTGTTTGTGTGTGAGAGTGCGTGTATGCATGCGTGTGTCTGGGTGTGTGTAAATATATGTATATAAATATTCATTGAAAAAAACTTTGTTAATCCCTCAGTTAGTGTTGAAGCAACAAAAGTAGGGAAATGAGGTGTTAGGTTTTCAAACTCTAACAGCTCCCACCCCTACTATCCCACCCCCAACCACCACACACCAACAGACACTGGGGTGTATGTTGGGGTTGTCAGCCAGCTGAGATGGTACAGTATAGGAGAATGGGCTGATAGTAAGGCCTGATGACCCCAACAAACACCACAATGCCTGTTGGTGTGTGGAGGGTGGTGTGGTAGGGGTGGTGTTAGAGTTCGTAACCCTGATGCCTTATTTCCCTAGTTTTGTTGCTTCATCCCTAACTGATGCATTAACAAAGTTTTTTGCAATGAATTTCCTTACTTTTTGAGAAAGTGTACACTTGCTCTGATATGTTTGTGGGACTGCAGTCTACAGTGTTCTGTGGTTGCATAGGGCTCCAAGTGCAGGTCCCTCTGGGCCCTGTGCTCCTATGTATCCTTAAGTATATAGACGTTATAATTACCCTCATCTCCCTGTGGAAGTGCAGGGTCCCCCACCTCATTCACATCACTCCATAATGGTATTAATTTTGGGGAAGGCAGGGCACCATGGGCTCTGCGCTACCCATTTATCCATAAGTGTAGAGGCATTGTAATGAACTGTCTTCTCCCTGTGGGAGTGCAGGGCCCTCTGGGTCCTGCGTTCCCACTATTACATAATGGAGTGACCTGCAGTCCTATTACTGCATAATTGTATCCATATGTGGGAGCACAGGGCCAGAGGGCCCTGGTCTCCCATCTACCTTAAACTGTGGAGATGCAGCACAGGCCTAGAGACATTTCAAGTAACCCTTGTGTTGCAAAGGGTGCAATATCTCAGTAACCATAGGAACAATTGAAAAAATTGCACCCCAGTTGTAATCATGAACTGGCAATGTGCATCATTGCTTAGTACATCTAAAGATGTACTAAGCTGTGTTTAGTGAAAAATCCATGTCTCAAACTGTTTTTGAGATACAGGCACCGAAAGGAACTGTGTCCACAACAATGTTATCCTATGGGAAATTTATAAACTTCAAAATGTTATAAGTATGGAAGTGATGTAAATGTTATCACCAAACCAGCAAAAGTCACATCTCTGGGGTAAGCCCTTTCGTACCCTGAAAATGTCAGCCCCAAAGTCCTATCCGTTTCTTTGCAGTGAAGTGACAAAAAAAAGTAAACTTTAAAAATCCTTTTTGTGAGGTGTCAAAATCCCTTTTTAGTGAGCCAAGTCCCTTTTTGTGAGGTGTTATAATCCCTTCTCATGAGGCCTAAATCCTTTTTCATACCATGCAGCTATCCAAAAAGATGAAATGAGTATGCTCAGAACCAAAATTGCATAACTGAATAACTTTGGAATGGATTAATATTTTTTCACTGAACCAATGCTGACTTATTCTTTCAGGCAGCCTCTTTCAACCCTGAAACTTGCAGACCAAAATTCCAAACAGTGTAGCCGTAGCACATGAGGAAAAAAAGTGAAAAAATGCAACTTTTACTTTTTTTACTATATGCAGCATGAAATCCACAAATCTGATCAAACAAAACATAGTATGTCAAGAAATCTACCCCATGGGACTGCACATACCAAATTTCATGCAAATCTGTTGAATAGTTGCAAAATTAAAGTGCAAAGTCGAGGTTTAACATTAAACTGCCTATTCAACACTAACTATAGTGGTGCTGTCACACCACTATAATATATAGATATTAAAAGGGCATGCCCTTATAGTTAGGGTTGAGTAGGCACTTTAATGTTAAACCTGAAAGTTTGCACTTTAATAACTTTGCAACCTTTCAATGGATTTGCATGCAGTTTAGTATGTGCTGTTCCATGCGGTAGATTTCTTAATGTGTCAAGTTTTGTTTTAGTCAGACTGGTGGATTTTATACTGTACATATTGAAAAAATGCTGACATTTGCCTTTTTTGCCTGTTTTTTCTTCATTGTGCTGTGGCCAAGTCATTTGGAATTTTGGTCTGAAAATGTTTAAGGTAGAAAGAGTTTGCCCGAAAGAATAAGCCAGCATTGGTTTGATGAAAAAAATATTAATCCATTCCAAAGTTATTACAATTTGAAATTTCAGGTTCAGAACATGCTCAGTTGAGTCTTTTAGAAAGCTGCATAAAATGAAAGAGGATTTTGCTCTGACAAAAAAGGATTTGACCCCGTCATAAAAAAAGGATCCTTAGGATCCTTTTTCATCAGGAGCCATCTTGTGTTTTTTTTCATTTTAGTCTAAACAAACTGTCATAACCAGGGCCACTGGAAAATTGTGGAACATTTTACCTGAAAATGCGGGGACTTTTTTGCAAACATTGTGGGAAAATTGCGGGGGTTCACTATATATATCCCCACTGCCCCCAATACGTATTTTATTGTTTGCTGCAGCATGTATTGGTCACATAAATTGTTTAGATAAATGTATTGCCTCTTGTAAATGCTTTTGATGTGAAGAAAGGTGTGTGTTTTTGAAATGCACTGCAAATTAATCATTGTGTAGTATATCGTCTAAAAATCAAGACATCTAAGTCATGCAGTGCTAACTAGATTTTATTCAGTAAATTACAGTTAGTCTATAATGAATGCATCCTGAAACAATATTTTCCCAGTTTCTAGATGTTAAATAATGAAGCCTGTTTAAACTACTTGCTTTGGTGCAAGAAAAAAATAAACTGATAACCAGGGTGCCTAATAAAGGTCTAGTAAGAAAAATATTTATTTTGTTAAAATAACTACTGTTCTTAATCAGCACTGTAAATACATTTTAAAATCACAAGATAAAAGTATCAAATCATAAGAGTGGCTTTTCAGTAAAGCATACAATAGTTCTCAATACATGGTACTTTTGTTCTACTTGGTTTGCAGTGATTTTACTTGGGTTGCAATTATTTGGTCTTTTTGGAGGTAAATGTTTAACTATACTTCACCTGTTCAGCATGTTTTCAGAAATGTTTGCTTTTGTAGGTTTTGTATGCGAGTATGCAGTTGTGGCAGACTGACATGTAAGGAATAACTGTCACCAACTCCCTCAGATGCACATTCAAGTTTATAATTAGCAAGGCCATCCAAACTCCTGACACATTTGAATCAAAATCCTTTCAGATTGAAAGTATTTATACAAGGAAAATCTACCCTACCATTCAAAAACAAGCATTGTGGTCAATGCTTCATTTAGGTGAATGGGGCACTTTGCACCTCTTCTCACACCTATTGTTTCAGTCACTGTGTCAGCAAAAAGTTCTCTAACAGTCTGCTTTCACACAGATTTTAAAAGTGTTCAAGTCTACATATGCATGACCAGAGGATTTTGAAACCAAAGCAGGGAAGGGAATCACATGAAAGCAGAGTCACATTTGACCCCTTCTCACCTCACACTATACTGCTGTGGTCAAATCCAAGTCTGTGTACTAAATTGTTAGCATATCTGAGTAGATTTCCTTGAGAATTTAAATATTTTTATACAATTTTAGTCAAAAATTCCATAAATGTAAGAAATTGCAAGAAATTGCGGATTTTGTGCGGAGAAGGGTGAAAATTGCGGAAATTGCGGAAAAATTGCGCCCGCAATTTTCCAGTGGCCCTGGTCATAACTATGCCAAGGGATGTCTTCTGCAGACATCCAAGTATGTGTCTTGTTCATTAGGACGTCCTTTATTGTTCTGTGCCATTAGTTAAATTTTATGTGGCCTCATAATGCTTATTTTTTGGTTTTAAATCCTTTTTCATGACTTGCTTCCATTCCATTGTCATCATGATGAAAATGAATTATGACATCTGACAAAAAAAGGAATTAGTCTGATGAAAAAGGATTAGGGATTTCTCTGACCAGGTGGCCCTGCTGGTAATCCTTTTTCGTCAGATGAATTCCTGTTTCATGAGATGTCATAATCCTTTTTCATCATGAATTAGCTACAGGGCCAACTGGTCAGAGAAGCCCTAATCCTTTTTCATCATGACAAAAAAGGATTAGGTCTTTTCTCAAAAAAGGAATTCATTGACAAAAAAGGATTAGATGTCTCAGGGAAAGGATTTTAAAAAGTCATCCTTTTCGTGGAGACGTCCTAATCTTTTTGTCAGTGAATCCTTTTCATGAATGACCTAATCCTTTGACATGACAAAAAAGATTAGGCTTCCAGCCAGGTATTCTCGTTGGTAATGCTTTTTCATCAGATGAATTCTTTTGATCATGACAAAAAAGGATTATTACATCTCACAAAAGAGGAATTCATCTAAAGAAAATGGATTATCAGCAGGGCCATCTGGTCAAAAAAAATTCCTAATCCTTTTTCATCAGACGTATTCCTTTCCTGTCAGATGTCATCATCCTTTTTCGTCATGATGAAAAAGGATTTATTTCTAATGTATTTATAATGTTACTTCCATTGGGATTCTCCCTGGTGTCAAGTGACACTCCCCCACCCTCACTAACCCCTATGTTGTTGTTTTTTTAATTTTTATATTTTTTATTTATTGATTTATTTTTGCCTTAATTGTTCCCCCATGGGGGTTCTCCTTGGTGTACAGTGGTAACCCCCCACCCTCCAACAACTGATTTACCCCATCCCCCTGCCCTGCATTTATGGCCAGAGTCTTCTTGATCCCTTTGTTGACAAGCCTCTTCATCGACAAGCCTTACATTTACCTGAAAAGAAGAAAACCATCCATCAGCAAGGCTTTTATTTCCCTACCGTAATCTGAAAACAACAAAATAATGTCCATCGCTGATGTCACATGCACCTCCTACCCAATCACCCACTTAGCACTTAATTATCCACACCCCCTTGACAATCCCACATACCCTCACTCACTTACAAAGGTTCCAGGTTTGAGACTCACTCTCTCAATTGAAGCCATGTCTTGTTGCTGGAAAACTGGTGACTGAAATATGAGAAACTAAGATACAGTAAATGTGGTTCAATGTATTTAAATGGGAGTTTCAACTTTGGTCCACAACTTTGCCATCTTTTGAGATTTTAACCCCAAATTTTCAACATAGCCTTTTGGGGACCCCACCTTATAAACAAAACAACTGTTGTTACACAACTCCCACCTGAAAGGTGATTTCATGGTCGGTTGGCAAATTCACCATTTGGGTGGGATTTGCAGAATGTCATTTTGTTCATAAGGTAGGGTCCCCTAAAGGCTATGTTAAAAAGGTTGCATCAAAATGTCATAAAATGGCAGAGTTGTGATGGTTAATTGCAATTGCACAACGCATGCTTGAAATATTGTCAATATACAATATTTTCTCCACAGATTTGGAACATAGAATTCTTATTACCCCACCTAATGTATGCCACAATTGTCATTTTTCAAATCCTGGCTGAAATTAGTTTTCGCACCTGTTGCACAGAAATAGCATTGCAGTTGCACAGAATGATGTTTTGGTGGGGATTTGAATTTTTTCAACACTGGGTACATCAGGTGAGGTAATAACATGGGTATGATGACAATTTTATTACTCTTGGCCTAGGGCCCTGCACTTCCACAGGGTAAGTACATATGCACATGTATGGAGGAATGGGAGCATGGGGCCCAGAGGGTCCCACGGTCCAACAAGTGCATTAGGATATCATTACATTATCTCAAAAATTGAGGAAATAAGTTGTAAAAGACTTTATTAATGCACCAGTTAAGGTTAAAGCAACAATGTAGGGAAATCTGATGTTAGGGTTTCCAACCCTAGCACCCCATCTCCAACCCTGCACAGATGAAGAGGCATCAGGAGGTGGCAATAGGGTCATCAGCCCTAATGCTCACCCCATTCTCCTGTGCTGCACCCATCCAGCTTATTTTCTAATGGAATGGGGTGAGAGTTAGGGCTGATGACCCCAATGCTGCTCCCCATGTCTCTTCTTCTGTGCAGGGTGGGGGGATGGGATGTTAGATTTGGACACCCTAATGCTACATTTCCCTACTTTTGTTGCTTTAACCCTAACTGATGCATTAAAGAGGGACTACAGTCAAAATTTCTAGCACCAATAAATTCAGAATTTGCATCAGCATAGCCCCAATCAGCCTTGTACCAAACAGGAGATCTCTATGTTACTTTGTTTAAAATTTACAAGTCATTTTACAACTCTAAATTCTCTGCCTGTTGAAAAAAGCCACTTTCAGTGAAGAACTGCTGCTGATGTTATCTCCTGAACTCAAAGTCTAGTCCTCCCTGTCAGCAAGCTTATAGGGCCTGTTTCTCCAAAAGTTTTAAAGATCATGTACAATGGTTTTCACAAGTAAAACAGGCAGCACCATTCATTAAACATTGCTTTAAAAACCATGTGTTTCAAGTTTTGTAACAACGTTGGCAAATTTTTTTGGGGGTGCATTTTTCTTGTGGTCCTTTTCTCCAGGATTGCTGAATGCTGGTCATAGCACACTGCTGTGAGATTTGCAAACTGAATAACTCTCTGATGTAGTGAAAGGCTGAGATCATTCACACCTACAGCATCATTTAATTGAGGTGATTTACCAGGATAGCACTTTAAAACAATTATTCCATCTCCCTGTCAATGGGGTGGGAGAGGTAATGCTGTTTTGAAACCTTACTACGAGTTTCCATGCATTAGCCATCCCAATGTTTTCTTCCGTCAGGCTGTTACTTGATCTACATTCAGGCTCATCTGTGTTGTACTCTACATTAAAATAATCATTTTACCAGGGCTAACACCTCCACCCCTAGTAGGAATTAACACATGTAAGACCCCTATTAAAACCTATTGTAAAGCAGACACTGACAAACAGCAATGAAGTTACCAACATTATAATACTGGTAGCAATATAACTTCCTAACAGGCACAATAGAGTAGCACTCCAAATGGTATCAGCAGCCTGGAGGCATGCTGACTCAGCATCCAGCAACCCTGGAGAAATGGATCACACCAAAAAGGTATTAAAAAATACAAATTTGTCAACTATGTTACAAAACCTGAAACACACATAGTTTTAATAGCGAAGTTTTTTGAACAGTGCTGTCTCTTTTACTTGTGAAAACCATTGCACGTGATCTTTACAAATTTGGAGAAACTGGTCCTATAAGCTTGCTGACAGGGAAGACTAGACTGCTAGTTCAGGAGATGACATCATCAACAGTTCTTCACTGAAACTGGCTTTTTTGTACAGGCAGTGAATTCAGAGTTACAAAATAGCTCATAACTTTAGAATGAAATAACTCATAAATCAAATTTTTGGTATGAGATTTACTTGGGTAATGCTTATTCTAATTCTGCAATGCAACACTTTTGACATGAGCCCCTCTTTAAGTGTTTTTCAACATATATATATATATATATATATATATATATAAGGATTGAAAAAAAACAGTAGTTATATGTTTAAAAAAGGAAATAGGACTGCAACATCTAACTACAGACCTATCGGCTTAACCCCTATATTGTGTAACGTCACCGAGACAGTCTTAAAAAACAGAATTGAGGAGAACTTGGCAATATTAGGGTTTGATGATAGCTGCCAATACGGATTTAAACAAAATAGAGCCTGTGATACCATCTTAATATGTTTTTATGATCACATCTATAAGGAGATGGACAACAATGTACCCATAGATTGAATCTTCCTAGACTATGAAAAGGCTTTCGACAAAGTACCCCATAATGGTTTGACACAAAAAATGAGTAATTTAAAAATCGACAGTAGGATTGCTATATGGATAAATGATTGGTTGTAGGTAGAAGTCAGAGGGTAAGTGTGGTTCGAGAATTGTCAGACCCCATTGATGTGACCAGTTGCATGCCACAGGGCTCTGTGCTGCGGCCAGCTCTGTTTTCTTTTTTTTTTTGCAGTTTAAATTTTTATTGAGTTATAGAGACACAACAACAGTTACATTTTTCACATGCAAAGAAACACAAACAACATTCCACATACTATAACCTAAGTACACTGAATCTCAAATAAAGAATTTCTTGTTTCACAGATGATCCTATGCCTACAGTATGGTCATGCAACAATCTGGACAGATAATATGAAAGACAGAGAGCATCTAATCTGAGGTGGGACTATGGTTGGGGAGTGAAGGATTACTCCCTTATCCGGTATTATTAGTAGCAAACCATATGGTGGGGGGGGAGACCATCAATGGGGCTTCAGCAAGTCCTTGCCACTAGAGTCAATGGGGATGGGGGTTGTATCCCGGATGTAATGCATAAATGGGGACCATCTCTCCAAGTAAGTAGGCAAAGTATCATTAGCTAGGTGTGTAAGTCTGGCATAGTTAGCCAGCTTAGCCATAGCCATCAGCCAATCCATAAATGGATGGGACCACCTTAGTTCTCCACTTACAAAGTATAAGCTGTTTAACTTCTACAGATGCATGCAAAAGCCATGCAAGGTATGGGCCAGTCACTCTACACTCTGGGGGGAGAGATCCCCAGAACCCAAAATGTAAGCCAAGTAAGGATTCAGTGACCAAGAATACTGGAGCAGCATTTGGCTACTTCTGACCATAAGGGACATATGGAGTCACACTGCCATAATACATGGTATAAATCTGCCCCTTGGGCATCACATCTCCAGTACACATCTTCCTGTATTAAGCCCATTTTGTGTAGTACTGCTGGAATGCAGTACCAGAGGTGCCATACTTTGTTTTGAATCAGTAAGCTCTGGGGATCAACACAAGCCCTTTTTACCTTCATACAGCTACTCTGTCATTCTTCCCCTGTGATAGCCAAACCCAACATAGTTTGCCATCTCTTTTTAGCTGGAAGTGAGGGGTCAGGGAGATAATTTCTCATGAATCTATAAAACTGGCCAGCCACTCCTTTCTTTTCTTGTAACCATTTAGTTACAGGCATTCTTTTACTGGAGACTTTGTTCTTAGAGCGACATATAACATAAGGACACCCCCTATGTAGTCAGCCAGTACAGAGATGCCTAAGCTGCAAGAGTCTCCAAAATTCGGATTTCCCCAAATTATACCTTCTTTGTAAAGAAGCAAAGCTATCTAGGGTATACCCATTCTCCATTAGGATATCACCCAACTGAGTGATCTGATTTTCTTTCCAGGAATCCCATAAAAGGGGTTTTTAATTAATTGTCCAACTGGGATTGTTCCAGATGGGAAGACACTTCCCAAGGTTCAGGCAAGATTTGCTAATGACCCCAGATTGGTGCCAGGCCCAAAGGGCAGCCTTGATAGTCAACCAGTGGCAGACAGAAGGGGGACGGTAGTTGACCAGATACCCTGAGAGATGATTCCCCATAAGGGCCCCACTTTCAATTGCTGCCCAGGAAGGCAAGGCTTCAGGAGGTACTTGAAAAAATTTAAGCATGTTAGCCACTAAGAAGGCATAGGCATAGTGTTGAAAATGAGGAAGGGATTAGCCACCCTTATTCCAAGGGGCTTGCAACTTGGCTCTACTGTACCAAGGGGGTTTATTTTCCCACAGGAAGACACTTGTTATGGTGTCTAGTTTTTGATACCATTTTTTTGGAATTATGATTGGAAGATGGGAGAGAACATAGTATACCCTTGGTGCCAGAATCATTTTTATTGCTGCCACCTTGCCTGGCAGGGATAGGTTTAAATGCTTCCACCGTCAAGTCTCCTCCCTTAGACTGTTAAGTAGTGGGGTGAGATTAGCCTGTGGCAAAGAGGAAACAGATGGAAGTATCTTAATTCCCAAATATTTTATGCTTCCTTTAGCAGAAGCCCGGCCCACCCAAGAAATGTCCTTGAAGGAGAGCTTGGAGTTCAAAGGAAGAACCTCTGATTTGCCCTGGTTAACTTTTAGGCCTGAGATGTCAGAAAATGTTTGCAGCAATTCTACAATATATTGTTCACATGTATGAAAATTCTCAGTTAAAACAAGACAATCATCCGCATACAACAAAGCATAGTAAGAAACATTTCCCATACGTATACCCCTAATTTTCAGGTACTCCCTAACTGCACTGGCTAAGGCTTCTATAGCTAGTACAAGTAACATGGGTAACAATGGGCACCCCTGCCTGGTACCCCTATGTAATTCAATTGGATCTGAAAGAATATTATTTGTTAGCAGTCTTGCCTTGGGGGCTGTACATAGAGTTTTGACATAGCTTCTGAAAACAGTTCCAAAATTATAGTGTTGTAGTATGGCATGTAGGAAGTCCCACTCAACCGAGTCAAAGGCCTTCTCAAAATCCAGAGAAACAGCTGCTGCCGGGGTGTGGATTTGCCCCGCCCTTTGCATGAGAGATATTAAAGATCTAAGGTGATTGGTACTCGCCTGGCCCTTCACAAAGCCCACTTGAGAGGTGTGAATTAAACATGGAATGATTGTTTCTAGCCGAGATGCAAATACCTTTACCAGGATTTTAGTATCCATATTTATAAGTGAAATAGGCCTATAGATTGCTGGAAGGATGGGGTCCTTCCCTTCCTTCGGGAGGACTGTGATAATCGCCTCTCTAAGGGTGGGTGGCAGTATCTCCTTTGCTAGAGCCTCTTGCAATATATCCCTCATAGGAAGGGCAGCAGATTCTTGGATAACCTTATAATAATCTACTGACTATCCATCCCTTCCGGAGCTTTCCGTGTAGCCATTTTATTAATTGCATCTCTAAGTTCCTTCACTTCTATAGGCCCCTCCATTTGCTCACATTGGGCTTCTGTAAGTTTGGGAAGTTCCATGCCCTCCATGAATTTATCAAATCTGAACTTAACCCAGATGATATGTGAGCTATACAGGGAGTCATAGAAGGATAACAAGATTTTGTTTATTGATCCCGGTTGACTAAATACAACCCCTTTACTCTTCCACAATTGTGCTATATGCTTCTCGGCTTGTTGTTTGTTCAAGCGGTATGCCAGCAGCTTCCCAGCTTTTTTCCCACCTGCCCAATACTTGTGTTTTATTCTTAAAATCTGGAGTTCTGCCTTACAGGAGGCTAAAATATTTAGTTTCATTCTCAGTGCCATCAGCTCATGTAAGAATTCTGAGTCCTGAATTTCTGGGGGGGGGGGTCCTTATATTGCTTTCCTTTATCACCCGGTGTTCTTTCTAGCTCCTTAGACTCTTTTTCCCACTGTTTCCTGCAGTGAGAAGCATAACTTATAATTCAGCCTCTCAGAGTCACTTTAAACACTTCCCAGGTGGCAGCTGCCGAGGCAGACCCTGGAGAATTGTACAAAAAATAAGTCTTCACCTCACTCTGAAGCCAATCTCTAAAATCTCTCTCCTGTAACAGGATGGGGTCAAGCCTCCAATTCACTGACTAGGGGCAGGAGGTAGGAGGCAGCACAGACAGCATCAGAGAGACATGGTCAGACAGATACAGCAGGGCTATATTTACATCTAGACCCTTACTTGAAATATTCGGGGAAGTAAACCAGTAATCTAGCTTGCTGGCAACTTGTTTGGCTTCCAAGAAGTAAGTATAATCCTTCATAGTTGGATGAGCAAGCCTCCAAATATCTTACAGTTTGTGCAGAGTGAGTAAGTCTGTCAGGGCTCTGATGGCCCTGGAGTAAGAATCTGGCTTAGAGTTGGACCTATCCATGAGGGCATCCAATGTCAGATTGAAATCACCCCTAGTATAATGTCCATCTCTTCTGTCATCATGTCCATCAATTCCTGTGATAATTTATGAAAGTACTCCAGTGAATCCTCATTTGGGATATAAATGTTTGCTAAAAGAATTTCCCCCATGGGAGTGTTAACTCTGGCTATTACCCATCTCTCCTCCTTGTCTGCCCTATGCTCCCACATCTGACATGTTAGATTTTTATGGCATAAAACAGAGACCCCCCCACTTGGTTTTGCAAGCCGCACTGTGAACTTCCCATCCCACCCATTCACTCCTCAGTTTCTTGGACTCTATATGGGTCAATTTTGTTTCTTGCAGGAAGGCTATATGTGTTTTCATATATTTTAGCCGGGCTAGGATTTTCTTTCCTTTTAATGGGTGAATTCAAACCCCTCATATTCCAGAATGTAGCCATGATCATATCTTTACCCTCCATTTATTATTCTTATTAAAATATGTTGCAACCATAGCCGAGGCAATAAAAGTCTTGGTTTGATAACCAAGTAGCCACCATTCAGCACCTTTCAGTGATACCAGTCCTCTCCACCCACCGACCCTCAAATTCCACCCCATATGTCACATTAATCATTCTTTGTCTAGGCCTAGCAGCCTCCAAAACTTTTCTTTTAACTACCTCGCCACACTCTAACACATGTGTGCAGTAACATTGCCTAAGAGGATCTCCTTCAGCAACCCGGCCACCCATATATTAGGTAGCCTATGGTCAGGAAGACCTCTCCTGGGAGTGGAGCTTAATACCCTATTGGTATTTATTGCCTCATCTCCTAATTGAGGTGTTAAGAATCCCATACCTTGAACAGTCTGAACAAACCTCAGGTTCCTGGAAACCCCTGTATAACTGCTAAGTCAATGGTTAGAACAATTAAATGCATAGAAAGAAAACATCAAGTTATTACCCTGCAGGGCAGAAAATAATACTGCCCCCATTTGCAGTACAGAACAATTTTACTGCAAAACACGAGTCACAGTAGCCTTCTAAATGAAGGCACTACTTTGCTGCCCAGTGTTTTGAATTCATGCCCTATCAGCACACTATCCCCCTGTCACAGAGCTGCATGAAGCACCAAGGTTGCAGCCCATATGCTGGAGTTAGCCGTCGCCCTTCTGGAACTATTCTCCACCATTTATTGAGGGCTGCCTACATCCAGGTTATCAGCATGCTGATAATATAATTAGCTAAATCCTTTAGGTACCTGGATGCTGTGCCCCGGTTCCAATTTACAATGTTGCGCTGCTTGCACTAGCCACAACTGCCAAACAAGGGCTTTTAATAAACTTGCTTCTGTTGTGTGAGAGGGTGGGAGGGGGGATGAGACTTCAACATGTGAAAGGAGGAAGCAAATACTCTTGAACAAGGGACAATAATTTTCAAACTGTACCAGAATGAAGTGATATCGAGCTACTTGGGGGTGTAAGGCCAATAAAATATGCAGGGCGACTGGACCACACTGTCACTCTCATATTGGAGTGGTCTGAGCAGGCATACCTACCCTCATGGACCTCAGAGCTTAAAACTACAACAGAAATTCTTCATATGAGGAGTAATCCCAGTTGGGCCCCCTGGAAATTCTCCAAATTAAGTTATATGCCCCCCGAGAAGAAGGAAATTCCTCCACAACAGTTTAGGAAGCAGCACTGAATGTGATCACCCAAAATATCTGCAGAGCATTTATCATGGTGGTAATGGATTTTCATCCTGCATCTTCACCCCCACAATCTGCCCAGTCTCTGCAGAGAGGGGCCCAGTCAGCCAGTAGGCTCTGGTCAGCTAGGTCCTTAGGCACTTCTGATTCCAGGTTCCCCTCCAAGTCCAAAGCCACTGGGATAAGATCTCTCAAGGGCTCAAATCTGTTAGCAACTTTTACCAGGGTGGTTAATGGAGAAATAGTGCTGTCGTCCAAAAGATTCTGTAGCCTTTGGTGACTTCTAGACCGATTCTTCTTAGCAAGGGGCTTTTTATTGGGAGTAACCCTGCCAGGTTTCCTCGATCGGCCCCTCTGGACTTTATGCCACTTGTCTCCTTGAACCTGTTTGGTATTCTGTGCATCAGAGGTGATTTCCATGGGTGCTGAGGAGGTGAGGAGGTCTCCCTATTCTGCCAGTCCATGCCACATGGCGGCGGCAAGGTTTGCTGTGGATCTCACCCCCTCGGCTGAATAGACATCAAAAATTGTTCAACCTCCTCTGGGGAATTAAACATGTGGAAGACCCCATTGTATTGAATCCTCAGCATGGCTGAAAATCTCAAAGAAGTCACGATGCCCATCTTATAGAGCTGCTGTTTCACTCCGGCATATGTCCATCTCCTTCTTGCCAGATCCTGCGAGTAGTCGTTGTTCAGTTGGATCACACAGCCCTGCTAAACTACAATTTTCATTTCCCTTGCCAGCCTTAAATAGCTTTCTTTCACAGGATATCTTAGAAACTTGCAGAGTATAGGGCGAGGGCGCTCACCTTGTTTGGGTTTTGGAGCTAGTGAGTGGTGAGCCCTTTGTAATTCTGGTGGTGCCTCATGTTCAAGCTTTAGCATAGATGGTAATGCATTCTCAAGGAAAGACACTATATTTCTGCTCTCCATGCCTTTGGGGATACCCACAATCTGGATATTCTGCCTTCTTGCCCTGTTCTCCAGATCATCCACTTTTGATAGCAAGTATTGTATTTGTCCATGATGTTCCCTCAGATAGCCATCTTGCTGGGACATCTGACCCACCTACTCCTTTGCTAGCTTCTCTGTGCCTTCCACCCTGGAAGCCAACAATTTCAGATCTTTAGTGATTTTTGAAGATGACAGCTTAAGTTCTGTTGTGTCCTGCAGAACCTTGCTCAGCATCGCCGTCATGTTGGTGATGTCCTGAGCCATATTGGTGGAGGAGTTTTGTGCAGCCATTGCCCCCTCAGGCCCATCTGAATTGCTGCCCTGCTCCTACAGTTCATGCTGGGAATAGTGACAACTTGATAACGCTGCAGCTGTGGCCTTAAACATGGGCACCGGGCAGCTATGCCAGTCTAACCATGCCCAATGATGATGCCCGAAGCCTTGCTCGACTTTCTCAAAAAAATGGCTTAAATTACAGCGCTAGAGTTCTGCTGTACAAATTTGACTTTTTGCAGCATAGATATGTTGGATGCCAGGCTCCAAGCTCTGTTTTCTATTTATATAAGTGATGTAAATCGACATATAAAGAGTAGATTAGTAAAATTTGCATATGACATTAAACTCGGAGGACCAGTGGCAACTGTTGACCAGCAGAACAACTTGAGGATGGATCAGGAAAATAAAGAAAGATGGTCAAAGAATAATAACATGCCCTTGAGTGTAAACAAATGTACAGTGATGCATGTGGGGAAAAAAAACAAAAGACAAAAATATAACCTACATAATAAAGAATTATAAACATCAAAGTTGGTGAAGGATTGTGGGATCTGGGTGGGATGAATACTTAAATTTCAAATCTCAGCTGTCATACAAAGAACAAATTACATGATTACAAATATTAGAAGAGGGTTTACAAACAAAAGTGAACAGTGTCTAGTACCATTGTACAGGATGTTTGTTAGACCCCATTTGGACTATGGCTCACAGTTGTGAAATTCATATAAACAGGGTGACATAGACAAGACTGAAAGAATTCAAAGGAGATACACAAAACTCATAAAATCTATTAGAATTCTAGGTTATCAGGAAAGACTCAGGAGAACAGGCCTTTTTACACTGCAGGTAAGAAGAAAGAGACATGACGTATTGATGTTATATAAGATCATTAAATATGAGAAACTAAGAATGGAAATGGGGATAGAGCTACAAACAAAACTGATAGGACTAAGGGCACATAAACAACAAATAAAATTAAGTACAGTCAAAAACAATATAAGTTATTATTCTTTCATTAATAGAACTGGTAGACAATGGAATGCTCTACCGACCACAGTAATAGAAAGAAAATTTTGGGGGAAGTTTAAAGAAGATATTGATAAAATACACATGCAAAACCAGAGAAGAGTGTACCACTAATGTGGAGAATGGTGTACATGGGCAGCATGCCTTCTACCTTTTCTAAATAACCAATATAAGAACAGAGTATAAAATACTGCACAGGTATTATTAAGGTACATGAGGTTAGCATTTTACCAAGAAAAAGGTGATAAAGGACGTGGGGTCATGCTATGAAGCTGGAGGGTGGAAGACTCAGAGGAGATGTGAGGAAATACTTCTTCACAGAAAGGGTGGTGGACACCTGGATCAGTCTCCCAGCTGAGATGGTGGGTAATAAAACAGCAACAGGATTCCAGCATGCATGGAATAGACACAAGGGGACCTTAGAAATAAGGCGATGGGGAAGACTAGAGATTGAGTAGGTCTGCTGTGACACTATAGGTAGGGAAAATAGGGCAGACTAGGTGGGTCAAGAGGTTCTTATCTGCCAGCAACTTTGATGTTTCAAAGTTTCTATTAACATAGTGTTTTCTAATTATATTATAGTGGCACAGTAGCACCACTATAGTTAGGATTGGGTAGGGTGTTCAGTGCTAAACCCCTACCTTTGCACATTAATATCTTTGACACTGTTTGACCAATGAGCTGAAATTTTGCAAGTGTTGTCTAGCAGGCAAGATCTTCACTTATGGAAAGTTTTGTGAAGGCATATATAATTTTTCCTTACAGGGCTACCTTTTTCCTATACTTAACATGAGTCTTTTTTGCTTTTGCCTACAGCCTACATGGATTGGAATGTTTTCTGTAATCTTGCAGGGGACATGTGCCATGTCCTAAGGTACTGCCTTTGATAGGTCTGGTGAAAAAAATATTAAATGGTTTCAGAGCTGTAAGGCTTTAAAGTTTTGTGTTTTCAATTCTGGGCAAGCACAGTAGGTTTTTCAAGTTAACATTCTAGTGTGAAATGAAAAACTGGATGTTGCTAGAACCCTTTTTTGGTTTCTCACCACTTGCTTGCCACAGCACAAAATATTTTTTTGTTCTGTGAGACCGCCATCTTGTTACTTTTTTGCCTGGAACTAACAAAGCTTGGAAAATACATAAAAATGCTGTGATTTAAAAAAACAAACACCTGAACCTAACTAAATGGGCCCCATTTAGCCAGATTCTCATGTTTTGTTTTGATTTTACAATAAAGGACAGAAATACCTTTTCTAGGCACCCAAAGTCCCCAGTGCCCATCTTAGAGAGAGGAGCCATTCTGCCACATTCTCTGTATGAGAACACTAGGGGCCTGATTCCAAGTCACATGGTGCAACTCACAGGCATGTGCGAGTTGTGCCATGTGCCACTGCACCAAGGACCCTGCACCCTATTCTAAGACATGCAGGATCCATGGCACCAATGCCCTGTGACTTGTGGCAGCTGCAGGTTTGCGCCACAGGAATGGCACATTGGACTTTGGTGCCACAAGTCACAGCCAGCAGTTAACTGCCTCCCCAGAGCCCCCCACCCTGAATCACTGCTGCAATCACCTGGGGGCCTGGGGGGGGGTCTGGCCAGGTGTTAACTGGGTGGCAAAGGTGCATGGGGGGCACAGAAAATTACAGACCCAGGAGGTCCCCAATATTTAGGGGTGGGGGGCATGACTGTGCTCGGAAGTCCTTGGAGCAGGTTACAGTGCTTCCCACAGTGCTGTGGGAGGGCATCCATCATTTTGCCAGGATGGATGCCCCATAGACCACCTCCATGCTGGTCTAACCCACTATGCCAATGCGAGGAATTGGAATTGCGGAACTGGGTTAAGGCAGCCACTCTTCTGGAATAGGGAGCAGGTGCAGTCTAACCCACCCTTGGGCCATGATGCAGCAGGTTGCGGGCATAGTGGGTATATTCCACCTTGGTGCAACCTGCATATAGCATAGCACAAAGCTTCATCTTGAATTTTAACTTGAGTAATGCCTGATGACGGTACTCCAAGTTGTACCAAGGGCTTGCAAATTGGCTTGTGCCAGGGTAACCAACTTGGAATTGGGCCCCAGGGCCTTCTTTACTTCTTGACTTCAGCAGCCATAGCTGGAACTCATGCTGTGGGCTGCAGAGAGAGTAGTGAGCTGCCATTTCCCTGGTGTCTAGTGGTGCCCCCCATTGCTATCCCTTTAAATGTGTAACTTTGCCCTGTGGTCTAGTGGCCCCCCCACTCTCTGATGGGTGTCCTTGTAATCAGATAATCTTTCCCTGGTGTCTAGTGGCACCCCTCCACCCACCAATTGCAAACCCCATAATAAAATAATATTTCCCTGGTGTCTAGTGGCACACCCCCATCAGCCAAGCACCATCCCCATGATAGAATAATATTACCCTGGTGTCTAGTGGCACCCCCGACCACTGATTGCTGTCAGTGCTTGAAATAAAGAAAACAGACCCTCAATGGTTATTTTTACCTACGAAAAAGAAAATGATCCCACACCGATCTGACCCCCTCACCCCCACCTTTCACTCAGCACCCAACACCCACCATCCCCAGTACACCCACACACACCTTCACTCACCTGAACAGGTGACAGGGTGAAGATTCACTCTCTGATCTAACACAAAATTTGCTGCTGGAACTGCCAACAGCAATATAAGAAACTAAGATGAATGTGGTTCAATGTATTTCAATGGTGTTTTCAACTCTGTGGCATAACTTTGTAATGTATGCATATTTTGAGCCCACATTTTCAGCATGGCTTTTTTGCAACACTACTTCATGAACAGTTATATTGGAATTATGCAAATCCAGCCCACAAGGCAATTTCACAGTCACTTGGCGAAATACCTTTTCAGATGGGATCTGAAAAATATCACCACCCTTGTTGGTGAGGTGGAGTCATAGGAAGGCTATGCTAAACATTTGGGGTCAAATTATGTTAAAATGTTAAAAGTTATGCACATATGTTGCATTTTTACTACACTCACTCTTCACTTTGGTACTTGTAAATGTTTTGACCCCAAATTTTCAACATAGCCATTTTTATACCACCCCATGAACATGACGGCTATCATTTTTCAAATCCTGACCAAAATGTATTTTCACACCTATGGCATAGAATGACATTTTGGTGGCTCAGAATGAAATTTTGGAAGGGATTTGAACATTTTCAGTATCAGGTTCATGAAGTGGGGCAATAAGAAGTTTATGCTGACAATTTGGTTGCTGTTTTGCCAAGAATAAGACCAAAGGAGGGACAGTAAGTCTAAAAGGGGAAGGAGGGTGTTGTGATGAAGAGAACCAAAAAAAGCAGACATGAACAAATACTTGTGTTCAGTATATATGGAGAAAGGGGTAGGTGATGGACAAAAGATAAGGGACAAGGGCATTAATAGAAGGGAGGTGGACTCTAGTCCTTTTACAGAAGAAAGAATCTTAAATGAACTAGCACAATTAAAAGTAGACAAGGCAATGGTATCTGATGAGGTGCATCCTAGGATACTGAGAAAGATCAAGGAGGTGCTAGCTAAGTCCCTGAAAGCTCTGTTTAACTATCACTAGAAATGGAGGAGGTTCGGGGGACTGGAGTGGGGCAGTTGTGGTCCCATTACTCAACAAACTCTGGTCAGAGCCACAATGGCTGCTAATGCATTAATATGATAAGAAATGTATTTATTTCAAAAGTTTTATGAGAAAAGCATACTGAGCTAGTAACAGCTTGTTTTCAGATGTGTCCTGGGGACGGGGAAAGGGGAAAACATAGTAGATACAAAAATACAGACTATAAAGTTCATAGAAATGGAATAAATGTAACAAAGATAAAGAGGACAATTATGTTTAGGTTTACACAAATTTACTGTAACCTCAGTAGTTAAATCCAATCACAAAGGACCAAGCATTCCAGTCACACGGTCTTCATGGTTCAGCACAGACCTTTTCAGGGTGAACTCATACAACATCACATTATTGAAATCATTGTACCTATCCCCCGTTCTCTAAATCAAAGTATGGAAGCTATTTTTTCTCACAAGTATAACAACAGCGTAACATGAATAACAATACCTGGAGGCTGTGGTAAATTTCACCATGTCTGGAAAAACTCAAACAAATGATTTAGAACTGCTTTCAAGAACACAGAACTTTACCAAAAAATCAAATGATGCTGAAAACATGATTAGGCCAGTCACCTTGTTTGACTTGATTTATAACTAGGAGTAAGTTAAACGGAGCAAAATACAATAACAGAACAACATGCTTGGAGGGCTCCCAGATCCATAATGATTACATAATTTTACAGGAAACATGCATCAGTCCACAGAAAAATAGTTGCCATAGACTTCTATTGCTGTAACAGTAAAACAGAAAATTACTTGTCTCATAGACAATTTACAGGAAAGTGCAAAAATATAATCCTTGAGTATTGGGGGGAAGGGGGAATTTGAGTGTGTGTGAAAGCCAAACCATTCTTGGAATGCCACCATGTCCCTTTGCCAGAATACCCCTGAGGGAATTGATATCGGGGGTACTTGGGGAAGGCATTAACTACTGGGGCATTCTGGAGAGGGTATTAAATATGGAGCATTCAGTTCTGGAGGACTGTTCCAGGTTTGGGGTTCATTCTGGAATGCACCCAGTACTAGAATGTCCCCAAATCTGGAATAATGCCCCCAACTGAATGCCCCCTTCTAAATGCTTTTTATAGTCATTGTCCCAGTGGCATTTTGATTGGGGAGTCCCAGAAAGTGTTTAAGTGATCTGGTAGCTCTTGTGCTTACTGTTTTTAAAGGCTTGCAATCTGATATAAACACAAATAGAGACTGTAAATATTTTACATTTGAGTTGTGATAAATCCTATGACGATGGTATGGCTGTATATATGAAATCATACACTACAAAATGGGCAAGAAAAATCACACACAGTACACCATGCAGTGACCACTACATGCATTAGGGAGTTTGCCACTTTACAAAATATGCTGAGGGATGAGACTACAACCCTGTGGTTCCATGTGATAACTGCAATCGTGGAATGGTGCTCGCCATTTGGGCAAGTGTACATTGCAGAAAATAAATATCAGCAATGTAGACTTGTGGCGAACATCAAAAGGGCCCCTGAGACTTGGAGTTTACTTTTTGTTATGCGAGGCTGTACCCCCCGCATCCCCAACAAAAGAATTCTCAACTCCAAGGGTGCTTGTTTGGAGGTGCAAAAGTAACAAAAAAACCTGACCGGAGCAAAACCATAAGCGCACCCAGAACCAAACCCAGCACCCTCCCAACCCCAGCCTGCCACCAACCCACCACGCCACATGGCCAGCTCAGCAACCGACCACCATGCTACACCACACAAACCCTCCCTCCCTTTGTGTCCATAGCATGGCGTGGTCCCTTCCCCCCTGCTCATGTATACATAGCGACATCCCGTTGCTATTTTCACTGAACCCCCTATCCAGTCACCCTCCCTGCCAGGTAGCCCCGTGCACAGGCATCGTGATTGAGTTGCCCTTTTTGAAAGTGCTCAGTCACAGTCATCATTATCACAGGCTACCCAACCAAGTCCATGAGGGAGTGGTAAGAGGATAAGGAATTTAGCTATGTAGTCTCAGTGATATGTCAAGTGAGTTTGATGGACTAAATGTCCTAGACTAAGTTTTGGAGGACAGGGAGGACCAGTTAAAACTGAAATTCTCAAAAATAGGAGTTTAACATCTGACAGCCATGGAAAAGACAGAGAATAGAGGGTAACTGATGAAATCTTTTTGTAACTGGGTCAATAGTGGATGCCAACAATGAAAATGGGAATAGAGAAGAGCAGGGATAGTTTGCCAATCAGAAGCTCATTCAAGGAGGGGCCAGAGGAGTTGTTTACAATCACAAACCTGAATTTGAAGGAGACACACACAGGCACCCCTCTTAACTAGGTCTTGCCTGATAACAGTGTAGCAAAAAGGGATATGACCATGTCAGAAATGCTGGATGGGAGCTAGGACTTGGAAATGATAAGAATGCCATGCTGGAGATTAGGAGTCAGTAAACACAGCTGATCAAGTTTGTGGAGGCTACAAATGCTGAGGTGGGGGATGCTTAACCCTTTGGGTAGGGGAGTATGCAGAATAGGAGGAAAGCAGGGCCTGGGATTAAACTCAGCCTCACCTACCACAAGGAGAAGAAGGACAATTAGGTGCTTGAGGGAATTTTTTGTTGTTGTGGAAAAGGATGAAGGACAGAAGAAGGTGGTGAGAAATGATGGGGTACAGCAGCAAGAGGGCTTCAAGATGTAGCCAGGGAGTCTGAAGGAGGCTATTGCTTTGAAGTCAAGGGATACAAGGAGTGGAGTATATAGTTGGAGAGGGTGAAGAATAGGGAGGGGGAAAGATTAGGGAATAGAGGGAGGCAGGGGAGAATCACAGGAGGAGATAGTAAAGCTAGAAAAAAGAAAGAGGAGCAGAGCAAGAAGTTAAAGGAGCATGCTGAGTAGAACAAATTGCTTGAGTGAGACAGCAAAACAGGCAGGTCAACCACATTTTGCAGTTGACTGCCTGTTTCAGATGAAAACAAGTGTTTTCTCTGGGGGCTTTGCCCCCCCAACCCCCCCATGTGGGAGGCTGCACACCCCCACACCCCCCACTTAGGATTCTCAACTCTGAATCAGAGCTGATTTGCGGGGGTGCAGGACCCCTGACAGACAGTGCTGGGTTCCAGCTGGTTCCCTACAGCTGTAGTCGCTGTAGAGGACCCTGCTGTCGAAATGTCACTGTACCTGCTGCATACCAAAGATAAGTGGTCAAATTAAGCTAATATTAATACTGTATGGGACAAGGAGACTAGATTAAGAAGTTAAACAGCAGATCAGGAAGAAAATAATAAAGCTTGGCTGCTAATACTGAAAGAAGCAACTATACAACCTAAACACCCGCACTACCTGTGTCAACTCTCATACTCACATGTATGCAGATGACACAGTTCTCTGTACCTCTGGTTCCTCAACTGCATCTCTGGAAGTCTTACTTCAACAAGACTTTCACAATCTTCTGTGCTAGTTTCCAGTCCAATCACATTCAGGTCAGCACAGAAAACCAGTGTTATGCACCAGCCAGAAGCTGGCTCAGCTCGTCCCCTCTCTGTTATCTCCACGCTGGATGGCACACTGTTTGACGTAGTCTCAGCTCTTAAGTATCCCGGTGTATGGCTAGATAGAAGGCCTGACTTCTCTGCCAGCATTGATGCCATTCATACAGACTCCACCCCAAACTCTGTGCTCTGTACTCACCAAGGGTTGGCTTTCTCCCTAAGTCCACTGGGAGCTGGTCACCAAAATAGTTCTGGTTTTCAACTATGCAGATATGGTTTATGGGATCACCCACTCTACCTCGCTTGGCAGACTGTACTCCCTCTGCAATGCCTGCTGCCAATTTGCTACCAGCTCACCCTCTTGTACTCACCACTGCTCCCTTATTTCATCCATCTCCATCCTCCCTCTCCCCTCACACTGCCAATTCCACTGTGCTTCTCTTATCTCTAAATACTAATTTGGAACCCTCCCCTCATACCTATCCCATCGTCTCTCCCCAATCTCCTGCTACTACTACTCCCTGTGCTCAGCAGACCCATACATAGTCCCCTCCCCTACCCACGTTCCTCAGCTGGGAAATCTGCTTTCTCATACTGCCTCCACTCCCTCTGGAACCAGCTACCCTCCTCCATCCATCTCTCCCCCACCCTTCCCTCTATTACATCCCAGTTAAAACTCTTCCTACCTCCCCCTGCTCCTGCCAACCCTCTTCCTGCACCACTTCCTTACCCTTGCCTGGTATTTGACCACACCATACCTGTCCCTCCCACTACCCCTTCATCTCATAGTCCTAGCAACCTTATTGAAGTTTATCAACCTGGTTTTACTCCTACTTTCAGCAACAGCTCAGTCTCCCTTCATTCTTCCACCATGCACTTTGTGTGCCCAGTTTGCATGGATGATTTGTATGCTAACTTTTTTGTCCTCCATCAGCAATATTTTGCCATTCTGCCCACACTGCACTCAGTGTAAGCTCCTTATGTTATACTCACAGTAACCACATCCCCTGACTGGCTGTATTTTATTTATAACTGTGCTTCTGCCCTTCCCCTTCCCCTATGCCACACCTGGAAATGACCCTCAGCTGAGTGTGCTTCTCCAGGTTACAATTTTTAAATAAATAAATCAGTAAATAAACTAAAAAATAGATGAGTGAATACAGTAAGACTAATCTGTTAATGCAGAGTGCAGGAACTATGCAATAAGGCCAGGCAACTAATGTAGATTGCAGTAACTATATAATAAGCCTCCACAGCTAATATGGAATGCAACACATTTCAATAGCGCTATGCAGCTACTACAAAGTACAGCAACTATACAGTAAGGCAAAACAGCTAATATAGTACTGTGGAAACTCTACAATAAGGCTAGGCAGCTAACATAGTAATAGTGCAACTATGCAGTAATGATAGCATCTAATACACAGATTTAAAGCTGAAATTATACAGTAAGGCTAGGCAGCTAATATAGCAATGTTGCATCTATACAACAGACTAGACAGCAACTCTAGTAATGCTGCAACTATACAAAAAGGCTAGGCAGATAATATAGTAATGTTACATGGAAACATAGAAACCAGTGGCACATTTTTATGTTCATTTTGCCTCAGGCCCTAAGTGATATATGGCAAGGTCCATTCCCTTCCTTACCCCAATGATTCCCTTCTGCTTATCCCAGGAATTTTTGAGCCCCACCACTGTTTACACCCCCTCTACCTCTGCTGGAAGGCTGGTCCAGAAATCTACCACCATTTCTGTGAAGAAGTACTTCCTCACATCACTCCTGGCTCTACCTCCCCAGCTTCATAGCATGTCGCCTTGTTCTACAGCACATTTTCTCTGGAAAATAACCCCTAGCTGTACCTTTTTAACCCATCTGAGGTAAACCTTGCCTTGGCAGTTAACACAGTAATGCTGCAGCTATACAGTAATGATAGGCAGCTAATATAGTAATTCTACAACTACACAATAATGCTAGGCAGCTAATCTAGTAATGCTGAAACTATACAATAAGGTGAGGCAGCTAATGCAGTAATGCTGCAACTACAAAATATATATTGGATGTATCTTGATAACATTTCATGTAGTTTGTGAAAGTGAATATTTTAAGGCTCAAAATGCATTGAAATACTCTTTTGCACTTTGAAAGAACTGCCTAATTCAAATGAATATAAACTAATCATTTTCCAGCAGCTTCATAGCAAGTCCCCTTGTTCTACAGCACTTTGTCTCTGAAAAATACCCCCCACACCTGTACCTTACTAACTCCTGTGAGATATTTAAAGGTCTCGATCATACCCCCCTTCTCTCCTCCAGGGTGTACATATTGAGCTCTTTTAGCCTCTCTTCAAAGGGCTTTTGTTGCAGACCATGCACCATTTTGGTAGCCCTCTTCTGGACCACTTTGACTCTGTCTGGACACATTATGTAATAGGGCCAGGTGCTAATATAGTAATGCCACAACTATACAGTAGGCTAGGCAGACTGGGGCCCGACTTCAGTACTTAAAAGACCTCTTGGGTTTCTGTGCTACTGGGCACACCCTATAGTCCACTGAGGCAGGTTTGCTGACCATTCCTAAATCAAGATTAAACATGCAGGGGATAAGACTTTTTCAGTGGCTGCACTGCTAATTCAGAATGCCCTCCCATATTTCCTTCAATCAGCTCCCTCAGTGAGGGCATGTAAAAAGGATTAAAAAAAAATTCTTCAGCAGGCTTTGTGTGACACTGTGTTTAGGTGGTGATTAAATGTTTTAATTATTTACCTCGGTTGTAGGTTTAGTATTTTATAGTTAGAAAATCATTCCTTTTTGTAAATGTTATATATGAGCATACATATAGTGAAGTGCTCAAAGCCCTTTCGGAATAAAGTGCTACAGAAATAAAACTGTTGCTTTGCCTTGCCTAGGCAGTTACCATAGTAATGCTGCAGCTATACAGTAATGACTGGCAGCGGATATAGTAATGCTGCTACTATACAATAATATTAGACAGCTAATATAGAAATGCTGAAACTGCAATAAGGTCAGGCAGCTAATGCAGTAATGCTGTGAATACACAATATATCTTGGATGTTTCTTGATAAAATTTCACGTAATTTGTGAAAGTGAACATTCTACGGCTGAGAATCCATTGAAATACTCTTTTGCACTTTGAGAGAACTGCCTGCTTTGAATGGCTATAAACTAATCATTTTTCATCACTGAGCTGTTAAACTGCTGCAAAGCAATGCAAGCAGTGAACATTCAGCATTGACAAATGCTTGTTTTAATTCTTGCAGTACTCCTGAACTGATAACAACACCTTACTCTGTGTTCATCTGAGGCATTTCTCATTCTGAAATCTGATCCTCCTTCCTCAGTCTCAATTTCAGTTTCTTGCTGGGATGACAACCAGATGATTTTTTTTCTTAGTGCAGTATTAGCCACTGCTAAGCAATTTTAAATCACAAATTAAAGTGAGGGAAAGGGTGAGTAGGCTGACAAGTTCATGAGCTACTGTATGAAACTGTCTCGAAAGACAATACTAGCCAGATTGAAGCTAGTAGTCATCACACAAAATAGACCAACACAGCTCAGCTGAATAAACACAGCAGATTTCAATTAGCAGAGTGATTGAACAAAACTTCTAATTTTATCTAGTCCTTGGGTATCTGGAGAGCTCCCTTTCTCTGCTGTCATTGTAAGGCATCTGCAAGGCTACATCCACTGCAGCTATAAAAATGGAAATATGGAGGAGACAGGATATTACAGACCTGTCAGCCTGACTTCAGTAGTGGGTAAAGTAATGGAATTGCTACTGAAGGAAAGGATTGTGGAACACCTTGTAACCAGTAAATTACAGGATCTGAGGCAACATGGTTTCACATGGTGGACATTTTGCCAGACAAACCTGATAGAGTTCTTTGACTGGGGGACCTGGGAAGTGGATCAGGGAAAAGCAGTAGATGTGGCCTACCTGTTCTTCAGTAAGGTATTTGACACTGTTCCACACAGAAGACTGGTGAACAAGCTAGGCAAAATAAGAGTAGGTCAAAAAGTAGCAAAATGGGTAAGAAGTTGACTAAGCAGTGGGAGTCAGATGGTGGTGGTAAATGGGGTCAACTCTGGAGATGGCAAGATGACCAGCCACAAGGGTCAGTACTAGGTCCAGTCCTTTTCAGTGTCTTTATTAACAACATTACAGAAGGGCTGGAAGGGTAAGTATGCCTGTTTGCTGATGACACAAAAATCTGTAACAGAGTGGGCACTCCTGGGGGTGGAAAGAATGAGGGGTGAGCTGAAAAAGCTGGAAAAATGGTCAAGGAAAAGGCAGTTGGGTTTCAATGCAAAAAAGTGCAAAATAATACACTTGGAAAACAGAAACCCAGAAACAATGTACCAATTGAGTAGGGAGGTATTAGCAACCACAAAACAGGAAAGGGAGCAAGGGGTAATCATTTCTGATTACCTGAAGGTTGCTAAGCAGTCTGATAAGGCAGTGGGGAAGGATAGCAGGATGCTCACACAGGGAGGGAGCATCACCAGCAGAAAGAGGGAGGAAGTATTAATCCTGTATAGATAACTGGTAAGATCCCACCTCGAACACTGTGTCCAATTTTGGAGGTGGTGGAGGTGGTACAAGGGAGGGCTATAAAAAAGGTGCAGGGCCTGCATCAAAAACCCTATGATGAAATACTCAAGGAACTAAATAGTACTCTCTAGAGAAAAGGAGGGAAAGGAAGGATACAATAGAAATGTTGAAATACTTCACAGGTATTAATAAGGTACAGGAAGGTAGCTTTTTCCATTAAAAAAAGATACTCCAGGACAAGGGATCACACTGTGAAGCTGGGGGTGAGGGGGTAGGTTCAGAGGAGACGTAAGAAAATACTTCTTAACAGAAAGGGTGGTGGACACCTGGAACAGCCTCCCAACAGAAGTGATGAGTGCTAAAATGGTAACAGGATTCAAGTGTGCATGGGATAGACACAAAAGGACCTTAGCAGTAAGGCAAGGGTGGCAGAAGACTGGAGATCAAGTTGGGGCTGCGGTGGCACAGTAGGTAGGGAATATACTGTAGGGCAGACTAGATGGGCCAAGAGGTCCTTATCTGCTGACAGCTTCTATGTTTCTATGTATAAGGGTATTCTTTTTTCATGTGAATGAAAAGCATATAAAAAGGATGCCTTCAAATGAAAAGAATGGGAAAAAAATAAAGCCAAAATCTTTTTCTGTATAAGGGAATTCATTTTCGTATGAATGAAAAAAGCATACGAAAAACGATGCCTTCACAAAGAAAAACAATTTGGAGTTAGTTTTCTCCCATTCTTTTTTCATATGAAGGTATCCTTTTTCTTATGCTTTTTTCATTCATGTGAAAAAAGAACGCCTTCATACAACAAAAGAATCAGAAAAAACAGTCAAAATTATTTTTTCATATGAAGCCATCCTTTTTCATACAGAAACATTTTTTTGTATGCTCATATGAAAAAATAAAATCAGCTCAAAAAAAAGGATTTTTAAATGGTAAAGAAACAAGTGAAAGGCACATCTGTGGGTCAAGCTCTTTCTACCCTGAGAATTTCAGACCAAAATTCCAAACCGTCTGGGTGCTAGGTGATGACAAAAAAAAACCCTATTTTTACATTTATTGCTCTCTGGATCTTGGATTCCACACATACAATGGGAACAAAACTTGGCACTTCAAAGTATCTACCCCCAGACCATGCATGCAAAATGTTGTGCAAATCTGTTGAACAGTTGTGAAGATATTAAAGTGTAACATCTGAGGTTTAATATAGAAATAATACAATACATGGATTTTGTTAACATAGGAACCCCTGCTCAACCCTAACTATAGTGGTGCTATCATGCCACTATGTTATATATAATGGCAAAAAATGATGTTAGCACTTATAAGGCTTGCTATCAAACAAAACTCAAACTGCACAAAGGTTGGAAATAAACTATTAGGTTGCACACACATTGCCCATACGTTTTATAAATGTGCTATTAGGGTTGTTATGTCTATCTCCCACCCGGCCTACCACGTTACCTACCCCATGACCCAAGAACAGTCTACAGGTACAGGGCCACATATCAGTGGTATGATACCTCATACAAGGTCACCAAGGTAAAACTGGCAATGTATATGACAACCTATTCCCATAAGGTATCCAAAGAATCTGAAAGTTTCATAGCTCAACTCTAAAACATTTGTTAGTTATCTGAGGCCAAAAAATGCAGCTATCAGATCTGACAAACTACATACTTTCAGCCCTTAATATCTCAAATAATAAAAATCTAATCCTTCTGAAATTTAGAGGGTCATTCACATATCTGGAATGTATGGTGTGAACCAATGGGCATGCAGCCTTATCAAGCTGTCAGTCGGTGGGCAGCGGGGTGGCAGCGGGTGGGGTGCTGCCGCCCGCTGGCTGACGGGGAGTGGGGTGGTGGGGCTCAGTGGGAGGGGTGGGAGGGGTAAACTAGACCACCAGGGTAATAGGACTATTTTATGTTTTACAGATGCCCGCAATCGGGCAGAATGCGGTCCACTGGACCACAGGGATATTGGATGGGGGTATGTGATTTACACAGATGCCCATGATCGGGCAGCGTCGGTCCACTGGACCACCAGGGATATTGGACGGAGGGGTTTATTATACCGATGCCCATGATCGGGCACATAGCGGTCCACTGGACCACCTGGGATATTGGAGGGGGTTTAGTTACACGGATGCCCATGATGGGGCATGGGGGGGCACCGCAGGAACTCGGGTGGCCACCCATAGGTGGCAGCTACCGTGTTGCACCCTGCAATGTGGCAGCTCACCTGTGGGTGACCATCATTTGTTCCTTTTTTTTTTGGCTTAATTTTGTGCAGGTGCAGGTACAGGTTGTGCATGCATGACTCTGCACATCCCAGGATGAATATCGGACTGTGCAGGTTATGCATGGGCACGCCCCCCCCACCTGTGCCTGTATACATTACTGATGTGCTCCGGCGCATTAGGATTTGTGCGGCGCACTTTTCCCTTTTGAATATCATGCTGGGGGGCATCAGTGGGTTGTGCATAGCGCAACACTGTTGTGTCATGTGCAACCCTTTTGAATATCTGGATCATGGTCTAAAAATATTGTTGTTGCAGGAATAACCTATTTGTACTTGTTTTAATTGATTTCGTCTAAGTTAATTTGTCTACTGTTTTTTTTTATTAACTTGGGATGCTCTGTAAATGAGACTTGTTTCTCATAGAACATATCCTGTAATTTATGCAACTTTTTAATAAAAAACAAAAATAAAATAAAAAAAGTTATCATTGTTAAGAGGTAATGTGATATACCCTGTTGCTAGTGGTCAATTATCAATAGATCAGTTGTGTTGTAGCTAATAGGTGATATCTTGAAACTTAGGTTAATGATATCACTCATTAGCTTTACAAATTTATACCCACAACTGTTGTATACATATAGTGTTGTGTTAGTGCCACTATAGTTGGGGCTGAGCAAGGGTTTCTAAGTTAAACCTCAGACTTTGCATTTTAATAGCTTTGCAACCTTTCAATGGATTTGCATGCAATTTTGCATGCGCGGTCTCTGGGGTAGATCTCTTGACATGCCAAGCTTCCTTCTGGCTGGATATGCAGATTCTGAGATCTGGATATTAAAAAAAAGCAAAAAAAAGGTTATTTTTGTATTTCTTTTGTCATCATCTAGCACCCAGACAGTTTGGACTTTTGGTCTGAAATATTCAGGGTAAATAGGGCTTGGGCCTTCGCTGGTTTGGTAAAAAAATATTAATCCATTAAAAGTTATTGAATTTTGAAATTTTAGTTCTGACCATGCTCAGTACAGTCTTTTGGACAGCTTCTTGGAATGAAAAAAGACTCTGGTCCATACAAAAAAGAATAATTTTTCATATGAGGATAATCCCTTTTTCATGAGAAAAATTTTTTTTTTCATACGGCCTCTGTCTTGTTTCCAGTTTAAAATAAATAAATAAATAAATAAATAAATAATGTGAAACCCCACAAAAATGACATCTTGCACACACACCAACACATGGTATCTTGCTAATGTTACCCTGCTATTTGGATTCTGCACTCAGTTTGTGGAAAAAGTACCCAGAAATGTCTTTTTTGTATATTTAAACATCCTTTTTCATGGGCTGATTTTCCTTTTTTTTTGTACAACCATACAAAGAAGGAATTGGCCCTTATGAAAAGGATCCCTTCATATGAAAAAAGAATTTGGACATAACTTTTTCCAATTCTGTTTTCATATAAAGGCATCCTTTTCATATGTTTCTCTTTAATTCACACAAAAAAGGATGTCTTCATGTGAAAAAAGATTTTGGACTTAGTTTTTTTTTTTACTTTTCTGATGTAATTTTCATATGAAGGGATGCTTGTTTGTATGCTTTTCTCATTCATACAAAAATGATCACCTCATACAAAAACAAATTTCAGACTTAGGTTTTTTTTGCATTTTGTTTTCATACAAGTGAATCCTTTTTCATACAGGTTTTTCATTCAATCAAAAAAGGATGCCTTCTTAAGGAAAAAAAGGTTTTGAACTTAGTTTTTTTCCTTATTCTTTTTTCATATGAAGAAATCCTTTTTCACATGGGTCTTTCATCTGATATGAGAAAGGATCCCTTCATACAAAAAACAGATATTGGACTTAGTTTTTTGCCACATTTTATATTTTTTCATTATTCTTTGGTAACTGGGTAATGCCCACTAGGCACAAGTGCCTGTCTTCAGGGGCAACCTGTTATCTTTGGGCTGGTTAAATGACTTGCTCAGAGTCACACAGTATGCAAGTGGAGGCTGTGGGAATCAAACCCAGGTCTGCTGAATTTACCCTGCTCATTCACAGCTCAGTACTCTTACCACTAGGCTATACTGCCAGCCATTTGAACTTCAACAAGCCTTAACTCATTCAATATTTGGAGTTAAGGGACAATTTATATATCAAAACAAAGGTATTAATTATTATTATTATTACAAGAGTAACAGCCATAATCCTCACCCCAAAAAATTTTGGGACCATATAAAAAAAACAAATACATTAAAAAATTACAATTCTCTCAAGATAATATTGAAACTGTAACAAGCCATATAACTAAGTAAATATTTTGCTGTTTAGGCAGAAATGGAAGTGCTGTAGCCTTTACTTCCACACCAACAGTAGATCTATGCATCTATATCAGTGGCTCAGTAGGTAGCACACTGACCTCTGAGGCTGGGAGATCAGAGGGCTGTGGGTTCAGTTCCCACATCTGGCACTTGGGTTAATATCCTAGTACTGACACTGTAGTGCAGCATGAGAGGGGTGCTGCACTTCTGAGGTGCAGTCTTTTGGATGAGATGTTAAACCAAGGTCCCATCTGCCTGGATTGGTGGTAGTTCAGGTGGATGTTAAAGATCCCATGACATTTATCGAAAAGAGTGGTGGAATTTCCCTGGTGTCCTGGCCAAATTTCCCTCATTCACTAAAAATACCACCAACATTTTCATCTGGTTCAAGGTTAGTTGGCATTCATCTGTATCCTCCTCCATTCAGGTCGTGCCTGAAAATAGGCAGGATTTGTCTAGTGCACTTACCTGGTCAACAAAAACGAAATAAATAAATAAATCTATGGAGGGATGGAATCACAGGACCCAGAGGGCCCTGCACTCCCACAGGAAAATTGAGAAACGATTCCACTATCTCAAAAAGCAAGGAAATTTATTGTAACAAAACTATGTTAGTGCACCAGTTAGGGCTAAAGTGACAAAAGTAGGGAAATGTGGCAATTTTTTTTTCCTGTTTGGAAATGTTTATTTTTTTCCTTCTGCTGCCTGCAGGGTGTTGGTGGGGTGTTAGAATTTGGAACCCCAACACCACATTTCCTTACTTTTGTCACTTTAACCCTAACTGGTGCATTAACAACATATTTTGCAGTTAATCTATATCTATATCTTGATATATATATATATATATATATATATATAGTTAGATACAGCAGCAGTGAGAAACAAGTTGTCCAATAAACACATTTATTTTTATGGCATATAGAGATGGTGTAGAAATAAATAATTAATGTTTTACTCCATCTTAATCAACAATGAATATTTTCCCTTACACTTAACTTGCATCATTTCCTTCAGAACCATGCAGCATGCTTCAATGCTTCAAACCCCTTACAATTCTAGCAAGGGGATGTTACTATATAATGGTGTAACCCCTATGCTGACCTCATTCATGGCTTTACTACTAATGAGATCGATAGAGTTCAAAACCTAAAACTAAAGAAATCCTTTTTTTGAGCAGCCCATTGCCTATTTTCTATATTCACTATGTTACCATATCAAAGAAAAAAATGAGAGAACCCTATTAGAGAGAAAATGAAGGAACAATCCATCCTGGTGGTGCTGAGAGTTGAGGCGCTGGATGCCATGCAGGCAACCTGTGTTCAGGAGTGGGCACAGGCCACCAGGGGTTGACAAGGAGGAGGAGGAGGAGGAGGACTGAGCATCCCAGGGACAGCTATCCTTCTCTGCTGATGTGCTGGTTCCTGGCAGTGGCTGGGGGCTGGGGAGCCTCAGAGGCCAACAGAAGGATATGGCATTGGTGGCATCAGATGTGCAACATATGGAAGAGTGCATTGCAGCATCCCTGACATCATTGCACATCAGCACTGGAGGGGGGGATACTACTATAAAGAAAAACCCCTTGGTGGCATGACAGCTGCCCCAATGACATCACCATGGACATGCTCAAATCAACTCCCACCTGTGCCCACCCTCTATGTCTCCGTGGTGGTGGAGTAGGTACCCGCTGCAAAGTGACATGGGAAGGGCTGTGGCGGGGGATGAGTTCTCACCACTGTTGGGGCAGAGGCCATGAGGGCTGGCTGGATGGGGGAAACAAAGTTATAACCCCCCCAGCTGAGGATATAAATAAATATAAAAAAAAAGAAAATGAGGGAACAAATGGTTCATGGATGTTAGCCTTTAGTCTATATAGACTCTAACATCATGATAAAAACTAATTAGGTTAACAGATTCATGTCCCTCATCCCTCTGCTGTCATATCAGTATAATAATAATAATAATAATGGCTTAGGATGCATTAGGTACTGTACACCTCATGTGAAGGAACTAATATCCTTTGTCCCCCAACTTTTAACTGTATTATAAGTAAATAATATTTAGATCCCATGACACCACATTGCACTTCACATTGCAACTTCCCTGCTTCTGGTACATTTTGGGAGAATTAGTCCTAGCAGTGCAGGTATGGTAAAAAAGTGAGAGCAGGCATACTGTTAAACCAACACCATTTCAAAGGAGTTTTTTTTTTTTAAATAAAAATTTTGTGAGAAAGTTTAAAATTTGGAACATGGCCCTAAACACTTCTTTTTGTCTTCACTAAGGAGATAATCTGACTGAGAATCTGCTATATTATTCTAACATAAGAAATTTTGGTCTCTTTGCACAGGATTCCTGTTTCTACAGAGATATACACATGGATTTATTTCCAGAGTTGCTAGAACTGTTGCTTCTACCTCTGGAAGATCACTCCGATTGTGTCTGTGCATTTTAAATGAAACGTTACTGCTGGATTGTACATTTGGAGTCCTGAGTCCCTCACAGGAACAAGAAGAGGGCTAGTAGTTCCTTGCAGTTTCAGGCAAACTACTACTCGCTACTTGAAATGTAGTAATTGTTTCCAGTCTTACTAGAATACTCTATCTTACATATAGACTGTATCAATGGGGCCAAATTATATTTTAAATCAGTATTTCTAACTCTCAGACATTTGCCTTGATGTGTGACCTCAGGAGCAACTTCCAGGTCACAGTAAGCTATTTAAACAAGCACTGCAGGGAGTGCGAGTGTGGATTTATTTCCAGAGTTGCTAGAAGTGTTGCTTCTACCTCTGGGAGATCACTCTGATTGTGTTTGTGCATTTTAAATTAAACATTACTGCTGAATTGTACATTTGGAGTCCTGAGTCCCTCACAGGAACAGGAAGAGGGCTAGTAGTTCTTTTCAGTTTCAGGTAAACTACTACTCACTGTCTGAAACTTAGTAATTGTTTCCAGTCTTGCCAGAATACTCTATTTTATTTATGACTTTAATAACCGGGTAAGTGCGCTGATCCTAGGAACCATTTTCAGGCACGACCTGGGCCATGACACATGGCACAGGATGGCAGAGAATACAAGGTGAGCAACTGATTACACTTGCAGGAGATCAGATTCAGATACAGCAACTGAAGCACAATACATTGGTATGGTACAAGTCCAGTGAGAGGCAGTGAATGCTGTTTACAATACGAAGCTAGGTACACAAACAGCAGTTGTAAACAAAGATAGGTACATAAGTAAGGTGGGCATGATTGTGACATAGCAGATACAGTGGGAACAACTATACAGTGTGTCATACATAGAATTAGATATACATTATGTACAAGGTTGAGAGCTGACACATCAGTAACCTATAGAGTAAGAAAACAGGCAGGAGGTAAATTGTAGTAGGGGACCAGTGAGGCTAAGCGGGTAACCCCTGATGGTAGGTTGACAAGTGTGGCTAGGTGGGTAAACCCCTGGGAATTAGTAGGCTAGTATGGACAGGAAGGTACCCATTGGGACAGCGGCAGTAAGAGTTTGCCAGGAGCCATGTTTTGAGGTGGGCTTTGGAGCTGGAGTGAGTGTTGATGGTCTGGAGTTCTGCCGGCAGGCTGTTCCACTGCAAGGTGGTGGCTGTAGACTAGGTCCTGTTGCTCATGTTGGTGGATACCCTAGGAATAGCTAGATGTTGGATACCAGTTGAGTGGAGGCTACGGTGCAGGGTACGGGTTTTCAGTAGGGCGGCAAGGGGGGATTAAGTACTCATGCAGATGACTTTGCCCACCGTGCAACATAGGCAAAGTCAAAGTGTCCCAGCAGCAGTAGCCATCCCAGGGTACTGTAGAGTGTGCAGTGGTGGGTGGAGAGTGGGGACAGTAAAGAAAGTGACAGGCACTGTTATAGCCAGTAGAGAGTTTAGCCATGGTAGCAGCAGAGATACTGGAGTATATGGGAGAGCAGTAGTCCAGGATAGGGAGGAGATTTTCCTGGACAATGGCTAGTCTAGCTTTAGGGGTGAGGTACTGTATTGTTTGAATCAATGTGCAACACCCAATTTCTAATGGAACCTACTGATAATGGAGTGGACATGCTCAGTGAAGGTGACAGCAGGGTCAAGCACTACTCCCAAGTATTTATAAGTATCAACGTCTTCAAGGGCTAAGTCATCAGGTGGGAGAATGCTGAGGGGCAGCATGAGTTTTGGATTGAGTGAGGAAAGGCTTAGATCCGAACAGCATGCATTTCATTTTCTTGGCATTAACTAAGAGGAGGTTATTTGAAAACCAGTTGTGGGCTGAGGCATAATTGTGCGACAGTACTGAGGAGATAGTGGCCATGGATTTGTCACTGTGGAAGATAACCAGATTGTCAGCATACAGGAGGGAGTGGCAGTTGAGGCTATCAGAGGGAAGTGAGTTGACAAATATGGAGAAGAGGAGGGGGGCCCAGGACTGAGCCTTGACAGACCCCCATGGAGACAGACAGGGTGGTGGAGCAAGTTTGGCCTAAACACATGAATTGTGAGTGGCCAGTCAGGTAGTTGGAGAACCAGTTGGTGACTTCCCGTGAACAGCCTAGAAGGCTTAGCTTGGAGGTGAGGAGGGCATGGTTAACTATGTCAAAAGCCTTCGAGAGGTCAATGAAGACGGACCCAGTGTCTTTACTTTTGTCCATGTTGGAGAGGATGTGGTCTGTCAGAAGGGCAAGGGCAGTGGCAGTGGAATGGTTCTTGTGAAAATCATGCTGTTGGTTGCATAGGAGGCTGTGCCTGTCTGTGTATTCGGCGAATTGGTTGTGAACAGCTCTCTTGAGTAATTTACTAAGATGAGGGAGGATGGATATTGGGCGATAGTTATCT
Source organism: Neoceratodus forsteri (assembly GCA_016271365.2). Lineage (NCBI taxonomy): Eukaryota > Metazoa > Chordata > Ceratodontiformes > Ceratodontidae > Neoceratodus > Neoceratodus forsteri. The sequence goes on along the minus strand of CM028133.1, from coordinate 909,543,754 downwards.
GTGGATTTGGGGTCACCAGATTTAAGAATGGGGATTACCTTTGCTATTTTCCAGGGGTCAGGCATGGAGGATGTGGAAAGGGCAAGGTTAAAGATGTGTGTTAGTGGTTTGGCCATGGCCGGAGAGACCAATTTGAGAAATGCTGGGGATAGGCCACCCACACCTGGGGAGCCATCTATCTTACATATAGACTGTAGCACTGGGGCCAAATTATATTTAAAATCAGTATTTATAACTCTCAGACATTTGCCTCATCGTGTGACCTTGGGAGCAACTTCCAGGTCGCAATAAGCTATTTAAGCAAGCACTGCTGTGAGCAGTGCGATCTGAGCAGGGCGAGCAAGCGGCGATGTGTACGAAGACATGCACAAAGACACACGTGTCTGCACTTGTTTGGAGTGTTTGCATAGTGTGCAAGTTTAGAGTGATCTTGGTGGGTAAAAATTCCCAAGATATTATATTTGAAAAGGGGCAGCTGTATAGTGCATGGATGAGTGAAACCTTGTGTAAGAATTTATGACAGTTGCAAGTTTAAAACACTCAGGTAACAAGCATATATAAACCATTTTGACACAACAATATAGATCAGAAGGGTAAGCTACATAGATTTTAATATGTTGGGCACCATAATGACTCTGGATGGGGATGTGGGGATATAATACATAGCTTGCAATATGTATATAGTATTGAAAACCATTACCCTACCCACAGAATATACATGCAAGAAATGCCTGCAGAATGAGTAAATGGCAACAGAAATTAGCAAGTTCGGTGCAAGGTTAGCATAATTGGAACTAAGTCAGCAACAGATGGCAGCCAGATTCAATGAGATCCAGAATAGTCCTAACCCGTCACTGACAAGTGAGGTTCTAGAAAACTCAAATTCTGTGATACTGCATTGTTGTGAGGGTTGGGGTCTAAATCAAAATAAGGATCATGACTTATGTAGTGACCCAAAGCCTAATCAAAACAAACATTATAGGGAAGATGAGGACATAAATGACATCTCTCAAGAATGGCGTAATGTGAAACGCAAGAAAGCTGCCAAAAAAGGGAGAAGGGCAGAACATTATCAATGGTCAGTTGAAAACAGTTTTTCCCCACTTACCTCTATAATAAATGGAAAACATGATAGTGTCTCCAATACTCATACAAGTCCCACACCTGGTGATACTCTCTTACAACAACAAGAGTTAATATAGTATGACATTAACAACAAAATGGAGTATACATCTGTCAGTAGCACTGTTGAGGGAAGTCACACTGTGCCTGAGCAGCAAAATGAGAACCAGGTTGTTCTGTCTCCCAAACAAATTTATGTTTTGGGTGACTCAATGATAAAACATCTAGATAGAGTCATTTGTAATTTGGATAAAGCTAATCAACAGTCTTGTTTTAGAGGAGCAAAACTATCAGATCTAACTCATATGGTACCAGACATTCTTCACATGCTGGAGGGCAATGCTTTTGTTTTAGCACACGTTGGGATAAACAACATCTTGCATGATCCCATTCAAAATATTAAATCTGATTTTGTGGCCCTTACAAACAGAATCATAGATCTGAGGGCTGATGTTGTTTTGTCAGAAATATTTCCAGTTCCAAGATTTTCTCCAGAAATGAACCTTAAAATCAAAACTGTTAATAACTGGATGAGAAGTTGGTGTTTGAAACAGAATATTCCATGTTTAACACATTGTGAAAACTTTAAGAATAAAAATGATTTACATTGCATTGATGGGCTCCATTTGAACCAAAAGGGAAGCTTTGCCTTGGGAAAACAGATAAAGGCAAGCATCCACAATGCTTTAAACTAAAGAATATGGGGTGAGGGAACATCTTGTAAACTCTCTATTAGGGAACAAAACAACTGCTATCACCCCACCATTACTGCAACCAGAGTCCTCAGGTACCAATAAAATGAATGTGACTAACCATTTAAAACTCCTGTTAACAAATGCTTAAAGTTTTAAAAACTAAATTGATGAATTGAGACTTTTGCTACATGAAAATAACATTGATGTTTGTGGAATCACAAAAACTTGGTTTTCTGAAAATAAATTGGGAGTTAATATCCCCTGGATACACTTTGATTAGTAAGAAGAGAAAATATAAGAAAGCTGGAGGTGTGGCCTTTTACATAAAAGAAGAACTAAATCCCATCGAAGTTGAACAAAATAACAAGGACACCAATCAAAATGAAATAATCTGGGTTAAGATCTTAAATATTGCTACTGAATTAACATTTGGGCTGGGTTATTAATCCCCTAACTTGTCAACTAATGATATGCACATTTTCCTGGATGAAATTGAAGAAAAGGTTATAGAGGGTGACGTCATACTTCTGGGTGATTTTAACTTCCTTACGATCAAATGGAAAAATTTAACTATAACTAGCTTATCTGAAAAAAGATTTATTGAAATAATAAACCAAGGAAATTTAGACCAGGCGGTGCAAGAAGGCACAAAGAAAACTAATATCCTAGATCTAATATGCCTGAACACAGAACTAGATACTGTAGGTCCCAAGTTATTTCCACCTCTAGGCAGTAGTGATCATAGCATAGTCCAGCTAGACATCCTGTTACTCGCTAATAAACCTATAAAAAGTATTACTAAATTCAGGGACTTCTTTAAAGCAGACTACAATAATATCAAAACATTTCTAGATAATTGGGACTGGCCAGAGGGACTGAATAATCTTGGACCAGAATGAATTTGGGAGAAATGATTTTCCAAGCTAAATACATGTATTGAGACCTGGGTCCCTGAAAGAGTCAAATACACAAATAACTACAGGGTACCTATCGGGTGGACGAGGAAAATAAGAAAAGTTATCAGGAAAAAGAAAAAATTATACAAAGACAAAATAAATATCCTACTATTAATTACATAGCAGCCTATCAAAAAATTACAAAGGAAGAAAAGCAAAGAATAAAAAATGAAAAAAAAGATGCAGAAAGAAGGCTAGCAACAACTGTAGGTGATAATAAAAAGAAATTATATAATTATATAGGTTCTTTAAAAAAAATAACAACATCACAGGACCCATACTGACATATAAGGGCCTAATAAATTCAGAAAAGAACATGGCTACAGCCTTTAATCAATACTTTCTTAGTGTTCATAAAGAAAAGGAAGTGTTATCTGAAGAAGTACCTCCCCTGAAAACTGATAATTCGGTTTTTAGTCCCCCTGATATCATTTGAGACAATAAAACATATTAAAAATAATAGCTCAGCTGGACCTGATGGCATAACTCCAGAATTTTTGAAAGAGCTGGCTCATCAACTTGCAGGTCCACTATCAGTCGTCTTTAATGCCTCATTAAAAACTGGGAAAACCATATCTTTATGGAGAAAGGCCCAAGTTACCCCGATACACAAAGGTAGGAGAAAACAGGACGTTAAAAATGATAGGCCAATAAGCCTAACATCTGTCCTAGGTAAAACTTTTGAATGATTGTTGCAAAAACATATCATGGATCACCTGAAAAATATCTCACACAATGACCTTACCCAGCATGGATTTGTGCCTGGAAGGTCATGCATGACCAACCTTATGAGTTTTTTTTGAACCTGTAAGTGCTGCCTTAGATAAAGGTTTGCCTGTCGATGTGGTATTTCTCGATTTTTCTAAGGCATTTGTTTCAGTCTCTCATTAAATCTTAATCCAGGAATTAATTGAGCTTCATTTCCATCCAAATATAATCAGGTGGATTAGTTCATGGCTTAGTAGCAGACATCAATGTGTATCAATTAGGGGTTACGGGTCTAACTGGGGTAGTGTGACTAGTGGAGTGCCACAGGGCTCAGTCTTGGGCCCAATTTTGTTTAACATCTTATTAGCAACTATGCAAACTCTACCTGGTGTTTGGTCATGCAAGTAGGCCGATGATTGTAAAATCGGTGGAATTGTATGTGATATAAATTCAGCTAAATCCTTTCAAGAAAATTTTGATCATCTAGCAGTTTGGGAAAAAGAACATAAATTACTGTTCAATGAACCAAAGCTCAAAGTTATGCATTTTGGGTCAAATAATTTCAGATTCCAGTATAAACTGAACAACATACTGTTAAAGGAATGTACAAATGAAAAAGATTTTGGGGTTTGGATCTCCAATAACCTAAAATTTGGGCATCATACTAGTATGTCCGTAAAAAAATGTAATCAATTAACTCGATGCATTTTAAGATCAATAAAAAGTAGAGAGTCTGAAGTTCTCATTTCACTATATACAGCTGTAGCCCCCTCCCCACCCACATTGAATACTGTTTCCCCTTTTTGTGACCCTTACTCAATTCAAGGGAAAAATAAGTTGGAAAAAATTCAGAGAAGAGTAACCAAACATGTGAGGGCTGTAAAGCACCTGAGCTACCAAAGCAGGTTAAAACATTTAAACCTATACTCTACTGAGTATAGAAGATTAAGAGGGGAACTATGTCTGGCCTTTAGAGCAAATAAAGATGATGCATTTTTTTGAGTTTATTGGCTTAACCAAAAAACAAGTTCAATATACAAACACTAGGTCACATAACCAGAAACTATTTGGGGAAACCAATAAAACCCCAAAAAAGAAGTCAATGGTATACACAAAGAGTGGCGAATACCTGGAATGTGCTTCCCAGAGAACTGGCAGATAGTGATAATATAAATGTCTTCAAAAGTAGATTGGATAATATTATGGGAGATAAGAGATTTTCAATTTCAGTTCTAATATGGACTACTATTCTTTTGAACTTGATTCCCATCTATGAACCTATGAACCAGCCTGAATGTCATATAATTTAATTTATCACAGCTCACACAAAAGATCTTCAAAATACTGCACTGAGTCCAGCTGTGGGTTGTGCATGTCACAGTGTGGAGGCACTTGTCTTTTGGGGTGGAATGGTACAAGCCACCTGCCATTTGGGTAACCCCCACCAGCCAACTAAGGATTTGCTGTGACACTGACTATGAAGATAGTTGCTCACACAATCTCCTGGTCAGAGGAAGACTGGAGCTTTGGTGTCCCCATCATAAGGGGAGCAGGGGGATCCAGAAGAACAAATAGGGAAAAATCAGAATTATAAAAATGATGAACCAATAAGTTTCACATTGTGTATCTGTTGAACAGCAGCACAATAATACCTGAGATGTCACACACATGCTTCCGGAAGTGTCCACACAGAAGACAACAAGTGAATCATCATCGTCGAAATAGTACTCGGCAGGTGATGGAGAGATGTTTATAATATCATCCTTCATGGGGATGGAACTGAACCGCTGTCTCACAGTGTTCTTTTTATCACAGAACTCACATTTCCAAGCCTAGAAATGAGGAGATCACATCAATAGCTTCTCATCTGTTTTTGTGATGTTTTATCCAAGTAAATAGTAGCTATTCCAAAAGTCATTCCCTAATAACTAAGCTGTTTTTGCATTTATTTATTTATTTCACCAAAAGAACATACTGAGCTGCATGCAGCTTATTTTTGGATGCATCCTATGGAAAGGAATAAGGTCTAACACAGATGAGATGCAAGATAAGGAGCAAGACAAAACAATCATGCAATCAATCCAGTTTAAATAACAAACCGTTATATTCAGGTGGTGAAAGAGCCACATCAGGAATAACAAGCAGCAAGCAATCAGTGAAACTGTACACAATCTGTAGGTCCATGCATGAAAGACTGGATAAAAAGACATAAGTGAAAAATGGGGCAATTATCTGTGTAACAAAAAAATTAAATACATGGTATTGCTGCAACAATGTATGCAAAAGCCAAACACAGTATAAATAAATCTTACTGCCAGCAATAAGGATCAGGGTAGGGCAGGAGAAAACATTAAAATGTGGGGGAAGGGATAGAAAAAGCTGAGGGAACAATGAACATGCCCAAAGGAGTGATTGTGGGGGAATAGAGAGATAAGGACAGGTCAGATGCAAGAACAGAAATAATTAGCATGGTTCCTGAGTAGGGATTTCAGAGCAATGCAGCAGGAGCGGATGGAGGAGTAGATGGAGGTGGAAGACCAGACCAAAGCAGAGGGAGTCTATAGGAAAAGTAACCAGTCCCTCTGAGAGCTTCTGCAGGGAAGAGAAAAGGTGTTTGAGTCATAGCTCCTGAGTTGATAGGAGATGGGGAGAAAAAACAAAAGACAAGAGGGAGCTGAAGTTTTATGGGAGGGGCCAAACCAGAATCTGGAGAAGAACGAAATGCAATTATAGAGGTGTTTACCATTAAGATAAGGTGTGACAGGGAGTAGTAGAGACAACAGTGATTAGTGCAAAGAGGACAGTCAAGGTCAAACAACATAATGAGTAGAACAGAGGGTCCAGTTGGGCTAAGGAGGTTTTTTTGGATTTTCATAGTGACAGTTATCTACCAGCTTACTTTATACTTTGAGCTACTATTGCAGCAAAATAGTTTGCTGACAAAGAGGCAGGGGATTCTGCTTCATACTTACTAAGCTTGAATGACCCAGCTCAGTGGTGCTAATGGAGGATATTGCTGCTGAGCATTTCTTGCAAAAGATGGGGGCATTTACTGTTGGTTGCACTGTGAATGAAATTGAGAATAAATGCAGCAGTTAGTGCTTCTATAAGACTTTAAATGAACTTTCCTCCCTTTACATTCCTGTTACCCAAATCCCTTGGGTTAAGACATCTGGAAATCCCTTGTGACTTGTTACCTGGGCTGTGCAGTCTGCTATTTTTCCAGCATGGCCCTGTGAGCTATTTTCATCTCTATAACCATTGGCAGCATACAGTGACTAACTAGGTGGCTCCCACTTTTGAAGAAGTCCCCTACGTCAAGTACTTTTGTATGTTACTGGATCATAGCCTCAATGTATGCACCTACATTGATGCCATCCACAGAAAGATCCTCCTCATTCTCAGTGAATTGTACCACAACCAATTGTTTCTTGTCTACAGACTTACATTCCCCAGAAAGCTGCAGTAATCATCATAAATATACTCAGCATTCAAGGATATCACTGTTTAGGCCTCTGCCATGACGTAGATGTTAGCTGTTTTTTTTTTCATCATTTATTTTTTGCCCCCATTCATCCTTTGCAGGGGCCAGCCATCCAGTGTCCTCAGAAAATGCAGCATGCTCTGGGTGTATCTACCATTCCTTGCATGGCAGCAGGTTCCCCAACCCACCACAAGTGGCCAGCGCATCACCAGGTGTACACAGTCTCACACATCTAGCTGGCTCACAAAGCCATCAACAGCACTTCTCTGTCTTGGCTCCCATGATTCCAGCTCCCCAGGTTCACTCCCAAACCTGGGTCCCCAGCATAGAGGCACATAGCACTTCCACTGGGCCATCTGGCAGCCCACCATAACCAGTTCTGACTCCCACTCCTGGTACACCATGAGATCGTTCTCAATATACTCCACCAAATGTTTGACTACTAGGAATCATACTAGGAAACTGTATGAGACAAAAAGGCTAAATGCCAATAGTTCCTCAGGCCTACAATTCATAATTTAGTTGCTTTTTCAATTTCATGAAAATACCAAGTCTGTTTTTAAAGATGTTCTTGTTATCACTAATGATTACAGTTGTGGGCAGTTTATTCCAGGGTTCAACAATCCGATATAAATAGTGAGCCCTTTTTTTGTTTTACGTTTTTTTAGTTAGTTGGAGTGGGGGGCCTCTTGTGTTTACCCTAATTCATTTAAGATCAAGACCACTTTGAAAAAACAAATATTCATCATTAAAGATGTCCCATAAAAGTAAGAGATTACCCCTTGCTCTCCTATCGTCCAGTGACATTAGATCAAATTTTAACAACCTGCCTGGATATGAAAGTGTTTTGGAAGATACTAGGTGTTTAGTTATCCTTCTCTGAACTCTTTCTATTCTTACTATATCCTTTTTTTTGTATGGACTTACAATGAACTTGTTCACCGTGCTGCTCCAAATCCACCCTGGCTAGACTGCCCCCCCCCTTTCTTTCCTTCAGCACTGTTGTCCCACAGTCTTAGCCCCATATTCATCTGAATTCCATCTATTTCAACCACTCCTTTCCATCCCTTGAAGCCAGGCACTGTTCCCATTGTTCTCCCATTCTCTCAGAAGTTTTACACTCTCCCTGTTGTCTCTCCTCTCCCCTTTCCTCCTTTCATCCTACTCCTTTCACTTTACTGACTTCCATAGATTTCCAACCCCTGTCTTGGCAACCTCTGCTGAACAAGACCCTTTCTTCTCATGCCTTCCCTCCTCTAAAATAACCTCCTGTCTGCCCTCTGATCTGTATCATTCTACCTCGATTTCAAAGCCCTTCTGAACATACATTTGACACACATGCACCTGCTACTGTCCCACCACCTCTAGTGCTTCCTCCCAGCCTCTTGCTGTTTTACTACCTCTTTTCCACTGTACCTTCTTCCCTTGCCTGAGTTGGATATAAATGTGACCTGGTCTTGACCATCCACAATTTTGTATATATTTTAATAATTGTTTATGCATACCAGACGTTTAGTGAATTCTCAATGTGCTGTTACTTTATATTAATGTATATATCACTGTACCCCTTCCTTCTGCTACATTCTTCACCCCCCCCCCCCGGGTCACCTCTGGAAACATGTTCTGGCACAGTATTCCATGCCAAGCCAAAAATTCCAAATAAATAAATAAAATGTGCATAGTGACCCTGTCCTCCTTGTCATGAACTACAATGTTATTTGAGAGTACAAGGGAATAGTTTGTGCTCTCATTCATTTTTTTTCAACAAGAAAGACACATTTAGCCTTGACAGTTTCTTTCCATTTGCATCCTGCATGTGGGTTACATGGATATGTTCTACTGACAGAGGGAATGGTGACCAGAACACCAGTGAAAATCCCATTCTCTTATGATAAGAACCATGGGATCTTGAACATCCACCTGGACAGTGAGCCGAGATGAGCAGATGGCACCTGGGTTTAACATCTCATCTAACAGATAACACCTTAATAGTGTCACTATTGGGTATTATCCGAAGTTTTTGGTATGGGGCTAAAGCATGGTTTAATCAGGACACAAAGTTTGTTGTGCCACAAAGTGGTTTTGCAACCTTTTTTGTTGACTGTGCTTTTAAAATTTGTTTCCCCAGTATCATAAGGAGTGTTTGCTCATTTGTGGGCAGTCTGGATTTTTTTTAACAGAATACTAACTTCTGTGATGGCATAACAGTATACATTTATCTCTAGCTCAAATTTTTCCCATAGTACCATTTGATCAATTAAGCTGGGCATTACAAACATCTACCAATATAACCAAATTAATGAAAGCAGTGTTAACACTAGTTGTTCTATTAAATTTACCATTACTCAAATCCACCAGTTTTCCAAAATTAACCGATACAACATTAACACTGGCCCTTGGACATCGTCTGGGACTGCAACTCCTGGAAGCTGCAAGAAAGTACATTTCAAACAATTAACAATCAAGAAAACCAGCATATGAAATACATTGTGAAGGAGATGTTTATGGTATGGTGGTTCATTACAAAAATGACATGTGATTGTTTAGCTTTACTAAAAAGCATGTACATGCTCAGCTCTGTGGCACTTAGGATAGTGCATTGCACTATACTGCAGGAGACCTGGATGCCTGTAATGGACTGGAAGAGCCTGGGACATACTGCAAAGGCAATGCACTCAGAATTTAGGGGTGGTTCTTCCCATCCAACTGCATAAGTGAATTCCTCAGGAGGAACTAGAGCGGCCCAGAATATTATGGATGACTGCATAATGTCATGCCTTCCCCCTCCATTCCATGGGTTGGAATGCCTAAACTTGGGAGAAGAGTAGAGAAAACTAGGACCAAAACCATGGTGGGGGCATGACATTATGATGACTGAGGCCCTTTAATATTCCACCTTTGCTCTGGGCCCCCACCTTCATACATATTGGATCCTATAAGGTAAGGTGAGGGATCCCAGGGCAGACAAAAGGTGCAGGAGTACACCTGAGTGTGCTTGACTGAGATCTGATCTGGGGGTTTGAATATGACTGGGGTGTTTAGGTGGTAGTCAAGAACCCAGAGCAGAGGCACTGCAACACTCAGTGGGCAGAAAGTGTTAAGAAATGACAAGAAGTGAGTTTCAAAGAAAAAAGGGTTGTATTAACTGCACACTTTATATAGCAAATAAAGTTAGAAACATAATTTTGACCATTAAATCTTCTTCAGGCATGATCAATAAAGAAAAACAAGATGGCATGGTTACATATATACCGGTGCTACAGAAGCTGTTGAGCACTGATAAGGATTTTCATCCATCTAATCTGTCCTGTAACAAATTTCTGCCTACTCTTACAAACTCTCTGACTTAATTTTAGCATACACTGAGGATCAGATCATGTTTGTTTTTGATGATTTCTCTGTACCTGTCCCAGGTCTGGTACATTGTAATTTGTTTATATTTAATATTGGACTATGGAGCCTGGGCAAAATGTGTTTCTTTGGGAATAACACTAACACAAGCAGCAGGATGGACAGTAAGGAAGAGATCGGAAAATTAAGAGGTATCCGGAGAAATTAAAAAAGTGGTCAAAAACTGAGCAGTTCGAATTCAGTGCTAAAGCACGCAAGGTTATGCTCATGGGAAAGAGTAATCTGAAGACAAATTACTAGATTGGGAGGGCCCAGGTAAAGCAGACCTCAGAAGAAAGGAACTTTGGGGTTGTCCTAGGTGACAGGCTCAACACCACTGCCAAGTGCAACAAGGCATCTGATAAGACAAACAGGATGCTGGGGTGTAAACATAGGAACTCTTCCAGCTGAAAAAAGGGTATTTTGTCTCTTTACATATCATTGGTAATGCCACAACTGGAATACTGTGCACATTTCTGGAATCCTTACCTTAAAAAGAATAAGGCTTTTATTGAGTCGATCCAGAGTAGGCCAACCAATATGATATATGAGTACCAAGAGAAAACTTATGATGAATGATTATAACTACAGCACCTGTAACATGTATTCTGTGGCAGACAGAAGGGAGAGGGATACATAACATGGATGGGAACTTTTCCCCATAGAAAAGGTAGTACTATATTCCCATGTATACCTGTGACTAATCTATCAATTAAAAGTATATACCCGCACTAATTAAACAATTACACCTACAGTATATACCTACATTAATTAAAGCTATTTACGTACAGTACACTAATGAATTTAAAGTATATACCTACGCTGATAAAAAGAATATACCTACAAAACATTAAACCCTATGGGACAATACTAATAACACAATTAACACATCATTAGGAAGCTAGCCAAACCAGTTAACAAGCTGCAAAAGAAGCTGGAAAAAAACACACAAAACTCTTCCAAACCCAGAAATTCCCCAAAATCCTAGCTGCACTCACTACACATCATTCCATCCTTGCTGGAGGAGACCTTCAGGTGCCATAGTGTGATCGCAAAAGCAATAACCATAACAATAACCATCCTAATGTATTATATTAAAAAAAATGAATAGTTAAGGGTGGAATACTCAGAAGCATACCAATCTCGGGTGCTAGGGCAATAAAGGGTATATATATATCCCTTTATACCACCCTTACCCATAATTTATTCTATATATACACATACATTTATGTAAAGAATAATCCACGGTCAGGTATGTGGCAATATTGTAATAATCAAATGATCTGGGTGGGCTGTGAGGCCCAAGATGCAGACAAGGCTTTCAACCACCCAGGAAGTAAGGTTATCATAGCACTGACGTACAACTACAGTGGATTACTACACTTACAACGTTTGTAAAATGGTCAAAAGTGTTACAAATGTATGTATGTGTGCATGTTTATATATAATCAAGGGATATGCGATGGAGACCTGTGTGATACATCAGTGATCTGCACAAGGGCAGTTTAATCATGGGTAACCTCACAAGTGATGTAAGTCACAAGTGATGTAACCAAGGCAAAATGTCCCCAGTGCAGGTAAATGATGTATCACACAAGGTCCCCATCTAGTATTTCATTTATGCAGTAGGCTAGCACTTTGACTATATTTTTTCTTCTTAAAGATGTTTTTTTTTAATTAGCACAGTTTGTTGGTTTCTTTTATGAAACAGTGCTACTGTGCATTGTTTGTCACTAGTTGCTAAGGACATCACTAAGGACACAGCATGTCGAAGCTGCATTGACGCTGTTGCTGCTGATAGGTGCAGTGAGCAGTTTTTAAAAAAATTATTGAAGTAATGCCAGGGGTGTTTAGTGAGTGCTGTAGGTTTAGTGAAAACATTTGGTTTCTGCATCTGGCAGAAAGTAAATCAGGAGGGGGGATGTTTATTATGTATGTATTTCTATGTTTGGTGGTATTGGGATGAGGTGGAGAGTGTGAGCATGGAATGGCATGTCTGGCATTGAGGGATGCCAGCCATGCTCTTCAGTCTCCAATAGGAAAATGTTATAGTTCATTGGGCAACATACTGATGGTGTGAAAAGAAGAGGAAGCTGCAATGTTGATCTGTGCTGCTGTGGGAGACAAGAAGGTACTGGGCTGGCCATGTGTCTTGCCAGTGCACTGCACATATGCACTCAGAAATTAATTTCTGAGTGCGTCTGTGCAGTAGCAGCACTACTGCACTCAAGCTGGCAGCTGGCTGTGGAGGTGAGAGGTGGGCTATGCCAGTCGCCTGTTGGGACGGGTGGGTGGGTGCTGGGTGGCTGGCACTGCTGGGTGGGGCCACTAGACTACCAGGAAATGGGGATCTTTATTCATTTTAATAATGTACAGTCTGGGGCACTAGCCTACCAGTGAAACGGAACCTTTATTTATTTTAATAATGTACAGTCTGGGGGCACTAGCCTACCAGGAAATGGGGATCTTTATTTATTTTAATACTATACAGTTCGGGGGAGGGGCACTAGACTATGATGGAAATGGGGATATTTATTTATTTTAAAAATGTACAGCTCGGGGGGGCACTAGACTACCAGGGAAATGGGGATCTTTATTTATTTTAATACTGTTCAGTTTCGGGGGGCACTAGATTACCAGGGAAACTGGGCTCTATTAGTGTTTTACATTTAGGGGGCACTGGACTACCAGTGCAGGTGATGTGCCTCTTTGTGACGGGCGACCTGGGGTGAGACGCGGGTCGGAGTGCCTGCAACCTGGGCGGTAGTGGGCTGCGACATGCTGGCCAGGTATGTCCTGTGCGGCATACCTGTCGCATGTCGCAAGTCACAGGATCTCTTTGTTGCAGAGACCCTGCTCCTTCTAGAATAGGGTGCAGGGTCAATGTTGCAGTTGCGGGTGGAGCACGTTGCATTCAGCGGCAACTTGTGTTACCCTTCTAGAATCGGGCCCATTAAGTTATTTTGGGAGTTTGTGTGTTTTACAAAATTAAGCTTGAGCAATACTGTTGTGATATTGGTAGTTGATAGTGCCAGAAAGTGAAAAGTGGGTAAGGAGTAAGGAATACTGGCAGGGGAGCAGATGGCAAAATGATGAACTAACTATATATGTATATAAACTGTTAATGACAATCTTACTACATGTATATATTTGTGGTCTCCGATTTAGACATCTAGTTGCTCTGATAAATTAGTAGTTTCTTGTGTCCATGCCTATTGCATGCCCATTTGTTGCATGAATAAATAATATATGTAATGTGAAAATATATATATATATATATATATATATACATACAGTATATATATTTATATATATTTATCCAATATTTATGAGGATATTGTTGATATTTTTCCCTTTCTGCTCATCTAGAGTGAGAATATCTATTCTTACTCTAGGTCACAATGAGGAAAAATACCCTCACTGAACTTTTCACTGGTTGGAGCAAACAACACAAGCAGCACACTTTCACTTTCAGAATCCCCAGTTGACTCATGTGCCAGCTCCAACTCTCTTCTTCTCACTATAAAGCTTTAACTCTCAAAAGCAGATTCTCTCACAAAACTGTCACAATTAAACAGTTTATTTGTTTTTTTAATAAACTCCCCATTCCATTTACTCACCTGCTTACCCTCCTATTAGCCACATCATCACTCCAAAAACTCTTGCAGGAGCTTTATATCTGGCACACTTGCTTCCATACTACCATGCCATTCCTTTCCTCCTCAAAGCAACACCTCTTCATGAAGCACAACAAACCGCCGCCTGTCCCCCAGCACATCACATTTTCTACTCAGCCATCCACATGAATGTGCAAATGCACTGATGCACAGACACCATGATGCAACATACACAAGCATCATGTGTGTCAAACAAACAGAAACCCTGCTTGGTCATCTTGCACAGATGTCCGCATGGTCATCTGAAAACTACATTAAGAATGAAAAATCAGCAAAACACTCATATGAATGGCTTCCAATCATACAACAAAATTAAAGCATTGAATAAATTAAATATAGCATGCCCCATACAGAAATATCTGTATATTTCTTCTTTGTGTAGTTTGACTTTTGACATCACCCATGGCTCTGCCACTCATGATGTCATAAGGTCAAACTACACTCAGGGGAACTATCACAAATATTTCTGTATGGGCCATGGCATATCCCTATATGTGTGTGTGTGTGTGTGTGTGTGTGTGTGTGTGTGTGTGTGTGTGTGTGTGTGTGTCTGTATATATTTATTCTTTGAAAAAAACATTGTTAATGAATCAGGTAGGGTAACTTAACACCACAAAAGTAGGGAAATGTGACACTATGGTTTCCAACATTAACTTCCACCCCACTCCCCAAGCAGCAAAAGGAAAACAATGTTAGGGTTTTGGCTCCCCAGAGTCTTGGTGAATCAGCGGTGAGGTCTTCCTTGGAGTTGTCAACCCTAATGCTCCCCCCATAGCCCATAGCCTCTAGTCTGAAGCACATGATACGTCTCCAGGCCAGTCCCTCATTGTAATACACTAATCGAATTTAGAGAAGTATGTCTCACCACATGTTGGCAACACAATTTGCAGTAGTGTGGGCCCTGTGTGAAGAAACAAAATAATGTGTGATGCTGCTTGCTCATGGAACAGGGTGGGCATTAGGGTTGACAACCCCAAGGAAGACCATACCATTGAGTTGTCAAGATACTGGCGACCCAAAACCCTAATGTTTTTTTCCTCTTGCTGCTTGGTAGGTGGGAGTGTGGAGTTAGGGATGGAAACCTAATGCACCATTTCCCTACTTATGTGGTGTTAAGTTACCCTAACTGGTGAATTAACAATTTTTTTTCAAAGAATTTCATCTCTTTTTGAGATAGTGGAATCATATCCTCATTCAAACAGGTCCCAAAACATACATAGATACATAGATACATAGACAGTGTCGGCAGATAAGGGCCTATGGCCCACCCAGTCTGCCCATTTGAGCTTGTAAGTTCAGTTTGTTTTCCTAGAAGTCTGTTGCCCCTTACTCCTGACCTCCAGAATTCCTTTATGTCTATCCCATGCATTCTTAAATCCCAAAACAACCTACATGAACAGATGCAGGTGCCTTCTGCCAAGGGAAGACTCAGTGTACCAACAGAAGTGGAGGATCTGTCTGGTGGACTATGGAAGTGCAGGGCCCTGTGGTCCCTGTGCTTCTATGTGGCCACAGATACAGATGCACAGGGCAAAGAGTGCATCTGTCGGCCAATACACAGGTCCCTATGCCACCCATAGGTGGATAGGTGCATGGCCCTATTTCAAGAGGACAGTTGTCTTCACTATATGGTATTTGGGCCTATGCAGACAGCCCCACTTCTTTCATTCTCTGGCTGGGGGGTTGTTGCATAACAGTGACAGCTCCCCACCCTCGCTATATCCAACTGGGTCACTAAACTTATCACTGAACTCTGCTCTCATGTACAGGATCACAAATCATAACCCCTGGGATCAAGTTTATTAACAATTACATATGCATTTTTTTAGCTTTATGATTTCCCTTATACTAAACATGATGTGTACCATTTATAGTATATTGGACAAAATGCCATTTTGTACCAGAACTTATGAAAACACAGCTTTTCCAGGATTTAAAAAAATGACACATTTCATGTTTATGAAGTGGTGTGGAAAAATGGCTATGTTGAAAGTTTGGAGTTAAAATATAAAAAAAAATAGTGAAGTTATGAGTGAACATTGAAATACTGCAATTTTCACTCATAACCTAGGCACTTTACCATATTTGTACACCAGATTTTCAAAATAGCCTTCTTATTACCCAACCGCATGAACACAATAGGTGAAAATTTTCAAATCCCAAATTTTCAAATCTCCACCAAAGCATCATTCTGCTGAACAAGTGTGACAACTCATTTTGGTCAGGATTTGAAAAATGACAGCTGCCATGTTCATGAGGTGGTGAGAAAAAATGTCTATGTTGAAAATTTACGGTTAAAATATCTAAAATTATCAAAGTTACAAGCAAGCATAGAAAAAATTAAATGTATTCACATAACTTTGCCATTTTTACATATGATGACCCCAAATTTTAAACATACTGTAGCCTTCTTATACCCCTCCTCATGAACAAGTATGGTGAAAAAGTTCAAATCCCACCTGAGACGTGATTTCGCCAAGCAACTGCAAAATCACATTTTAGGCCTGAGTTGCATAATTCCTCTTCCATTGGTTATGAGATGGGGTTCCAAAAGGGAAATGCTGAAAATTTAGGGTCAACATATGATAGGTATTTAAAAGTTTTATTGTTGACAGGTTATGTCTTTACAATACAAAATTTTAAAATACAAATCACAAATAACACATTCTATATATATATAGTTATACCACGGGGGTGAGAGCTTTCTCAGTAGGATAACCTGTGTTTTTTCCACTGCAGTGAGGATAAATCCTGATGACCTCAGCAGAGTAAGGCTATCGACATTTATCCATACTCTGCTGATGTCACCAGAGTGAGGATAAATGCACTGCAGCTTGCACTGTAAAGGAAACTGCTTCAGAAAAAGTTTCTCTTTCTCACTGAAGCTGCAACTTACTCAATTAGCTTTGCAAAAGACTCTCACCTATGTCCCATTGTGTTTCTAACATTGCTAGCCCATTACTGTGCTGATCTCAGCTTCAAAACAACCTGAATTCTAAATGAAAGTCTTTTACAAAGCAGGTTCTGTTTCTCAGTGCTACCTGCAGCAGTTTGTCTTTCTCACTGAGCCTCTGACTCACTCAATTAGTTTTGCAAAACACACTCACCTGTGTTTCTGACTCCCAGTCCATTCAGAACACACATACACACACACACACACACAAACTGACAGCACACACAGAATGAGCAGGAAACACACAGACTCAGAAAAAATGTTCCTGCAGCTCTCACCCCTGTGGTATAAATTGCACACATGATGGGCAGATCATGGCATATGGAAAATATTCTCACTCCTGCCTCGTAAGCTGTGTATTTTCACTCGTGCCTTCAGCACTCGTGAGAATACACATCTCACTCTGCAGGAGTGAGAATGTTTTCCATATCCCACTCCTGCCCATCATGTATCCTCTATATACTGTATCTATATATCTACATATATATATATATATATATATATATATATATATATATATATACACACACACATATACACAATTATATTGCACTTGTGAAACTAACCTTCATTAAGAAGCAAAAGATAGAAACAGCTTGGCAATTCCTGCCTTATTAAAGCAAATCCTAGACACTTCCTTCCTTTGTAAATTATTTTTGACTCTCTAGCCACATGAAGAAGGAAATATTCTTTCTAATACTTTAACAGAAGAATTCAGCAGACAATGCAACATCTCATTTGTAGGCAAATACCACTGACCAATAATTTTACCTAAGACTTTTTTCCACATCTCTTCTAACAGAGTAGTACATTTTACAATATCCTCTCCAGTGTTGCAGCTGCACCTACCACTGGATTTACCCTCCATACCCCTATAATTTTCTCCATCATAGCACTTTTAAAATATTCAAAACAATATTTTGTAGGGTCAACATATGTAAAAATGACAAAGTTATGCATTCAAGTTAAAAAAACACATAGAAATACATTGACCTGCACTTACCTTAGTTTCTTAAATTGCAGTCAGTGGTTCAGCAGCAGGAAGATATGTTTTCAGTTGGAGAGTGGATCACTGCCGTGGGACATGTTCATGTGAGTGAGGGTGTGTGGGGGATTGAGGGTGTGATTTGAGGGTGTGGGGGCTGAATGGGAGATCAGGGTGGGGGGGTCAGATTGGTGAGGGACCATTTTCTTTTTTCCAGGTTAAAAAACATAGCAGGATGGTTTTCTTTATTTCAGTTGACAGTCTCTTTGGCAAATGTGAGTGGGTGGTCTGGAAGGGAGGGGGTCCATAGAAGTGGTACCAGGGATGTGTACTCCAGTCCATGTATATATTTAAAAAATAAATAAACATTGGGAAAGGTGGGCCACCTGGAAGGGGAGAAAGAAGCAGCACCAGAGGTGAGAATCTTGGTCTACATAAAGAGCTAATGTATTAACCTTTTTGGTGATCTTGTGCCTTTTGGAGTCCTTAGTTTGTCACTTCTAACATTGCACAGCATTGTATAACTTAGTGAAAAAAATACATTTTTGCCATTTTCAAATCCACTCATCTATGTTCTGTAATCCAAATCTGTGCTGCCCTGTGATTCATGCATACCACTCTGCTGAGAACGAACGTGGCACTGTTGGCAGAAACCTTTACATTACTGAATGATGCCCTGATCTGACAGGATTTTATCACAAGGTGTGGATTACTAAAATAATGGTCAATGATATTAGTCACTCGTAATGCAAAGCACCACAGGCCCGATTCTCATAGCCATCCACATGGCACAAGATAACTTACATCCAACATGACAGATGCAAGTAGCACTTTGCACCAATAGCTGCACCCTGTGGAATTCTGAAAATCAGCCTGCAACAACACACAGGCTGCTTGTGTCAAAGTGGACTTGCACCATCAGTGCACCACAAACTCAGCCATGACCTGGTGCAAGGGGTGTTTACAGCAGCAGCAGTGCCCTGTTCTCAAAGGGCGGTTGCCACAACTCCAAAGTGATATTCTCAAACAACCCCTTGAGGACATCAGCAAAAGAACAGTTGCACCAGCTATGAGCTGGTGGAAGTGTACATTGCTGTACAGCGGGAGTTGTGCCAATGTGCCACCATCTGATCCCTCTAAAACATGTAGCCCTCTTCCCAGCCCTGAACCCCTCAATCAGTATAGTTATATCCCTGGTGGGCTAGCAGACACCCCCACCCAATCACATACATAAACAACGTGAGAGCCCCTGAACACATGCGCATATAGTCACCCCAGCCCCAATTCCAGAAAATAGTCAGATGAAGCTCTCCTCCCAGCCCCAATCCCTGAAATAATTCATTATGCACATTATTATATGTCACTGTTATAATGTTGTTTTAATGTAGCACTTGCAGTCAAGTGTGCCTCACTTTCACCTGGCAGTGCCCTATTACCCCAGTCCCCCCTCCTGAACCATACCCAGCCAGTGACTGGCACAGCCCACCTCTCACCACTGCAGCCAGCCACAAACTAAGCTCTATGTGAGAACGTACTGTAAATAGTATGTGCATAGTGAATGACAGCAGCTGTCATTCACTGAGTGTGTACTATATACAGTACAGCTCTATGATGCTGGTTCGACAACTGTGTTGTTGACTGATATCACAGTGACAGAATTATGTTGACTGCATGTTGTGGTTGACATAAATCCAACAGGAGACCTCGGTACTTTTTCTATAAGTGCATTGCCACCAACCCCCCCATTATGGGGACACTTCCCCTGCACCCCCTGAACTACAGGATTCCAATTCAGAGTCAGAGTTGGGTGGATAACCAGGATACAGAGTGCTGGGGTCTCATGTGGACCATTACAGTGAACTGTCGATTTTGTCAGTATCAACGTGTTCTCTGTAATGGTGTCACTGTACGTTCAGCATATCATACAGGACATGCTCATACAGAGCTCAGTCGGTGGCTGGCTGTGGTGGTAAGAGGTGGGCTGTGCCAATCACCAGCTGGGTATGGGTCGGGGTGGAACAGGGTAGTCGGCACTGCTGGGTGGGGGGTAGGGTCCATTAGACCACCAGGGCTACATTAAAACAACATTATAACAGTGACAAATAATAATGTGCATGATGAATTATTTTGGGGATCAGGGTTGGGAGTGTTTTTTTCTAACTATTTTTGGGTATCGGGGATAAAGGGCTACCTGCTCATGTGTTTGGGGATCAGGTCTGAAGGGAAGGCCACCTGTTCATGTGTTCGGGGACTGGGGCTGGGGGGGTGGCACTTGCTTTCTTTGCAGGTGCACTGCCTGGCTTGTGGCACTCATCCAGGTGCACCCTATTTTTGGTGTACCACTTGGGTTGCCACAAGCCATGGGACATAGCTTCTGGGACCCTTCCCAATAGAGGATCTTGTATGGGGTCTCCTGCATAACAGCATTTGGTGCAAGCCATATTTGGCATGACTTGTGCCATGCCTTTCAGAATCGGGGCCCATGTGTATGTTTTTTTTAACCTTTTTTATAACAAGCCAATGATTTATTTAACATTTTTATTTTGTTCTTTCAGATCATAATGGTCTGAGAAACATGAAACATTGTGTTTCAGAGACAGGAGAATAAGAAACTGTTTGACTGATGATGGTACTCTTTCATATGGCTTGGCTTTTGATGTTCACTGTGTACATGTTGTCTACCAGTAAAGAAACACTGTGGTTCTCATGAATAAAATTATTGTGGTCCCCCATTATGTCCTTTCAGGCCAGCCTAGCCAAATCATTTTTACAGTGCCACTGGGGACAGCAAGCTGAGAATAGGGTCAAGTCTACCAGGTTTGCTCCCCCCATTGTCCCAGTGTATCAGCATTGGTGATGGCAACAAGAGTATCTGGCTAGAGTAAGCCACTGTAAGGCAGTGTAGTTAAATGTGGGCACCACCACTCCTGTCAGTACAGAAACACACAGAACCACATTAGTGAGTGGAGCATGTGACCTGTCAGATGGTGAAGTGTTAAGAATGGTGTGACTGTGCTGACCTGACCACAATGACTCACCCACTGGCCAGTCACTCACTCACTCACTTACTCTGGCACTCACTCACTCACTCACTCACAGCCTCAGGCTGACTAGAGTGACCTAGCCGCATGCCGCTTCTAGCCTCCTACCTACCTGGCCATATACACTCAGTACAGTCCTAAGTGTCCTTCCAAGTTCGTTGAGTCAAGCAGTGGTTTCTGCCTGCTATCCCTGAGGCCTCCCATGATGTCTAACTGGCAACAGTCACCTCTGTTTAGCTTTAGGAGAGGGGGAGGTGATTGCAAGCTGATCACCACGTAGGGGAGCTAAATTCAAACAGATGAGGTTTTCTGTATTTACTTGTCTGCTTTGACTCAAGGCAGCCAACAAGAGTCAAACTGTTTTATTGTCTGGGTTGGTGTTTGTTGTGTGTTGGGAGGGCACAAGTCATGGCATTAGTTACACTGCTGAATTGCATTGTGTAGATAGATAGTCATTGCAAAAAAACCTGTTAATGCATCAGTTAGGGTTTCTATTACAGGGACAAAAGTCAGGAAATTCAATGTTAGGGTTACCAAGCCTACCACCCCCACCCACCCTCCCACCTGCCATACACCAGCAGGCATTGGGGTGTGCCTTGGGTTTGTTGGCCCTAACTCTCACCCCATTCCATATGTAAACAAGCTAATATGGTACAGTATAGGAGAAAGGGGTGAAAGTTAGGCCCGATGAGCACAAGGCACACCCTAATTCTGGCTGGTATGTGGATGGTGGGAGGGTGGAGGTGGGGTGGTAGATTTGGTAACCCTAACATTGAATTTCCTGACTTTTGTCCCTCTAATAGAAACAGTAACTGATGCATTAATGGAGTTTTTTTGCAATGAATGTCCCTTCTTTATCAGATAATATAATAGTATCCTTATTTTACTGTGGGATCCCTCTGTAAATGTGCATATGTATGTAGATGTGGAAGCACAGGGCCCTCTGGGCCTTGCACTTCCATGTTTCAAACAACAGTGTCACAGTTGTCAGCATAGTCATCTTAATACCCCACCACATATACCCCAGTACACAGTAATTGAGAAATACAAAGCAAAATGTAATTATTTACAACTGCAATGCCATTCCACACCACAGGTGCTAAAACACATTTTGGGCAGGCTGTGGGAAATGGTAGTTGTATTATTTATGAGGTGGTGTGAAAAAATGGCTATGTTAAAAATTTGGTGACGAAGTAAGGAAAAGTACCAAAGTTAGGCATGTGCATAGAATTAGTTCAATGGACGCACATAACTCAGGCATTTTGAGGAATGTTTGCACTATATTTTCAACATGGCCTTTTGGGGACATCACCTCATGAACAGTGGCACTGTGATTTCATTAATCAGCCTGAAAAGGTGATTTTGTACAGCGTATGAGCCATTCTGTGCCACAGGTGCGAAAACACATTTTGGGCAGCATGTGAAAAATCGCAGCTGTACTGTTTATGAGTTGGTGTGTAAAAAATGGCAATGTTGAAACTTTAGAGTCAAAATATTGTAAATTACCAACGTTATGCACCTTCTTAGAAACTGTGCAACGCACACTCATAATGCAGTCATTTTTGTGAATTTATTCATAAAATTTTCAACATGGGCTTTTTGGGACTCCACCTCATGAACACTGGCACTGTCATTTTGTTAATCGGCCCTGAAAGGTGATTCCACACAGTGACTGTGAAATCACCTTTCAGGACTGAGTAATGAAATGACAATGACAGTGTTCATGAGGTAGGATCCCTAAAACCCATGTTGAAAATGTGCAAAAATATTGAAAAATGGACGAGATAGCAACATAAGTTCAATACACCATTGACAGCCATTATATGGCACTTACCTTGATTCTTCAGTTTGCGGTTCGGCTTTGAAGAGTGCAGATGTGTCCTGGTCCACAGGAGATGACAGTTGCTGACCTCTGATGGTAAGTATTGGGCAAGGAGTGTGTGTGTGTGCAGAGGTGGGTTGCTCAGTGGTAGGGTCGGGATGGGGTAGGGGGATGGGGAGACGATGAGGGATCTTTTTCTCTTTTTTTTAAATAAAAAGACTTTGGGGGACTGTTTTCTTTATTCAGATATAATATCAGTAAAAAATCATTTTGGGACACTGGAGGTAGGCTCACCTGTGTCCCACCATGGAGCGCTACTGCCAACATTGCAATTGGGCACCCCATTGTCAAAAATGTATTGTTTTCTGTTGGGGACACTGGGAGTGGGCTCCCCAGTATCCCACACAGTTGAGCAGTTGTCTAGTGCTGACACAGGGATTGGGCACCCCAATGTCAGCAAAGAAAGTTATTTTTATATTAATAATCCTATTTTCAGCTCATGAAGTAGGATCTTATTTCGTATCTCATCATACAAAGTAAGATCCTATTTTGTATTACGTGGATATGATGGAAAAATTTCAAGATGCATTAATAGCCCATTTTAATGTCATTTTATGAGCAATAAAATGCAAAATGCACCCAAGGGATCCCAATAAGCAAGCTACATATATTGGTTCCTCCCCAGATCATCATTCTGAGACTTTTCCCAATTTGAATATTTCAGACAAAACTGTAAACAGGATGGTGGCCACACAAAGTAGAAATGTTCCCATACAAACCAGGATTCCTACTTTGTTTCACACAGCTATAGTGTAGTGCTCACTGAGCATGCTCAGAAATAATTTTTTCACATTTGTAAATTGCAATAACTTAAAAATGGTTTATAATTTTTTCACCAGACTAACAAAAGGCATATCTGTGTGGCAGTCCCTTTCGGCCCTGAAAATTTCAGACCAAAAAACTAAAGGATCTGGTCAGTGGGCAAGTTCAAAGAAAAATCCCAGCAAAGTCAATGAGTAAAAACTTGGTTTTTACACCTCACTGTAACTCAGACACTGCACATCCACCAGGAATGTAATGTGCCAGATCAAGAGATCTACTCCACAGGAAGGTGCATACCAAATTTCAGGGAAATCTATAGAACAGTTGCAAAGTTATTAAAGTGCAAAACTTTGAGTTAAATATTGAAGTGTCTACTCAACCCTAACTATAGGGGCGCGACCATGCCCATCTATATCTATATCTATATCTATATATATATATATATATATATATATATATATATATATGGATATATATGTATATGTACGGTATGTATAGGGGATATGCAATGGGGACAAGTTAAATACATGATTTATCTGAACAAGAGCAGTCTGACCTCAGATAACCTCATGAGTGGTGTATGCCACAAATGAGGTGTCTCAGGTCAAACTGCTTGAGTGCACATAAATCATATATTTAACTTGCCCCCATTGCATATTCAATTTATGCAATGGGCACATCATTTGATCAAGTGTTTTTTATGTGTTTTTATTTGGTTTTTATGTTTTATTTTATTTAAAGAGTGGAGTTTTGTTCGTGCTCCACTGAGTGCTATTTTGTTGTTCAGTGGTGGTTGCTAGGGTGAACAGCACTGTTGTTACAGCCTGAATGTGCCCACATTTATAGCCTGCTTTCCCATTGGTTGGCAATCATGGTTGGGTGGGACTTTAAAGAAAAAAAAACTTGGTGGCTGTTTTTTCCTCTTACCAAGGAGTGGCTTTTGTAAGAATTGCAATGGAGTGCATGTGGTTCTGGAAGTCAGGACTTGGCAGAAGAGCAGAATAAATCAGCAGTTTATGATTTCTGATTTAGGAGGTATTTTTTTATATGGACTTGCTAGGTGGAGACCTGAAAAGACAGAAACAGAGCAGTACAAACAGCAGCACTGGCGGGAACGGGTCTACAGGTGAGTGAGCAGGCATGTAAGTAAGCAAATGGGATGGCAGTATAAATGAAAACAAAACAGCAGCAAGTGCTTTGTGTTAGAGAAATGCTCTTAAGTTCCATTTTGAAGGAACAGAAGTGGCAGAATTAGCATTCAGTTGAGAAGTATATACTTGAAAGCAGCTGGTGTTATGTAAGGTGTGGAACAGAGTGAAGGCATGCAGTACTGAAGTGAGGAATAAGGTAACTCTGAAAACTGGAGGATTTTGGAGATGGGTCAAAAATGCCTAATAGTAAGTTAAAAAGGTAGAACTGTGGGGTGGGTACCACTTTTGCCTGTGGCTGACAACATGACAAGCTGTTGATTCCGTGGGTGTTCTGGGTGCCAAGGTTGCTGTTAGTAGTAGAGAAAAAGTGGTGTAAGTAGTGCTGGCTGGCAGGGGAAATGATGATTGATGGCATGGTGTTGAATAAACGGTGGTTGATTGATGTTAGGGTGCTGGATAAATCTTAGAACCACCATTTATTCAACATCAGTGAGAATAAATGAATTTATTTAATGGTTTATCGACTCACACCTATTGCACATATATATATATATATATATATATATATATATATGAGAGAGAGAGAGAGAGAGATACTGCTGCAAATGTACAGTATACGAGACATTGTCTTAGGAGTCATGTGCACTGTTACAGTTGCTTGCCATTTCTGATATATATTGAATTTTGATTGATCAGATTGTAATCTTGCAGGATAGAATGGATGATGAGCTGCTACTCTAGTTAATAATACAACAACAACACTTCCTGTTCAACATTTGCAACAGTATAAATGAAAGATGGGAATATCCTGTTCTCTGTTTTCATTACTTTTCACGTTAGCGTACAAATGAAAATTTTACATGTAGCAAACAATGAGTGTATACAAGATATTACTGTTATTTAAAATAATACAAAATTAAGTAGGAAAACTATGTCTGTGAGAGATTGGCAGTCATGTCAATTTGTAAAGTCAGACCAAAAGAAAAATGTTGACACTGATGGTGAGTCTCAATGGAAGAAACAAATTCTGGTCAGAGCCAACACAGCTGCTATACTGCTTTAAAGGGACATTGTCCACTTAAAATTACCAAAGTTATGAGTGTGCATTGTAACATTTCAATGTGTGCTCAGTGATTGTATTTTTACTGGTATTTTTTTTAATAAAATATATTTGGTCAATGATTTTGATTTTGTTTTTCAATATCACATGAGCATTAACCATGGAACTCTCCTGCACTGCTTACCCCCTGCCCACTATGTGGCATGGCTGTTGTGTCAGACTTCTCAATAAAGTTGGATTTACCATCCACTTTGTGTTTTAAATACATTGTAAGAAGATCTGCCTCGAGCTGCTACTATCCTGAAAGCTTCACGAAGTAAGGGAGATGGAGACTTGCATACTGTTGGCCACTTATTCCACCACAGGTAGCCCATCCCTCCTCACTGACATGATAGGTGGCCTCTCAGACCATCCCTCCCCACAGAGATCACAGACAGCCTCTTGGTCTGTGGCTCCCTACAGAGATGATGGACAGTCAGTTCTGCAGCAAGAAAATAGTGTGGTGGGGAGTTGGAGTGAGGAAGAAGCAACTGCACTTTATTGAATGGAGAGGATGCAGAGAGGTATTCCAATCTGGTGGAAGGACAACCGCTGTCCACAGCAGGATGTGTGTTCACAGTCAAGTGCTACCAAATCCCCCTTTTCAACTGGTGCATTTGGAAACATTCCAGAGCCCACTTTTCTACTTCTACTATATAACAGCAATACATCCACATAGCTCTGTTATGCAGCCATAATAAAAATTACCAAGCTAGAAGTGGAAGCTAATCCTAAACACAAAACTGGGCAAAACTCTCTCCAAGTCAGTGATGTCCCCTATATGAAAAATTCAAGTGAGAGATTTGTGCACAGGGGGTCAGTCAGTCAGAGAGATACTGGAATTGGCATAGGGGTGCAATTTTATAAGAGGTATAATGCTAAAAATAGCAGAATCATGATACCTCAAAACATGATCATATATGAGAGCAAAAATAGGAAAAGTAGATGGAAACAAGCAGTTTCCCTTCTTGTTCTGCAATCTCCCCTAAACTGCATGCAGCTGCATTGCATAATGGGAATAGCCAGTGTCTGATGGGGCTTTTTTACAATTATGTGGCTATCAAATGGTTATCAAGTGGCTATGGTGGCAGTAGAAGCAGTGGAGCCCAGATATATAAATATAACAAATGTTAAAAAAGAATTACATGTGCAACATTTATATAGAAAATTCATAAAATAAACATTCTGTTATTAACTTGTACAACACTCTGCACTGCCATACAATAAAAAGAAGAAAGATAGACTTGGGGGGAGGGGATAGAAGGGTGACCATTAAAGGTTTGAAAAGGAAAGTAGCCATATGCTCAGAAGCTTCTAACTGAAAAGTACAAAGCTAGAAGTGGAAGGTAAAGCTAAATGCAGGACTGTACAAAACTCTGTCTAAGACAGCAATGTCCACTGTATAAAAAATTCAAGTGAGAGATTTGTTAAACTGGGGAAAAGCTGGTTGGAGAGATATTTATAGTTCAGGTACATGTTTTAAGAGGCAAAATGGCAAAGCAACAGCCATGATAATTCGAAACATGGTTATGTATGACAGCAAAAATATGAGAGGTAGACAGAACAAAGCAGTATGTTAGTCCACAGGAAAGGTTTTCTGGATCTCATCTGTTTAGGCTTCTTTTTACAGTCATGTTTAAAACCTCGTGACGCCTCCTAGGTTTGATGTGTATAGAAGCTAACAAACCTGAAGGGACTACTAGGCACTCAGCAGTAGACTTTCTTTGGCAGATATTGTAGTTTCTGCAGCTGGAGACCAGGGAGGCTAGCACATCACATGCCATAATGCTGCCTGGCCCTTTACATCACTACTGATTAGAGGAAACATGCAAATTTACTGTGCAAAAGAACAGTATTTAAGCCCCATGGGAAAAAATGTATCATGATTCTTGAATAAAGTATGCCGTTTCCTTCTTAAATAATTCCTCAAACTCCCGGACTAGCACCATTATAGAGAAACATTAAACTATAACTAATACTCATGAGCATTCTTTACTACTCCCTAGCAGAGACTTTAATACTAAAAAAGCAGAACTACTGGAATTGAAGCTCTTAAGAGTGAGCACCTGTACAAGACCAGTTTAAATAAAATCAGGTAAATGAAGACCAACAATCACTGGCTAATTATTATTTTGAATGGTTCAACTTCTGTTAAAAGTCTAATGCAGGAACTCAGCTATCAACTAAATTGCTTCTGAGTACATTAACTCATCTAAAAAAATAAATGGCTACTGAGTGCATTAAATTAAAAATCCTGTAATAGAATAAAAATCATTTTTAAGTTAAATTTTAATTTTTTTTTAAGGATTTCACAGAAGTCATATAGCACTGGAGCTGCTTCCTCCCGTATAATTTCCCTGTTATAACTCAGTATCTAAACAGGTCAGCTCTGTCTCTTGGGAATACATGAAGAAAATATATTATTCTGTGCTTCAATTTCAGGAAATGAAACAAACTTTAAGCATCCCTTTATTTATTTCCAAACTAAAGACTACTTTACTCTGAAGAAGGAATATAGTTCCAAAATGTTAGTCTGATTGTGGCATTTACATTTCATGATATTGCATATAGTGACTGAATAATTAAATTCAGACATATGAACTTCTTTCTTTTCTGAAAACTAAGAAATGCTAGGTGTATATAGTAGAATGTTTAATAAAGATGTAACAGACGTAAAAAAAATGTTTATTTCCTGTTCCATCATTCTTATAGTAACTGTAGATGGGC
Organism: Neoceratodus forsteri; assembly: GCA_016271365.2. Lineage (NCBI taxonomy): Eukaryota > Metazoa > Chordata > Ceratodontiformes > Ceratodontidae > Neoceratodus > Neoceratodus forsteri. The sequence goes on along the minus strand of CM028133.1, from coordinate 909,515,122 downwards.
TCAGTGCAAATAAAACTCAATCTGTCAGGAAGTGTGATGTCACCATTGTTATAAATTAAATGGAACTGCTAGGTACTCAGATTCACTATGCACTGCTGTTGAAGATGGGAGAGGGATTAAGGTTTAAACAAAACACAGTTGGCATATTGACAAACTTTTTTTTACTCTTGCACTGATGAAATAAAGAATGCAACAAATCTCTATACCTTTTTAACTTTGGTAACTAATTGCACTTACATACTCTGGATGTCATGCGTGTTACTGAATCAAAAGCATTCCACATCATCCTTACTAGGTAAACTAATTATTTACTAAGCTACTACATAAAATATTTTTAAACAATTACCCCTTGACTGCAACAAAATTCTAGCATAGCTGATAGCACTGTGGTGCTGGTAGCTAAAGGGTTAATCTTCAAAGAAAAAAAACATGCTGCAATGTAAGTGGCTTTGCACACTGAACAGAACTCACTGAACATCTCCAGTTCATGACATAGTTGAAAGAAAGACATGCAATAAATTACACCTCATTTCTTATTTAATTGTCCCCTAAACAAACATAAAAAACACTGCAATGATCAGAACAAGCCTGGGGGAGATCTCTAAGTGATCTAAGTGCCACACAAATATTCATGTCCCCTTTGAAACCCTGCCAGTGACCACTGGTAGGCTCAGGAGTTTCCCACCACCACTCAAGGAGTTCAAGTCAGGATCAAGAAAATAGTGAGGCTAGTGCGTGGTGGGGAGAGAGATGGGGAGGGGGAGACAAAGGAACAGCAAGGAACAGCACTACTGAGGTGGAGAGATGTGGTTCAGTTCCACTCTAAGCACTCAGTAGAAGGTAGCAATCTAAGTATCCTGTCATGTGCTTCTAGAGTCCCTTCTCTCTCTCTGAGTCATAGCAGTACATCAGCATGGTGACATCACCATACAGCCACAAAAATTAATCTATACCAAATAGCTAGTTTAAAACACAGATGAAAACATATATTTTAACCAAAATAAATGTTTTAATAATTTAAGCCTGATATACACTGTACAACTGCACTGTTCATGCATGAGTCGAAACAACTTCAAAGCTTGAAGCAATACAGCTGTTCGATACAGCTGCTCTCAAATTTCTGGTACTAGAAATGTTTAATGACAATAGACTCTGCTCATAACAGCATCTACAAATAAAAGTATGAAAAAAACAAAATAAGTATATGAAAGCACATGGAATGCATAAATACTCAATTAATAAGCAGTTCATTTGACCCAAGAGTAAGAGAGACTACCTCAATCAACGTACCGGTATGCTAGTTTAGATAGATGGATAGATGGATGGATAGCTGGATAGATAGATAGATAGATAGATAGATAGATAGACAGACAGACAGACAGACAGGCAGGCAGGCAGATAGACAGACAGACAGAAAGGTAGAAAGACAGAAAGAGAAAGCAAGAGATAGACAGACAGAACAGGGTATCGGCAACTCACTGCAACCCACAGCATGACTTCTATTTGCAGCTGCAGAACTCAAGAAATTCCAGCTATTCTCATATACAGAATGAGGGTGAACAGCTCCTCTCACTAAGCTGCACACCCTGGATTTTGGGTGCACAGAAAATGCATTTCTGACAAGTTTTTAAAAAAACAAATAGCAGAATTTAGTTAAATGAGTCCCATTAGCTTGGTTCAGGTTAGTGTTTTAAAAAGAAAAAAAAGAAAATGTTTATGCATTTTTAATGTTTGCTACTTTAAAATGAGAAAAAAAATGATGGCTGACACGATTGGTATTTTTCCCAATACAACAGATAAATCTTGGAAATAAGCAATACTGATCTTATTTTTATATACCACTGCAGAACGTTAACTCTAAAATCGTTATTACTCTGGAACCATGAAATATTTGTTCATGAAATCATCCAAAGTGACACCCATGCCATGGACCCCTTTAACCCTGAAAATTTAATTGAAAAGTTCCATGCCATCTAGACTGTAGGTGAGAGCAAACAATAACACAATGTTAAGTATAGGAAAACCATTTTTTCCCCATTTTCTGGTGCTCCATGTCTTGAAAATTGTACAACATGCTGTCACAAAACTTTTCACATCTTGAGACTCTGGCAGTCTGATAGCGCATGACAAATTCTGGGCTACTTGGTCAAATAATGGCAACGTTATTAAGGTGTAAAAATTGGATTTTAACATTAAACAGCCTACTCAACTTTAACTATAGGGGTGCTACTGCACATATATATATATATATATATATATATATATATATATATATATTTACTGAAAATGGACATCTAATGTTCTTAGGTCCTACTTGGTCAACTAAATAAAATGCTATCTATCTATCTATCTATCTATCTATCTATCTATCTATCTATCTATCTATCTATGCCATACCTGAGGATAAATGATGGCAAATATCAGTGATATTTTTGCCACTGTGGGGACCTAGAGCAAAAATATTGTGATATTCTCACTCAGAACTACAGTGACATAAATATTCTCACTGTAGATCTTCACTGGCTGTAACCAGCTGCATGAACAGCATACTTTCACTTTCAAAATCACATGCCTGACTCAGCTCCGGCTCCTGACTTCAGTTTAACAGACTGTCATTACAAAATACTGGTCATTTTTTTCTTATGAAATAGTGATCTGTTTTACAAAAATAATAATAATCATCTCTTTCTCCAATGTAATACAATAGTTACCTCATCATCGTAATGCACATTTTAACCAATTAAGCAGACTACTGTTGATTTGGAGCCAAACATCATTCTCACTGGTGACATCTGCAGAGGTCTGCTAATCCATAGAGGCTGCACCCTGCTTGCTCCACCAAAACACAGTACACAAGCTCTCTCCTCTAATGAATTGACACATGGATGCATGTGATAAAGTCAGCATCTCAGCATCATTTTACAGAACTGAAAACTGAGGATTTCATCTATAATTATAACCTAGCAGGCAAATCTATTAAAAAACAAGTAAATTAAATAAAATTGAACTAAGAATTTATGAGAAACTAAAGAGCAGGGTCCTTACTAAAAATATCTGTTATTTTCCCCTGGAGCAGTTGACAGCACACAAGATCAAACTGCACTTAAGGAACGTAACATAGATAGTTTCAGTAGGGCCATTGCATATCCATTATCTATTATACTGGCAAGGTAGTGCCAGTATAGTTAAGGTTGATAATGGGGTTTTAATGTCAAACTGAAATGATTGCACTTGATGCAGGAGTTTTATATGTGTATATGTATATATATATATATATATATATATATATATATATATGACACATGATAAGTTATGAGTGTGATATGGTAAATATTGTCACTCTGCAGAGTGAGCTCTGGATATCTCATGGGTGCCAAAGGCACAAGTGAGATATCCAGAGCTCACGATGCAGGAGTGACAATATTTGCCATAGCACACAATCTGCACATCATGTATTCGATGTATACAATAGGGCTAGGAGTTTCAGAAGTAGTGTTATGCTGTCTTGTGTTCTGTTCCTGTTTATGTGTTTGTTCATTCTGTGTGTGAGTTTTTCTGAATGGGCTGGCAGTGTTACAAACTCTGGGAAACAGATGAGCGTGTTTTGCAATGCTAAATGAGTTAGTTTTAGGTAGGGGTGAGAAACAGACTATTTTGTGAAGCTGTATTCTTTAGAAATCTGGCTCCAGTCAAGCTGAGAGTATCACAGTAATGAGCTGGAAGTTAGAGTGTGGAGAATATGTGAGATTGTTTTGTAATGCTAACTGAGTTAGCTGCAGGCAGCAGTGAGACCTCTCATGTAATTCTGCATTTGTGTCTATGGTAATAGCATAGGTTTTTCTTGTATGATGAGGGGAAAGCTGCCTAGAGTGATGATATCAGTGACCTGTGTGTGTAAATAGCTGATAACATGACAGTAGAGCAGAGGGTAAAAATATCACACTGCAGTGGATGATACACTGTTTTATCTCATTCATTTATCACTCACCCCTATTGTATAAATAAGTATATTACTATCCTACATTCTGTATCATATCCCATAATATATATGTATATACATATATATATATATATATATATATATATATATATATATATATATATATATATATATAGAATATATATGTATATATATATATATATATATATATTAGTGTGTGTGTGTATTTGTCTCTCCTCTGCTCTCCCTCTCTCTGGATGCACCTGGAATCGAGCAGTACTCTGCTCAGTGTGCATTCCTGTTAAAACTTTTCAATAAATAAATAAATGTTAAACCCAAATTTTAGAACCTCAATATTTTGGCAGCATTCAATGCAATATCATAACAGTTTGCATGTACTAATTGGCTGGCAGGGTCTCAAGACATTTCAGGTTTGTGCCAGCAGCTTGTGCAGTTTCCAAGACACAGAACATTATAAATAGCTATTTTCCTAACTTTGTTTGTATACATAAAACATGTTTTTTGCTCTCATGCACTGCCTAGATGGAAAATATTTTTTTTCTCAAAACTTTCAGGGTAAAAGTGGCCTACGCTAAAGTGGTGTCTTTCAAAGGTTTTGTGAAAAAATAATGTAATGGTTCCAGAATTACAATAATTTAAAGGTTTGTTTGTTTTTCTCAGCCTGCTCAATAGGTATTTTTGGATAATCCTCTGATGAAAAAGATAAACACATCTTTTATGAGGGTTCATCTTTCACACAATTTATGCATTATCTTTCATGAGAAAAAAAAAAACTATCTGTCCTGATGGAACCAACTTGTTCTGTTTTTTCTAGATTAAAAAAACATTGATAATATTTATAAATAATCCTACCGGTTCAAAAAAAAATTAAATAATTCATTCTATCTATTCTATCTATCTAATTAATATATCTTAAATGGATTGGGGTGGGCCCACCTGGTATCACTTCTATCTCCTACCTACCCTCCAGGTTGCCCACCCCTTCACAGTATTTACTGTTTATTAAATTCTATCTAGCTATCTCTCTGTCTGTACACTACTTCTCTCAACCTCCTCTCCTCCAGGTCACCTGCCCACCCTCTCCAATATATGGGTGGTACTGTAGCACTAGGGTGCCCATCCACACTGCTGCAAAACAGTATCCTGACACTGGGGTACCCACTCACCAGTGTCAGCAACATCCTCTTGTTCAAACAAATAAATCTGCCCCTTACTCTTTTTTTTAGTATTAAACCTGTTAAACAAAAAAAATGGTCCCTTGCCAATCTGCCCCCACACACCCACCCATCCATCCTGACCCTCCACACAGCACCCACCACCTCATACACCCTGATGTAGATTCACACTCTAATTGAAAACACATCTTGTTGCTGGAACCAGGTACTGCAAAATGAGAAAATAAGGTAAGTCTGGTTTAATGTATTTCAATGGGGTTTAAACTTTTGCTCATAACATTGTCAGTTTTTTATATTTTTACACCAGATTTTCAACATGGCCTTTTTGGAAACCCATCTCATGAACATGGTATGAGGCACTGTTCAAATCCATTTTGAAAGATGATTCAGTGGTCACTCTGTGCAATCACTTTTCAGTCAGTATATGAACATTTTCACCTGCTGAGTTCATGAGGTGGGGTTATAAGAAGACTATGCTGAAAATATGGCATAAAATATGATAAAATTACCAAATTATGAGTGAACATTGAAATATTTCAATGTTCACTCATAACTTCACTAATTTAAAATATTTTGGCTCCAAACTATCAGCATAGCCATTTTTTGACACCACCTCATAAACGTAGTGGATGTCATTTTTCAAATTCTGGACAAGATGCATTTGTGGTGTGAAATGACATTTCAACCAATATTTTATAAAAGGCACATGTTATGTTTATAAGGAGGACTTATAAAACAATTAGCTTGATCATTTGGGGTCAAAATTAAAAAAAATAAATTACTATTAAGAAACATTGTGCAAAGTGCCATCCGTTATGCCAGTGGGAAGTGCTCTGTGATCCTTCGCCAGTAAGATGAGTTTGGCTGTGAAGTCAGTGAGCCACCTGGATGGTCCAAGGCTGGAGGAATGGTGCTGTCATGCAACACCACCCCTCAGCCTGGGAATACAAGGTACAGGGGTACCAGCATGAGCCCAAGTGCCATATAGTGAAGAGAACTCTTCTCATGGAATAGGGCCTCCACCTCTGTACCCATGGGTGTCAAAGAGCCCTGTGTTTTGTTTGACAAATGGACTCTTTGCCCTCTGCATCTGTATCAGCAGTCACATAGAAGCACAGGACCCAGAGGGCCTTGCTTATCTGCAGCCCAAAAAACAACCCCATGAATTCTTGACATCTATTGATGTGGGCCCTGCAATTCTATAGGCAGACAGACTCTTCCCTTGGTGCTAGGTGGGACCTGCATGTATCAGGACACAACGCCACTATCTCAAAAACAAAGGAAATTCTTAGTAAAATCTTTGTTAATGTACCAGTCTGGATTTAACTTATTGTCACAGAAGTAGGGAAATGTGCCATCTGGGTTTCCAACCCTAACTCCCCATTCCCCTTTAAGCAGCAAAAGGAAAACACAAGCAACTACAGACAGCCATAATTAGGTAAGACAAAAAAACATGCCTCTATTTCCAGATTACACAAGTGCAGAAGCATTGATGTGCTATGTTTGTAGGTTTGTATCTGTAGTTGCATAAGCATAGGCCCTACAGGGGCATGTGCTTATGCAGCCAAATCAGTGTGTGCATGTCATACAGCATGCATGAGTACATGTGGCTGCAGAGCTGAAGGCCTCATGGGGCCTTCACTTCTGAAGACAGAATGCCTCTTGCAAACTGCACCTCTGTAGCCAGACGTGCTCATGCACACTGTATGAGGTATCTCACTACATAGCATGATCTGGTAGTGTATTGATAGTATGATCCAGTAGTATATGGTTTTCTATATGCAGCTGCATAACTGAAAAACTGCTACCCCTTTATCACTTTCTAGATCTGCTGCTGAAACCATGATACCCACATTGCAAGAGTACTCTAGTCCATGTAACTGCAGGCCTCAGAGGTACATTCCCTTCTAGAGCTAGAAGTCAGTGTGTATGTCTTACACCTGTGGCTGAAGAGGCCAAGGCTCAATACTATTACAATCTTAGTATCATGGATTTTGCAATATTAGCACTTCTGTAACAGAAGTCAGCCTCTATCTCTTATATCTACAGCAGCAAAAGCATAAATCAATCAAGGGTATGTATGTCTTACAGTATGCATGAGTACTTGAGAATACAGAAGCACTTACCCCATAGACAAAATATTTCTTGTAATTTGGATATTGTGGATTTGTATCTCTGGCTGCAGGGGACTGTGCTTCTGCACACAGATGTAATGATGTGATTTGACTATTGTGGATTTGTATCTGCAGTGGCAAGTGAGTTTGTATGACTTGCAGTGCACATGTCACAGATACAAATCCATGAAGGCAGCACATCTGTGCTACTGCATTTGTGTCATCCGGAAACAATTTATGTTGCTTGTCTTACCTGATGATGGCTGTCAGTGGTTGCTTGTGTGTTCTTGTTAGAAACCCTTACAACACATTTCCCTACTTTCATGACATTAAGCTGAACCCTAACTGCTGGTGCATTAATTATGTATTTTTGCAAAGAATAGTGCTGTCAAGAATGCAGAATTCCACCTGTGGAATTAGTGCGGAATGACCATTCTGCTGGAGGAATTTCCACTGGAATTTCCCTGGTTGTTCTGCGGAATTCTGCCTACAGTGATCCGCAGAATAATATTCTGTGGAACAGCAATTTTTTTCCATGGAAAATTATTCCGCAACAATGTCCACAGAAAATATTTATATCTGTGGAATAATATTCTGTGAAACAGCATTTTTCCGTGGAAAATCATTCCGCAATTATGTTCTGCCATGGAATTAAACCATTCTGTTTCTGGCAAAATGCGATAGAATTTCTGCAGAATTTTGAAAATTCCACGGAATTTCATTCTGCTAGAATTTGAAAATTCCACACAGCACTAGCAACAAACATAGATAAGAAACAGATGGATAGATAGATAAATAGATAGATAGATAGATGGAAAGATAGATAGATGGATAGATAGACAGACAGATTGATTAGATAGACAGACAGATATATATGGATATTCTTTGTAATAAACTGTGCTAATGTTCCAGTTAGTGTTCATATTATACCAACAAAAGTAGAGAAATGTGGTGATAGAGTTTTCAACCCTAACACCACACCCCCACGCTGCAAACAGCAAAAGAAAAAAAAAAATCATGGTTTTAGCTGTCCTGAGTCTTGCCAAGTCAGGCCTGGGGTTATCAACCAATCTCATATGGGTGCACACCTGAGCTTATTTGTTGATGGAATGGGGGGAGCATTAGGGTTGATAACCCCAAGAAAGACCCAAGGCCTAATCTGGCAAGACTCATGATAGTTAAACCATGTTTATTTTTCCTTTTGCTGCTTGAAGGGTGAGGTTGGGGTGCTAGAGTTGAAACCCTACATCATATTTCCCTACTTTTGTCAGTTTGATCTGAGCCTTAACTGGTACATTAATGCAGTTTTTGTACAGTCTATCTATCTATCTATCTATCTATCTATCATTATCTATCTGTCTGTCTGTCAATCTATCTATCCATCCATCTATCTATACACTCACACATCACACACACATGTATGTGTATATATATATATATATATATATATATATACAGTATATATATATATTTTTTTTTGCAAACAAAATCATTATTCCATCAGTTAAGGTTAAAGCAACAAAAGTAAGGAAATATGGCATTAGAGTTTCCAGCCCTAATACCCCACCCCCACCCTGCACAGATCAAAATGCATTGGGGACCCGAATTGCAATAGTCAGCCCTAACACTCACCCCATTCCACTAGAAACTATGCGGGGTGGGTAAAGTATAGCAGAATGGGGTGAGCATTGGGGATGATGACCCCAATGCCAGCCCCCAACATCTCTTGGTCTGTGCAAGGTGGGGGGGTGTTAAGGTTGGAGACTCTAATGCCACATTTCCCTACTTTTGCTGCTTTAACCCTACCTGATGTGTTAGCAGTGTTTTTTGCAATTAATTTCCTTTATTTTTGAGATGGTATAATTATATCCTAGTTAGCTTGTGGGAGCCCAGTGCCCAATCCCGTTCCTTTATACCTTTATAGATGCATATATGTATGTAGGTGTGCACTTCCATTTATAGTAAAGGAAACCTAATGCCACAAAAGTAGGGGAATACAACATTAGAGTTTACATGCCTGATTTTCCACCCCCAAGCTGAAAAAAGGGAAAACATTAATGTTTTTGGTCCCAAAGTCTTGGTGAATCAGTGGTGAGGTCTTCCTTAGGATGTCAACCCTAATATTCACCCCCAGCCTGTAACCTCCAGTCTGAAGCACAATGCACAGCTCCAAGCTGGTGCATCATAGTGATACATGGTTCAAAGATAAAAAAATATGTCTCACAAGATGTTGCCAACACAATTTGTTGTAGCTGAAGAAAGGAGATCATGTGAGACATTGTTTGCTCAGGGGATGGGGTGAGAATTAGAGTTGACAACCCCAAGGAAAACCCCACCACTGATTTGCCAAAACTTCACAGACCCAAAGCCCTATTGTTTTTTCCTTTGGCTGCTTTGGGGGGCATGGGAAGTCAGGGTTTGAAACCCTAACACCACATTTCCCTACTTTTGCAGCATTAATTTAGCCTAACTAGTGCATTAGCAAAGTTTTTTTTACAAAGAATAACCTTTCTTTTTGAGATAGTAGAATCGTGTCCTCATTCATACAAGTCCCTTCAGGATGTGCATAAATAGGTGCAGATGTGCAGAGTCCTTTGGGCAATGTGTCATGGAAAGACTCCTGCCTACAGATGTCCAGAGCCTGGCACATTCACTCTTTACACATTCATCCTTTCCTTTACACATTCACTCTATACATTCACCCTTCACACATTCACTCTTTACACAGTCAGTGTTTACTCTCTCACTCTTTAAACATTCACTCTTCTTATGGCCACATTGCATCATGATGCTATGCTGGCATATTGCTATCAGAAGAAGGGGTCTGTGTCAAGAATTCCTAATGCAGCACAGATTTTTTTGCTAAGAAGGAGTGTAATGAAAAGCACAACTTCCTGAAAATCTCTCTGCATCCTCCTATTCACTACAATGTGTTTTCTTCTTCCCCCCTCACTGCACTATTTAATCTCTCTCCCCTTTCCCTGCTACACTGTTTTCTTTGTCCTGACCCAAGAGGCTGGTGATTAAAAAAAGAATAAGAAGAAAGAAAAACAACAGCCTTTACCAGCACAACTAGCCCTTATTGTCTTGTGTTTTCAGTTCTGAACAGTACAGCACTTCCATTTTATGGTTCATTACATGCTGGTATGCTCAGTGCAATCAAACTGCCAAATCCCAGCTGAGAGTGTCCTTCTCTGATCTAGTACTGAGAGGTGCATGTGCCACTGTCCTGCTGAGACCACCAACGAGCTCAGCTGTAAAGGTCACAACAGCCAAAGGATAGCAATTAGATGAAAACACATGCAAATGCAGGTAAGTAAATTGGCAGTAAATACAACTGAAGTAGGTAGTTGGGGGAGGAAAGTGCTAGAATTGGAACCTCTCAAGAAAGGTAACAGGGGTCAGGGAAGAAAGCAGGAGAGTAAGAACAGAGGCAAGGAGAGTAATCTAAGATGCACAATATGGAAGGCCATGGTAACTAATTCCCGAAGTCTGGGGAATAAAATCCCAGACCTGAAGGCCTTGATAGTAGAGGTAGATCTGGACATAGCAGCAATAACTGAGACCTAGTACACTGCAAATCATGGGTGGAAAATAAATGTACCAGGTTATGCTCTGTTCAGGAGGGATAGAGACCAAAAAGGTTAGGAGTCACCAGCATGTATGTCGAGGGTATGGGCAACTAAGGTACGGGGTAGGAAGGGGAGTTGAGGTACTGTGGGTCACTCTTGATTCTGGAAATGGCACAGCAGTATACACAGGGGTGATATACAGACCTCCAGGACAGGGAGAGTGAGTAGACAGTGAGCTAGTAGATGAAATACATGAGATGGCAATGAAAAGTGAAATTCTGCTGATGGGGGGATTTCAATAAACCAGACGTGAATTGAATCACCCAGGCAGCTGCTTCAGTCAGAAGCAGAGATATCCTAGATTCTCTGCAGGAGGCAGGACTCAGGCTGCTTGTGCTCGATCCTACAAGGGACAGGGCAATTCTGGATCTAGTGATGACCAATGGAGATAGAATCGCAGATGTCCAGGTAGAAAGGCAACTGGGATCCAGTGATCACCACATAGTGTAGTTCAAGATGGGGACAGGTACTCAGTCAAGTCACACTACGGCAAGGGTTTTGGATTTCAAAGAGGCAGACTTTGTTAAAATGGGGAATGGTATCAAAATAGCCCTATAGAAAAAGGGGGGCTAGGAAGGGGAGTGGAAAAGCAGTGAGAGCACATAAAAGGAGCAATAGTGGAAGTGACAAACCAATGCATCAGGTTGGTATCCAAAGGCAAGAGAAGGAGAAAGCCACTAAGGTTCTCAAAAGAAGTGGCAGACAAGGTAAGGGCTAAAAGGGCAGTGTTCAGGAAATGTAAGGAGACCCAAAGGGAGGAGGACATGGAGGTGTACCTACTGTAGAGTGTCTAAGAGAAGCAGGGAGGGTGATAAGGAGAACAAAGGCATGGACTGAGGAAGGATTACACAGGCAGTTTAGAGAGGGTACAAGTCATTCTACAGGTACATCAGCAAAAGAAGTAAAACCTGGTAGGGTGGATTCTAAGGCTCAAAGGGGAGGAAGGGGGGTGTGTAAGGAGGGAGACATGGATAAGGCAGAAATACAGAATAAATATTTCTGTTAAGTATTCACAGAAGGGGCGGGACAGGGATCACAGATGAAAAATAGATTCCAAGGGGGGGTGGACAGCAGTCCATTCACAGGGGAGAGAGAGCCCTGCAAGATCTCATCCAGTTGAAGGTGGACAAAGCAATGGGGCCAGGTTGCATGCACCCAAGGATATTAAGGAAACTGCAAAGATAACTGGCAGAACCTCTGGCAGCTTTGTTCACTGAGTCACTCAACACAGGGGAGGGTGCTAGAAGAATGGAGGAGGGCACATGTTGTCTCTCTACACAAATCTGGCAGTAGGGAGGAGGTGGGGAATTATAGGCCAGTCAGCCTCACCTCAGTAATGAGGAAGATCATGGAGGCACTGCTTAAAGAAAGGAGAGTGGGACATCTAGAAGCCATAACAGCCCAGGACTCTAGACAGCATGGATTCACAGTGGGTAGGTCATGCCAGTCCAATCTAATAGATTTCTTTCACTGGGTGATGAAGGAAGTAAATCAGGGGGGTGGTGGACATTGCCTACCTCGATTTCAGCAAAGCCTCCAACACCATCCCACATAGGAGGTTAGTTAACAAGATGGGTAGTTTGGGCATGGGAGACAAGATGGTAAACTGGGTTAGGAACTGGCTACCAGACAGGAAGCAGAGGGTAGTGGTAAATGGGGTACAATTTGGGGAGAGGGAGGTGACCAGTAGAGTGCCTCAGGGATCAGTCCTTGGGCCCATCCTGTTCAATGTCTTCATTAGTGACATTGCAGAGGGGCTGGAAGGAAAGGTCTACCTGTTTGCAGATGACACCAAGATCTGTAACCAAGTGGATGCTCCAGAAGGGGTGGAGAAAATGAGGAAAGGCCTGGCAAAGCTTGAGAAATGGTTTGAGAAATGCCAACTGAGGTTTAATTTAAAGAAGTGAAAAATTATGCATCAAGGGCATGGAAACCCTGGGGGTTGTTACAGGATGGGGGGGAGTTCATGACAGTCACCAAGGAAGAAAGGGATCTGGGGGTTATTAGTTCAGATGACCTGCAAATGTCAAAGCAGAGTACAAAGGCAACAGGGAGGGCCAGTGGCATGCTGGGGTGCATAAGCAGGGGTATCACTAGCAGAAGGCAGGAGATAGTGATGCCATTGTATAAGACCCTGGTCAGGCCTCAAATGGAGTATTGTGTGCAGTTCTGGAGGTCTCACCTTTGAAAGGACATAAACAGACTGGAGACGATCCAGAGAAGGGCAACTAAGATGGTACAGGGCTTGCATGACAAAACGTATAAGGAGAGATTAAGGGACCTCAATATGTACTCACTGGAGGGGGAGAAAGGAGACATGCTAGAAACATTCAAGCATCTCAAGGGCATAAACAGGGTGAAGGAGGAAAACATCTTCCAATACAGGAGGAATACAAGGATGAGGGGGCATGACATGAAATTGGAAGGGGGCAGGTTAAGAGGGAGTGTGAGGAAGTTTTTCTTCATGGAGAGGGTGGTGGATGCATGGAATAGTCTGTCACAGGAGGTGGTGGGAGTGAGCACTGTGTCTGGATTTAAACATCCATGGGACAGGCATAGGGTAACCTTAGAGGTAAAGCAGAGTGAGGGTCAGAAGCCGTAATCAAGTATAGAGTTTGCAGGCCAACTGGATTGGTCCAGCGGTCCTTATCTGCCAACAGTTTCTATGTTTCTAAAACACCAGCCACAATATTGCAGGAAAGATCTTTAACAGACCCAAAGAATCATGAGCATCAACAAGCTTCTCTCACAAGCCCAATGGTATGAAGAAGTTCAGTTTTTCCACTGGAGCCAAAGAGTCACACCACCATCCAGGGAGACAGTTACACCAGTTAATCACTTACCAGTGAGAGACAGCAGAGTTTTCATGAACAGCAGGGCACTGCCTATGATCTTATCAGCTGGATAGAAAGTTGCTGTCTCACTGCAACCACAATATCTTGATTCACACTAAGCATTGGTCCCAGAGCTAACAGTTTCCTCAGTGGCTGATCCACTCAGTGCCACAGTCTGCAGCTCCCAACAGGGTAGCAATTCAGGCATCCAGTCTCTTAATACCTTATTTTACCAAATGAGGTTGTCCATTAAGATTGCTTCTCCCCTTAGATTGTATACTAACATCTTGTTTATTGACAGAGTTATTCATGAATTAGAATTTTTGGAGTGGGTTACAGAAATTCCACAGTTTTGATTGACCACCTGCTGGACTGCTAGCCTTTCAGAGCTGGAGATTAGCAGATGGCCACAGTTATAGCCCCATATTTTTGGATTAGGTTGGGTGGGTCGGGACCCAGGGCTATACAATCTTGATCTGCTCCAGTCCTGATTCAGTCCTCTAGTCCATTATTATATTTTCAGAGATCAATGATTTAAACAAAGCTGAAAATAATCTAACTGGTTACAACTTAAAATATGAACAGTGGCTAATCTCAGAAAGTGCTATTTACTGAAGAGTATTTCGGGGCTTCACCAACATATAGTGGCATGCTCTTCTTTTGTTGTATATTTAAAACTTAGAACAACAGAGATTGTAACTGGCTGTTGTTTCATTAGCTGTGAAATTGTTAAAGTGTCATGTTGTAAAATATTCATGTACACTCATTCATTTGCTTGCTTTGGGCATTTCTATGGTAACCAGCTCCCTATTTTAGGAAGTAGGGAATGGCAGTCGCTGTCCACACATTTCTAGAAAAAGACAGTGTTGGAGGTAAGACACCGAGATTTAGGCTGCAGCATTAATAAGTTTAAGAAGGCAGAATAAAAATGTTTTAAAGTTGAATCTTCAAAAAATATTTGTTCCACTTCCTCACATGAATTGAGAGATGAGGAATGGGTTGAATGTGACTAGCAAGGTGTTTCATTGCTGCAGACGTGGTACCTTAGAGCTGCAGTATGTGAATTAAAACTGGATTAGTAAAAAGATATTCTGAAGGAGTAGGATTAATAAGAGTCAGATTGGAAATGAAGTAAACTAGATTAATGAATCTCAATATGGCAAAGGCATTGCACAGAGTTAAATGTGCTTTGCTAGCATACTTACAAAATTAAATGTAGTACTTCAGAGACTGTAGGAAGTTCAAATGAACAGTGATACAATACAGAGTACATTTCAATGACCTGTAATATTACATTTTTGATAAAAAAAGATCCTGAATGCTTTGATTTAGTTCAAGGGGGAGACACTGATTGGACTGGCTAAATTGTGGTTAAATCTTACATCCCTATATTGTTTCTTTTTAACAAGGGTGTTAACCAAAAAGAAGTGAGAGACTTCTCTTGGTAAGCGTCGGATTAATAGAATTTCCATTGGATCATTATTACATCTCACAATTACAGTGACAATTTGACTTTTATTATGTGGTTTATTTGTTTTTATATAGTATCCTTTGGAACTTTTATATCAGGGGCCAGATATTTAAAACTTTGCCCCAAGGCAAAATTTGCACTGCATGATGGGCAAAACTAGCCCAGAACCATTTGCAAGCTATATGCAAAGGAATAGCTCCAGGGCTAAATGAGTTGAATATAGCATGCAGGCAAAGATGTGCAAACAGGGCTGAGAGTGCACTGCAACAATAGCCCAGCAAATAAAACAGCACTGACTATAGCAACCTAGATCACTGCAACAGTGGCCCAGTGCACACAGAGGTGGAGTGAGTGAAGGCTGAACAACATGGCAACATGTGTGATTGCAAAGAAATGGAGCACAACAACAGCAAACAACAGTGCAGGCCAAATACTGCAGAACCATGTAATGGAACATTACAGTCTTGTGTGGCGCAAACACATTTGTGCTGCACTGACATGTTTGCCTGGCATAATTCCATTTGCCAGGAGCTAAAGTTTGTTATATTCAAAACTGCAATGCAAATGAGCCTACTCAGGCAATCTGAGGGTAAACAGCCACATCAGCATCTCATTATGGCCTGCTTAGCATGTAGATTGCTTGGTGCTATAACATGGTGCACACAGCTCCACCTGTAGGTCAGACTGGTATTACAGGATGGTAGCCACTTTCCTGGCTGTGCTCACAGCTCTACCTGTAGAACTGACTGGGATTACAGGTTGGTAGTCACATTCCATGTGTGCTCACAGCTCACAGAACAATCGCTGCAGTTTTGGTTTGGACACAGATGCAAAGACTAATGTGCCCTAGGAGAGTAGTACAACAGGAACAGATGGTCATGCTGCATGCCAGAGGCAAATACTGTAGTTGTTCCTGCCACAGTGTTTATCAGATGGTACAGTACCACAGTAGGCATTACTGAGAGGTACACAGTAATGCCTATGGTGTGTCAGGAAACAGCGATTGGTGCTATCCACACAGTGACATGCACAGCTGGCAGATGTGGTTTGACAGTGGACACCATGGTCATACTGTCCTGTAACCCTCATGTGCTGCACCAGTGGCAAGGGATCCCCACACTACCATACATATGGTTGTCAGTATGTGCGGGGAGCCTGGACAGGTGTAGGGTATATGTCTTGGGGGGCACACATACCAACATATCAGAACACTGCTGTTAGAGGCATTACCATCAGTGAAAAATGTGCACTGTGTGGATGGTCCCAGCTGTGTGGCAGTACCCACTATGTGGTGCAGTCTGGCCACCTCTACACCCTCCCCTCAACACCCTCCATCCCCCAGTGCAGCATGTATCCGCTGGATTGTGTTGGTGTACACCAACGGGGGAACTGGGGGTCTGTGCTGCATGGACACACTGCTATGGTGTCCACTGGGTGCTGAGGCACCCATTAATACCTGCCAGGATTAGGACCAGTGCTAGATGATGGTGACTTTGGGGGTGCTGGCTGTGTGCAGCATGTCTCAGCCATGTATGTTTTCTGTACATTGTTCTTTCTCACTTTGTTCACCGGGTAGCCACACTGGGCCAAGGCCCAGTGTCAGGAATGACCCGGAGATACTAACTGTGTGACTGAGATGCAATAGTGTACAATATAAACATACAATGCATAACAGCACACAATACTCAAATATCACATTAGGTAACCATTACAGTACATTACAATACATATAGAATAATGCATGGGGAAGTGTGGTTAACAAGGATTTAAGGCACACCCGAAGTGTGTGATGCCCCATAAACCCTAAGAGCGATGCCCGAAGGGTTTATTTCTAGGCATCACACACACACAAGGGTGTGCATAAAATCCAAATTCCCAGACTTCCCCATGATTCATTTTTTATACTGTATGTACTGGTGGTTGGCATTGTGCAAAAGTGACTTTGCATGACTTTGTGCAGCCTTGTGTGACTTTGCATGACATAGAACCGTGGTTTATGGAACTCTGTACTTCACAAGTGTGAAGTATGGAGTTTGTGAGGGTCTGCCAGTGGTGGTTTATTGACCCTAACCAGTAAATATATAGAGGATTGTATATGAGCAGTCATACACAACAAGGATATTCTTGTATTGAGAGGTTTTCTTGATAATAGATTACCTCGAGAGTGCAGCTTGAGAGGTGCTCTGTTACCAAGGGAACTTTGAGATACAAGAATATCCTTGTTTCTGTATGACTGCTCATACACAATATTTTATAGTGTATGGGCAGTCACACCATAGAAAATCACACAAAATCAGCTAGTGATGACAATGGTGATTAGAAATGTTAACATTTTCTTTTTTTTTTACTGACACAGCATGCTGCAGATTTTTCTGCAAGTTCAAGTTTAAAAAAAAAACAACTTAAACCTTATTTGGAGAGAGGAAAGCAACTATGTGGCAGCATTCCAAGTTGTTCTGCCGCAGTAATGACATCACTACTGCAGCAGAGCAACATAATGATGTAACTACTGCAGCAGAATAAGCCTATTCCAGACATGGAATTCCATGCATAACAGCACTCCACCATACACTATAAATAAGCTTGTTGCTGCAGGTAGTGTTCTAGCTCAGTTGTATCATTTACATGAGTGTGCACTTTACAGCATTTTTGGGCATTGCATTCCACAGTCTGTGTGTCTGTGCATACGGACTGGCCCAGAGTGGCCATCCACCCACACTGCCTCCTCATTGGATGCATACAGCCATGTTCCCTGTTGCTGCTGTGTCCACAGCCTCCATCCTGGGTTTGCTTGGACTTAAGACTTCCTTTTCATAGGGGGTAACTTGCGCCACGCTAACTGTTGTGCAATTGTGCCTTGCACCATGCTAAAGTTTTGAATATAGCGCTGTGTATGTATGCATGGTCCTGCCCCTCACTTTGCCCCATGCATATATTATCTTGCTGTGCTTGAGCTAATGGGTTGTGCTGGCACTATTTGGCCTTTTGAATATCGTAAGTCAGTGCTATTCCAGCGCATTTCTGGTGCAGTCGGTTTGCACTGGGCACAAAGCTTTGAATACCTGGCCCTTGAGATCCAGTAACTGTAGTAAACTATATGGGTCCAATAGGTGAGCATTATTCACTGAACAAAATGACATTTATGAGTGTGTACGAAATGAATTAAAAGAAGGAACTAGTTCATATTTAACACGCTTTATTTTTAAATAGGTGACACTGAATAACATGACTTATTGGCAAAACCTGCTAAAGGAAACATATTGTTCTACAAAAAGATGGGATGTCATAAAAACATAGCATAGTATTTTTATAGTATATAAAAGTTTATTGTTAATATGCCAAACTTCCTTGTTGCAAACTTGATCCACCTTACACTCTACCTTTTCTCTAAAATACCTTTTACTTAATTTCTTTGCTTATCCCCTACCTCTTGTACTGTTCCTCTATGCATGTCTTTACTCTAGCTACTACTGTTTCCCCATACAAACTTATTTTCCCCTTTATTTCCACATGTCCAACAGGATACTGATGATATGTCCATCAGATAAGTATTGTTTCATGTTCATTCTTCCAAATCAGTCATATTTCCTCTCTAAAGACCTATAGATTCTTTGTGACCCACTTCACTATTCTTATTTTACAGGTACAACTGCATTTCTACCTGGGACCCCCATTCCAAGCTCTTCTGGATGCAGGTAATAGATCCCCCTTCTTATTAACTATGCTAAGTGTTTAAGCCATCAGTCACAACTCCCCTTTCTGTCCAGTAAGGCCAAGGCTGAGAGAAGGGATGAGTTCACTTCCATGGCAACTTAATGGGGCCATAAACAATTTGAATATATAACATCTCAGGGAAAAAGATCCTGTTTCAATTAAAATTTCTTTAGTAATAAAAAATAACCTCTGGCCAAATCTAAAATAATTGTATATATTAACCTGGTATGAGAAAAAAAAAGCTGGACTACACCCACAAGCTTGTTTCTCTGTGTTCACTGGCCTGAAGCATCCATCCCTGCAAGCTGTTGGGTGCCTTATGGCCAACACTGCAAATAAACATCCCAGCTCTTCCTTCTTCTAGGAAAAGATTCACACTGGGGTCCTAAAGGGTGCTAACTGCCGTGAAAGGATTCTTTCTGACCAGTGAACATATGAAACCAGGCCTGTAGGCCCAGTCCAGCTTTTTGTGCTCTTTCTCATATCGTGTTAATGTATAGCAGCCGCTCTGGCTCTGACCAGAGTTTGTTTTATTTAATTTTGACCCACAATTTTCAAGATAGTCATTTTATGACTGCACTAATAAACATGACATTTAGTATTTTGTATCTTGGCCAAAACTGCTGGGGAAGGAAATTGTACTGGAGGTGTGCACCTTAGTCCGCTTGAAGGTGAACTGCTTTGATTTCAGGGGACCTATGTGCTTGCAGCTAACAAGAATAACATATGTGGCTACTACTAACACAGCACTGTAAGTTTTAACCCCCTTTTTGAGTTTAGAACTATGGACAAAGTGTGCAGGTAGCATTCATTTCAGTTTCATACCATATAGGTAATGACATGCATCTTGACCTGCTATGAAATACACTAATTAAGAATTGCAGTAAGCTATTAATCCAGACCCATTTATAATTTTCCGAAGCATGAAGCACATTTTCATTTTTATTTGTTTGAATATCTGAGTGTTATTTATATACGTAAAGTCTCTTATTCCTAGTTGAGAGCAGCACAGTAAGCATTGCAATGAAGTAAATGTTAAACTATAAGTTATCATCCTGATTTCTCTGAATTGCAATCAGTCACAGTAATGTTACATTTTTTATTTACACTATTTCAAGCAATGTTTCTATTTTCATTCATAGCATATTGATGCTAATTCATTAGTTTTGATTTTAGTGATAGTCAGGGTGGCTATGCAATTGAGATTCATATAATCAGCTCACAAAGCGTGTTCTATTTCTGTTAAATAGTACCAAAATGCAGCATTTTTTTTCTCAATTTTTTGTAGCAATACTCTCATTTCACTTTGTGTTGTCTTCTACAATAATGTTAGAATTTTTGGACTGCTCATTGTACAGTTTCAAGATGAGTGCCAGTGTGCAACACAGTTTGTGTGTGTGTGGGCGTGGGGGCGTAAATTTCATGTTACTGTAGTATGATTGTGCACACTCAATATCTGTAACCCATTATGATATGTCAAACATCTTGAGATAATTAGCAAAATGAAGATTTATTTTTTTAGTATCCTTATTCCAGTAGCCACTGACCACCTTCCAGATTAATTTTGGTTAAATTAAATTAAACTAAATTTGATTTATTACATTTAATTTAATTTGAGTTCTGAGCATGCTTAGTAGGGTATCAAACATCTATCCAAAAGATCCTACTGAGTATGCTCAGAATTTAAACATTAAATCCTTATAAGATGGGAACAAATTTATTTTTTCCCATCAAATCAATGAAGGGCACCATGTTGGGGCAAACCGTTTCTACCATAACAATTTCAGACCAAAATTTCAAACCATCTTAGCTGACAAAAAAAAGCAAACAAACCCCAATTTTTCCTTAAGAATGCACTGTCTGAATCTCAGAATTCACAAATCCAACTGGAACAAAACTTGGCAAATCTAAAGATCCTGCCCCTCAGATGGTGCATGCTAAAATCTGTACAATTTATTTGAATGGACGCAAAGTTATTAAGGTGCAAAGTTAGAGGTTTAACATTAAACAGCCTACTCAACCTTAACTATAGTGGTGCTACCATACCACTATAATATAATGCATTGTTGGGCTCTTGTCCCTATAGAAAAATCCATCATATATTTCCCCATGCAGTATATGATGGTAATTAACATATTTTGACACCTATTAGCTAATTACACCTTATTAAGGTGTTATTAACACCTCAATAACACATTAATACTATTCATATACAGTGTATAATAATATATTGTATATAGACACACATTACCACTATAGTAATGTGTCATTAACACCTTAATAATCGTATAAATACCTAACAAGCACTATATGTGTGTGTGTGTGTGTGTGTGTGTATGTGTGTGTGTGTGTGTGTGTATATATGAATATATATATATATATATATATTCATTGCAAAAAACTCCATTAATGCATCAGTTAGAGTTCCTAGCACAGCGACAAAAGCATGGAAATGTGGTGTTAGGATTCACAACCCTAACTCTGCATTTCCCCCTCCCCCTACCACACACACACACACACACACATGCAAGCAGAGTAAGGGGCAAGGCAACACAACCAATCATAGGCAGCCATTGTCAGGTAAGAGAAAGAGCATACAACTCACTGAACATGCCACAAGAGACATCCATCATCATGTTTCATGAACTGTATGAGTTCTGCTGACATGCCACTGTCTTGGGGAAAAACCTGCACTGCACTGCCATGCAAATGTCACCATTACATGATGTTGGAGCACAGTGCCTTCTGGACCCTGCACTCCAACATCATGTAATGGTGACATTTGCATGTCAGCGAATGGTCCATAGGACAATGCAAAACATACATTGCAGACAAATGTAGTTACTCTGGTACTACACAGTACGCAGGAGCCTACATTTGCAAAGTGTGGTAAAAGTATGATTCTGTTGAAGTGCAAGATCTGAGGACCCTGCACTCCCACAGAATCAAAAAAATATGGCTGACTGAGAGTACAGTCTTTTCGGTAACCTGTGCTTGTACAGCCATAAACAAATGTATAGCTGTGAGTGAATGTGTGTTGGTGGTACACCCACATGTTATAGAACCATGGTGGATGCAACAGTATATGTAGTGTACTGCAAACTGCATGCTAGAGACATAGAAATGTACTGTGGTTATGGCATATATGTATATGTAGCAAAATTATCTATGTGTGGGAGGGTGAAGGCTGCAGTGGACCCTGCACTTCCACAGTATGTAATGGTAATATTTTCATGGCAATGCAGGGTCCGTAGGACCTTGTACTGATATACTTTTGGAAAATTACAGTTTCATGCCAGTATACTTTTTTGATGGAGTGTGCACTAGCACATTATGGTAAATATATGTTTCTGTAGGAACACCAGGTATGAACTCAAGATGGCTATCTCTGATTGGTTGTGTTGCATACCCCCTTCCTCTGCTTGCATATGTGTGTGTGGTGGGGGGAGGGGGAATGCAGAGTTAGGGTTGTGAACCCTAACACCACATTTCCATGCTTTTGTTGCTGTACTATGAACCCTAACTGATGCATTAATGGAGTTTTTTGCAATGAATTTCCCTTCTATTTGAGAAAGTGTAATGTAACTGCTAAGTGGTATGTGTTAGTGGGAGCGCTGGGCCTCGGGGCCCTGTTTTCCCTTCATATTGCCCATTTTTTGTGTAATGGTATGTGTCTGTGAGATCGCAGGCCCTCTGGGCCCTGCACTCCCACTTATACATAACTACGGAGCTATATAGCAGCCCTATATGGCAAGGAACTATTGTAAGACTAATTTGCCAATATCTCAGCAACTGTAGCAGCTATGAAAAAAATTCCAGTGCCATTGCAATCATGACAGCATAACCTCCACACAAGATTGATCAACCAAATCTGTATCTTGCATCGTTTACAAGATATGGGCACTGAACAACACTGAAAAAGGCACCCTTGGGACCCTTAAAACATGTTTTTGCCAATATCTCTGTAACCATAGCAAATAGGAAAAATAATTCACTGGTGGTGTAATCAATGCTTTTGAAACTTGTTTCTACAGATTAGATCACGTAAAGGTGACCTAAGCTGTACATAGCGAAAGTTCCATATCTTGCTTTGTTTTCGAGATACGGGCTCCAAAAGGTATCATGGGTGCCGTAATGTTATCCTATGGGAAATTTCTCAACTTTGGAACACTGTAACTTTGGGCCTTTTAAATGTTTTGGCACCAAACTACCAAAAGACACATCTGTGGGACTAGGGCTTGGCACCCTGCACATTTCAGCCCAAAAGCCTCAACCATTTTGTTGCAGGGAGATGGCAAAGATTTGCAGTTTTTGGGAAAAGTTATTTAGCAAATTGCAAAAGTTTCACAAAAAACAGATGTTTTTTTCACAATTTTCTAAAGTACTGGGGCTCCAAGTTTTAAAACAGCATTTCTGGGGTTACCCTAAAAAAAGATAGTGCTGGCATCCTCAGGATCCAACTAGGTAAACCCAACAGTCAGTGTTTACCTAGGGGGTCCCAAATGTAAACACCAGGCATTTTTCTCTCTCATTAACAGAAAACAAGATGGCAGCAGCATGAAAGTAAAAGGGCTATTTGCGGAAGGAAAATTGTACTCGCGACACTTTCATGAGACACATTATATTTTTTCACCATTGACTATAATGGGAAATTTACTTTTTGAATAACCTTTGAACGGTTTAATATTTTTACACCAAATCTTCAAAAGGCACATTAGTGACCCAGACCGCATCTTCCCTGAAGATTTCAGACCAAATGGACAAATCATGTGGGCTTTGGGTGTGAGCAAAAAAACACGCAAAAAGTCCTTTTTTGTGCTTTTGGGTGTTCTGCAGCTCTGCAGCTATACATCCAACCACAATGCAGCTTGTCAGATTCATAGATCTGTGGTACCAGACTGCACATTCAAAATTTCAGGCAAATCTGTTGTACAGTGGCAAAGTTATTACTGTACATAATTTGAGGCTTATCATTAAAGTGCTTACTCAACCCTAACTGGTGCTACCACACCAGTATTATATATATATATATATATATATATATATATATATATATATATATATATATATATAGTGACAAAGAAACTCTGTGCGCAAGTGCTGAGGCAATGATTACCCCAAAGGGTATTTGGCCGGGAAGCCAAGTTTCAAAGAAATACAAAATCACACATGCCCCCACAATGCAAAGCATCATGGGCTGCATATGCAAATCACCACAGAATATTATGCTGGTTCAACTTCAAGCAGAAATGCATGATGCTGGAAGGCCTCTCACACAGTTTGCAAAGGGGGCCACTAGAAGATATAGACATGTGTTTCATCCTACCAGGACTCTTCAGTATGCCTCATCTGTTTGACACCTCAGTGGAATTAACCAGCTTCCCTCAGATGATCTATCTGGGTTATGTTGTGGTGAACCCAATTAAAACAAAAAAAATTTAAAAGATAAAGAACCTCTGTGTGCAAGCACTATGGCAATGGTCACCCCAAATGGCATTTGGCCAGGAAGCCAAGTTTTGAAGAAATACAAAATCACGCATGCGCCCACAATGCAAAGCATTATGGGCTGAATATGCAAATCACCACAGAATATTATGCTGGTTCAACTTTAAGCAGAAATCCATGGTGCCCTAACACTGAATTTCCTCATATTTGTCGCTGTGGAACAACCCTAACTGATGCATTAAACAGAGTTTTTTGCTATGAATTTCCCTTCTTTTTGAGAATGAGGACTATAAATAGTGAATAGAATGCGGTGGTGGGAGCGCGGGCCCTTCAGGCCCTTCGCTCACACCACGTGATGTCTTGTGACATAGTAATGGTAATGCAAATGCAAGTGCTAACAGTTACACACATAGTGATGCAAACAGAAATGGTAATGCAATTGTTAATAGAAACGCAAGTGCAAAGTGAAGCCAAAGTGAACAGTGACACAAACGGAGATGCAAGCATGCACAGAAACACAAGTGGTAACACACACAGTCACGGTATCGCTATTGTACATGCAAATGTTAACTGTTACAGCTACAATAATGCCAAAGGAAACAGAAACAGAAAGGCAAATGCCAGTGCATATGGAAATGCAAAGGGTAATGCACACGGTCACGGCACCGCAATTGCAAATACAAATGGTAACGGTAACAGCAAAAATAACTCCAAAGGAAACAGAAATGGAAAGGCAAATGCAAGCACATATGGAAATGCAAACCGTAACATGCACGGTCATGGTACTGCAATTGGAAATGCAAATGGTAACAGTGACAGCTAAAATATCAAAAGAAACAGAAATGTGAATGCAAGTGCACACAGAAACGCAAACCGTTATGCACACGGTCACGGTACCACAATTGTAAATGCAAATGGTAATGGTAACAGCAACAATAATGCCAAAGGAAACAGAAACACAAACGCGTATGGAAATACAAACCGTAATGTGCACGGTCACAGTGCCGCAATTGTAAACACTAATGGTAATGGTAACAGCAACAACAATGTCAAAGGAAACAGAAATGCAAATACAAACACTAGCACATATGGAAATGCAAACCGTAACACACATGGTCATGGTATTGCAATTGGAAACACAAATGGTAACGGTAACAGCAACAATAACACCAAAGGAAACAGAAATGAAACGCAAGCGCTTATGGAAATGCAAACCATACTGTGCATGGGCATGGGAACACAATTGGAAACACAATTGGTAATGGTAACAACAACAATGATGCAAAGTGAAAGACAAATGCAAACGCAAATGGAAGGGCGGCCACAAATGTAAATGCTAATGTGCACAGTGACACAAAGAGAAACACAAACAGAAACAGTACTGTAGACACAAATAGTAACAGTAACGCTAACGCAAGCGCAAAATGAAAACACAAAGGGTAATGTACATGGTGGCATACAAGGAAATGGTAACACAAATGGGTATGGAACCACAAGTGGAAATGGTAAGGGTAACAGTAATGTAAGCGCACACCCTGATTTTCCCCAACAGCTGCACAGAGAAACACAGTGAGTACAAAGAAGGTATGCATAATAATGGGGCTTGGAGCAGAAAATAAGGAGCTGAAATACTAAATTGCTTATATTTCAGGAAACGTACAATGTAGAAAAAAATAAAATTTCATATGAATTATGACTTTCCTGGCTAGTTTTGTACTTAGCTCTTTGTTGGAGGGCTAAGCATTTTTCTGACGAAAAGTCCTTATCTCACACTGTTTCCGAGATACGGGCCCTGAAAGGTGCGGCGGATGCCGTAATGTTATCCTATGGGAAAAAACGTGAAGTTCGGACTGCCGTAACATTGCCGCCTTGTAATATTTTTTCACCAAACCACCAAAAGACACATCTGTGGGATGCTGGCTTTCTTCCCTCCAAATTTCAGCCAAAAAGACCAAACTGTTTTTTGCAGCAGTGTGGCAAAGAATTCCTGTCATGCGGTGGATGCCGCAATGTTAGTCAATGGGAACAAAGTGTCAAATTCGGAGTGCCGTAACATTGCATCCCTGCAATATTTTTTCACCAAACCATCAAAAGGCACATCTGTGAGATGTTGGTTTTCTTCCTTCCAAATTTCAGCCCAAAAGACCAAACCATTCTTTTGTAGCAGGGTAGGAAACAATTCCTGTCATTTTGACCATAGTGTTGAAAAGTAGTGTCATGTTTTGTGACACCTTTTGCAAAAAATTGCGATAGTGTCACAAGTGCGACACTACTTTGAGACACTACTTTTCCCAAAAATTTGAAAAACATATTTCTTGGGTGTTTCATCCCAAAATAAAGGCATGGCTAGCATCCTCAGGGCTTGACTTGGTAAACGCAAAAATAATTATTTCCCTAGATGGTCCCAATTTTATATGCCAAGCATTTCTGTGATCAGTAACTGAAAACAAAATGGTGGATTTGCAACACTACTAGGGCCATTTGCAACACTAAAAAGTGCATTTGCGACACTGGCGAACTTTTTGTTAACTTTTCCCATTGACTATAATGGGAAACTTGTTTTTTGAATAACTTTTGAACCATTCAATATTTTCTCATGAAATCTTCAAAAGACACATCGGGCACCTTGGCCACATGTTCCCTGAAGTTTTCAGACAGGTGGTGAAAACCATGCGACCTGTAGGTGTGAGCAAAGAATGCACAAAAAAAGGTAAACGTGCTTCAGAATGTCACTTAACTCCACAGCGGTATATCCGACTGGAACGAAAGTTGGCAGATCCCAAGTTCTATGGTTACACCCCACACCTGTCAAATTGCACACAAATCAATTGAACGGTGGCAAAGTTATTAAGGTGCAAAGTTTCACCATTTAACATTAAATGGGGTACTCAACCCTAACTATGGTAGCACTACCGTGCTGCCATAATATCTATATATGTGTATATGTATGTATGTGTATATATTATAGATATGTGTGTGTGTGTATGTATATATATTTATATACATACATGTGTGTGTGTATATATATATATATATTTTAGAGGCAAAAAACTCTGTTTAATGCATCAGTTAGGGTTGTTCCACAATGACAAAGCGAGGAAATTCAGTGTTAGGGTTGAAAGCCCCTTGGACCCCAGCCCACCCCCAACTGGCATCAGGGTGCACGTTGGGGTCATGTTGTAACTCTCACTTCCATCACATGTGTAAAAAGCAGAGGTATAGTAGAATGGGGTGAGAGTTGGACTGAAATGACCCCTAATGCGCACTCGATGCCAGCTGTGGGGTGGGCTGGGGGTCCAAGGGGGGCTTTCAACCCTAACACCGAATTTCCTCACTTTTGTCTCTGTGGAACAACCCTAACTGATGCATTAAATGGAGTTTTTTTGCCTCTGATTTCCTTCTTTTTGAGAATGAGGATGATAAATAGTGAATGGAATGCTGTGGTGGGGGGCCCCGTGCTCCCACCACGTGATGTCTTGTTACATAATAGCAGGAACTGCAAAGCAAACACAAGCGGCAATGGTGATGCACATGGTAAAGCAAACAGAAATGGCAAAGCAAACGGTAATAGAAACACAAGCTAAAAGTGACACCAAAGCAAACAGTGATGGAAATGGAGACGCAAATGCAAGCACATATGGAATGCAACTGGTAATGCAAATGGTCACTGTACTGCAATTGGAAATGCAAATGGTGACAGTAACAGCAACAATAACTGCCAAGAAAACAGAAATGGAAACCAAAATGCAGATGCGTACAGAAACACAAATCATGACACACATGGTCATGGAACCACTATTATAAATGCAAATGGTAATGGTAACAGCAACAATAACGCCAAAGGAAACAGAAATGGAAAGATGAATGGAAGTGAGTAAGGAAACGCAAACTGTAATGCGCACAGACATGGTACCGCAATTGTAAATGCAAATGGTAATGGTAACAGCAACAATAACGTCAAAGGCAACAGAAACACAAACACAAGCGAGTATGGGAATGCAAACCATTACGCGCATGGTCACTGTAGTGCAATTGGAAATGTAAATGGTAATGGTAACAGCAACAGTAATGCCAAAGGAAAGAGAAACACAAATGCAAGCACATACGCAAACGCAAACAGTAACGTGAATGATCATGGTAACATGATTGGAAACGCCAATGGTAACGGTAACAGCGACAATGATGCAAAATGAAAGACAAATGCAAATGGAAGGTCAACCTCAAGCGCAAATGGCAAAGCACAGGCTGATACAACCCCCCCCCCGAAAACATAAACAGTAATGTAAATGCAGATGGTAACAGTAACTCAAACAGAAGCGCAAACGAAAATGCAAACCGTAACGCACACGGTGGTGTACACAGGAATGATGACACAAACGGTAATGGAAATGCAACTGGAAATGTTAACTGGCACAGTAACGAAAGGGCACACCCTTCTTTACCTCAAAAACTGCATTGAAAAAGACAGTGAATACAAAGACTGTATGCATAATAATGGGTCTCAGAGCAGAAAAGGAGGACTTGTAATACTAAATTGCTTATATCTCAGGAACCGTATGATATAGGGAAAACATGAAAATTTTATATGACTTATGATGTTCCTGGCTAGTTTTTTACTTAGCCCCTGGTTGGGGGAGTAAGCATTTTTCTGACGAAAAGTCCGTATCTCGCACCATTTCCGAGATACAGGTCCCGAAAGGCACGACAGATGCTGTAATGTTATCCTATGGGGAAAAAGTGTCAACTTCAGAGTGCCATAACTTTGCAGCCCTCTGATATTTTTTCACCAAACCACCAAACGGCACATCTGTGGAATGTTGACTGTCTTCCCTCCAAATTTCAGCCCAATAGACCAAACCATTCTTTTGCAGCAAGGTGGCAAAGAATTCTTGTTATTTTGGGCATAGTGTCACAAAATAGTGTCGCAAATCATGACACTTTCACAAATGAAATCACAAAAGTGTCATGAGTACGACACTACTTTTTCCAGAAATTAGAAAAATATATTTCTGGGGTGTTTAACCCCAAAATAAAGACATGGCTAGCATCCTGAGGGTCCGACTAGGTAAACACAAAAATAATTGTGTCCCTAGATGATCTCAATTTTAAATGCCAAGCATTTTTCTGATCACCAACTGAAAACAAAATGGCAGATTTGCAACACTACTAGGGCCTATTGCGACACTAAAAAGTGCATTTGCGACACTGTAGAACTTTTTAACTTTTCCCTTTGACTTTTAATGGAAACTTGTTTTTTGAATAACTTTTGAACCGTTTAATATTTTTTCACGAAATCCTCAAAAGGCACATCAGGGTCCCTAGCCGCACGTTCCATGAAGTGTTTGGACCGGTCGCACAAACCATGCGACCTGTAGGCACGAGCAACGAAGTCACCAAAAACCGTAAATGCACGCACAGATCTCACTTAACAACTCTACAGCCGTATGTCTGACCACTACGAAAGACAGCAGATCTCAAGAGGTATGTTTCTTGATCATGCAGTCCAAATTTCAGGCAAATTTGTTGAATGGTGGCAAAGTTATTAAGGTGCAAAGTTTGACCCTTTAACCTTAAAAGGGTTATTCAACCCTAACTATGGTAGCACTACCGTGCTACTATTATATATATATATATATATATATATATATATATATATATATTCATTGCAAAAAAACTCCATTAACGCATCAGTTAGGGTCGGTTTCTACACCAACAAAAGTGTGGAAATTCAATATTAGGGTTTCCAGCCCTACTAACCCATGTCTCACCTACCCCACACTTCACACACCAACAGGTGTCGGGTGTGTGTTGGGGTTGTCGGTCTTAACTCTCACCCCATTCCATCTGAAACCAGCTGAGCTGGTACAGTATAGAGAATGGGGTGAGAGTTAAACCTGATGACCAACACACATCCTGTTTCTGTGAAGAAGGTGGAGGGTCATGGTGGTAGGTTGCAAACCCGAACGTTAAATTTCCATGCTTTTGTTTATGTGGAAATCAACCCTAACTGATGCATTAATGGAGTTCTTTACAATGAATTTCTCTTCTTTTTGAGAAAGTGAAATGTTAGTCCTATGGAATGCATAGGTATGAGCACAGGCCCTCTGGCTGTGCACTCCCACCCATCAATAACTGTCTCCTCAGGTTTGCTAAATGAAATCCATAGATGGGAATGCAGGCCCTCTGGGCCCTGCACTCCCACCAGGGGTGCCAGATGATTTTAAAAGTTGGGGGTGCTAAACATTGGAAGGGCAATTGTTACAGTATAAAGGACATTTTTTTGTGCCAGTTGTTGATACACAGAAGTACAATAAATGCACATGTATGATGCAAGGAATAATGTTAGGAGTATATTTACAGCATATGCTAATATTTAATATTGAGTATTAAGACCTGA
This sequence comes from Neoceratodus forsteri, assembly GCA_016271365.2. Classification (NCBI taxonomy): domain Eukaryota; kingdom Metazoa; phylum Chordata; order Ceratodontiformes; family Ceratodontidae; genus Neoceratodus; species Neoceratodus forsteri. The sequence continues at coordinate 909,484,379 of CM028133.1, read as the reverse complement.
GCTGACCCATTACCTCCAATAGCTCCATATAAAGTCAGACACTTTAAAGTGAAACAAAACTATGAGTATATGTGCAATAGGTTTGGTAGCTGGAGATCCAGGTTCCAATCTCATAGTAGAGCAACTTAATGGTTGCATGAGGCTGAGCAAGTCAATTAACACTCGGCTTCTCCTTGCTTTACTCTGCTCATCTGCAAAAAATGAGAAAAACAAGACTACTCTGCAATGTGTCAAGCCTGGCTATTCGGTGTCAATAAATAGCAAAACAACGTGTGTATATACTTGTATTTTTTCAATGTTCTCATGTGATGTCATGAGCTCTTTAAAAGGATGACAGAGGAACTCCTGCATGCATTCAAACCACAGACAGATTTTCTATAGGATTACATTTAGTCAGATTTGTGTCTTCTGTACTGTTTAAGCAACAACACACAATGTCACACACATCCTGACTGCAATCCAAATTGAGCAGCTGGATTTCTTTGAAGCCTTCTGGAAGATTATGCAGGACAACAGCCTGTATGAGAAACAGATTCTTTAAAGTACCAAGAGAACCATGCACATGGTTTTACACTGTAGCAATGTGGGGTCTTAGGAGTAACTCTCTTACACACACACACATGCATGCATGCATGCACACACATACATACACAAAAGCACACCACACACTCTCACCACTTATTGTTATTTAAATGATAACTAACAGTAAATCTGCCACAAATACCAGTATTGTATCAATGTGTCATTTTAAAACATTGGGCATTAGACTGTTCATTAATTTAAACTCCTGTTATATTTCAGCACAGCAAAGTAATAGCTTTTGATAGCTTAAGAATGTAAATTGACTATAAGGGAAGATGATGATGATGATGAAAAGTTTATTTTTATCCAGGTACATACATTTAGGGATATCCCTGTTTTCAAAGCATTCCCTGTACATGTTACAAAACTTGACTAAAGACATTAAGAACATGTAACAATGGCATTGTCCTCCATCCTGTGATTCATCTCACCAGTGTTTAAAACTCTAGTGCCTTTCTGACATCATTGTATTCATCATCAGTGTATTTCTCATTAACTCAGAGATTTTTAAAAGAACTTTTATTGCTAATTGTAAAATTGATTATTCACATCAATAAATATGGCTACCGCCAGCATTTTTTTTTAAACATCTCTTCCTGGAAGTTACCTTTTTACTATACATAATTGTCATGTTGTAGATGGTGCTTATTGCTTGCATATGCTTCTGACAGTAAAAGAGGAACTGCTTTCAGCACAGTATTTATATAATTGTGCAAAAATAAGGCAATAAAACCTTTTATTTGCACATGTCTGATGAATTATCCATACTTTAGATTACCAATGCCTAACAGCAGTATTGGCAACTGGTAACCTCATTAAATATTAATTATATCCCAAAGGAAATTAGAAGGAAACAACAGTTTCAGGCTCTATTGTAGGTTTTCCTGTCTGTTACAACTTTTAACAACTGCTGAAATGTATAAAGCAGCATACCAAAAATAAATTAAAAGTATCTTCCACAATTAAAATTTCATGACAAAATGATACAAGGCTAAACATTGTACTGTTCTATACAAATAGAAATGTTAGCAGTTCTATTGCAAAAGGGTGTGGGGGTAGGGTAGCATTAAGGGAAAAATTAAAAACAGATATACTGTCTGTATAGCCTGCTTGCATGCTACAGCTGGCTGGTGTGCAGTGCATACAAAGCATGTCCTATAGAAACCATTCACAAAAATGTACTGTATTTTTTACAGCAGCCTTTATGCAAATCAAATAATGCCCAGCCTGCCTAACTGCTCACAAGAAATAGCACAATGCTCAAGTTCAAACACAAAATAAACTTTTACGTTCAAAACCATACAGCCATGCTGTGCAGTGCTGACTGACTGTCAAAGCAACAACACTGCATTTTATAATTTTCAGCTTGCTTACTTGAATATAATCAGATGTAGTTCTTTCTCTGGTTTGACTAGATCAATCAGATGGATGATTTCTATCTGTTTGTATATAGTGTAGGCAAGTTTAGGCACACAGACAGTGCTGCACTGCATTAGTAAATTAACCATGATCCATAAGGGCACAGCAAGCAATGTTGGCCAGGGACTTCTTGGTCCATTCTTTATACCCACCTGATTTCTTTGAAATACATTCAGCATAAACAAGTCAAGCAATGAAGCATTCTGAAGTGCTCAGATGTGCCCCTGTAACAGGATATGGCCAGAAAGGGCTATTGGGATCAGAATGGATGGAGAGGATCTGGCAAGTGAACGTTAGTTATTTAGTACTTTTATCACATTTTGTGGCCATGGGGGGGGCTATGGCAAAGAGACAGTATGGTTGGGCTGGGGACCATTATTTTTGTTTCTCAGCAAACTAAGCAAAAGGGTCAAGAAACAACAAGTGTGAATTGCAGCTCAGCTACATTGTCTGCACTGCCTAAACTGGAAGAAACTTTAACCCCTTCACACCTGAGAGACAGATATGGGTCTCTTTTTCAATTGACTTCTTTGTGAGGATGGGTTAAAGGAGCAACTGGGGCTATGTGATATAAGGGCAGTTTATTATGTCCTAAGAAAGTGGGGGTGCTGCAGCATTCTCCACCTCCTACTTCCAACATCTATGGCTCCCAACTACCCATAAGTATATTCTCAGGTTTGCAAAATAGTATCCATAGATTGGAGCGGGGCCCTCTAGGCCCTGTGCACCCACCCACCCACTTAGTGTAGTGCTCCCACTTTAGCATAAATAGTATGCATATGTGGTAGCATGGGCCTTCTGGGCCCTGTGCTCCCACCTACACATAAGTCCAGACACATAGCAGAGGCCTAGAGTCATTCCAAGCATCCCTCGCAATGCTTATTTACCAATATCTCAGTAACTGTAGCCATTATAGAAAAAATGATTTTGCAGATGTATTCATGACCTAGCCACATCCACACATGCTGCACTTAGTGAAAAATTTGTATCTTGAACCATTTTCAAGATATGGGTTCTAAAAGGCACCATGACTGCCACAATGCAATCATATGGGAAAATACACAACTTTGGAGTATTGTAATTCTAGAACCACAGTCATTATTTTTCTCCAAACCAACAAACAACACATATGTGACACAAGGGCTTGCCACCCTGCAAATTTCAGCTCAAAACTCCAAATTGTGTAGTGGCAGTGAGGTGACAAAGAAACCATGATTTTGGGGAGAGTACTGTCGCAAATTGTGAAGGTTATGCAAAATTTGCAAAAGAACCACGTGACACTTTTGCAATTTGTGAAAGTGTTGTACTCCTATTTGTGACAGTACAATTGGCTGTATCAAAATATGCATATTTCTGGGTCCTTTTGAAAAACACTAAAGCATGGGTGCTGTTCCTAGGACCCCATTTAGGTAAACACAACAGTTGGTGTTTACCTAGGGGCACTATTTTTTGAATTATAATGTTTTTCCTCCATCACTAACAGAAAACAAGATGGTGGTGGCACAACACTACTGAGGGCATTTGCAACACATAGGTACTTTTGCAATACTACAACTTGCTTTCATGTGGAAGATATATTTTTCCAATAGGATATAATGGGAAACTTTCAACTTTAATAACTTTTGAGCAGATTAATATTTTTTCACTAAACCTTTGAAAGGTACTTCCCTGACCCAATCCCCATATACCCTAAAAATTTCAAACCAGACAGACAAACCATTCGGGCTTTAGAGATGAGCAACAAATTTGAAAAAGTTAAGGATGTTTCACATTTTTTAACACTGCACAGCTCTGCAATCAAACATCCAACAGGAACGAACATTTCCAGATACAGAAATCTATGGTAGAATAACATGTATGCCAAAGTTCAGGCAAATCAGATAAACGGTTGCAAAGTTATTAAAGTTCAACAATTTGGGTTTAACGTAGAAGTGGCCATGCAACCCTAACTATACCTGCACTACTGTGCAGGGCTACAGTATATAAATATATATATATATATATATATAGATATATATACACACATACACACACACACAACCTATACATACTACCACTATATTAATGTGTTATTAACACATTAATAACACATTACTACCCAACACAATACAAACTACCCGAATAACACATATAACAAGACCCTTAATAACACATGTAGCAGTCCCCTTAATAATTAATGTAACAAGTCACCTTCTGGCTCATGGCTTTAAAGCTTGTTTGATCCCTTGATGACATTATTAACTTGTATACCACACTTTGCCATCCTTTATTCTGTCTCTTTCTCTATATATGATTTATAACATAGGTGATGACGTCCTAGTGATTTGAGATCATCACCTAACTGTCCAGTTATCAGAGCACATTCAGACAGTTCAGAACTAAATTTATTTTTCTGATTCATTTTTATTTATTGGACATTACTCCAACTGGGATAACCCCTTTGGATGCACCATCCCAATTTCATGAGTGTCCCATAGAAAAAATCAGCAAACAAAGGATAAACATAATCCAACCGGAATAGATATATACAGGTGAAAATATACAAGGACAAAAAAAAAAAACTGTAAAGATTAGTTAATTGTTGAAATAAATGACTGCTTGTAGTTCACAAATTAATTTAGGACCCATTTTATAAGTGGAATAATACCCTTTGCGTTATGCAGACATGTGCTGTGATATACAGACATCTTGGATGGTTGAAGGTACTGGGCACATGCCTCATGTCTCACAATACACCCAAAGTGCCCTTATATCAAAGAAGGGCCAGACAGCACAAAAGGTGTTATTCCTTGCATGCAGTATATATATGTACTGTATATGTATATATTATGCAGAGGAATTCAAATAACCGAAGGGAATAAACAGGGTTGATTGTATGTGTAACAACTGCACAGAAAATGTGAACAGAAAGCAACAAGAAAGCATAACTATATGTTTGTGGTGTGGAGGGCTTCAGGAAGGGCATACAGAGGTACTTCTCAAGGAAAGGATGGTGGCAAAGTAGAAATATTTGTCCGAAGAAGTGTTTAACATTGAAATATTTACAGGTTTCAGGAGAGGGTGGCATAGGCTTTCTGAAAACGTCTATGAAGTGGAAGGGGGATGTCAGTCAAGAATGAAGCTAAGGTGCTAACACGGGGCTCTGCCTAGACCTGACCAGTGGCAGACTGGCATGGCTAAGGTATGGACTGAACAGACATCAGGAACTGAAGGTTATTTTCTACCTGTGAAGTGTTATGTTTCAAATACTCCTAGCATTAGTGTGAAATACTGGCTGTTATAATATGCATACTTATTTCTTTACTGATCATTCCTGAAAATACAAAACTCTGCAGATATTGAGGTTTTATCCTGCAGCTGGGGCTGCAAGTTGGGACACAGTCCCTGACCCATTCAAAAATCCTGCCTTTTGTTTCTATCATTCTTTTCAATTTTCAGCATGCATTTAATATAATCCCTTTGTTAAATGTTACTAAAGTAATTACTGCTTGATACATAACAGCATGAAAGTTTTTGTTTTAGTATGGGCTTGGAGAGGGGAAAATGACTTACTGTGTCTAGGCAGGATTGGTGGAGGGATACTGAGATAAGAACCCTCTCTGTGTAGCAGGGTTGGTGACAGACATGTCCTTGAGGGTGCTTCAACATGCTTGCTCTTCTGGCGAGGTGGAATTGGTGGTGCTTGACGATAACTAGTATCTGGAAAAAAAAATCCAAGTTGCATCATTATCTGAATGTAAAAAAGCAAGGTATTTTTCCAACAATCAGATTAGTATGAGGGGGATATGGGATGGATATTATAAAAATATTTGCTATCTAATCAGTTCAGTCAGTATATAAATATATTTATCTGCGTGCTATCTGGATCTTCATACAGTAATTTTCTAGAATGTTTTGTCACATTCGGTATTTGTATTTCTAAAATGGGACTGATAAACAGAGCAACACAATTGGTTTTAAACAGTGTCATTTATTTATTTATTGAAATGTTCCACCAGGAAGGCACACTGAGCAAAAAGTCGCTCATCTCCTGGTGTGACCTGGGGGGGAGGGGATGGGGTAGAATTGGAATGAGACATTAAACATTCAAGTTACAAGATCAACATTAAAATACAGTTGTAAAGCAGGTGTTACAAACAGTGTTACAACAGTGTTGTGCATAACATGTAGAAAGAGTGGGTAACAATAATTGCCGAGTTAATAAGTAAACAAGTGCTTACATCATTTCACTTTATTCTTTAGTCCTGGTGTAGGTTATCAAATTATTCTATTTTGTCTTTGTAGCAATTATTAGTTGTATTATCAAATTTATGCAGTGAAGGTTGTGTGGAAATTGTGAACTTACTGTACTTCTCATGGATGGATTACAGGCACTAGGCAATGCCTCATACCTTATTATGCACATGAAGACATGCGGTAGTATAGCATAACCACACATCCTGTTGTCTGTTATTGCTTTGAAATGTACAGAATCACATATCATGATGCACTTTGTATCCCAGCACTGCAGCCATATTATAATGTGCATAGGGCTTATGGATAAGATATTGTATTGTACATCATGCACATAGACCATTCTGTTTTTGTATCTGATGGAGAAATTAGGACCCTGCTCCCCATTCAGTTATATTCTAGAAATCAGTGTGTGCAATATTTACACAGTATATCTAGTTATCTATCTATAAATATATAGAGAATATTATATACACACAGGTTCAGATATTCAAAAGAGTTGCTCATGGTGCAACAGTAGCCATGCGCAACCCTGATACACCCTGGTGCGATATTTAAAAGGTGATTGTGCCTGGCACAAATCCCGATGCACCAGAGTGCATCAGCAATGTATGCACCGCAGGTGGGGGCGATACCCATGCATACTCCGTACATCCCGATATTCAGCCGGGAAGTGCTGAGTCCATGCATGCACAACCCCCACGGCGCCCGCACACAGGTGAGCCAAAAAAAAAAAAAGGAACATGAGCACACTACAGATGAGCTGCCATGTTGTAGGGCGCAACATGGCAGCTGCCACCTGTGGGTCACCACTTGAGCTCCAGCTGCACCTCTATGGCACCACCCTCATACTCGATTGCAGGCATTTGTAATAATAAAATAACGTCCTATCTCCCTGGTGGTCCAGTGGACCGCTGTCAGCCCGATTGCAGCTGACAGCCCCTGACTGGGGGGAGTGGGGCAGTGGGGCCCAGTGGGTGGGTGCGGAGGGGGGGTACCACTGGACCACCAGGGATATTTGACTTCATTTTTTTTAATACAAATGCCCATGATTGGGCTGCCAGCAGTCCACTGGACTACCAGGGAGATAGGACTTTATTTGTTTATACCTATGCTCACTACTGGGCTGCGAGCAGCCCACTGGACCACCAGGGAGATAGGACTTAATTTTATTATTACAAATGCCTGCGTTTGGGCTGTGAGTGGTCCACTGGACCACCAGGGAGATAGGACTTAATTTTATTATTACAAATGCCCACGATTGGGCTGCGAGCAGTCCACCAGACCACCAGGGCGATAGGACTTTATTTTATCATTACAAATGCCCACAATCGAGCTGTGGGGCACATTGCTGCGCTGTGCAGGGGGGGGCATCGGTCCCCGATGGCTGCTGCCTGGCAGGGCGCCGGGTGCAAGTCGCTGGGGATCAGTGCACCTGCATGCAAATGGGGCCATAATGATATGCAAATAGACCCATTTGTGTCTTGCATACATTATGGACCCATTTGCATGTGCACATTTGAATATCACGGTTGTTGTGCTAGCGCATCCCCCTGCTCCACTCTGGTCACTTGCACTGGCGCAGTGCCACTGCGCCATGTGCACTGTGGGTGGCCAGGGTGCAATATTCAACAATGCTGTGCCATGGTGGAGCTCCATTGAATATCACCCAGTCAACGCCCCTGCACAGCCAAGTTGCTCTGCACCCAGACTTATGCCACAGCCTAGCACAGTCTGAGTATCCAGGCCACAGTATATATAAGTGTATACATTATATTTGTATACAGTATGTATATGTGTATATATATATATATATATATATATATATATGTATATTAGAGGCAAAAAACTCTGTTTAATGCATTAGTTAGGGTTGTTTCACAGCGACAAAAGTGAGGAAATTTGATGTTAGGGTTGGAAACCCCTTGGACCCTGCCCACCCCCAAAGCGGCATTGGGGTGTGCATTGGGGTCGACAGCTAACTCTTACCCCATCACATGTGTAAAGCAGCAGAAGTATGGGAGAATGGGGTGAGAGTTAGGACCGACGACCAATGCACACCCCAATGCCGGTTGGGGTGGGGGGTCCAAGGGGTTTTCAACCCAACACAGAATTTCCTCACTTTTGTCGCAGGAAACAACCCTAACCAATGCATTAAACAGAGTTTTTTGGCTCTAATTTCCCTTCTTTTTAAGAATGATAACTAGAAATAGTGAATGTAATGCAGCAGCGGGAAGGGCCCCGCGCTCCCGCCGCATGATGTCTTGTGGCATAGTAACAGGAACAGCAACACAAACAGAAGTGCTAACAGTGGCGCACATGGCAATGCAAGCGTGAATGAGAACAGAAAGGGCAACTCACACAGTGGCGTAGACGGGAACGGTCTGCCACGTAATGTCTTGTCACATAGTAACATGGTGCCTGCAGACGGAAATGTCAATGGGCATGGTGACGCAAAGTGAAACAGAAAGAGAAACAGTACTGTAGACACAAATGGCAAAAAATAACAGAAACGCAAGCACAAATGAAAACGCAAAGGATAACGCACATGGTGGCGTACACGTCAACGGTAAGTGAAACAGATACGGAACCGCAAGCAGAAAGGATAACGTTAACAGTAATGTAAGCGCACAAGCTGGTTTTCCCCAAAACCTGCATAGAGAAAGACAGTGAGTACAAAGAATGTATGTTAATAATGGGTATCGGAGCAGAAAATGAGGACTTGGAATACTAAATAGGTTATATCTCAGGAACTGTATGACATAGAAAAAAAATTTAAAAGTCATATGATTTATGACTGTCCTGGCTAGTTTTCTACTTAGCCCCCATTAAGGGGCTAAGTATTTTTCTGACGAAAAGTCCGTATCTCGCACCGTTTCTGAGATACGGGCCCTGAAAGGTGCGGCAAACGCTGTAATGTTATCCTATGGGAAAAAAAGAGACGTTCGGAGCACCATAACTTTGCTTCCCTGTAATATTGTTTCACCAAACCACTGAAAGGCACATCTGTGGGCTGTTGACTGTCTTCCCTCCATATTTCAGGAAAAAAGACCAAACCGTTATTTTGCAGCAGGGTGCCAAAAGATTCCTGTACTGCGTTGGGCGCTGTAATGTTATCCTATGGGAAAAAACATCAACTTTGGAGTGCCGTAACTTTGCTGCCATGTAATATTTTTTCAGCACAACACTGAAAGGCACATCTGTGAGATGTTGGCTGTGTTCCCTCCAAATTTCAGCCCAAAACTCCCAACTGTTCTTTTGCAGCGCAGTGCCAAAGAATTGCTGTCATTTTCCCACAGACTAGAAAACTACTGTCGCAATTTGCGAAAGCTTTCACCAAAATTTGAGACACTTTCATGAGTACAAAAGTACTTTGTGAAAGTACTTTTTTCAGAAATTTGAAAAACATATTTATGGGGTGTTTTACCCCAGAATAAAGACATGGCTAGCATCCTCAGGGTCCGACTAGGTGAATACAAAAAGAATTAGGTTGCTAGAGGGTCCCAAATTTAAAAGCCAAGCATTTTTCTGATCACCAACTGAAAACAAAATGGTGGATTTGCGAAAGTAACAGGCCCATTTGCGAAAGCAAAAATGCATTTGTGACACTGTCGAGCTTTTTGTTAACTTTTCCCATTGACTCATAATGGGAAATTGTTTTTTGAATAAATTTTGAACCGTTTAATATTTTTTCACCAAATCTTTGAAAGACACATTGGGGACCCTGGCCGCACGTTCCCTGAAGATTTTGGGCCAGTCGCGCAAACCGTGCGACCTGTACACGCGACCGTAGAATTCCAGAAAAAGCGTAAACAAGCGCAAAGATCATGCTTAATAACTCTGCAGCTGTGTATCCAACTGATACGAAACTTGGCAGATCCCAAGGCCTATGGTTCTTGATCAGGTATTCCAAATTTCAGCCAAATCCGTCAAACAGTTGCAAAGTTATTAAGGTGCAAAAGTTTGAGTTTAACATAGAAATGGCTCCTCAACCCTAACTAAGGTAGCACTACCGTGCTACCATAATGTATATGTATGTGCAGTAGCACAAGTATAGTTAGGGTTGGACAGGTGTCTCAATGTTAAACCCCAGTCTGTACACCTTAATAACGTTGGTGGTGTTTGACAAACTTGGCTCAGATTTGGCATGCTTGGTCAAGGGAACAGGTTCTTGAGATGTGGTACATTTTATGATGACTGCTTATACAGATTCCAAGATCCTGATGCATCTCAAATACACAAAAAGCATTACTTTTGTCCCTTTTTGGCAGATTTTTGCTCTCATCTACAGCCTAGATTACATCAAATTTTGTTCCAAAACTTTCAGGGCTGTGGGAGTTTGTCCAAAGATGTGCCTTTTGAAGGTTTTAAAAAAAATATTTATCGGTTCCAGAGTTATAAGGCTTTGAAATATGGCTTCTGAGCATGCTCAGTAGTGTTTCAAGATAACCCTTTGATGCAGCACATACATTTACCTTTGCAAGCCATTTTTCTTACGCAAAATTAGTATTTTTCGTGTCACTAAGAAAAATATTTATGTTGTAATTTTAGCCATCTTGTTTTTTTCTGGCAATAAAACATTGGAAAATATAAAAAAATGAGTTATTTGAAAAAAAAAACATTTCAAACTTGTCAAACAGGACATGTTAAACAATATTCTGTTGCTCGTTTTTCTAAAAATGAACCAGAAATACCATGTTGGGACTTTAGCAGTCAATTTACTGAAATGGCTGATTTATGTGTCACGATCTGTGAATGTTTCTGTCGCACATTTAAAGGGACACTGTCAACCCTTTCTCCATGGGAATACAAGCAAGGGAAATGGAAGTATACGGAAAGGGTGGAAGGTAGTCCTGCTAAATGCCAGGAGCTTAGGCAATAAAATGCCTGTGCTCCAAATGATGCTGAGGGAGAGGTGGATGTGGCAGCAGTCACTGAGACCTGGGCCACCACAGGGCATGACTGGTACCTGAACCTGGAGGGTTACATCATGTTCAGGAAGGACAGTGGGGAGGGAAGGGGAGGAGGGGTATCAATAATAGTCAAAAACTGCATAGGCATAGGAGGAGTGGAGGAGCTGGAGGGAACTGTGGAGGCAATTTGGGTCACCTTGATAACAAGGGGGGGCAAGACAGTAAAATTAGAAGTGGTGTATAGACCGTCCACGCTGGCAGAGGAGCTGGAGGAGAGTCTGGTGGCAGATTTGGGGAGATGCTGCAGTTTGGGCAGGGGAAGGGTGGTTGTGTCGGGGGACTTAAACATGCCAGGAATGGACTGGAAGACTATGACATCCTCATTGGCCAGGGAACAGAGGTTGTTGGATGTCTTTCAGGATACGTTCCTGACTCAGCAGGTGGGGAAACCAACCAGGGAGGCACGGATCCTGGATGTGGTCCTGGCAGACAGTGACCAGATTGGGAGCCTGGAGGTAAAGGACCCATTGGCAGAGAGTGACCATGCCACGGTCTGGTTCTGCCTGAACCTAGGAGGGGTAGAAGGCTGCACAAAGATGGAGGTAACTGACTTCAGGGGGGCGGATTTCAAAGAAATGGGAAGGATCCTTAAGAAGCATTTGGATGGGATTGGGCCAGACATGAATGCTGATGGTAGATGGAAAATCATCAGGATGGGGGTGTAGGATGCTACCAGCACCTGTACAAGAGCAAGACAAAAATGTGGTAGGGCCCGTAAATGCTGCTGGTGGACCAGAGAGGTTCAGGAGGTGGTGAGGGGAAAGAAGGTGGCTCATAGGCATTTCAAGTGCTCAAGGAGTGAAAGGGATCTAGGGGAGTATGAGCTGATGGCCAGAAGGGCCACTAGAGTGGTGAGGGTGGCTAAGGCAAGGAAGGAGTAGAACCTGGCCAGAGAAATTAGGAGAGGGAACAAAGGGTTCTTTAGATACAGCAGGGAAAAGCGGAGGTTGAAGGGGTAGACTAGCAGGATTAAAACAGGAGAGGGATGGGCACAAGACCCGGGGGAGCAGGCTGAGGTACTAAATGAGTATTTGCATCAGTTTTCATGAAGGAAAATGGGGGGAGATGCATCATACATGGTAGGAGATGGTGAAACTGAGGGGGAGGGACCCTTAACTATCAGTGGGTCTGGGGAGAGGGGGGCCATCACTGGTAGGAGAGGGAAGGCAAAACAGGGGGACGAGGTAGCAGAGGTGTAAATCACAGCAGAGAGTGTGAGGGAAGCCCTCAGGTCCCTTAAGACAGAGAAAGCACCTGGACATGATAAATTACATCCCAGGGTGCTGAAGGAACTGGCGGATGTCCTGGAAAAACCCCTGGCAGAGCTTTTCAGCATCTCTCTGAGGATAGGGTGGGTGTTCCAGGACTGGAAGGTGGTGCATATAGTGCCTATCCACAAGGGGGGATCAAGGGAGGTGGCAGGGAACTACAGGCCCATCAGCCTGACATCAGTTGTGGGCTAGGTGATGGATGACATTGTCAAGGAGAGGCTGGGGGGGACCTGGGAACATCGGAGTGCCTGGACGATAGGCAGCATGGATTTATCCCAGTGAAATTGTGTCAGACAAACCTTGTGGAGTTCTATGACTGGGTGATAAGTGCCTTGGACCTGGGTAGACTGGTGGATGTCCTCTTTCTTGACTTCAGCAAGGCGTTTGACTCTGTTCCTCATGGGGGCCTGTTGGATAAGCTGGGAGAAATGGGAGCGGGGAACCAGATGATCAGATGGATAGGAAATTGGCTCCAGGACCAGACCCAGAGGGTTGTGGTTGGTGGGATAGTCTCATCTCCAAGGAAGGTCATTAGTGGGGTTCCCCAGGGATCAGTCCTTGGGCCCCTCCTGTTCAACGCCTACATCTCTGACATAAGAAAGGGTATCAGGAGTGAGATGAGTCTCTTTGCAGATGACTAAAAACTGGGGCCAGTGGTGGACGGGGAGGAGGGGAAGGTGGCCCTACAGGGGGACCTGGAGGCTCTGGAAAGGTGGTCTAGAAAGTGGAAGCTGAGGTTCAATGTAGGGAAATGCAAGGCACTGCACCTGGGAGCCAGAAACCCGGGCCAAGTGTACACCCTTAGTGGGGAATGTTACAAGTCTCAATGGCTGAGAGGGACCTGGGGGTGGTGGTGGATGTCAAGATGAACAACTCTGAGACTTGTAGGAGGGAGTGGCCAAGGCCAACAGGATGCTGGGATGCATCACTAGGGGGATCACCTCCAGAAGGAGGGAAGTGATACTCCCTCTGTATAATGCTTGGTGAGGCCACACCTGGAGTACTGCATGCAGTTTTGGAGGCCACACTTAAAGAGGGACATTGAACTCCTGGAGATGGTCCAGAGGAGGGCAACCAAAATGATCTGGGGCTTGGGGGACAGAACCTATGGGGACAGGCTCAAAGAGCTAAATATGTACACATTGAAAGAGAAGAGACCGGGGGGACATGATAGAGGTCTTCAGGTACATGAAGGGGGTAAATAGGGGAGGAGCAGTCAAGGTGGTCTGAAGGAAGGGGGGCAACTAGAGGGCATGGGTGGAAGCTGGAGGGGGGAGATTCAGGGGAGAAAGAAGGAGGTGCTACTTCACTGAGAGGGTGGTGGAGCCATGGAATGTGCTGCCCAGGGGGCTGGAGGAGGCAGAGATGGTGGAGGGGTTCAAGAGTGGGTGGGACAGGTACAGGGGAAGAATTCTGAAAGCAAAGTCCTGTGCAGCGAGAATATCCGGGACTGGGAAGGAAGAAACCAGAGAGGGCGAGGGGGGGGCAGCAAGGTCAGCTCCCAGGGTGGGGACTGACCAAACGAGCAGACATGAAAGACCATTAGGCCTATTCTGCTGGCATTTTAGTATGTTAGTATGTTAGTAACCCCTTTAGGCCTCACATTTCCCAAATTTAAAAAACACATGTTATGATTACTCACATTCTGTAGAGATTGCTGATGTAACTTGTTGTTTGATTCTGATTCCTTTTTTCTTTTAAAAACTGAAATACAGACTGCCCACCATACTAGTGTTACCACACTAAAACATGCTTGTTTGCATTTCATGATCAACTCCAACTGCATCTTTCCTGGACTTGAGAACACACCCAGCACCATATAGTCAGTCAAGATGCAGCAGCAGGAGAGGAAACTATTGCACCAGGGTGAATGCAGGGTGAATGCACTGTTTGTGGTTGATTGTCATGTTCAGAAAGTATGCAACACAGGTGGATCAAGGATTTGAAACAAAACATTGCTGGTTATAATTACACCATTTGTATGCATTTCAAGTTCTACTAAGAAAGGAAGCATATATAACAACCAGCAGCATCAATGAATTTTAGAGAGGGTACGCAATCATAAAATGTGGGTTTTCAGCTTGAAATCATATGATGCAGTAAGGGTTGGCAGTGTCCCTTTAAGTGCAATACTAAAATTTGTGACACTAAAATTTTCCATGTGCACCAAAAATAGAATTCTTCAGTCACCCTTAAATATGCAAACCAAGAGTTCCATTTCTGGTGCCCAAGAAAAATTATTTTCTTGGGTCACACTTAAATGTTCAACACAAGAATTCCATTTTAGTGCGCACACAAAAAAAATCGTGTCTCACATACTTTTGTTCATAATTTGGCACCTTCAAATATTCTAGTCCAACTCTCTGAATATAAAGTTTACATGACCCTACCTCATCAACAAGCATGGTGGGAATTTTCAAGTGCAGGTCAAAAGGTGATTTTGCAGTCCTTCTATGAAACACCTTTTGGGTGTGATTTAACACACTCTAGTAGTAGTAGTAGTAGTAGACATTACTTCTTTTGGGCACCTCCCCTGAAGGCTCAGGGCACCCTTTCAAAATATAAACTGACAGACAGCATGTAAATAAACAAACAACTCTACAAAATAAAATAAATACATCTACTAATATATAAATAATTACTATCTGTCAAAGCACTAAAACTCCTTGTCATATTCAGTTCAGTTATCAATTAGAGCCCGAAGGCTTGTTGAAAATAAAAAGATTTACATTTTCTTTTAAGTATCTCTAATGAGGGCACTTCCTGCATGTACCCCAGCAAAGAATTCCAAAGGATTGGGGCAGCCACTTCGAAAGCCTGATTCCTGAAAGGCTTGAATCTTGCTCTGGGGACCTCCAGGATAGCTTCTTCTGCTGACTGGAGAGAGCAACCCAGTGTGTAGGGATGCAGGAGCTCCCTAAGGTAGCCCAGACCAACCCATGCAGGGTCTTATAGGTCAACAGACCTATTTTAAAGGAGATGCCCCAGTGCACCAGAAGCTAATGTAGTTCGTACAGTAATGGTGTAATATGACAGGACTTCAAAAGGCCCATCAATAGCCATGCCACAGAGCTCTGCAACAGCTGTAGGTGCTGCATCACAACCCCTCTGACCCAGAGGTAGAGTGCATTGCAGTAGTCAAGCCTCAAGGTAACAGATCCATGTGCTAATATGGCCAGATCATATTTGGGATAAGGGATTTTCAAACTTTCAAACTTTATTGGATTTCAAATTGAGATAAAAAATATCTCTTTGGCAATTGAATCCGACATTTAACATAACATCACATAAACACACATACATACACAATTTCAGTTTTAAATAATATTGATTCATTTAAATTATGACACAAACCTAAATGTCAATAATTTATCCATAACAATTACAGTGTTTACTATATAAAGTCATTAAAAAAGACTTAAAATGATTAAATGGTAGCAATACTGTGCATTTCAACCTTTTAGATACTTGTTCCCAAGTTTTAGGCACTAAATTTGAAATTGTTTTATCAACAAATTTTGTTCTAGTTCTAGATCTAGTAAAACTTTTCTGGACAGAAGATCTTAAGTTATGTTGATTCTGTATTCTTATTTGCAATATATTTAGCAAAAAAAATAGGCAATGACTGTTGTACAAACTTATACACGAGTAAATTCCAATGATAGTCCTCCTATCAAACAATGAAAGGAAACCTGAATTTTGATATAACACACAGCAATGAGTTCTAAATGGAAGGTTTGTTACAAATCTCAATGCACTATTAAAGATGACATCCAAAGAACACAGCAATGATTTTTTTGTATTTTTGCAAATTATGTCACCATAATCTAATATTGGTAAGAATAAGACAGAAACCAATAATTTCTGAATCTTTAGATTAAAGAGAGTTCTATCCCTATAAAAGAAACTTAGAAGTCTCTTTAGTCTCATTGATATAGACATTATATGCATTTCAAAAGTCATGTTTTGTCTATTATAACTCCTAAATATTTATAGGAGTCTACTCTTTTTATGTTAATTGCTGACAAAAATCTAAGTTCTTTTACAGTAAAATCTTTAAGATATTTTTACCAAATAACATTCACTGTGTTTTTTTTATTCAAAAGCAATCTCAAATTAACAAATTCTCTTTGTATTTTATTAAAATCTTGTTGCAAAACAACCATTGCTGTATCCACATCATCACTCCTAGTATACAAAATAGAATTTAATTTGGGTGATATTTCGCAGATGGTAGAAACCATTCCAGACAGCAGCTGACACCTGCACATCTAGTGTCAACTCACTGTCCAGAAAGATGCCTAAATTCCTCACCTTAGCAGAGGCTCCGAGTTTGGTTGAACCAACAAAAACTCTAAATCCTCTCCAGGGGCCCCATTCCCCCCCTTGGCCCTGTTCCACCACCAATATTTTAGCCTGAACCAGTTTGATGATGTCCATGTCTGGATCTTGGACAAGCACTTGTTCAGCATATCAGCCGCATCTGATCTTCCCAATGTTAAAGACAGGTACAGCTGCATATCATTGGCATAGCAAGGAAACCACAGCCCATACCATTTTATGACCTCACCCAGGGCAGCATATACACTGTGAATAACATGGAGTAAAGGACAGAGCCTTGGGGCACTGTACCAGACAGGGTCATTGGGCCTGAGATATAATTCCCCAGAACCACCCTCTGAGATCTGTCCTGGAGGAAGGACTCAAGCCAGCCAATGACCTACCCAGTGAGTTCAACATACTCCCTCAGTCTGTTCAACAACACCCCATGATCCACAGTGTCAAATGCTGATGACAGATTGAGGAGAACAAGAATCAAATGCTCTCCTCTATCCCTCACGCTGAGCAGGTCGGTCAACAGCTGTACTAATGTGGTCTCCATGCTATGCATCACTGTAAACCTGGACAGGAATGGCTTGCAAAGCTGGAAGACCATGAGGTGATTCTCAAGCTGTTGTGCAACCACCTTCTTAAGAATGTTGCCTAGAAAGTAAAGGTTTGAGACAGGTAAGTAATCTGCCTAGATGTTGGGTCCAAAGAAGGTTTTTTCAACAGAGGATTCACCAGAGCCTGTTTTAGGGTCTCAGGGGAAAATCCCTGTCACTAAGGAATACCCAACAATCTCAGCAAAAACTGGGCCCAGAGCTCCAGTGCAATCACTTCAGGCCTGGGTCCAGGCTGCAGAAAGTTGGTTTCAGCAGTGAAATCACCCAACTGACCTCAGCCATCATCACCAGTTGGAATTCTCCCCAGGGAAACTGAATGCATCCATCCCCCAAGCCCCGACCCTGTTGGAAGATGACAATCTGACTGGAGAAATCCCAGCCTTAACATAGGACACTCTGTCCAAGAAGTACTGAGTGAATTCCTCACATTTCTGAGCTGAAAATGCTCTAATGGGTTCCAGACAGGTTGGATGTAAAAGGCTGTCCACAGTCTGAAAGAGCTGACCCAGCCAGTTCTTCCCAGCTGCAATCATCCTGGACATAAAAGTTGCCTTTTTTCGGGTGATTGCATTCTGATACTCAACATAGTGAGCCATTAGAACCAGCCTGTCCTCCTGGATCCTGATTTTTCTCCAACACCTCTTTAACCTCCACCCACTAGTTTTCAGCACTCTCAGCTCATCATCAAACCACGGCAAGACAAGAGTCGAAACCAGCGGGCGTACACAGGCTAGCACCGGATAGTCTGAGGCTCCCATGACAGCCCTATTATAGGCCACAACTGCCTCCTCCAGACCCTCTGTGCAAGCCTCCAGCACAGACAAAATGTCCAGTTCTGCCATCAGTCCTTAGCCCTTTTAAAGGGCAAAACTGTACCATTTCCACAGGGGAAGGGACAATAGGGGAGCGCTAAAGCTAGTGACAAAGTTCATGATGTGCAGTCAGAAATGTAAAACTAAAGGTCTTTTACCATTAGCTTAGCAAGATGGCCAATACTTGTATCATGAGCTCTGAATTCTTGCGTTGCACAATTAAGTACAGCCCATGCATTTTTTGTGTGCATCAGAAATGGAATTCTTGGGTTACATATTTAAGTGAGACTGAAGAATGTTTTGTGTGCACCAAAAATGCTTGTTATTTTCTGCCAGATTATTTCTTTGGTACCATATTCAAGTGAGAAGCAAGAATTTTTCATGCAAAGTAAAAAAAAAAAACAGTTTGGGGGTTGGGCAGAGATTTTGATATGGGGATTAATAATTCTTTGGTCACACATTAAGTGTGGCCCAAGAATGCTTTGAGTGAACTTTAAAAAAAAAACAACAGTTTTTGAGCTGGATGGAGATTTTGCTATGAGAATGAAGAGTTCTTTAGTTGAGAACCAAGAATTTTTTTATGCAAACTTAAAATTCTTGTTTTTGAACAGTTGAATATTTTTATGTGCGATCTAAGAATTTTTAGACTACATATTAAGTACAATAGTGCAATACTGGCTCACAGTATAAAAATGCTGACTGTCTGGTGCAATGTTTTTGTGTTTTATATACTGTTTCTCATAACGTGGCTGTTTAACAATATTTTAGCCCCAGATTTTGACTGTACTGTTTACATTACCCTACCTCATGAACAAGTAAGGTGATTTTGTGGATGCTCTGCAAAGCCACTGTTTGGAGGTATTTGACATATTCTAGCCACCAAGTTCATGATATTGGATCAAACTGTCAAACAAAATATTATAAAGAAACACTGTGTACAGGGCTATCCTTTGGCTCAGCAGGTAGTGCATTGTGATCCTATGCCAGTAAGCTAAGCTTGGAGTCTAGTTCAGTGAGCCATCTAGATTGGCCAAAACTGTGGGGAAGGTGCTGCCATGTAGCACCACCCCCAGCCTTGGGAAAGATGGTGCAGTGTTGGGCATATGGGTAACAAGTGACCATATAGTGAAGTGAAGTCTTCTTTTGGCTTAGGACCCAGAGGCCCCTGCACCCAGAGCTGCATGTAAGTGCAGTGCCCATAGGGGCCTGCACTTACACAGCCAGACGGACTCTTGGCCCTGTGTGTCTTCATATGTAGCCACATGGATACACAGTGCTTCCAAAGACCCTGAGACAGCCCCACAAATTGTTTGCTTTGATTGCTGACCTGAAGGACCTGCATGAATGAGGATATGATTCCATCATCTCAAAAAGAAAGGAAATTTGTTGTAAACAGCTGCATTTATGCATCAGTTAGGGTTCAACTTAACACTACAAAAGTAGGGAAATGTGGTATTAGGGTTTCCTACCCTAACTCCCACTTAAGCAGCAAAAGGACAAGACTGCAGAAGTGACCACAGACAGCTACCATCAGGGAACACATTTAATATACAACTGTTTCTAGATGACAGACATGCAGTAGTACTGAATGGTAGCACTAGGGTGGTTAAGTGACATGTTCAGAGTGACACAGTATGCAAGTGGAGGTTGTGGAAATCAACCCAGGTCTGCTGGAGGTACCAAGCTCATCTGCAGCTTGTTACTCTATCCTCTAGACTAAACTGCCTTCACCCACTAGATGGCACTACCTGCCTAATGGCAGATTCATGTGCCACAGCTGAGCCCCATTGGGGAGGAAGTTCCCTGGCCCCTCCACAGGGGCAGCTGTGATACCAGACCGGGTGGCCTTCCCATCCCAGACTGGGAAATGCTGCCATTAGCAGCACCATCTCCCAGCCTGGGCACATACTCCACATACCCAAGCCTGTTCCTGGACATGGATCTCCAGCTGCACTGCCACAAAGCCATCATGCAGACTGATGGTGCTAGACTGATTTTGATTGAATGAAGACTGTTTGGTAGAGACTGTATCCTAATCATAGATCATAAACCAGTGTTAAAAATTATATATATTAAGACTGGAATTCTTGCCTTGGTTTGTGCAATATGCTGAAGCAACAATGGATCTTATCATCTCACTGGTTCAAGGGATAGGTGAACTAATTCTTGAAAAAATCCCCCCCGCCCTGAACTGGCCAGTTTGAATTTTTTGAGCCTGTTCAACTTGCTCAAGTAAAACTGGCTCTAATGACTCAAAATGGAATGAAGCAATGTTCAAAATAAGAAATGGAATAGAACAAGCCCAGTGTCCCTGCAGAAGTGCTCTGTACTACTATGCCAGCAATCAGGGTTCGGAAGTATACTCAGGAGCTCTTATCTATGCAGACTACCACTGGGGGTAGTGCTGCTACTGTCAACATGATCCAACCTGGAGAGGGAAGCACTGGATCTCTCCACCACAGCATGTCCTTATAGTGGACCAGGGAACTTGCTCCCACACATGGCTTAGGCAGTGGCACCATAGCTGCATACACATAATACCTGAGATGGCTGTGTTTAGTGTTTGACAGGAGTGTGCATGAAGGGTCAAAACAGGGAAAAAAAGTACTATTTCTATGACAGTCACTGATACTCACTGAGTTGTCTGTTGTGTTGCAGTTGCTGGGACTTGGAGGTTACCAAAGAGCAGACTTTAGGGTTGGGTGTGCAGTGGTTAGGGAACAAAACAGTATATGAAAAAAAAGGGGAGTGTTTTTATAAGAATAAAATCATGATAGTAACATTGGTGTATATAATGATTGATTGATTGATTGAATATGCTTGTTTATTTTAAATTCGGTGACTGGGATAGGCACACTGAACCGGAGCTCCTTTCCATGTATGGAGGCGATATAACAGGGAGTGTCAGTGATACAGCAATAACGAATATAGTGATAAAAATGGGTGCATGTTCATGAACAATAAAAGTAAGGTACAACTAATAAACTATAGACAAATAAAAAATAACAATGCAGAAAGTGTGCAAAGTACATAGGTTATGGGAGTAGAAAACATGAGAGCTGGGCAGTAAGCTGTCTACATATGATAAGACATATGTAACAGAATTATGGTGGTGTAAAATTCAAATTACGCAATGGCAAGAAAATTTCTTGGGCTCTGACTGGGCAGTGGCCACTTTCATCAGTGATGTTACCTGAGCATAAAATCACTGTATCAAGGTCCAGCAACCACATGACCTGCTCACGTTTCCCACTAGCAGAGATCACTACACCATCTCTAAAATGAACTCCCTCCCTCCCTCCCACCATCTTGCAGTGTGTACCCCACCAAACAGAAAAACACAAAATCTCTTTAAAGAAATTTACAGCTAACTGTGCTTAGTGCCCCTGTAAAACCATTTTATCCTGCAATTAAGTCAAACCGCTCCACTGAGTGGCTTCATGAAGACCACACACGTAGCTAACACAGGTTTCAAAAGTCACACATGTGGAGATCACATGATGCCTGAAGATGGATGGTAGCTTAGCTCTGGAGCTCCCACTTCACTGCTTCAATTTTGTTTCACTTCTACTATAATACTACTTAAACCAGAAGATAACCCTTAATCTTGACAGCCAACTACTTGCTGTTTCTGGCATAACGTTTTTAATATCTTGCTGGGCTCACTCCATGAAGGATGGATGCAGATATGCAACAGGCCCCTTCAAAACACACGCCGCCTGCCTCTCTGGAGAAGGCCTTTAAAAAATCTAAACCTCAGTCAGCTCATACTTCCCGGCAGATTGGCCTCTCAGCACCTGCGATACCTCTCACCGAAGACTGCTTCCTGCAAGAACTTCAACCTTTCCCGGAGACCCTCACAGACATCTCAGCTGAAATAAAATCTTTAAGGCCTGACATGACCAACATGGGCAGGAGACTCAGAGTCTCTTGAGAGGTGGCAGGAGAAAACAGACCCCAAAATCGCCAGATTGCTGCAACAAATAATCATACTTCAACTGAAACCTGAAGTCCTGGAGGGCCGCAGTCGCAGGAACAACCTTCTCATTTCTGGTCTACCAGAAGCCAAAGAAGGATCCTCTACAGTAACCTTTATCCAGAAATTTCTTGCTAAGGTGGTCGTGCCCTCACCTTTAAACACAGTTTATCAGATCGAAAGGGCTTATAGATCTTTGTGCCCAAAACCTCCAGCCGGAGCCCCCCCAAGACCCATCATATTAAAGTTTTTGAGCTACCCTGAGAAACAACATGTCCTGACCAAAGCGAGAGAGCTACTGTCCATCTGTTGGGAGGGGAAACCTCTCCATATTTCCCAGAACTTGCCAAGTGAAACTCAACAGAAAAGGGCAGCATTTCATCCTGCTGTCAATAAGCTGATTGCAGCAGGATTTAAGTTTAAAATGCTCTACCTGGCTAGATTGCAAACTTTTGTTGATGGCCAATGGCTCACCTTTGATTCACCCAATCAAGCTACGAAGGATCTCAAGGCCAGACTACCTGACCTATTTAAAGCACCATGACTGTTTACTGATATCCAGTCTCTGATTAATGTCTAGTTGCTTAAAGTACCTGATTTGTTTGTTGTTTGCCTTTTTCTTGCTCTGTGGTCACAGATGTACATCCCGGTGGTGTCTTCGTGTGCCTGGCCATCGGCTGGGGTAATTGCCTCCTGGTTCATTCGTACTCCTGGTGGTGGCATCATGGAGCACCTTAGCTGCAGCCTATTTTTGATTTTTGGCCTATTGGGTCTTGCTTCCTTTAGCTCCTGGAACCTTAGGGATTAGGCAAGGGTCCAGGAGGACAGTGAGGAGTGTGGTACCACTTCCAGTCCACCTCTCTTTCAGGTCCTGACTTTCTAGGCCTGAACTCCACTGCAGGGGCTGTACTTGGAGAACTTAACTTGAGCACTCCCTTCACCTGTTTTAATCATACTCGTTATGGCAGGTAGTAGAGCCTTACTCGCCCTTTTCTTTTATCATTTTGTCCTGCCACTCCGAGAGCCCTCTTAGACTTCTATACTGTTGGAGTGTTTGGAGCCCAGACCTCATAAATCACAGATCTGCTTCTCATGGATTTACCCTCTCCCCTAGTTGGTTTACTGCATCATTTTGCCAGTAGTGTGGCTAGTCTTTAGCTTGTTTAGTTGTTCCTTCAGTTATACTAGGGGAGATTGCCAAAATTTGTTCATTTAAAATTTGGGTATAAGTAGATTTAATTGTGTTCCATCAATCCTGATAACTCAAGAGTATTTGGGTGGGCGATAATAACCATAGGGCGATCAGTTGCATTGTTTACATATATTTTTATGTTTGATCTCGAATGGGAGGTGGGGGGGCTCCAGTATACAGCTGGGATATACCTACTATTGATGGATTTATGGAGGGAGGCTGCTCCTTTTTTTAACAAGATGTTATTTGATTGTTTTTCATTCTATTAATAAGGTTTGTTATTTGGAAAATTCCCTTGGGGTACTACTGCACCTTTCTTTTGATGCCTTCTTGGGGTTTTGCTGTGTTTATATACCTCTGGCGAATTATGAAATATTGCCTCAGCGGGACTTCCATTACCTTCATCAGGAACAAGGATTTATTGGGGGTGTGGGCATTCTGGGGGCCTTCTATGGTTTATGCCTTGTTCTGGCTGTTTTTGGAACAGGACCTTGTAAAAAGTTCACTGTTTGTAGTTGCTTGGGTTGGGGGTTCATGGGATGTTTGGACTTACCCTACATTATATCTGTGTCTTCAGGGAATTTATGTAGATAACAGTGATTTTGTATGGGGGTTTACATTTGGATCAAAATTGGGAGAAGGGGGTTGGGGGTGAGGGGGTTGAAGTCTGGTTCCCTAGTCTACCATTATGTGTATAGTGGGGCGGGAGTGGTTCATCAATGATTTACTGACATTGTTTTCACCAGCGACTGCACATAATTGGGAGGGGAAGAGGGCTTCTTTTCCAATTCACAATGGGGAGAACTGATGAAAGTGTATGTAGCTCTCAGTTACCCTTGGGTACCTCTACTTATCCAGATGATGTTTGATTTTACATCTCTCTATATATCTCTACAATGGTGCTCCTCCCTCTGGTGAGCTTAACCTTTTTTGTAGGGTTGATGGTATGTTTTTCTAAGGTGGTGGTGGGGGGGAGGGAAGTTGGAATGTTTTCGGAATTGCTTTTACACAACTGGTTGGTCTTTATGCATTTAGACTATGACTAATATTACCACTGAGTTTCTCACTTGGAATATCAGAGGAGTCAGGGAACAGAAGAAAAGATTCCAGATTTTAAAAAACATAATCCTCCTGCAGGGCAAAATTGTTTTCTTACAAGAAACCCATCTGACCATCCAGAAAGCCATTTGGTTGTGTAGACAAAATGTCTCTCAAGTTTTTGCCTCCGGTGACTCCACCTCGAGCACGGGGTGGCTGTGTTATTTCTCAGGCCAGTCTCCTTTCAAGCTGATCTAGTAATGTCAGATCCATGGGGGTGCTACATTCTGGTCAAGGGTATCCTGGATCAGAATGAGATGATCTTTGGTAGTATCTATGATCCAGTGGGTAGGGACCTTAGCTTCTTTATGGAGCTATCGGACAAACTGGCTACTTTGTTGCCCTCCACTCTGATTCTTGGTGGGAACTGGAACACCCCGCTTACACAAGACCTAGATCGCTCTCATTCCTCACACAGACCCACCACACCATCTCAACAGGCCTTAGATGATTTTGTGGACTTACTTGGTCTATGCGACCCCCTGAAGAATCCTCAATCCTACCTTTCGGACCTATTCCTTTACATCCACAGTTCACCATACCTCATCCTGTCTCGATTTTATTCTTCTAAGTCTTACTGCTCTGCGTACTGTTTGTGACACGGGTTTTGAACTCCTGTTAGTATCAGACCACAATGCTGCCTGACTTCTTCTCTCTCCCCTTTCTGACACACTGAGGGATACCTCTTGGAAGCTAAATACCCAGCTTCTTAAGGATGAATTGGTAGTCCATAATTAAGGCCCTTATTCAGTCTTTTATAGAGACTAACTTAAATTCAATTTCTAGTGTGGATCAAGAGTGTTGTGCTCTTAAGTGTTTCCTCGGGGGGGGAGTTTGTTCACCTTGCTTCTAGAAGAAAGAGACAATGAGAACATGAAGCTACCCCTTTATTAATGAGAATAAGAGACTTAGAAAAATCCCTTTCCCCTTCTTCACCTCCTGATCTATTGCCTTCTCTTCTAAAATTACGAGATAAATACGCTGATATTCTTAGGAAGAAAGTCGAATTCGTCATTTTGAGAACTCAGTTGAAATATATTGACCAAGGAGACAAAGTGGGAAGCTTACTTGCCCTTAGGTTGCAAAAGTTAGAAAGCTCCAGAGTAATTGCTGCTATTTCTTCTCCGGACAGATGCCATCAAACGCACCCTGGAGAAATCGCACAAGTCTTTGAAAGTTTCTACAGTGAACTGTATGGGAAACGGTCTTCCCCTCCTTCAGAAGAGGATATCCTGAAATACCTTGACTTTATGTCCTTACCTAAATTATCAGAACCTCAGCAGGATGCCCTATCATTTCCATTACTGAGATCTCCAGGGCCATTGATAGTCTTGCCTTGGACAAATCTCCTGGTCCAGATGGTTTTCCATCAAACTTTTATAAAACTTTCTCCAAAGAGCTTTCACCTCTTTTGCTGCACCTTTTCCATTACACGTTTTCTGCTGACTCCCTAGACCCTAACCTTTTAGAAACTACCATAACCCTTCTTTTGAAACCAGACAAACCGCCTTCCCATCCATCTAGTTATCGTCCCATTTCCCTTCTTAACTATGATATTAAAATCCTCACTAAGATCCTGGCTACTAGATTAAGCATTGTATGGTCAGTTCTCCTCAGTCCAGAACAAGTGGGATTTGTCCCAGGTCATAATTCATCTGATCACCTTCTCAAGCTCAGCCACATTTTCTCTGTTGCCAGAGATCACCCTGTTCCCATCACACTGATTTCTCTTGATACCAAAAAGGCCTTTGACAGGGTAGATTGGGTAATCCTGCAGGCTACAGTGAGGCAGATGGGGTTTCCCACATCCTTGATCATCTGGATACAAATAATTTACTTCTCTCCTACTGCCAGAATTTATTGCAATGGAGTTTTCTCTTCTCGACTTTCCCTCCACTCTGGTACTCACCATGGCTGCCCCTTATCTCCCCTCCTTTGCAATCTCTACTTAGAACCTCTCATTAGACAAATCAAGGCCTCCCCTAATATTTCTGGAGTTTCTATTGGAGGATCTCCATACGCCTTATCTCTTTATGTGGATGATATTCTTCTTCATCGTGCGCATCCTTGTGACTCCTTATCTGAGGTTCTGAAGGTTACTGAACTGAACAGCTTTCTATCTAATTATCAACTCAACCATAATAAAACTGAAATCGTTCCCCTTGACCCTCATATGCATAGGTCAGAGTTTGAGAAGTTTGGTATGAAATGGACCCCCACCTCAATTAAATATCTTAGCATTCACCTATTCACTCAGTCTTGTCTCATGAAGAAACTCAACCTGGAAGACTTAACCCTTGTTCTTCAACAAGATCTATCAAGATGGAAGGCCCTCTCACTTTCTTTGTGGAGTAGAATCAACATCATTAAAATGAATATCCTCCCCTGCCTCTTTTATCCTCTAAATATGCTGAATTTTTGGCTCCCCTCTCTTTCTTTAAACATATCAATGCCATGGTTAACAACTTTACATGGCTAAAGTTCCCAGGAGTTCCTACAGCAAATTAGGTCACCCCAAAAGGTTAGGGGGCCTCCGGCTCCCTAACTTTCTCTTCTACTACTGGTCTAGTCACCTATACAAATGCAGCAATTGGTTATTAATCTTGACTCTTCATAACGGAATAGACTATCTTACCCCATGGTTGATAACTGAGACTTCCTTAATGGCTAAGCTAGGCATTACTGGCTCCTCAGTCTTCTTCTCTTCTCTTCTCTTCTCTTCTCTTCTCTTCTCTTCTCTTCTCTTCTCTTCTCTTCTCTTCTCTTCTCTTCTCTTCTCTTCTCTTCTCTTCTCCAAGCTCTTTACCAGTTCCCCTCCATAACTTGGTAATAGGGAGCTCAACCTGTGTTCTTTCTCACGTTTACTCTTTTCTCAAACTGTGCCCTGCAAAAGATACTTCACAACCTATTCTTCTCAACAACAGTATTACACTTTGTGTGTGTGTTTATTGTTTTGGACTCAGTTTTGTTTGTTGTTTTTGTTTTCCCTTGTTTCCTCTATCTGTTCACATGTTATATTCTCCTGATTGTATTTTCTGAATAATCAATAAAAATTTGTTGAATTAAAAAAAAAGGCACACATGTGACTGCAACTCCCTGTGCTCCTGGTACATCCTCCAGTGGCTGCCCATCTCCTTTGGCCCTGCTGCCAGTACCAGCACCCGTCCGATAAAAAAAAAGGTTTACAACAGCATGTCTGCTTTTTAAAAGCAGAGCACATACCATGTATTGCTCACCGCTCTGCTTTTTACAGTGAACTCTGACAGTGGGACCAAGTGACTTAATTACTTCAGAAGTACTGGAAGTCTCCATCCCACTGGTCAATGCCCACATATTGTTGTCTCAGTAGTCTACTAGATGCCTTGTAAACTTTGGGTGAGATTGGGATTATTCTCTAAAAAGATACACACAGAGCTGAAAAGGGGAAAGATCACACACACACACACACACGCACACCTTGAGAGCAGGGAACACAATGAGCAGCAGCATCACCAACTGGGCAAAACTATATAGCCGCACTATTGTTTTTTTCTCTGTATACCTGTCCTTTGAAAATTTAAGTAAAAATGCACTGTTAATGTACTTTTTATTTTTATTAATACTATAAATGAGCCATTGTATAATAGTAATAATGCACTCCAGGGTGTGTGTCATGCTGGGATAGTGTAACTTCTCAGGTGTTAAACTCACTCGACCTGCATACTCATGCTTCAACCACCAAAGCATGATGTTATCCTAGCATGACACATACCCTGTCATGCATTACTGCTTAATTACAGTGTACACTGAGTTTTCAGCTATACAATAGGGTAAGAGGAAAAATAGAGGAGGGGTGACTACAGTGTGCTTTTTGTAATGTGGTGAGAACAGGAAGATGGGTAGCTGCAGGTGAATATTTTTGAGAAGTGTGCCAGTAAGAATGGCTTGAGATAGTGCAAGGAGGATGAGATATGGATGAGGAGAAGGAAGTTGTTCAGAGTGTTGGAAGGTGGATAAAGAAAGCAGACTGTCCTGCTTTACATTTAACATAGAAACATAGACTTTGATGGCAGATAAGGACCACTTGGCCTGCCCAGTCTGCCCATTTCCCTACCTATTGGATAAGCTGCAGATTCTAGTTAACCAACAGCCTACTTCCTTCAACCCCCCACTATAATTGCCTTATGTCTGTCCCATGCATGTTTGAATTCCTCCACTGTTTTAGACCCCACAACCTCTCCAAGAAGGAGGTTCCATGCATCCACCACTCTCTCCGTGAAAAAAAATTTCCTCACATTACCCCTAAGCTGCCCCCATCTATCTTTAAATTGTGCCCCCTTGTTCTTATACATCTCTTTTTCTGAAAGATGCTACCCTCCTGGACTTTGTTGATTCCCTTGAGGTTCCAGTGAGGGATATATAATGAATAAGTATAAGGTGATCAGAAGGAAAGGAGAACTGGATGGCAAGGTTAAGAAGAGAGAGAAAAGTATGTGGGAACAGTGACAAGCCAGTATTTGGACAAGAAGGAAGAACAGTGTGAGAAACAGCAGAAGTTTATGGAGGGGGAGAAAGATATTTACTTAGAATGAGAAGTGATGAGTAAGAGATGAGCACTAAGGGTGAAGTGTAGAAAGAATTTAAAAGGGGATCCATCCTGGCAGGTGCAGACTTTGTGGCAATACTGCAGACTATATCTGCATAGTTAAACACTGGCAAAATCATGTTGAGGATGTCCTCTTGGTGGACCAGGAGAGGTCATAAGACTTCTTGTGGTACAGCACACCAAGCTTAAAGCAAGGTTTTGTTATGCATGACTTCAATTTTGTGTGGAAAAGCTGAGCTTCTGGTCCAACCACACCCCTAAGTACCTGAAGTAGGATAACTGTTGAGAAAAGGTTGCTTTCCAGAGTCTAGGTAAAAGGGCATGCTGGAACCTTACAAGTCTATGTCTAATCCCAGAAGTCAGGGAGATAGTGTTTTTGGCATTTAGTGCAAGGAAGTTTGAGTGGAATCAGCATTGGACCTTCTCAAAGTAACACTAAAGTAGCCATTCCAGGTCAGGGACCAAAGTACAAGAAGCAAATAGAACTGTGTCATCTGTGTACATAAGATGGTGAGAGGCTCTGGTGGAAGGGAGGTCATTTGAGAAGCCAGATAAAAAGATTGAGTAGAGGATGGAGTGTTGGGAGACACTGGACTAGATGGGCAGGGGGTGGATAGAGCATCAGAAACCTGGATTGATTGGATCTGGCATTAGAGGTAGGAGTGAAACCACCAACTGCCAAGTCAGATAGGCCAGCAACCCCAAACTTATCCAAGAGAAGAAATTGGGCCTAAGCAATGGCAGTAAGGGCATAGATAGGGCAAAAATTGGTAAGGCCATCAAAAAATGGAGGGTAATGAGTACCAATGCCTATAGTCTAGGTAACAATCTCCCTGAACTGGTGACCTTGATGGAAGAGGGATGCCTGTATATTGTGGCAGTCAAAGAAACATGGTAAACAGAGAACCATGACTGGGATGTCAACATACCAGGGTACACAATCTACAGGAGGGATAGGGAGTATAGATGAGGAGGAGGAGTAGCTCTTTACATAAGGGAAGGGATCAAAGTAATGGAACTAAAGGGTAAACAGGGAGGAGAGGAGGCACTGTGGGTCACCCTGGAGACTGGAAATGGCACCACAATCTGCACAGAGTTTGTATACAGACCCCCCATCTCAGGGAGAGGAGATGGACAAGAAAATGATAGAAGGCATCCTTAGGACAGCAGAAAAAGGGTAGATATTATTGATGTTGGACCTGAATATGCCAGATGTTAACTGGAGCACCTTTGCTGCAGCCACATCCAAGAGCAGAGTATTTCTTGATGCCCTACAGGGGCATGCCTCAAGCAGCTAGTGTTGTAACCCACTCAGGAGGGAGCAATCTTAGACCTGGTACCCTCAAACAGGGACAGAGAGAGGATCTCAGATCTAGAAGTGGGTAGCCATCTGGGAACAAGTGGCCGCCAAACAGTGTGGTTCACGAAAAACACAGCAGCAGTCAAACCATATAAAAGTGAGGGTACTGGACTTTTGGAGGGCTGACTATGTCAAAATGGGAGAGTGCCTCAGAAAAGCACTAGCAAACAGGCAAGGAGGGGTGGAAGAACAATGGGAACACACCAAAACTGCCATCACAGAGGTAACAAGCCTTTGTGTGAAGCAAATAAACAAATCAAAATGAAAGAAAAAAACACTATGGTTCTTAAGAGGTGGCGGAAAAGGTTAGGGAGAAAAATATAGCATTAAAGAAGTATAAGAAAACACAGAAGGGGCAGGACAGAGAACTGTTCCAGTTAAAGCAGAAGGAAGCGGGGAAGGCAGTCACAATAGCAAAGGCCCAAACCAAGGAAAAGATAGCCAACTCAGTTAAGAAGGGGGATAAAACTTTTTATAGGTACATTAGGGAGCAAAGAAAGACCAAGGGAGGGATAATGAGGCTTAATAAAGGGGAGGTGGGTGGGCAGAGAGGAACAGTGAAAAAGCTGGGATACTGAAAGAATACTTCTGCTCAGTATTCACAAAAGAGGATGAGTTACCTAATCAAATCAATAGAAGCACTCTGGATGGGGGGTCGATACCAGCCCTTTCACAGGAGAAAGGGTTCTGAAAGAACTCCTAAAACTGAAGGTGGATAAAGCAATGGGGCCTGATGGGATTCACCCCAGAATTCTAAAAGAACTAAGGGGAGAACTAGTGACACCACTGACTACCCTTTTTAATAAATCATGGGAGGTTGGTGTGGTACCCAAAGACTGGAGGAGGGCAGATGTGATTCCCCTTCACAAAAGTGGGAGCAAAGCAGAGGCAGGAAACTACAGACCTGCTAGCTTGACCTCAGTGGCAGGGAAAATGTTGGAATCACTTCTGAAAGAATGAATTGTTCAGTACCTAAAGGCCAGAGGGGCTCAGGATCCAAGGCAGCATGGATTCAGAGCGGGAAGGTCAAGTCAGATGAATCTAATAGATTTCTTTGACTGGGTGACCAAAGCAATAGACAAGGGAGGGGCTGTGGACATGGCCTACCTGGACTTTAGTAAGGCATTTGACACAGTCCCTCATAAAAGATTAATAAAGAAATTAGCCAGCCTGGGAATGGGTCCCAGGGTGGTAGCCTGGGTAAAAAATTGGCTGGACAACAGGACACAGAGGGTAATAGTAAACAGAGTCCACTTCAAAGAAAGGGGGGTTACTAGTGGGGTACCACAAGATTCAGTACTGGGTCCAGTCCTTTTTAATGTCTTTATAAGAGACATTGCAGAGGGACAGAAAGGAAAAGTATGCCTCTTTGCAGATGACACAAAGATCTGCAACAGGTTTGATACACAAGGGGGATGGAAAGAATGAGACAGGACTTGGCAAGGTTCGAGGAATGGTCAAAAGTATAACAGCTTAGATTCAATGCAAAGAAGTGCAAAGTAATGCTCCTGGGAAACAAAAACCCAGGGGAAGAGAACACAATGGGGGGGGGGTATTAACAACAACCAAATGGAAAGGGACGTGAGGGTAGTCATATCAGATGACCTAAAGGTAAGTAAGCAATGTGAGAAGGCAGTATGGATGGTTGGGGTGGATACTGGGATGTATAGGGAGAGGCATCACAGTAGAAAACAGGAAGTTGTCATCCCTATGTACAGACAGTTAGTGAGACCCCATCTGGAGTACAGTGTGCAGTTCTAGAGACCCCATCTCTGCAAGGACAAAAACAGGATAGAGGCAGTCCAGAGAAGAGCAACTAAAATGGTGCAGGGTCTGCAACAGAAACCATACGAAGAAAGACTAAGGGAACTTAATATGTATACCCTTGAGGAAAGGAGGGAGAGGGATGACATGATAGAAACTTTCAAGTATCTCAAGGGAATCAACAAAGTCCAAGAGGGTAGCATCTTTCAAAAAAAAGAGATGTGCAAGAACAAGGGGACACAAT
Source organism: Neoceratodus forsteri (assembly GCA_016271365.2). NCBI lineage: Eukaryota > Metazoa > Chordata > Ceratodontiformes > Ceratodontidae > Neoceratodus > Neoceratodus forsteri. The sequence goes on along the minus strand of CM028133.1, from coordinate 909,451,924 downwards.
CTGAAGATAGAGGGGGGACAGCTCAGGGGCAATGTGAGGAAGTATTTTTTCACAGAGAGGGTGTTGGACACATGGAAGGCCTTCCTGAGGAGGTTGTGTCATCAAAAACAGTGGAGGAATTTAAGAATGCATGGGACAGACATAAGGCAGTTCTGATGAGGGATAGGGAGAAGTAGGCTTTTGGTTAACTAGGATCTGCAGCTCATCCAATAGGTAGGAAAATGGGCAGACTAGGTGAGCCAAGCAGTCCTTATCTGCCGTCAAAGTCTATGTTCTATGTATTGACGGTCTTTGTTAAATCTATGAAAATGGCCACAGGGAACTCGACCTGGTCCATGCCTTTCAGCACAGTCAGTGATCTGGTGAAGGGAAGGGACAGTAAAATGGTGTTTACAAACATCGTACTGGAAAGGCAAGAGGAAAGAAAAGGATTCAAGGTAGTTGAATAGCTTGGAGAGAATATGTTTTTCCTGCACCATAGCCAGGGCAGGGAGAAGAAAGATAGCCTGGTAATTACCTGAGGAGGAAGAATCGTTCTCCTTGTAGAGATGGAAGATTTTAGCTTGCTTAGAGAAATAGGGGATGGGCTCATCTTGGCTAGAAAGATTAAAAAATGTGGCAAGAGGAGCAGTGATGGCTTGTGCAGAGATGAGGGAGATCCAGCCCATTATTAGTAATTTAATGATGTCATTATTGATTGTGGGAGCATCATGTGATGCTCCCCAACCAATCACAGTGTTCCCCTCAGTCATGCATGAGGAACTCTTATTGCCATAAGAATACCTCACTTGCCCACACTGTAACGGGTTTCCTGATAACCATTGCTCACGTCAGAGTAACAGACCCCAAAAAAAGATACATATTTTTTTTTATGGGGCCGCAATCTATAATAAGTTTACGGGGCACTAGGAAGGCCTCTCATGGATATAAGAGTGTCACCTCTTGTGTCCTAAGGGCACCAGAACTGCTCACCATCAGTTCACAGTCCTTTTGCATTAATAATGCATGAGGTGATACTCTTACATTTATAAGAAGTCTTCCTAGCACCTCTACAAACTTATAGAATAGATACTATCTCCATCATGTCCATCTCCCTGCATAATACGTAGGGGGCAAAAAAAGTGTTTTGTGCAGATGTGCACTATTTCATAAGGATTCCCTACACACACACCACTATGCAAGATACGTGTTGATTCCTTTGGTTGCAAAACTGAGAAGAACTGTACTGTTTTCATATCCATCGTGTCTATCAGCTGGTAGGCTGTCCCACATGTTTAACAATCTCTGGGAGAGTGAATGCCTCCTAATTTTACCCCTGACTTTACCACTTCTGAGTTTCAGGGCTTGCCCCTACATTTTGCTAGAGGATGCCAGATCAAACATCTCCATATGTCCAATCTTGTAGATACCCTTGAGCATGCACTATGCAGAAGACTTACCTGTAAACCATTTTGCTACTCAACCTCCTTTTCTCCATTGTGGACATGTTGAGGGCTTCACACCTCTCCTCATAACTTTTGCCCCATACCCCTGATCATTTTATTGGCCCTATCTTGCACCTTCCTGTGTGCTTCAGTGTCTTATTTGTATTGAAAGTACAAGCACATACTTCAGGTATTCAGAAAATAACAACATATGAACAAAACCCCTACCAAGAAGAAATTATGCAAAACACAGGGCATTTTTGTATCACACATCTAATGACAGTGTTATTATGAAAACATACAAGTATGCCACTTCATAATGAAAACCAACAAAGTAGGGAATGAGGAGGAAACTCCAAGAGATGCACAGCCATGCCTAACCTTATTTCAGAGTTTTACCTCAAACCTTGTGACTACCGTATCTGTGCCAATGAAAAACACTTCCTTCAAAACTGATGGTTCTAACCCTCAAAGCTGTGTTTGCTACCAGTCATAAAAGCACTTCATCATACACTGTAGCCTATCCTACCACTGTTGTCACTGATAGAGTTAGCATCCAAGTTGAACTACCATAAACACCGGAAAGTCCAGATGTATTTAGTCAACTATTGCCAGAATAAGCCACAGTTATCTAGTCTTATACTGCCTCATATGCAGCTCAGAAATTCCATATACCTACTCTTTGTACTGGTTTCTAGTTAAACAGAAGGTCCCCTCAGCCTTGTATTCTGTTTACCTGTGTGGTTTGCAGACAAGAACAATGGTCGCCTCTAATGCATCCTCCTAATTTTATCAAGATTTAAATGTAAATCAAGGCACTTAAGTCTGGTGTGAAAACCTGCTTGACTCCACTGCAACAGTCATGATATGACTCATGTAAGGCATCCTGGAATTTTATGATGGTTTCATGCTGAAGCCTGCAGTAGTTATACTATATTAGTCAGTGCTGTTGCTGTCCTGTGCAGTCCCTATGTTCTTGTCTTATGTTGGCCATGAAGCTTTTCAAGGCATAGTAAGTAAGTGCCCTGCTGTTTTCTGTAGTTTAAAGTGTATCTGAGTTAGAAAAAATGCTTTTAGAGTACAAGGTCTTCACAAGACATGTAACAGAACTGAATGAGAGTATAGCTTCTGCTCACTTGTGCAGATATGCATCATCAGTTGATGCACTGAATGAGTGGGGTCATGACCTCTGCAATGGAGACAAACAAGTTTTCACACCAGTACAAAACAGAGTGAAGTAACCTCATTTCTTTTTAAATTTGGATTAAGGGGATGAAAGAGAGGGAATCATTGTTCATGCTTACAAACTACAAAAGTATACAGAAAATAGGTTGATGGGGTCCCTTTAATTCTAGCTTACCCAACTTCAACAATAGCTTATCCTAAAATATCTGCAGGAAAGGGAAAGTAAAATGCATTGTCATTTCTAGAATTGTTAACTAAGTTTCTTGAGGACAGTTCCCATCTTTCAGTATCCAATACTGAAAAATGAGTTTGCTCAACAGAGCCTTATCCTGGTAAAATAATAAACTAAACTAAACTAAATATTGTATATTGGCCATCAATATGAATGTTCTCAATGCATGCATGTCTACCCCAAACCTATGCTTTGTGATCAGCAGAGCTACTGTAGCTCACTTGAGGTGAAGCCTCAGGACTGTTCAGATTAGTTTCAGTCTGTGAAAATTACAATCAAATAAAAAATAATGTTAGTTCTTTTAAAATTTGAAGCTGATTTGTCAAATCAGCATTTCCAAGTATTTTAAGTAATGGACAGAAAAATGATATTTTGCAGCATTGACTGGTGGGTGACCATATCAGGATAACACAATTTATTTCTCTTTCAGCACTGCAGCATTCAAGGGAGCTAACATGCAATTTATTTAAACTTCTGAGAGTTGGGTGGCTGAGGAAGAGTTTCTGAGTTTTCTTCTTTTTCTTTGTAATTTAGTTCAATACCATTGCCAGCAAATACTCTTGAAAAAATTCCCGGCTAGTTCACTTTTCTTCATCACACTCTTTATTTTGCTGTAAATGCATACTGCAGCCATAGAGGGCATACATCCAGTTGGAATAAGGACAAAGACTGTCATTCATTGCACAGGAGGAAAACCATTGTGCAACAAGAACATTTATAAAACCTATTTTAAATATTAGTGCTACATCTAGATTTTACAGAAAAAATAAAATTTTTGAAGGATTCCTGTAAGAAGATTTTCATTTTTGATCAAAGATAACTAATTACTCTTAATTTTTTAAAATATGTTATGTGACCCATGCTAACCTGCCCTCATACACACACTAAACTGTCACCCTTAACTTTTACTAAATCAGAAAGTCACCTTACTTCAGCATTTTTAGAGCTGGCTCACCAGTACAACAGTAGCACTACCACTTACAGTAGTAACAATCTGAAGTTGGGAGAGAACTCAAAGCATCACAGGGTTGCTGAGGGGGGGAGGGGGAGAGGAGTGAGCATCAAGGGAACTGCTCTCCTTCTTCCAGGAGGGAATGCTGTGGTGCCTGGCATTTACCTGCCCCTTAGTAGTGGTTGGGGGAGGACACTGGAGCTGCTACACAAGGGCAAAGGAGTGTCACATGCAGGGTATGCCATGTGCAGCAGTGTAAATGGTATTACCCTATGCATCACTGCACACACACTTCTTGAGGAGGGGAAACAGAAACAGTGGAAAGCATCCTGGCAGTATGACCACTGACCCTCCACAGGCCCCACACTGGTGACCCAGGCACTGCGTGAGACTGGATCCTTGACCAGTGAGTTGAGGAACACTCCTGGCCAACCCATTATGGGGGCAAGCCTTGGGGGGATCGGGTCAGATACGCCCAGGGAAAGGCTGGGTGATGGGGTTGGGGTGGCTTAGTGACAGTGGAGCTAGCCAGGACAGGGGAGAATGAACAGATAAATTAAAAAAATGGTTTTATGTGATAAGGTTGAGTTGTTTTAGTTGTGGACCAATAACAGCAACTAAAACACCATCCCAAGTCACTACAGTGAGCAACAACAGATTGACCAACACAAACAGCAACGGTTGGTACCTTCAAAGTACAAAACAAAAAAAGAAACATATTTTATGGAGGGGGCTGTGTCCCCCGCACCCCCCCGAGGGGAAAAGCCTCCCCAAACCCCAACTTAAAGATTCTCAACTCCAGGGAGGGCAAACTTAGGAAAAAATCAAACTCTACGATGAACAAAATTCTATCTCACCCCAGGACCCAAATCTGGATCCTTCAACTCCATAGGCAGGGGCGGCTTGGCAGGGCTAGGCCACACTACTACTCATATCTTTGTCTAGGAAGTGCAGCTCACTGCTACACTAGCTCTAACTTACTCCTCAGCATTCTTCACCACTCGCTCTTCTTACAGGCGATATTATTGAGTCACTCAAATTGAGCCGCTCAATAATACTCACTCACATCATGGTACACCTAAAAAAAATTTCTGTTTATTAACATGAAAAAAGTCTATGTTATTCTAGCTATTTTTCTCAGTGAGCTTTTTGAACATGCATTTACAATCAGTTAATCACAATTAACTTAAATACTAGAGTAATTAATTATTTTTAATAAAACCCCTAAAAGGACATATTCCTATATGATACCTACAAAACCTGTAAGCTTCATACCTCAACTCTTATTGAGTTGGTGCAGTTATTGAGCTTTCGGAGGGCACACATTAAGGTAGCTAATCAGACAAAAATGCTTAAATTCAACACTAAATTACACAAAAACTACAAAACCAATCATCCTGAAATGTGGAAGTTTAAGAAACTCTAAGACTGAGAGGGTGAATACCAAATTTTGCTATTCCTATGGTCTATCAACCAAGATAAAAGGATCTGAAAATGTCCTTTCATAAAACCTCAACACAACCTAACATAGAAGTGCTACTGCATATATTACATAGAGGAGTCTTTTCCCAATGGAAAATGGCATCATTTATTACCCTGTATACATGTGAGCAAAAGTATCAATTAAAAGTAAATATCTGCACTGGTCAAACAAGTTAAAGTGCATAGCTACATTAATTAAAGGATACTGTATATCTACAGTACATAAAATCCTATGAGATACCAGTAATTATAACTGATTACTGAATCTGTTAACCAGTTAATACATCAATTAACAGCCTAACAAAGAAATTATACAAATATCCATCCTAATTAACACAATGACGAAACTTTAAAAACACTTCTGCACTTGGAAAAAAACCTACAATAACAACAACAAAAAAAATTGCCTGCAGCCTCATATTACCTAGGAAATCCCTCATCTTGCACCAGAGATGTCCCTTGAAGCTGCAGGGCTGTCCTCAGATGCAATGCCCTCCATGCTGCTACTGACTCCGTGTTTACCAACAATGATGTCCCTCAAGCCTGCTGCTCCTTCCTCAGATGCCATTCTTTCCTTGGTGCTCTTGCCAACTCCAACATTCTTCAGACACCATGTCAAACAGGCCTTAACAACTGCAAAATACACCAAAAAGATTGTAAAAAGATATAAACCCAACCAAAGGTGGCATGCTGCTCTGATAACACCAACCACGCTAAACTAGAGGATGAACCACCACATACATGCCCCCTATAAAGAAGGAACCTACACTCCAGAAAACTACTTGGATCAAAATACTGGCCATAACAAACAAATCTGCTACACTACAAAAAATAATAGGGACAAAAAGAAACAGAAAAGCCAAAACTGAAAACTAACGTAAATGCAATCAAGAGACAAACTTCAGCATCCTTATGTATAATATAAATTTAAGGATGGGTAGGTCCAGTATACTCATAAATATACCTATCTTAGGGGCTAACAAGATAATTAAGCCACTAACCTAAAGCCCCATTATGTTTAAAACAAATATAAACAGTTCAACAGTGAGAGCTTAATATTGCTATTAATTTGATGCTTACAGGTAATGTAGAACTGAAGGTTGGGAAACAGGTAAGAACAGTCACATGATACAGTGTGCCAGATTCAAGTCAAAAGTATTTAAACAGTAAGAATGGCACCTTCCACAGTTTGCAGTTCTAACCACACAGGTGCTGTACAGATCAATAATGTTTTACACTCTAACTGCTCAGATCACACACACACACACACACATATAACCTTGTGATAAAGAAACAGGGAACAGTCAATAGAAAACTTTAAACATTTACACATCTATCTATCTGTCTATCTATATCTGTCTGTCTGTCTGTCTGTCTACCTACCTATCTATCTATGTATCTATCTATCTATCTATCTATCTATCTATCTATCTATCTATCTATCTATCTGTGTCACCAAAACAGTTATTAGAAAAAGTGAGCCCATATATTTACATGCCCACCCTTACTGAAAACAAAATTGTAAGGTTTATGACAGATCCTGCGTGATTTGTAAGAATGACATAAGAAAATGTACTTTGTGTCAAAATTACAGTAAGTTCTTTGCATGACTTTTTTTTCATAAATAAATGCAGATTTATTGCAAGTACACACAAGTTTCTTGCAAGACCACAGTATAAGTTTTAACACTAGTCAAGAAATCTGTAAGTTTAAAATGTAATGTAGAATAAAGTATGGATCGGTGTGTGTTTACACACACCTGAGGGGTAAGATGCTACATAAACTTCTTGAGCAAAGCTTGAGGGGTTTATGAATAGCATCTAACCCTAAGGGTGTTTGTAAACTTTGAGTTTACACACACCAACCCATATTTTATTTTATATAATTGCTGGATTTCTTTTTTTTGCCTCAGCAATTCTATAAAATAAAAAGTTGTGTGACGGTGGTCTGGTTATGTTACAGTGTGGGGACGCGGTTGCCTTTCTTTATTTATTTAAACGTTTTTTTTTTTATGTTTTGGGTAGGTTGTGGACAAGAGAAAGTTACCTAAAGACCCTGTGGTATGTTTTTACTTACCGCCGATTCTGGGTGGTGGTTCAGTCGGTGTCCATTATCGGTCCGGTGACTGGCAAGTGTTCAGGAAGTGAGGAACTATGCTAAACCTAGGCAACTTTACTTGGGACCAGTTTGTACAATCGCAAGATCCTATCTGTATTTACTGCATAGTGCTTAGTGAAATACTGTTGTGGACTGCTGCATTAAACCTTTAACAGGTAGCATGCCATGTATGTTTAGTATTACCACAGTGTAGCTCGCTCTAGGTTTAGCTGTTTGGAGACTGTGTCTGTTAACTTAACACCACTGATTAATGGTGCAAAAAGCCTAACCTTGTAGCACCTCCGTGTACTGTTTCAGAGCTGAGTTTCATTCCGAAGTGCAGTACAAAGTACAAGTTATTAAAATTATAGTTAGGGGCTACTTGCTGAGTGTGTGATAGAGCTCGTATCTGCGCATGTGTTACCTGAGCTAGCCATTTTAAACCTCCCACTGCATACTAATATTCTCCTTCCTACCTCTTTACAGGCAGGCTCACCCCCCACCTCAGAACGCTGCCAACCACGGCAGGAGAAGTAACACCACAGCTCCTACCTGGAGCTTCTCTCGGGAGCCACAGCAACACCCCAGGTAAAGGCACCCTGCAATTCGACTCCTGGGAGTTTTCGGATGTGATTCCTACAGACTCGTGGCTTCTCTGCCCCTCAGCCCTGATTGTTTTCTGCAGACTCGGCTGTAGGGTGCTAGCCCGACGATGCTCTGCGTTGTCTACCCCACCCGCCCCAACCACCCACCCACCCAGGGGCGGCCTTTGATTTATTGGCCCACGGTGTGTGTGTCACTTCCATACATCACTTCCTGTGTGCCTAATACTAAGTCCCCACTTTCCCATTTGCAGGTTATACCTGCTGGCCACCAGTGGGCACTGTTCTCCACTTATCAATCTTGCTCCTGTACCTTCCTCCCCGATCCTATCCCGGTGTCTGTCTCTCTACCTCACCTCCTACAGCTCCCACAGCTGCCCCACCAAGCAGCAGCCTTCCAAGCTCCTGATATTTCATCCTAAAACTCTCACCCCTCTCCATTCATGTCTATCACTCCCCGTCCTGCTCATCTCCCTCTCCTTCCCCTCCTTCTAATAGTCCTTACCTCCTCTAGGGGCACTATATGCCTGATGGCTAGCTACTCTTATGCCCCCAATTGTCTGCCAGCAATCCACCCCTTCTCTGCTCCTGTCCCTCCTCCCCCATCCTCCTTCACACACCCAACTTGCTCCTCTCTATATCACCGTTCGTATGGGCACCTTCTCTCCCGCCCCCCTTGCCCCTTCGTGCATCTTATCGCACTTGCATTCCCAGTCTGTGCTGCCCTTCCTATCCCCTGTACTACTATACCCCCCATCCCCCCTACCCCAATCGGCATAAACTTTCCTTCTGCCACTTGCTTCCAAGAGCAGCTCTCCTCCTCCTGCTCCTGTCTGGCAACATCCATCCCAATCCTGGGCCTGGCAACAATGGCTCCCCCTTGAAATCCTCTGGACCACGTATCGCATCTATGAACATATGTAGCCTCCTTAAAAAACTGGACTCACTACACTGCTAGGTGATGGTTCATAAACCGGATGTGGTTGCCTTGGTTGAAACCTGGCTGTCTGATTCCACCTCTAACTCCCAAGTCTCTCTCCCTGGCTACACCCTCCACCAGCTGGACCAGGTCGGTAGGAGAGGTGGAGGATGTGCCATCTATGTAAAAGACCCTCTCATTGGACTAGCCCTTCCTCCCCCTGACCTTGACCACAAGGCCCAGGCCCTGACACTAAAACTATCTCCTGACCCTTCTAGGGGTCCTATCTTCCTGTCTACAGCTTACTTAGCTCCAAAGAACCAAGCTCAGGTGCTGGACCCACTAATTGACTATCTTACCTCCTTACCCAACCCCTCTGACCAAATCCTGGTGGGTGACTTGAACATCAATTGGCTCTGTCCCTCATCCTCTTCCTCCCATGAGGCTTTTGCTGCTACTGATCTAACCCAACTAGTCTCCCAGCCTACTAGAATTAATCCCAGAAGGGGCTCTAGCACTATCCTAGATATGGTCCTCACTAACAGGCCTTGCCGTGTCCACAATATCCAAATCCTCCCTGACTGCCTTAGTGACCACTCCCCTGTTCTTTTCAACTGGGTTACCTCTCTGCCCAAGCCCTCTGTTCAAACCACCTTTCGGAGGTGGCTTAGACCTGGTGGGTTGAAAGACCTAAAGCATTACCTTGCCCACACAGACTGGTCTCCATTACTAAACACTCCTAACATTGACAAGGCACTGGCCTTCTTTATCAGCACCTTCAACTCTGCCTGTGACATCTTTGCACCTATAACTGCTCTTAGGTCTAAAGTAAGACATGCCCGCTGGGTCATCCCTGCCCTGCAACTACTTTTTAAGCAGCAGGACATCCTGTGGCACCTCAGTGTTGAAACTGGCCGCCCAGCGGACAGACAGGCCTATGCTGCAGCTCGGAACAGGTGCACTTAGGCTATCCACAAAGCAAAGGCTGAGTATTATCAAGCCTCCCTTACCTCCTCATGGGGGAACCCCAGGTCCTTCTGGGACAACGTCAAGCAGCTGAATGGTCACTCCCGGTCCTCCCCACCTTCGCTTCTTAACATCAATGGTACTGTCTCCTCTGATCCTGCCATCATTGCCACTCACCTCAATAACTCCTTTACCGATCTTAGCCCGGTGCTCCCTGACAATTTCTTCAGTCCTCCTCCCCCCAGGTCTGCCCCACCCATCTCATGCCCCTTGTTCCACCTGCATTGTGTCACCACTCAAGAAGTCAGGCCATACTTGCTTAAAGCCTTAAAGTGTAACACCATCAGTAATGACTCCCTAGATCCCTGTCTCCTACGTCAGGTCCTGGACCAGGTCATCTCGCCTATCACCTGCATCTTCAATAAGTCCCTCTGCCTCAGACAATTCCCCTCGGTCTGGAGGGTCACTACAGTTACCCCTATCCACAAAGGTGGTGACAGGATGCTTCCAGGTAACTACTGGCCTATCTCAATCCTCCCTCCCCTCTCTAAGGCCTTAGAGAAAATCGTGGCAACCCAAATCTCTGGCTACCTCTCTAAATATGATGTTCTTTGCCCTGAGCAACATGGGTTCAGACCTGGCCATAGCACCAATACAGCACTCCTGGAGTTCGCTAACTTCCTCCACACCTCTTTGGACTCTGGCTCCATGGCTTATGTGGTATTCATTGACCTGTCTAAAGCCTTTGACACCGTCTCACATCCTCTCTTGTTAACTACCCTCGACCACCTAGGCTTTGCCACTGGTCCAGTCTCCTGGTGTGCTAGCTAACTCTCGGCCCGCTGTCAATGTGTGAAGTTTAGTGGAACTCTCTCCAGCACCTGCCCAATCCACTCTGGAGTCCCTCAGGGTTCTATTCTTGGACCCTTACTCTTCTCCCTCTTCCTCAACTCGTTACCTAGTGAATGTGCAGGTAAGATCCTACTCTACGCTGATGATGCAATACTCATTGCTTCTGACAGTAACCCCATTTCACTCCAGAATTCTCTCCAGCTAGCCTACGATACCACTGAAACCTTGTTCACTGAGCACCGACTCATAATCAACCTAAAGAAAACAAAAACCATGCTCTTTGCCCACCCCCAAAATAAGTCCAGCAATTTTCTCTCGCTGTCCACTCCACCCTCAATATCCCTATCGAACTTGTTCAGTCCTATAAATACCTTGGAATAATCTTTGACCCTGCCCTCTCCTTCCATGGCCATATCTCTGCCCTGACCTCTGCCTCCAACACACGGCTGGGTATTCTTTACCGTCACAAAAACTGCCTCCCCTCAAACGCCCTCCACCTGGCTGTCACCTCCTCTGTCATATCACTAATTGACTACGGCCTTCCTGTCTATGGGGCTGCAGATCAGACGGCCCTGCGCAAGGTTCGCCTTACACTTAACAAAGCCTGCAGACTTATAACCAGTGCTCCCAGACTTACCCACACCTGTCTGCTGTACTCCATGGCTACCCTACTCAACCTGGATGAGCGGCTCATGTACCAAACCTGCCAACTCACCTTTAAAGCCCTCCATGGCCTATCCTCCCCTGGCCTATCTGACTCAATCCACCAGGCTAATCCAACAGTGAACACCCGCAGCTCATGCAAAACAGCTCTGGTCATACGAAGAGCTAGGACCTCACAAGACCAAAGGGCGTTCCCTTACAGAGCACCCACCTGGTATAACTCCCTCCCTGCCATTATCTCTGACGCTCCCTCGTTAGCATGCTTTAAACGCAGCCTCAGAAATCACCTGCTCACCTCACGCAGCTGCCGCTGCCCCTAAATCCCCTTCCCTCTGACAATGCTCACTGAGCTGCACTCCCCCTTTCTACTCGCCACCTCACTTGCTCACTCTACCTCTCTGGCCTTCCCCCTTCTTCTGCTTCCCAGCCCTACTCTTATCCTATTTTACCCACCACCCCACTAACCCTAGCTAGCCTATTTATTCTTGCTATGTATTGGAAACAACTGTAACCTTAACTGACACCTATTGTGAACCTGTATTGCTCTCTATCTGTTGTCTCTTGTACCACTGACTGTGTCCTCTATGTGACGAGGTACCTTTGTAAATGAGCCCCTGGCTCAAAGGTTGTTAAACTGATGTTTAAATAAATAAATAAATGAACTGTGGTGGGCACATAGGCAAAGTAAGGGAAACCGTGTGCGTATTTGCCATAATAAACACTCCGTTATTACAGCAAATTATGCCACAGTTTCCCTATGGGAAAAAAAGGGAAAACAGTTAATATAAAATAATTGTGCTTGCATGTTTCCTGACTAGTGTAAGAAGAGAATTGTTTTCTTACATGATTTTTACAAACATGCATGCATTTTTGTAAAAATAGTGCAGGAAAACAAAATCCTGTGCTTACACTAGTCAAGAAGCATGCAAGTCAAGAGTAATAGTATGGGCAGTGACACCCTGGATCTGTGTATCCTATGGCTGGTCTTAGACACAGTCCTTACCCCGATCACGTGCCTCATCAACCACTCTCTTTGCCTGGGGAAGGTTCCAACTGCCTGGAAAGTCGCCACTGTCACCCCTATCTTTAAAGGTGGTGATAGGACTGTGGCTGGAAACTATCAGCCAATCTCCATTCTCTCTCTCTCTCAAGGCCTTGGAAAAGTGGTAGCCTCTCAAATCTCTGACTACCTCTCCACCTACAATGTCCTATGTCCTGAGCAGCATGGCTTCAGGCGGGCCACAGTACCAACACAGCCCTCCTAGAGTTCTCCAACTTTCTCCACTTCTCCTTAGACACTGGTTGTCTGGCTGGTGTGGTCTTCATTGACCTCTCTAAAGCTTTCAACACTGTCTCCCAACCCCTCCTTCTTGATGCCCTTAGTCTCCCTGGTTTTGCTGCTGGGCCTATCTCCTGGTGCACCAGTTATCTGTCTGACCGCTCACAGCATGTAAAAATTAATGGGACCTACTCAGACATCTGTCCCATCTTTTCTGGGGTTCCCCAGAGCTCCATTCTGGGCCCCTTACTATTCTCCCTTTACCTTAACACCTTTTCACGCTCTTGCTGGGGAAACATTCTATTGTACGCTGATGATGCAGTCATCTTTGCCTCAAGTCGTAACCCTATTGCCTTCCAGGACTCACTGCAGAAGCCCTTCACTGAAGCCGAGGGCTGGTTCAAGGAACATAGATTGGTGATAAATCTTAAAAAAACAAAAACCACGTTCTTCACTCATCCTCAAAACAAGTCCTGCAACTTCAAACTCCTCATTCACTCTGGGTCCTCTTTCCCACTTGAACAAGTTTGCTCCTATAAATACCTAGGGATCCATTTTGACCTCTCCCTCTCCTTCCATGGACACATCGCTGCCCTAGCCATTGCCACTAATATCCAATTGAGCACCTTACATCGGTATAAACACTGCCTCCCCCCGGAGGCTCTTCGGCTCGCAGTCACCTCCTCTATCCTGTCCCTAGTGGACTATGGACTGCCAGTGTATGGTGCTGCTGATCAGACCACACTCCATAAAGGTCACTACTCTGAATAAGGCCTGCAGGTTAATTACTGGGGCACCTAGGCTAACACACACCTGTCTACTGTACGCTAAAGCACTGGTACTTGATCTTGATGAGCGCCTCAAATATCTGACCTGTACCCTTACAAAAAAGACCCTCCTTGGGCTTTCCCCACCAGGATTGACCACCACCATCCGCCGCTCTGTCCCACTAGTTCATACTCGGACCTCTGGGAAAACCTATCTTGTTATCCCTAGAGCTAGGACCTCTCACGGCCAAAGAGCCTTCAGCTTTAGGGCCCCCTCCTGGTTCAACACACTGCCCCCCTCCATCTCTGAAGCTCCAACTGTATCGTGCTTCAAAACGTCCTTACGGAACCACCTTGTTAACACCCAAAGCTGTAATTGCCACTAGACAAAGCCGTACTCAATACTAATGACAAAGCTTACTACTAAGCTGCTAAGGACAACATAACTCTGGTATTATTTGCATCAATCCTACCTGTACCAGCTTGTTTGTATCTATGTCTTAAGTTACTGTTATACTGTGTTATACTGTGTATTTTCGTTTGTCTTACTGTGACAAGGTACCTTTGTAAATAAGCCTATGGCTCAAAGGTTTTCCAAACTGCTGTCTAAATAAATTAATAAATAAAATAAATAAAGTCTAAAATGTATTGTTTGTGGATGAATGCCTTCTTGGGCCTAATTTTCAAAGATTTAGATTGCCACAAGCCCTGGGTGCACCAAATATATGACACAACAGGCTTGTGGCAATCTAACAGGAATTTTCATCCCGTGTGGCAATTGCCACAAGTTAGACCATCTTTATGTGATTTAACTTGTGTCAATATTATTGTGTCAATTTTTAAAATATATTTATGGATTGTTTTTAGGAATTTAAGTTTTGTGCATTGATTTGTTGTAAAAGCGCCTTGGTTTTGGAAAGGCACTTTTTAGAAATAAAGCATTCATTCATTCATTCATTCATTCATTCATTCAATATTATGGATAATTTTTTATGGAGCTTGTGATACAGATTTGGTGCAAACTGCTGTTAATTGGGACAACTGTTGCAGTTGTGCCCGACCTTCAAGAATCAGGTACAGTTGTGGCAAAAGGGGCTGGTGCACTGGTGATTTCAAAGTGTTGTGGCACAGGGCTTGATGTAATCCTAGATCTGCTTAGCAACCACTTTGCCACCATTGGACTCACCTTTGACTCCTCACCTGCCTATAATCTCAGTACACAACTTTGCAGTAAGGATACTGTTAGACCAACTAGCATTACCTCTATCCCTGACATGGCCTTCTCCTTTAGCCCTGTGTCATTGAAACAAGTGGAAGATTTACTGCTAGCCCTAGATACCAGGAAAAGTGTGGGTGCTGACCTTATCAACCCCTATTTTCTGAAGTTTACCTCCCATGTATTATCAGCATCTAGCACCCATCTCTTTTATCTATATCTTGCCCAAGGAGATCTCTCTTTAATTTGGAAAACTGCCCATGTTATACCCCTATTCAGATCTGGAGACCCAAGTGATCTAAACAATTATAGACAAATATCTCTGCTTCCCACCCTCTCTAAACTGCTCAAGAATGTGGTTAATGTGCAGCTTAGGAAGTACTTGGACTCCACCAATCTACTTAACCCTGCCCGGTCAGGATTCAGAGCTTGTCACAGTACAATAGCAGCACTCGAAAAGGTAACCAACGACTGACAAAATTCTTTGGATGAATTTTGTTTCATAATCCAACTGCACCCCAAGAATAGTGGTGATATGTGGAAGTGTTCCATCAGTAGCAGGATTATATGCATGAGAAAGTGGCGAGAGGAGCATTGCTTTGGTTTTTTAGCATTTAGGAGTAACTTCTTGTTTAGAAGTTGTAGCTGCAATGGGTTGAATTCACTTTGAAGGGTTTTCCAGGCAGCATCAGGGGAAGGGTTGCTGATGTAAAGCACTGTGTCATCAGCAAATAAATGTATTTTAGCTTCATTGATGGTAGCATCGATGTTGTTGATACAGATAGCGAAAAGCAAGGGCCCCAGAATAGAATCTTGTGGTATGCCCCTCAGCAAGGGTTTTAAAGGAGAGACTTCTCCATCAGCCTTTACTTGCTGAAATCAGCCAGAGTGATAGTTTGTGAATCATCTTAAGGTTAGGGCATCAAAGCCAATATTCTGAAGGGATGAAAGAAGCAGGCTGTGGTCCATGGTGTCAAATGCCTTACTTAGATCCAAGAATACTGCACAGATGAAGTTCTTATTATCCAAATCTATTTGCCAGTCATTGGTCACTTTAACAAGAGCTGATATTGTGCTATGCTGTGCTCTGAAGCCTGACTGTAGGGGACTGAACAGGTTTTCCAATTTCAGATAGTTCTGTAGATGAACACTCACTATTTTCTCCAGCAACTTAGACAGGCTTGGAAGTAATGAGATTGGCCTGTAGTTATTGAGACCACTGGGATCTCCTGATTTAAACAACAGGACCACAAGAGCAGTCTTCCAAATGGGTAGGAGTTCACCCTGTGACAAGGATAGGTTAAAGAGATGTGTAATTGGGACTGATAGGACATGGTAACCAACCTTTAAGAAATCCGTAATGTTGGCTCTGGCACTTTTTATGGAGTCTAACTGAAGGAGGAGGTCTTCAACTTCTTTCAAGGTTGTGGGCTGGAGTGAGAATAGTGGGCTGTAGATAGGTTTATCTTGACTATCCTCTCCAAGTTGTTGATGGACAGAGCAGTCAGGGGAAGAGTCAAAGGGTAGGCCAGCAGTAGCAAAATGATTGTTAAACGAGTCAAGGATAGTTGGTCTATTGGAGATTAGAGTATCACCAACTAATATTTTAGCAGGAAGGTGATTTCCGAAGGAATGGCCTTCAATCACATTGATTGTGTTCCAAAATTTAGAGGAACAACTGGAAGCTAGCTCTAGCCGTGCATGGTAAAAATGTGCTTTTGCTTCTCTGACCAACTTGGTACAATGATTCCTTGCCCTTCTGAATAGATTCCAGTCATTAGAGAGACTGGATTTTCTTGCAGTTTTTCAGAGCACATTCATGCTCCACTGGGCACCCTTCTAGTCCTTCGTAAACCATCGGCAGCTTTTTTCCCTGGTACAGACTTTCACCAGAGGAGCATATTTGTTTATGGCATCTAACACAATTTCAGAGAAAATGTCATAAGCTGCGGTCAAGGACTTAGCTGAGTAAAAGTCCTGGCAGCGCAGGGAGTTCCTTACCTCTGAGATATTCCCACAAGGATCAAAGTTACAAGTACATCTTTTAATAGTGAACTTGGGAACCTCTGTAATTTTGTGAGTTGACCTTACACATGTGAAGAAGCAATGGTCATTAATGTCTGAGAAGAAGACACCAGCATGAGAAAATAGGTAAGGTTTGCTAACTAATATAACATCTAGTAGGGTACATGTGCATGATGTGCATGATCTTGCACTTCTTTGCGTTAATCCCCAGGTGCCACTCTTCCGACCATTTTGCCAGTTTATCCAGATCTCTTCTCATTCTGCCCACCCCATCCAGATCATCTACTCTGTTGCAGATCTTGGTTTCATCTGCAAACAGACAAACTTTACCCTCCAGTCCATCTGCAATGTCACTGATGAAAATATTGAAGAGGACTGGCCCCAGGACTGGTCCCTGAGGTACCCTCCCGCTAGTGATTTGCATCTCTTCTGACTGTTTACTGTTTACTACCACTCTCTGTTTTCTGCCTGCCAACTAGTTTGCCATCCAGTTGACCAATGTCTGACATACCCCAAGCCTACCTAGCTTATTAATCAATTTTCTATGTGGAACAGTATCGAAAGCTTTGCTGAAGTCTAGGTAGATGACATCAACTACACCCCCTTGGTCCACCACTCTGGTTACCCAGTCAAAGAAATCTATGAGATTTGTTTGACAGGATGTTCCTGTTGTAAACTCATGCTGTCTTGGATCCTGTCCTCCCATGGATTCCAGGTGTTGCACTAGTCTTACCTTAAGGAGTGCCACCATAATCTTGCCCACTACTGAGGTAAGACTGACTGGTCTGTAGTTCCCTGCCTCCTCCCTGCTACCACTCTTGTAGAGTGGGATCACATGAGCCCTTCTCCAGTCTTCTAGGACCTCTCTTGTGCTCAGAGGCTCACTAAACAGTTTTGAGAATGGCTCTGCTAGTTCCATCCTTAGCTCCTTTAGTACCCTGGGATGTATGCCATCAGGCCCTATTGCCTTGTCCTCCCTGAGCTTAGTGAGCTCTTGTAGGACCCTTTCTTTTGTGAAGGGACTTGTGCACACCTCCTTCCCCCCGTGTCCATGGTGCTGAGCTGTGGGCCCCGCCCTACCTTCTCCTCAGTAAATACTGAGCAGAAGTATCTATTTAGGATAGATGCATTTCCTTGGTCCTGCTCCACACACACACCCTTATCCCCTTTGATCTTAGCAATAATCCCATCTGGACTTTCTCCTTTCACTAATGTATCTGTAGAAAGTTGTCTTGTCCCCTTCTTTTACTGTTCATGCTAGTGTTTCCTCAGTCTGGGCCTTTGCTTGTGTTTGGTTTATGCTATACAAGTTATAGAAGGTGCCATTCTTACTGTGTAAAGAAAATAGAACTGAACCCGGAGCATAAATATATCGACTCTCAGACTTTGATTCCAACTAGGTTTGCAAATGTGCATGAGTTGAAATGTATGTCAATGCAAAAAGTATAACAAAAAGTATATAGCCTGGGGGCTGGACTACACTTCATCTTTTTTGGAGTATATGAAGCCACATATGGTAGTCATAATAATGACATTGCTGCAGGACGTTATTAAGCATAGTGAACTTTCAGTAGAAAGTTATAGTCTATTTAGTCTCTATAGGTATGATAGATTCACAAAACAAAGAGAGTGGTTTAATATGTAAATGAGACCTATAAGCCCTCTTTGTTGACTTTAATGTCTAAACCCAAATCTTATGGCCTTAAAATTACTTATTTCTGCTAATGAATGTATTAGGATAATTGAAGCTTATAGATCATCCAGCGCTAATATTGATATCCTTGACTTTGCATCGGACTTTATTACTAATTGTAGTAGAGAAGTAATTTCTCCTAGTAGACTAAAATTTGAGCCAGTTTAGCCTAAGATCAAATGATGCAAAATGAAAAAAGTATGTAATGCACTCAGACTAATACAATTAGTTACTGAATCAATGAGGAATATCATTAGGAATGAGGCTAACCCCTGACTAATTAATTTGATACTAACAGACCTCAGAAATATAGCTTTACTGGCATTTATTGCAATAATGCTAGTGACCTTAATATTGAAGTATATATCAGATATACTCAGAAACCAATAATAATTGCTAAAATCATGGAGAGAAGGAATATGGAGGATATTTGTGAGCATGCAAGTCTGAGACATATGGCAGACGCTAACTAGGGTTAAATTATATTGATCTCTTTTATAGATCTGACAGTAAAATACTTTATTGACACTCTGTCAACCACAGTAAATATACATGACCCCCCCAAAAGTGATTAAAATTAAACATAGGCACCATGGTTTACTTTTATTTTAAAAGAAACACTAAGGAAAAGGGATATATTCTGGGTGAAGCCTAAGAGAGCAAAATTAGTAGTGGGTTGGTTGGAACTTAGGAGCAAGAGGAATATCTGCACTTTGTGAGGATAGCAAAGTTGTATTACTATTTGCTGGAATTCAAGTTAAATAAAACATAATTGGCTGAGGTTCTATGCCCAAAAGTGCAAACTCATGCACCTAGGGCACAGGAAGAACTGAGTACAGGATGGGGGGGGGTACTGTCAGCAGGAAAGGGACCTGAGGATTATCATAGCTCATGACCTCAAAGTGACAGGGCAGTCTGACAAGGCAGTGGGTAGGGACAGCTGGATGCTGATATGCATATGGAGAAGTATCTACAGCAGGAGGAGGGATGTGGTGTTGCCACTTTGCTGCTTGCAGGTGAGACCCCACCTGGAGTACTGTGTCCAATTGTAGAGACCACACCTCAGAAAGGATATAGACAGGGTGCAGGCAGTCCAGAGGAGGGAACTAAAACGGTTCAGGGGTTGCATCAAAAGGCAACAAAGTAAAGATCACCCACCAGCTGTGGTTGTGTAAGGAATCATCATCATAGGAAGATACTGAGCTAAATGGACTTGCATCCTATATGCTCACCATGATTGTCTAATTTCTGATCTGATACATATTCCTATCCCACATGGATTTGAACTCGGCCATAGATTTACTTGCCACAATCTCCAAAGGGAGTGCATTACAAGCATGCACTACCCTTTGGTTAAACCACCATGTAGTTCTCACTTTATTACATTTAGATGATATTAATTGCATTGGGTGGGACCTAGTTTTAGTAAGGCTAGTGAAGAACCAATAATCAGTGCATGGAAACTTCACATCCTTTCCTAAAGTAGGTATCATAAAATGAGTCCAAAGCAAAAGTGTATCTTGTAACAAAGCATGAGGATTTTTTTTTAAATTACAAGCACACAGAATAATATACAAATATAAAAATAAGGTGCCACCCCTGCTTATTTTTTTATTAGTATATTACTTTATCTGCTTGTAATTTAATTACGATTTGCTCATGCTTTTTTACAATACATACTTTTTGTTTATAATATCTACTTTACGGAGAGTTGCAAGGCTTCCTTACACTGATTGCTGTAGCATCAAAAGCCCTGTGAGGAAAGACCGAGGTATCTCAACACTTACACCCTGGAACACAGAAGAGTAAACAGGGACTTGACTTACAGTACCTCATGGGAGTGAACAGGGTGCAGGAGGGGAGTCTTTTACAAATGAGGAAGGGCACTAGAACCAGACAGCATGCAATGAACCTGGGGGAGTTTAGGATGGATATGAGGAAGTACTATTTCACTGGTGGATGCCTGCAGAAGACTGCCAGTGGAAATGGTGGAGGCAAAACTAGTAGACGGCTTTAAGCATGAAATATATAGACAAGAGTTTATTTGGAAATGGGCAGGGAGGAGGAAGGGTTGCTGGAGACAAGTTAGGGTCTGCAGAGATGGACTGGGCCAGAACCATCTTAGCAGACTGAGCAGGCAAAGCAGTCCTTTTCTGCCCAGAAATTCTTTGTTTCTATGTTTCTAGCTACATTTTGGAAATTATTAATGCTGAATTAGAAGAAAGTAGAAAACTTATCTCTCCTACACCAAATGAATATGACAATAATACATTTTGTGATAAGGTTCTAATAGTTGATGCTTTTAATATTCAAGCTGTGAAAGCAGGCCCTAAGATTAGTAAACAAATGAGTGATAAGTTTATAGAGTTTCCTGATGTAACAGAGAAAATAGCCTCTAGCACTCAAGAATCACATAAATTGTATTCTAAAGTTGTGACAGCAAAACTGGTATAAAAACATCTTGGAAAAACTCCTGTTTAAAATGCACCTGGACTTCCTTTTATTGAGGCAAAATTGTTGAAAATGGGATGTTATATAGAGGCATTACTTATACCTGACTTACTTGTCATTGGACACAAATAAAGTGCCAGACTTATGAAAGTTTTCATTCATTACACCTATATTCAGAGTTGAGGGTAAGGGGAACATGGAAAATTACTATCCAATTTCAAGATTATGAATTTGGTGAACATATTTGACTGGATAGTGAATGATCAGCTCCTAGTTTATTTGGAGAAATACAACATTTTAAATGTGGACCAATCTGGATGTCATCTAAAACAGTACTCTTTCTGTTAATGTGAAGGTGTTTGATGATGTCCAGAATGCACGGGATATTAGACAGAGATGTGATACTCTGTATCTACACATAAGTAAGACCTTTGACCCTGTGGACCACAGCCTTTTTATGCGTAATCTTGGTAAGGGTGATGTTAATGAAAGAGTTTGGCATGGATTATATTATTGGAGTAACTATTACCAACCAGCAGAGTTGGATGGCTATACCTCATCCAGGCCACTGATTCAGATGAGGCTACCAAAGTGTTCTGTGTTGCACCCCATTTTATTTATGTTAAACATTAATTTCGTGGGTGAGGGATCAGAGAATGCTAGATTATATTATTATGCTGATGACACAGCACTGTAAGTGTCCACACCATAGGTAGCTTTAGTCAACTTAGATATGCAGTCAGTTTTTAATATATTGCTGTGAAAATTATTGAATGGTAGGCTTTTTTTTAAACAACCAGGAAACAAAACCAGTGCTGTTTGTCCCTAGTGGAAGAAAGAGAACCATTAATTCCCCTTACCAACAGACTGAAAAAATATCAGGCATAAAGATAATATATGTAAAATCTTATAAATATATAGGGCTGTGGGTAAAAAAACCTAGCTTAAACCTCAAATCCCTGCCCTTGAAGTGACCATCCCTGGGTTCATTTGCTTTTTCAGATGTAGATGATTCCTAATTGCTTTGCAGTATTTGTTATGTTATAAAGATTGTGATTGTATTGTACTTTAGGCTGGTGATGTTATGTATTGATTTCATTTTAATGTTTGTATTTGTTCAGGCGCCTTGATCATATGGAAAGGCATCTTCTAAAATAACATTTGAATTAATTTGAAATTTGATTTGATTCCTTGTACTCAGAAAAGACTGCATAGAAAGAAAGAGAGACCTTGTATATGTAGTCTCAATACAGTGTAAGTGAAACCCCTGTGTCCCCACAAAACCTTCTTGTGAGATCTTATTCATAAAGGTGATGCTCTGAGACATCAAGCCCATTATTATTGGCTGTATCTACTATCCACCCTCTCTTGCACAGTCAGCGCTTGAATAATTTCTTGTCTGTCTTGCTCAGTTTCAGAAAGAAGAGGTAATTGTGCTAGGAGATTTTAATCTGAACTAGTTAGATGAGAATACATGTAGACTTGAATCAGCTGTAGCAAAGGCTCATCTTACTCAGATTATCACTGAGCGTGCTCATCTTTATGTAAAATCGTGTAATTACTCTCTGCTGGACTGGATAGTAGTCAGTAGGAGTGATAGGGTCAAGGGAGCTGGCACTCTGGCTGATGCGCTTAGTGACCAGTAACCTACCTACTGTGCTTGGAGAAACTATTTTATGAGACCCCCCCCCATGGACTATTTTAAGAGATCATTCCCAGCTGAATTGTGATGCATTCCTCATGTTCTGGCCTCAGTGCAATGGGACAACTTGAGCATGTGCAGTAACATAAATGCAGCATTTGAATGCTTTGTCAATAACTTCCTGAGTGTAGTTAGTTATCATGTACTCCTAGTTCAGAGGCATGCCAAAGGGCTTTGTTCCAAGTGGCTTACCCTGCTCTGCATCAGCTGATGAAACAAAGGAACCAAGCATGGGGCAGGTATAGGGCCTCTGGTCAGGTACAGGATCAGTGGCTATATTGTTCTCAGAGAAACACCTGCAAAAGCAGCCTCAAACGTGCCAAGGTGAAATAGAAAATAAGCATGTGGTCTAACAACCTACAGTACATGATTCCAAAAAGTTCTGATCACAAGTCAACTGTCTCCTCAAGGGGAGAACTGGGCTTCCTTCAGGCAACATCCTTGCCTCTGTTAAAACAGTTAGTGACCCTACCTTGGCTGCTGAAGCCTTCAACAACTTCTTCACAAACTTGGATAGCTTCAGTCCACCCTGATCATCTCTTCCCAGTGTTCCCCCTGCCCCCCCCCACTTAGTCACCGTGAGTTTCACTTCAATTTGGTCACAAATAAGCAGGTATTGGCTCTTTTACAATACATAAATGTCGGCAGTTCAGTTGGGCATGATAGCCTGAGAGCTAGGCTCCTTAGACTCAGTGCCCCAGTTCTTACCAGACCCATAGCAACTCTTTTCAATATATCCATTCTCCAGGATGACAGGCCTAGTATATGGAAAACTGCACATGTTGTTCTGGTGCGTAAAGTGGGGACCAAAGAGTTGGTTTGAACACTATAGGCCTGACTAAGATCCTGCTTCTTTTTCATACCTTG
Source organism: Neoceratodus forsteri (assembly GCA_016271365.2). Lineage (NCBI taxonomy): Eukaryota > Metazoa > Chordata > Ceratodontiformes > Ceratodontidae > Neoceratodus > Neoceratodus forsteri. Next base: position 909,428,550 of record CM028133.1, on the reverse strand, counting down.
AGGCTGTTCAGGACATTTCATTTCCAGTTTTATTCACCATCTGCTGCAAGTACTTGAACTTGTTTCCCTGTACTCCGTATTAGTAACTTGTCTGAGGGGGCTCGGTGGCAAGACATGCACTAATCCACAGCAAGAAGGGGAGGAGCTAATCCCTTTAAAAGCTTCTGCTAGCCTGAGTATGTGAGCATCCTGATTAAAGATCCTGCTTCTTTTTCAAACCTTGAGGCTGTTCAGGACATTTCATTGTCAGTTTTACTCACCATCTGCTGCAAGAACTTGAACGGGTTCCTCTGTGCGCCGTATTAGTAACTTGTTTGAGGGGGCTCAGTTGCAAGTCACACACCAATCAGCAGCAAGAAGGGGTGGAGCTACTCCCTTTAAAAGCTCATGCTAGCCTAAGTGCATGAGTGCTCAGGCGTAAGTGTGAGTGGCGCGAGCGCCACTCTGCAAAAGATTTTTGAAAAACTACTGCAGGTCAGAGAACAAGATTTTATTAGTTTTAAAGTTTTAGATTGTCTGTAATAATGATAAGGCAAAAAGCAAAGATGTTTACTGTGCTAAGTTGCTTATTTGGTCTGTTATTGATGGATTTAGGCTTATGGATCTACAAAGAGTTTTGATAGTTTGGTCGCTCAAAGCAGATCAGAGAGATTTTTTGTACTCACATTTGTTACTGGATTCTATTAGTAATATGTTAGCTACTCTAAACAGCCTAGGAATGTTGAGTAAAAAAGTACAACATGATTTGGGGGTATACATAGCACCTGTCCTTAAACATATACCTGCTATCACTACTATACTCATTTCAACATGGTTATTATTATTATTATTATTATTATTATTATTATTATTATTATCTGGAGACATGGAAAAAAAAAACAGGCCCTTCTAATCCAGAGGAATTTATGGCTCAAAACATTTATGGTAAAGGGGGCTTGAGATTAGCACATTTAAATGTATGTAGCCTCTTCCAAAAAACAAACAAACAGGAAATAGAGGCTTGGGTTGCAAAGTATGATCCTGATGTACTTAGTTCAAGGGAAACTTGAATGAAGCCTTCTATACCAACAAATGTTTCTCTGGATGGTTATAAAATAATAAGGAAAGATGGAGTTGGCAGAAAGAAGGCTGGAGATATTCTAATTTATTACAGATCTGAACTGTGTCTGAATTGGGTGTAAAAAATGACTTTACCTCAGATTGTGAGTGGCTGTTGGTAGAGATAAAGCAAGGAGGGTGCTATAAATTAAAATGTTGCACTGTTTATAATTCCCTACGTTGGCCCATAAAGGTTTAGATGATTTTTTGTAATTTGTAGCCACTTTTCAGTTTGGCAGTGACTTTTCATCCCAAGGTGATTTTAATATTCATTGGGATCCAACAGCAGACTCACAAACTTACTCACTATTAACAAATGCAGGTTTGAGTCAGTTTATGCAAACTTTCACAAGCATGAACTCAAAAACTAATAATCATACATTGGGCATTAACAGTCAGTCTAAAGTAAAAAATAAAGGAGTGTTGCCAGATATAATGAATGATCATCAGGCAACCTACTGTATTTGTAAATGTAAGCGACTCAAACCTCCCCACCCCCCCCCCACTTGATTACTTACAGAAAATTCCTGGTGAATTAAGCAAGGAGTTGCTACCTGACTTGCAGAAAACAGACCTATTTAGAGACAATACCTTACATTGATTTAGCAGTTTACTTTTTTACAACCCAGCTTCTAATATTGCAGGATAAATATTTTCCAAAATCAATTAGAAGAGTTGGGGAACAGTAAGAAAATGGATAACTCCAATCTTGCTTAAACTAATGAAACAATGAGATCTAGCTTGGAAGCAATTTAATTTAACAAAGAGTATAAGTGATTTTAATAAATATCGCACACTCAGAAATGAATGTAAGCTTAAATGAGGTAAAGCAAATCTGACTATTATTCAAAACAACAGGAAATTAATTAAAAAAATTCAAAAGGTTTCTGGTCTTCTATTACATCTTTGATAAATCCAACAGTGAAAGATCAGCCCAATGCAGTCTATGTAGATGGTAAAGATCTAATTAATGAATAAGAGATAAGTAATGAATTTCTAAACACATTTTCAGATATGAGCAAATATAGTCCACCTAATACTGACCAAGACTCGTAGAATCTAGTTAAAGATTTTTCTCAACATGGAACAGCTTTTTAGTTTAAAGCAATACAATTTTCTCAGGTAACAAAGTTATTAAAACAAATTCCATTAAAAATGTAGGAATTAATGATCTTCAACTGAAGTTTCTAAAGCTTATAGCATTTCAAATCTGTTTTCCTTTGACAAAAATATTTAATTTATCCTTAGTAACAGGAAGCATTCCACAACAATGGAAGCAAATGGTTATTATACCAATTTTTAAGGGAGGAAACCCAAAGGATATAGGCAATTATCACCCAGTTCTTTGCTTCACCCCTTGGGTAAAATCTTAGAAAAAATAATTAATGAGCAACTTTCCACTTGTCTCCATCAGGCTGGGTTAAAGGCTCCTGAGTAGCATGACATTAGAACATACAACAGTATAGGCACTGCCTTAGCTAGGTTTATGGATCACATCAGTGAGGCAATGGGCAGAGGAGAGCTCACTGGTGCCGTTTCTGTGGACCTGTCCAATGTATTTGTCCTGGTGGACCATCACCTGCTGCTCGGGAGCCTTGCAAATAAGAGATTGACTAACTTATCTTTGGATTGGATAGGGAGTTATCTGCTTGGTAGAGAGTTAAATGTTTCTTATGGTGGAGTGTTGTCTAGTGGAAAAATTTTGAAGCAACAAGTCTTACAAGGATCAATAGTGGGGCTGCTTTTCTTTATAATATTTATAGATAAAATTCATGCTAAATTGACTAATATCCATAAACTTTTATATTTGGATGATATCAACTTATATAAAAGTTCCAGTTTGCTAGAAAACATAGGCCCAATTCCAAGTTGGATTATGCCTGGTGCAAGGCGATTTATGCCAAGCCCTATGGCACAAATCGCACCTTGCGCCAGGCATAATGCAAGTTGGAATTCCAAGATGCGGCTTGTGTCATGCTGTATGTGGGTTGCACCAAAGGTGGGATATACCACCCACTACACCCACAATCCACTGTGGCATGGTACAAGGGTGAATTATGGCAGCACCTGTGCCCTGTTCCAGAAGGCCAGCTGCTGTAACCCAGTTCCAAAATTCCAAGTCCCCGCATTGGTGCAGTGGGTTAGACCAGCATGGAGGTGGTCTAAGGGGCATCCATCCTGGCAAAATGATGGATGCCCCCACCTGTAGTGCCACAGAAAGCACTGTAACCTGCCCCATGGACCCCCAGCACAGTCATGCCCCCCACCCCTGAATATCAGAGACCTACTTGGTCTGTAATTTTCCATGCCCCCCATGTGCCTTTGCCACCCAGTTGCCACCTGGCCAGATCCCCCTCATGGCCCCCAGGTGATTGTGGCAGTGATACAGGGTGGGGGCTCCAGTGGGGAAGTTAACTGCTGGCTACAACTTGCAGCACCCAGATCCATTGCACCATTACCATGGTGCAACCTGACAGCTGCTGCAAGTCATACATAATTTTAAGTATTTGGGTATACATCTGGATTCTCAATTAACTTATGCAAATCACAAAGGAAACATAACAAGGCAGGTTAATCAAAAACTTGGGGTGCTCTTTAAACTTCAGAAGTCACTAACGTTACAAGGCATAAATTCAATAGCTCAAAGCATCTTACTGTCTCAATTAAATTATACAGTAATTCCTTTTTATTTACAGCCTTATCTAAACCACTAATGACTAATTTCACATCAATGTATCATAGTATTTGTAGATTTGTTTATAAATTGCCCTACAATACTCACCACTGTACATTATATAGAGAATAAAGTATGGGTCGGGGTGTGTAACGAGATTTTACACACACCCGAGTTGTGGGATGCTACATAAACCCCGAGGGCGAAGCCCGAGGGGTTTGTGAAAAGCATCCACAATGAGGGTGTGTGTAAATTGAGTTTGACACACATCCCGATCCATATTTTATTTTATATAATTGCTAGGTTTCCCTTTTTTGCCTCAGCAATTATATAAAATAAAAAGCTTCCGATGCATTCGCGGTGTGGCTTTTGAGGTGCCGATTTGAATCAGTATATTTTAAAGCCTTTTTTTGCCCTGGTTTGTGAGGTTTTTACTGTGTAGGGGAAAAAAAAAAGAACTTACCGCCGAGTTCTTGTGTCAGTCCCGGTACTGTTTAGGGAGAGATGAAAGCGGTCGGCGGTCATGAGTGGTGGCGCTGCTGTGTGAGCATGCGCACAGCAAGGGAAACCGTGCGTGTGTTTGCCATTATAAACACTCCTTTATAACGGCAAATTATGCCACAGTTTCCCTATGGGAAAAAGGGAAAGCCAGTTATTATATCAAATTTCAGGCTGGCTTCCACCTTTATGTTAATCAGTTTATTCTTTGTGTTGTACAACTGATAAAGTATTGAGACAAAAATATATTTCTCCCCTCTATTCATTATTACAGTCCAGGGAAATTACTAGAGATTTAAGATCAAGTTTGACCCGAAAATTGCTTATACGTAGGACTAAAACAAAAATTGGGGATTAAGCTTTTTCTACTCAAGCTCCTAATAATTGGAATGACCTCCCTACTGAACTTCTATCAGGAATAAGCCATGACCTTTTTAAAAGAAAGTTAAAATAACATATTTTAGTCAAGTGCAATGCCATTGTTTTTCTTAATCCAACGTAAGTGTTATGATTGTCTTTGTATATTTTTTTATTTATTTACTACAATCTCAGAAGTACCTTTGAGTCATGGACTCATTACAAAGGTTCCACATCAGGCAGATAGAAGACGATACAAAAATCAGAGAATTGAGACACAGTTACACATTCAGTACACTAGAACGCAAGTGGAGGGTATACACAATACAACATATGTGACCATGCAAGGTACACTACATATTGATGACCATGCAGGGTCAGACAGTAGGTTACTAACAAGATATAACAAAGTGGGTGATTGAAGCCAGGAACTGTTTCATGGAAAGCAATCCTTTTGTCAGGGTATTAAAGGAAAGGTGCAACAAGTGCAGACAAAGTTAGTTAGGGTCCAGCGAGGTAGGTGTGGAAAGGGAGGCTGCTGGGTAGTTGTGGGTGAGAGGGGTGGGGGAAAGAAAGGGGGGGAAGGAGACAGAGGTGCTCATTCCAAGGGAAACTGGGGAAAGGTCAGTCCACAGGAAAGGGGCAGAAAGATATAGTTTGTAGGGGGAGAGCAGGAGCAGGAGGTTTATAGAAGGTAGAAATGAGGCAGAACAAGTGGTTGAGGATAAAATTAATGGTTGGGGTAGGTGGCATGGGTATGCAGGGCTGGATGGACAGAAGGTGGAGGGATCAAGACAAGGGAGTAGCAGGTGAGGGCAGTAACAGTGAGTGGGTAGGTGAGTGGGAAAGGGAGTGGAGAAAAGGTGAGGAGGAAAAGGGAGTGGCAGGTTAAACAATCCAGTGGGTATGTGTTGGGGTGAGAAAGGTGGGGTGGATTGAAAGGCGTGGGGGTCAGGAGGGGTCGAAAGGGTAAGGTGGTTGCAGCAGGGGGGAAAGCAGTCAGGGGTATGGTAGCAATCCAGCTGAGTAGGTGTGGGGTGTGAGGGCACTGAGGATAAGGCATGGGCAGGTGGGGCAGTGGGAGGGGCATAACTGAGAAGGCAGTGGAAAACAGAGGGACAGCAGTAAATACTAGAGGTGGGTGAGAGGATTTGGGAGGGAGAAAGGAAAAGGTATACCAGGGTGGTTAAGTGTAGCAGTCACAAATACTATCCTGAGTAAATGATGCTCTAAGCTTGGTTTTAAAGGGGCCAGGGCCTGGTAGCATTTTGTAGCTCAGCACAAAGTGAGCTTAGCCAGCTTGTTGCACTGTATTCAAAGGACCGTTGCCCTAGGGATGTCCTGTGGAAGGGTATTTTTAAGATGGTGTAATTTAAGCCTCTGGTGCACGTTGCTGAATCAGAGTGTTTGAGGAGGTTCCCAACCCCTGGAGGGGCTAGACCTAGTAGGGATTTTTTTGCAAGCAGGCAGGTTTGATAGTGAATATGACCTTCTAGATTAAGTCAGCCACTCTGGGCAAAAAGCTCACAGGTGTGGGTTAGGTGGTGCTCCCCCAGAATAAGTCTGCATGTGTTGTTTATGGCTGTTTTAATCTTTTGAGTGCAGTGGGAGTTGCGGCACCATAAACCACAAGACCATAATCAATTATTGTCAGGACTGTGCTGAAGACATCTAGTTTCAGGGCATCAGGTGTAAAATAACTCTTGTTTCTGTAGACTAGTCTTAGTTTCAAGTTTGCATTCCTGGCAACCAGGTCAATATGTGGTGTATTGTAGGGCATTGAGTCTAGTGTTACTCCTAATTATTTGAATTGGGTTACCGGCTCAAGGGGGTAATTTTGACTATTTCTAATGAGGGGTTGGTAGCTTCTATATTTGCTGTGTGTCAAAGAGAAAATCATGGTCTTGTTTTTTTTATAGTTAAGGAGTAGTCTGGAGTTCTTAAACCATTGTTCAACTGAAGAGAAGTCGTATTGCATATGTCGCTCCAGCTTCATGGTGTCAGAGTGGGACGAGTATAGTACTTCATCATCCGCATAGAGCAAGACCTGGTCAGTGACAGCATGGGGAAGAGAGTTTAAGAAGAGACTAAAAAGTAGAGGTCCAAGGATTGAGCCTTGTGGCACTCCAGTGTTGATGCTTCACGGGTTTGAGCAGACTTCAGCAATTTTTACTTGTTGGACTCTCCCTTGGAGAAAGCTCCTAAACCAGGTGGTGGACTCAGGTGATAGACCAATATGGGATAGCTGACATAGTAGCAGTTCATGGTTTACTGTGTCGAAGGCCTTGGTGAGGTCAATATAGGTAGCCGACGCCAAGAGCCCCCAGTCAAGGTCATTGTGTATGTAGCTGGTGAATTCAAGGAGTGCGGTAGTGGTACTATGTTGTTTACGAATCCCATGCTGTTGCTTGCATTGCAGGTGGTAATCACAGAGATATGTCATCAGTTGATCCGAGACAAAGCTTTCAAGTGCTTTTGAGAGTGGAGGGAGAATTGAGATTGGGCAATAATTAGTGTGGTTAGTTCTGTTACCATTTTTAAACATCAGGTTGACGTCACAGCTTTCCAGACTGTTGGAAATTTGCCAGTGATTAGGGATAGGTTTAGGACTTTGGTTAGAGGAGGGATGTACATCTTCGAGGGTGAGCACCAGGAGCTTGAGATCCAGGTTGTCATGACTTGTCCTCGATTTGTTTAGTACCTTAGTAATATATTTTTTGGCCTCCACCTGTGAGATTATCTTAAGGTAGAAGGATGGTGGTGGTGGTGGCTTTGAGGTAGGTGGTGCTAGGGAATCTCCTGTGGGGAGCAAGAAATCGGTGGGTAGGACACTACTCAGGTCTGAGAAGGCTATAATGCTCAATGTCTGCCATCTGTTTTTAGGGTATGTAATTTTTATAACATTCTTTTAAACTCTTGACTAGTTATTGAAATGGTATTGGGTCGCATAGGAAAAAGGACCAATAGTTCATATGCTTACCAGGTAAACAAAAGATTAATAAATACATTTCTCTATTGTACACCATTGCTAAAATACAAGAAAGGCTGATCTATAAATCAGATACAGTCCTTCCTGGAGTTACATTCCATCTTAACTGAAGTCCAGCACAGCATCTGAAAAAAACGTGGCACTGATACTCCCCATTTACACCACATGACTGACCTGTTCAATGCTATGTATGCTGGGCAGGCCACTAGAGTGGTCTTTGTGTACCTACCCAAGGTGTTTAATCTTGGTAATCATGACCTTATGGTGCACAAATTAAGTGGCCTGGGCTTTGATCACTGCTCATGTAGTTGATTCCACAATTACCACTTGGGGCGCATGCAACATGTTAAGTGGGGGGAAGCTGGTCCCCCTCTGTGAGCAATTACCAGTGGTGTCCCCCAGGTCACAATTCTGGGCCCTATTTTATTTTCATTGTTCATCAATAACTTGCCTAGTGACGGTGGTAACTCAAAAATGCTGTTATATGCTGATGATGCAGTTCCATACAGATCTGTCACCAACCTGTCTCAGATTCAGTCTGGCCAACAGGCAGATTTTGCCTCACTTGAATCCTGGTTTCAACTAAACTTTCTAATCTTGAATGCCAAAAAAAACCAAAAGCCATGCTATTTTGTACCCATAGGCTGGGCCATGATACACAAAAGCTACTCAACATTACTACTCTGTCAGGGGCCCATATAGATACAATGTCTACAGTATAGTATCTGGGAATCAGTTTAGACCAAGTACATTCCCTCAGGCCTCATGTCAAAGTAGTGGTTAAAACCCTGAATCAAAAACTGTGCCTGCTCTACAGATTGTACCACTGCTTTACTATACAGACCAGTCACTCAATCGCCAACAGTGTCCTTCTTCCCATTATCACCTATGGGGCTCCATTTCTATCATCCCTCAAGGAAACTTAACTCTTCAAACTAAAGTTTGCCTGCCATCATCTAGTGTATTTTGCTGCTGAGGTCTGCAGCCAGGAACATCACTGCAAGGCACTCTCTGCACTAAACTGTCCCCCCCCCCCGAAGGAAGGCTTAATCTCCTTGTGCTTTCTATGGCACACAAACTCCTTTACTCCCCCCCAAAAATCTGCTATACATCATGGACTTCAAACCACTCAGAAAGCCCTTCCAGTCCGCTGCACTGAAAGATGCTACCATCCTTTGGGCACCTTCTGCTGCTGGTTAGCGATCCCTTGCAACCACTGCACCAAGGCTAAGGAACAATCTCCTTTCTAAGGTCATGGAATGCCTGACCTTTGCATCCCTCAGATACACCGTGAAGGAGTATCTATTTGTTAACAGTCCCTGTGCCTGCTTTAGCTAGCTTATCTATTAATTGATTCACTGTACTTGCCTATGAATAGTGTTCATGTTCTATAGAACCAAGTGCCTCTAAGTACTTATCTGTATCCTATATATAACTACTGGCCTGTTATGTATAAGCATTATCTACACTGTATTTTGGCATTTACTTATGCACTGCTTGTTAATATTATCTGTATGCATTTTTTCTGTATATACAGTATTATGTAATTAAATCTGGGTCGCTCCTGGAGAAGGGACAGTTGGTCTCAGTGATCCTACAGAGTTACCAAAATCCAATAAATAAAATTAAATAAAGATTCTCATATAGAAGAGTTATGTTAAAAGTAAGAGTTAGATTAGGATTCTTTATTCACAATAAAAATGTTTTAGTGAGGCAATTAGAAGAATGTTGGTGACAGCATTATTTCTCCCCTAGATGGACTACTGTATTCGGATATTGTTTATATAGGGTAATAATGTTTATTACCAAGTAACATGCCAGAACCCATTATTGTACTTGACATTCTTTGCTGGGTTTGACCTCCTTACAGATAAAGAGGTTAGAACATCTTTAGCAGCAGACCTGCAAAACACTAAATTTAGAATCACTTTACTACATATCAATGACCACAAGGCAGGAAAACACAGGACAGACAGAACAGACCATGAGGCCATCTTCTAACAACAGTTTTATGTTTCTATGTTTCTAATGCTTTTAAAGAAACCTATTCGTAAGTATAATTTACCAAGTACTACTCAATTAATGTTTAAAGTTTTTCTTGCATTTTGCTTGGCATCTTTCAGATGCAATGCCCCTAGGCACTGAAATAAATTTATACCAAACACTGTACTGACAGTAATTGAGTGTAAATGCTTTTAATGAACATTTAAGTGTTGCTTGTATTCAAAAAACAGGGTTTCTGGATAATTGAATATTAGTCCTAAGTAGAATATTGGTCTATTGTAACAAAAAGATGTACTGAGTGTTGCACAGTGTAACTATATTGACCCAGGACATCTTTGGAGACTGGCTTTCTCAAGGTTGTATACTGGTGGAAATAAATAAATTAAAAAAAATGTGAACGTCGTATGAATAGGAATCCAGGGCTTGGGATATATTAACCAATGTGAGATGGAAGACAAATGCTCTTTCCACTAGACCATGGGGCTAGCCAGGAAATGAAAAATTTACTAACAACTGCATCAGTACAAATTTTATACAGTGGCACCAGCCAGGGTGCAACACAGAAGCTTGCAATTTTACTGCAAAATGCTGCAGTATGCTGATGGGGACAGTGTAATTCACTAGCAATCAAGCTCTTTTGACATGCAGTATTTTATGACATGTCATTTACTGCAAATTATTGCATTGCCTCCTAATTGGCTCCACTATACATAGAAACATGGTACCTGATGGTAGAAAAGGGCCTACTTGTCCTTTCAGTCTGCCCAAACCTACCTATTACTTATGTGATGGACCTAGTGACCACAGGTCCAGAAGGAGAGGGTGGCAGCACCACTAGTAGGAAGTGACTACAACATAGCGTGGTTTCACCTGGACATGGGCAAAAAGAAGATACGAGTGAACACAAGAGTGCTGGACTTTGGGAGGGCAGACTAATGAAAGATGGGGCATTCTGGAAGGGCAACTTACTGGAATCAAGAAAGCAATGTGTGAGGACCAAAAATGGGCCATCATCAAGGAAGGGCTATTGGCAGTCACTAATGTATGTGGCAAAGTGAAGAACAAAAAAGCAAGAGCCAAGAAGCCCAGTAGGTATGACAGGGAGGTTGCTCAAGTGGTTAAGAGCAAAAGGGCTGCCTTCAAAATGTACAAAAGCTCTGGGAGAGGCAAGAACAGGGAGCAAAAGAAGTGAACAGGAAGTACAACTGGCCAATCCAAGAAGGAACTGCAGCTGGCAGAGGGGGTAAAAACAGGTGAGAAGACCTTCCAGTAAATCAGGGAGGAGAAAGTTATCAAGGACGGGATAGTCAGGCTGAAGAAGGGGGAAGGAGTTGGTGGAGGGTAGTGTAGAAAAGGTTGGGGTACTTAATGAGTACTTCTGTTCAATTTATCAAAAGAAAAGGTCAGCCCATTCCCCAGGGAAAGGGGGAGGAGGTAATGGGGGGAGGAGCCACAAATGGGGAGACAAATATTGATAGGTTGAGAAACATTTTAAAGTTCTTGAAGGTGGATAAGTCTCTGGGTCCAGATGGCATACACCAAAGGGTTCTGAAGGAATTAGCCGATGTGCTGACAGGCCCACTGGCAGACCTGTTAGTTTAACACCTCTCTTGAAACAGGAGTGGTTTCCCTGGACTAGAGAACAGAACATATAGTGCTGCTACAAAAAGTGGGCTGAGGGCCGACCCAGGTAATTATCAGCTGGTAAGTCTGACCTCGATAGTGAGGAAGCTCATGGAGATCATTCTGATGGAAAGACTGGTAAACTTTCTGGATGATAATGGACTCCATTATGATAAGCAGCATGTCAGGGCAATTCTGCCAGACCAACCTAATTGAATGCTTTGACTGAGTAACAAAGACAGTGGACAAAGGCTAAGCAGTGGACACAGTGTATCTGTATTTCATTAAGTAATTTGACTCTGATCCCCACAGGAGATTTATTAGGAAGTTGGAGGCCTTAGGGGCTGGGGCAAACTTGGCTAGGTGGGTAAAATATGGGTTAGTGGATAGAAACCAGAAGTTGGTGGTACGGGGTAATTTCTCGGTTTCTAGGCCAGTCACTAGTGGGTCCCACAGGTCTCGGTGCTCATCACAGTGTTAACATCTTCATCAGTGATATTGCTGAAGGTGAAGAAGGGGGCCACCAGGGAGAGTAGGGGAGAAAATACAATATAAAAATAAAATACTGCAAGGGTTTCAACAAAGTAAACTCTGAGAGTCTAGTTAACCTTAATGGGAGCATGACCACTTGGGGGCACTGCCTCAAACTAGAAGAGGCAGCGCTTTAAGAGGAAAATAAGGAGGCAGTTTTTCACTGAAAGGGTGGTAGCAAAGTGGAATGACTTGCCAGAGGAAGTAGTCTCACTGAAAACTGTAGATACAGTAGCTGCAAGAGGGGGAATGGGACAGGGTAAAAGGGAAAACAGTATGGAGAGAGTAGAATGTGAGGGAGGGCAGATGTCCAGAGGTGGGAAGAGTGGATAGTGGGGAAGGAGGTATATCTTTTGGTACATACTTAGAGGTCTGCAAACTTGAACAGGCTAGACAGACTGCAAGGCCTTTTTCTGCAAGCTATTTTCATATGTTCAGCCATCTTCCTTCTTTTTACCCTTCCCCTTTACACCTTCCATTAGCCATATCAGGCCCTTGTGCCTGTTCCATCCATATCTGAATCCACTCACTGTTTTGGCAGAGACCACCTCTGCCAGTAGTCCATTCCACTTCTCCACCACTCTTTCTGTGAATAAGTATCTGTGCACATCCCTCTTGAACATTCCCCAAGGCAGTCCTAGTGGATCCCTCCCTACTTATGTTTGTGTTTGTACTTACGGTGAACAGTTTATTGCATTTCGACCTACTAATCCCCTGTAGAAATTCTAACATGTCCTGCCTTTCCCTGGTCCCTAAGGTGTACATGTTAAGGTCCCAAAATCTTTCTTTGTATAGTTTCTCCCCCAATTCTTGGAACATCTTGATCACTCTTCTCTGTACAGCCTCTACCTTATCACAATCCTTCTGTAGATGTTGGCTCAAGAACTTTGCGCACAGGTGAGGCCGAATGAGATACCTATACAAGAAAAAGATCACTTCCCTGTTTTGACTTCTGAATCACCTTCCTATACACCCCTGCATCTTGCTTGGCCTCCCCCACTGCCCTGTTGCACTGTGTTGCAGACTTCAGACATTCCAGTAGTGTCACCCTCGGGCCCTGTTCCTCAGTTGTGTTCTCTAGTAACACTCCTCCCATGATGTAGTGCATTTTTGGGTTCCTGTTCTTAATGTGCATTACTTTACATTTCTTGGCATTGAGCTCAGCTGCTACATCCTGGACCACATTTCAAGTGAGTTCAGGTCCTCCCTCATTGCTCTGATCCCATCCTTGCTGACCACCTTCCTGTAAATAATGGTTTTATCCATGAAGAGGGATATTTTTCCCTGCGCTCCTACTCCTATGTTACATACGAATATGTTAAAGCGTACAGTCACCAGAACTTAACCTCGTGGTACCCCACTTGTTACTGTACCTCCTCAACCTCAGTGTTTCCCATTCACTACTACCCTCTATATCAACCCCATTTGCCTTTTTCCACCCATGTTTTTACCCTTTCCTCTGTCACTAGATCTTTCCATTTCTTGACCAGTCCCCTGTAGGGAACTAAGTTAAGGGCCTTATCGAAGTCCAGATACCATGGGCCTGATTCCAAGTTGCATGGCTCCACTTGCAGGTGTATGCAAGTTGCACCATGTGGCACTATGCAGGGGACCCTACACCACATTCCAAGACAGGCAGGGTCCCCAGCACCTTTGACCCACAGCTTGCAGCAGCCTCAGACTTGCACCACAGGAATGGTGCAATGGACCTGGGTGCCGCAAGTTGAAGTCTGCATTTAACTGACCCCCTGGATTCCCCCACCCTGTAACACTCTCACAATCCCCTTGGGGTCTTAGGGGGGCTGGCAGGGTGGCACTGGCACATAGGGGGGCATGTCAAAAATCGGACCTGGGGACTTCCTGAAAATCAGGGTTGAGGGAGCAGCACTGTGTTGGAGGGTGCATGGAGCATGGCATTGTGTCTTCTGTGGTGCTGTGGGAGGGCATCTGTCATTTTGCCAGGACAGATGCCCCTTAGACCACCTCCATGCTAGTCTAACCTGCAGCACCATTACGGGTCTTGTAATCATGTAATTGGGTTATAGCAGCCGCCCTTTTGGAATAGGGTGCAGGTACTGCCATAACCCACCCTTGCACCATGCCACAGCAGATTTCGAGCATAGTGGGTGGCGTAGTCCACCTTTGCCACAAGCCACATCTTGGAATTGGGACTTGCATATCGCTTGGTGAAAGGTGCGATTTATGCCATAGGGTTTGGTGTAAATCGCCTTGCACCAGGCGTACAATATCCGGGAATCGGGCCCACATCTTCTGTCTGTTTTATGTCAACCACTCTATTTATCCAGTCAAAGAACTTCATGTGGTTCAGATGGCATGATCTCCCCTGGATGAACCTGTGATGCTTAACATCTTGTAGACTGTTTACCTCAAGAAAATCTACCAGTCTTTCTTAGACTCCAGTAATTTCCACACTATAAGATATAAGGCTGACAGTTCTATATTTACTTGGATCATACTTACTGCCTCTTTTGTGCAGAGGAGAAGTATCAGCTACCCTCCAATCCCTGGGGAACACCCCAGCGTTCAACAAGCAGTTGAATATGCCTGTTAGGTTGCAGTCCCTGTGTCATTTCTCTCATTATTCTTTCTCTTCTACAGGCCCCAGACTTATATCCTCATGCAGGGCCTTGTTTGCTAATTATCTCCAGGATAGACAACTGGTCAAATTCAACAGGTCCCTGTCTGAGTTGTATCCAGTCAGACTTAATGTCCTCCCAAGGATCCATCCTTGGTCCCATTTTATTCTTGCTTTTTTATTAAAGATCTCCCTCGGATGCCTATCTACTATGGCAGTACCCTATATACTGATATCCTGGTACTTTTAGTCAGCAGGAAAACATTGGATGTGTTAAGGGCCTACTGAACAAATGCTCCACTACTTTGAGATGCCCTACCCTTCCGCAGGGAATCACTTATGTCAGTAGTTCATGGTACACAGCCTACTTCTTTAGGAAAATGTTTTTGCCTAAAATATTTTTTTTAAACAGTATTAAGTACCAAACATTAAGAGAATCAAACCTCTAAATGATTTTGTTAACTCACTATAAAGAGATGCTGTTCTTAATTTTATAAATTGCCTCCATATTAATAAACACCAAATCACAGACCAATTTAGAATATTATTTACATTATACTATATTTTCATGTATTACTCTGAACCATACATTTGATTTTATGACATTGAGTATCTTATTTGACCTACCATTGTTGTGTTATAAAACATTTATACTCACGTTTAAAATACTTTTAGAAATATTCAAACCCTTCAACTTATAGAGTTAGTATTGCTCAAAAAATAGCAGACAGAAAATATTAGTAACATTTAAAAGTCCCTTATTATGTAAGCAATAGGATATGACAGGATGTGGGTTTCTTCTCCTGAACCACATGCTCAGGTTTGTTGTGAGACACTAGGCGCTTGCACAGGTTTCCTTCAACCACCTGGAAGTGTAGTTTAGAAAAAGAAGCCCACATCTAGTAGTGTCTTATTGTGATTACAAAAATGGCTAATTAACTGAAAAAAAATAGTAACACAAATAAAAATATGTATTGTTTAGAGACAATAGTAGAATAAAACAATGTTGAAAAGAAAAAAAAAGTTCTTGCTATGGGTGTTTGAGACACTCATTCTCTATTTACTTCTTCAGTCTTGCCACCAGTGGGAATATCAGAAGGAGAGCATTGGACAGAAAGAAGTTCTTAGTCAGTGTGGTAGTGCAAATATAACTCGGGGGACACTATTATGGGCCTATGAACAGAGGTACAATAAAAACATAGTAACCAAACAGTTTCAGTAAATGCTATCAGAGTTATTTTGATACTGTATAACACTCATATAGGGGGAATGTTGGCTGGTTTTTCTCATAATTATTTGTTAGTGTGGTTTTTACAGTGATGGCAAGCTGGCATGGCTTCACTGATTTTATTTGAAAAAGATGGTTGCCATGCCCAAATAAATTTTCAAAAAGGCTTTAAGATGCATGGACACTTATGTGCACTGTGCCCTGGTTGGTCTAAGAAGTTTGAAGCCATGGGTTCCTTTTCCGAAACACAAGGCTCCTCTGCCAATTAGGACACAGGAAAATCCCTACCCAATTTATAATTTTTATTTCTGATGTGTTTTTCTTTTTCTATGTGCTCAATAAATGGTTTTCTAGCTAATAGCATTGGCTGTGGTGTCAAAAGCTGTGCTTTACCTGGAAAAATAAATATCTAGTTGTATTCCTCCCACTAAGTCATCAGCATTTAACCTCACTCACTGTTCCTTTACAAGCCCTGCTGCCTGACTGGTGGCTTGGGTCACAAGTTACCAGTTATGCAGTATGAGATTGGGTAATCTTGGTTACTAGCGATGTCACAGTTAGAGAGATCACAGTGCTAATGATTTTCCAGAGAAGCAGAACTGACTATATCAGCCTCCAGGTAGACTGATGTTCCAAACATCAGACTGGAAACTGTCAGGTAGAAAATCTTCTAATTAGCAAAATGGAAAAGTAATGGACAAGGAAATGACAGAAGGCATCCTTGGGATGGCAGAAAAAGGGGAAATATTGTTGATGGGGGACCTGAATATGCCAGATGTTAACTTGAGCATCTTTGCTGAAGCCACATCCAAGAGCAGGGTCATTCTAGATGCCTTACAGGGGTCCTGCCTCAGACAGCTAATGTTGGAACCCACTTGGGAGGGAGCAATCATAGACCTGGTACTCTCAAATGGGGACAGAGAAAGGATCTCAGATTTAGAAGTGGGTAGCCATCTGGGAACAAGTGACCAGCAAACAGTGTGGTTCACAATAAACACAGCCATAGAGTCAAGCATACAAAAGTGAGGGTACTGGACTTTAGAAGGGCTGAATTTGGCAAAATGAGAGTGCCTCAGAAAAGCACTAGCAAATGGGCAAGAAGGAGGGGTGGACAAACAATGGGGAAAAATCAAAACTGCCATCACAGAGACAACAAGCCTTTGTGTGAAGCAAATAAATTAAAATGAAGGAAAAAAAAAACACTGTGGTTCTCAAAATAGGTGGTGGGCAAAGTAAGGGAGAAAAGAGCCATTCAGGAAGTATAAGGAAACACAGAAGGAGCTGGACAGAGAACTGTACCAGTTAAAGCAGAAGGAAGCAGGGAAGGCAGTCAGAATAGCAAAGGCCCAAACCAAGGAAAAGATAACCAGCTTGGTTAAGAAGGGGCATAACATCTTTTACTGGTACATTAGGGAGCAGAGAAAGACCAAGGGAGGGATAGTGAGGCTTAATAAAGTGGAGGGTAGGTGGGCAGAGGGCGACAGTGAAAAAGCAGGGATACTGCATGAATACTTCTTTTTTTATCATACAGTGATCAGTGTACAACTTACAGCAAAGCAGATCAAAAACATTCATACATATTGTATAGAGTTATAACACTTACAGTAAACAGGATCAAAGCTGGCTAGCAGTTACACCTCTAGGCAAGACAGAAGAATACACTTATGTAGGAAGGAAAGGAGAATACAAGAGAAACTACAGATAGGGTCCAGAAAAGCAGTTGTGCTGGTGGTTCAGGTAGGAGGGTTACTGTAAAGTGAAGAAGTTTTACATACTGGAGAGTGTAGGTAAGCTTCCTATTAAGTCATATACTGGTCCAATTGCCCACAGTGATTGTAGGAAAGGCATTTGAGCAGGGATAAACAGGCTAAGGCTACATGCCAGGCTGCTCGGGGAGGTAGGGCCACTTGGCGCCAATGCATTAACAAGAGCCACTTAGCTTCTAGAAGGGCTAGCATCAGCCATTCATGGTGAGGTACAGTGACTGCCCCAAGTGAGGAGGTGTCACCCAGTAGGAGCTTCATGTCCATCAGTGATATAGCGAAGCCCAACAACGCCCAAAAAGGCAGCAGTTGAGGGCATGTCCATAAAATGTGCAACAGGTGGGCTTCGAGTTGATGGCAATGCCAGCATTGGGAATGCCCCATTATGCCACGAGTATGGAGGACAGCAGGAGTGCGATACCAGAGGAGTAGTACCTTGAGTTGGAGGAAGCGACTCTTGGTATCCTTGTAAATAAGGTGCGTGACACATAAGCACCATGTCCTGAAGCTCTCAGGGATGTTGACATGGAGGTCAGCCATCCATTTCAGCCCACTGGAAGTAGAGGGATCCGGCTGAGCAGCTCTCTAGGTCTTATAAAAGTGGCCAATTAGGCTACAAAGAGTAGAGGACGTATGAATGGATGCCAACCAATTCCATTTGCAGTCAACACTGTTGTGTGATGAGAGATCATGAATGGCACTATGCAACTGGAGGTACTTCCAAAAGTCCTTCATAGGAAGCTGGAAATTTGTCTGCAGTTGCTCAAAAGAGAGCAAGACATTGAGTCTGGTAGGCAGAGGTCCTACACCCTCTGAATGCCCTGGGATTCCCAAGTAGGCCAGTGTATGGGCAGTCCTCCCACTCTGAGGTGTTTGTTATGCCACAACGGAACATACCCGGGGGGGGCCAGGCCGTACAAGGTATATGTGAAAGAGACATAAGAGACTGCCAGGCACGTCAAGTCTCCAACATAGATGGGGAAAAATTCCAGTTGGGCCTAGTTTCAAAATTGAAACCAAAACTAGAGATGAATTGTTACAGCAAGAACCATCAGAAAGAGATTTTGGAAAAATAGTATTATCCATAAAATATACTGAAAAAATGAATGAAATACGAAAATTTATTAATAAACATTGGCACATGGTAGCACAAGATAATCAGCAAAATACAGTGTTGCAACAAAAACTGATTGTAGTTGCTAAAAAGGTAGCAAATTTAAAAGACAGACTGGTACATTCTCAGTTTTTGATACCAGAAAAGGGTGATACTAAAATGCTTTTGGGTCCATTACAGCCAGGAATGGTTAGATGTGGAAGATGTGCAGTCTGTAATAATACAACGAAGAAAGATATTTTTAAGCATCCATTTTTTAATAGGGAGTTCAAAATTAAGGACCATATACTGTAGATGGTAACACGGAAGGTGTTATCTATGTAATACAGTGTCCATGTGACAAATTGTATGTGGGACAAACAAAAAGAGCTCTTAAGAAAAGGATACTAGAGCATAAGGGAGATATCAGAAATAAAAATGAAAATTCACCAGTAGCAATCCATTTCAATAAAGAAGCACATACAGGAGTAGCTTTAAGATTTTGGGGGTTGGAAGTGGTTAGACCACCTTGTATAGGGGGAAATTATAAAGAATTGTTAAATAAAATGGAAACGAAATGGATTTTCTTGCTGAAAACGTTAGATCCAAATATAGGTATGAACATAGAATGCAATTGGCAGGCATGCTTTTAGGAAATTAAAATAAAAGGAAAAAAGGAGATATTAATAGTTAGAGTGCACCAATCAGCTGGTAAAATAGGTGGTCAATATGTAGACTTGAGAAATAGCGATGTTATTTACTGTAGTTCTTTATAGTCATATTAAAAATTAAAATGGACATATTTGATGGTGAAACAGGTGGAAAATATACATTATTCAAATAATAATTGATTTTATACTCCCTGACACCCTAACCAGTTTGCTAAGAAAACCTTAGTCAAATAAAATCATAATCAAAGATAAATGAGGCAGTATGATGAATGTAAATAATTTGTAGAGTTAATAATAGCCATGTAAGCAGGTGGATCGGTGTTAAGCCTCTTTTTATTAAAAAAGTAAAAATATGATAGCAATGCATACATGTCGTAACCAGTGCTCAGCAGAAGATAAAAGAGCCTGTTCGTTGACACCGATTCTTTCCACATCCAGGAAAGAATGTACAGTTGCTTAGTAACAACTTCGGAGAAATCCGATGGTACACGAGGTGATACGTCACTTTGGTGGGAAAAACAAACAGGCTCAAGAGGATACCGCACCTCTTAAGAGCCAAAGATAGCATGAAAACGCCATTTCCAAAGCAAGCAGGACGCCAAGTAAATCTTTTTATGATTATAAAAGGATCTATACACTGTGAGCTACAGACAACGTTCCAAGGTAATTAAATTAAGAAATGGGGCTTTTTAAAGCACAAATTTGAGTAACATAAGTAAAGTTTAATGAAAGATGTTTTGATAATGTTTAGACGCTGAACAGTCTCACGGAAATAATTGGAGAGTTACATTTTTGTGATGAATTGGGACAAAAAATGATAGCATTATATAGCTTGCTGAGGTAAGAGATAATAAAAGAAGTGGTTGACATTAGCCCTTAATATAAATTAAATAAATGTTGTAATAATGTGGGTGCACATAATGATGAAGGGAATTTAAAGGAGAATCTGATTAAATGTATGACAGTATTAGTTTTCTGTAAAATGAGTGGGAAATAAGTTTGTAATAAAGATAAAGCTCAAAATAAGGGATTGTGGAATGGTATGGGGAAAACAGGCTAAATGCTGAAATAAATGTTTTTTTCTGTTGAGTATTTGGAACAAGATGTCATGTGCTGATGATAGCTGTTTGACGTTACATGTTTTATAGGAGCTGATTTGTATAGCCACATGGAAACTGTTTGTTGTAAAGTTACAAGCAACTGAAATAGCAATGTTATTTCTAGTAGTTCTCTATAGTCATAATCAACATCATAATCAACATTAAAATGGACATATTTGATAGTGAAACAGGTGGAAAATTTACATTATTTAAACAATAAGTGATTTTATACTCCCTGCCACTTTAACCAGTTTGCTAAGAAAACCTAGTAAAGTGAAATCATAATTAAAGATAAATGGGGTAGTATGATGAATGTAAATAACTTGTGGAGTTAAAAAATAGCCATGTAAGCAGGTGGATCGGTGTTGAGCCCCTCTATGTTAAAAAAGTAAAAATATGATAGCACTGCATACATGTCTTAACCGGTGCTCAGCAGGAGATAAAAGAGCCTGTTCATTGAAACCGATTCTCTCCACATTTAGGAGAGAACGTACAGTTGCTTAGCAACAACTTCGGAGAAATCCGATGTTACACGAGGTGATACGTCACTTTGGAGGGAAAAACGAACAGGCTCAAGAGGATACCACACCTCTTAAGAGCCAAAGACAGTTTGAAAACGCCATTTCCAAAGCAAGCAGGACGCCAGGTTAATCTTTTTATATTTATAAAAGGATCTATACACTGTGAGCAACAGACAATGTTCCGAGGTAATTAAATTAAGAAATGGGGCTTTTTAAAGCACAGATTTGAGACACATAAGTAAAGTTCAATGAAAGATGTTTTGATAATGTTTAGATGCTGAGCAGACTCATGGAGAGAATCGGAGAGTTACATTATCGCTGAAAGTTATAATTAGTGGTGAATTGGGACAAAAAATGATGGCATTGTATTGCTTGCTGAGGTAAGAGATAATAAAAGAAGTGATTGATATTAGTCATTAAAGTAAATTAAATAAATGTTGTAATAACGTGGGTGTACACAATAATGAAGGAAATTTAATGGAGAATTTGATTAAATGTATGACAACATTAGTTATTTTGTAAAATGGAGTGGGAAACATGTTTGTAATAAAGATAAAGCTCTAAATAAGGGATTGCGGAATGGTATGGGGAAAACAGGCTAAATGCTGAAATAAATGTTTTCTCTGTTGAATATTTGGAATGAGACGTTATGCTCTAATGGTGGTTGTTTGATGTTATGTCTTATAAGAGCTGATATGTATAGCCACATGGAAACTGTTTGTTATAAAGAGATTCAAACAACTGAATATTAATGGTAATTTGCACACAATATTCTGAAATGAAATTAACATATTGAACATATATGGAATTCAAGATTTAAATATTAAAATATGTAATTTCTGTTTTAAACAGATGGAAACTGTATTATGAAATATGCCCCGTGAACAAGCTCTGAGGAGTGAAACGTAGGGGTGAATAAAAGAAAATAAGAAGTGAAAGCTACATTAGAAGTGGATTTATTTTCTGTGTCAAGTGATTACCCCCTATTTCTTATAAAAATATTTACAAGAGAATAATATGCCCCAGGAACAATCCACCTAGAAGCAGAGGTGGCCACGCAGGCCAAGTGATAGCCTTTAAACCAGGGAGCTCTAAGCCCACTGTGAGTCCAATGCACCCTCAATTTGTGTTTACCCCATCTTGGTGTCTTCCCAGTCTAAAGATATCGGAACATGAGACAGTCTAATGTGGCAAACAGTTTAGGAGAGAGGTGGATCGGCAGATTATTGAGGAGATACATAACCCGTGGTAAAAGCAGCATGTGCACAATAGCCACTCTATCTGGTAACGAAAGTTGGAGTTTGCACCATCTCTCAATTTCAGAAGATAATTGGCCCAAGAGAGGGGAGAAGTTGGACGACTCCAGCTCTGACCACCTATTGGGGATATAGAGTCCTAGGTATGAGAAGCACTGGGCCATCCACAAGAGCTCAGTACCATTAAGGCAGTCTCTGGAACAGGATGCATTTAATGGAGCAAGGGTAGTGTTTTTCTGCTTGGCACGTAGCCCTGAGAGGGAAGCAAAATTCTGGAGAATAGGTAGTACTGCCTGAAGGGATTGCTGCATTTGGGATAAGGTAAGCAGAAGATCATCAGCATATGACACCACAAGGTAAGAGGTATCATCTATATTCAGGCCAGAAACTGAGTTTGTGGCTATGAAGGCCCATACCATGGTGTTCAGAGCAACCAGGAAAGGGAGAGGAGACAGTGGGCAGCCTTGCCTCATCCCCCTTTGCAGGGAAAAGGATACTAAGATATTAGTGCTGGTAAGGATACAGGCGATAGGGGAACTGTACAGGGTCACTACCCATTGGCAAAACTGTGGACCAAAGCCATGCAAGTGAAGCACTTCTGTCAGGTAATCCCACTCTATGGAGTTAAAGGCTTTTGTGAAGTCTATGGCAAGCACAGCCATTGGCAGAGCTGAATGGGATGCTACCCACTTGAGATTCAGCAACAATCTGGTAATTTTCTACCCCAGACTTTCCCTTCATGAGACCAACCTGTGCTGTGTGGATGATAGAAGGTAAAACATCCTGGTGGCCAGGATCTTGCCTAAGATTTTCATGTCAACTGACAGAAGGGAAATGGGGAGGTAGTTTGCGCAGTCCAGAGGATCATTAGACTTCTTCAGGAGAAGGGTAATGAGGGTCTCTCTCATAGTTGGAAGAAGGGATCCAATTGTGTGAGCTTCCCGAAGGGCCAGAAGTAACAGACGAGCTATATCAGCACCCAGAGATCAGTACAACTCTACTGACATGCTGTTGGGGCCTGGAACTTTCCCTAATACCATATGGGATAGGGTCTGCCATATTTCGGTACCTGTTAGTAGGGCATCCAGCTGAGCCACTTGGTTAGTGGTGAGAACTGGCTGAGCAGAATACTGGAAAAACTTTTTCAGTTCCTTTTCCAATTGGGGGGGGGTGACTTGGAGGAATGGGACTGATAGAGAGATTCAAAGAAGGACCGCATGGTGTTGTTGATCTCTCTGGGCTCACAAACCACCCTCCCAGACTTCTCTCTGAGGGCATGGATACATGAGGAGGCTTGTTGTTTACGCAGCCTAAAAGCCAAGAGTCTGCCACTTTTTTCACCTCCATCCCATTAGGCATGTTTGGCTTGCAAGAGAAACCATTCTGCCTTCTGGTGGAGGATAGCATTGATTTGGTATTTCAAGTCCACAATACGCCAATAAAGGGAGCTATTCCTAGAGGGGGGGTGGGATGGACTTAAACTGGTTATCCATGATGGCAAGCTCGGCTTGAAGTGAGGCCAGATTTTCCTTTTGGGCCATATTTTTGGAGGCTGAGTATGCAATTATGTGACCCTGGAGTATGGCCTTGAAGGCTTCCCAGACTGTACCTGGAGAAACATCACCATCTGAATTGAGGGAGAAATAGTCCTGGGCTGTTAGGGAAATCATCCTTTAGTTTAGTTTAGTTTATTAGTCTAGGAATTAATACCTTTGAGCCAGGGCTCTTTTGCAAAGGTTCCACGTCACAAAGAACATTTAACAAAGCACGATACACATTACAGGTAAAACCAGGCAGGAAAGTTACATCATAAATTTGCTAGTAACAGTTTAAGGCAGTAACGTTTTTAAGTTTCATAGAAAAACAAGCTATAACAGGTTCAAGCGTGTAGACAATTTCGAGGTTAAGGAAACTTCCAGGAGAGGGTGATCATTAGCGCCAAAAGGAGGCTAGAGAGGAGGAAAGGTGGTGGTGGGAAGTAGTGAGAGGGACAGGAAAAAGGGGGTGAGTTTGGGTGGGAGACAGGAAGTAGTAGAGGTACCAGAGGGTTCATTAGTCAGGGAGGAAGAGGCCTCAGATGTGAGGATGGACATGATGAGTAGTAGTCTTTATCTAGCGCAGTCACAGTTGCTAGTGGTGGTGAGGTGGGCATAGAGCATGGATTTGAAAGCTTCAAGCGAGGTTGAGGATAGGGTAGGTGGACTAAGCGCATTGAACCATGTTGGGGCCCTGTATGCGAAAGATCTTTGTCCCTGTGCAGTCTGGCATCTCAGAACCAGGAAAGGTTGGGTTCAGATCTGGTGGAGGGTCGTGAGCCAGGATTCAGTCAGAGTAGGTTTGAATACATAATGGAGTCAGTCCCAAGATAGATTTTTGCCATTGTGCAGGTGAGATAAATAAGACGATTTGATAGGTTCAACCAGCCTGATTCATAGTACAGATCACTGCGTGTGAGTCAGTCTTTGAGCCCTCGTGAGAAGCCAGCAGGCCTTATTTAGAGTGATTGAGATACGCCTTAGAGCAGTGGAGGTAGCTGAGCCATAAATAATAAGGCCATAGTCAATGATTGAGATTATGGAACTCTGTATAGCTATTCTCAATGCCGCTTGATTTAGAAATTGACGGTTACAGAATAGTATTCCAAGGCGTTGTTTCACTGTTTTCGCAGTGTTGTCAATGTGGGTTTCAAAGCTGAGCCCTTGGTCAAAAGTGATGCCAAGGTATTTGAAAGTATTTACTTGGTCCAGTGTAATCCACAGAGGTTTGTATGGTGAGTGGAGTATGCCTGTTTTGTTTTGGTGATTGGAGAAGAGCATGGCTTTTGTTTTATTGTGGTTTAGCACAAGTTTACTATCCAGGAACCACCTTTCAACACTAGAGAAAGCAAGTTGCAGGCTTTTGTAGGGAGTTTGGATCCTGTGGGAAGAGAGAATTACAGCATCATCAGCGTAAGATTATTTTCTCCTGGCAGATATCTGGGAGGAGTTAAGGAACAGGCTAAAGAGGCGGTCAAGAATTGATCCCTGTGGTACACCGAGAGAACTGGTTTGAAGTCGGAGAGTTCATTAGAGATTTTACAGCCTGTGACCGATTGACAGGTAACTTTTACCCAAGCACAAGGACCTTCGGCCAGGCCTAGGGCTAAAAGTAGGGAGGTAAGTAGGCCATGATGGACTGTGTCGAAAGCTTTTTGAATCGATAAAGACTGCACCTGTTTGGCACCCTTTGTCCAGGGCTGAGTGGACTTCTCCAGAGAAATCAAGTAAGGCTGTTGTTGTACTATGTCCTTTCCTAAAGCCGTGCTGTTGATTACAGAGTAGATTGTATTTGTCCAGGTAATCAGAGAGTTGGTCTGCCACTATTCGTTCAAGTGCTTTGGAGAGGAGGGAGTATTGATATTGGTTGATAGTTTCCTGTTGAGGTTTGTCCCCCCTTTGTGCACTGGCGTAACTATGGCAGATTTCCGTTGTTGGGAAATTGACTTTGGCAAAGTGACAGATTGAGAATTTTTGCAAGGGTGAATTACTTCATCAGGGTGAGAGACAGGATTTTAGATCTAGCGTGTCACTACTTGTTCTGGATTTGGAGCAGGCCTTTCTTATGTACTTGAGTGCTTCTGCACTTTGATTTTCTTGAAGTAAAATTGTGGTTTGTCACAGGGTGTTTTGTGATACTAGGCTAGGCACAGGTAAGTCCGAGAAGAAATCTGGGGAGGACCCCACTAAGGTCTGTGAATGTCTTATTAAGCGCATCTGCAATAGACTTTGGGTCAAGAGTGGTGGATCCATCAACTTTCATAATGGTAGGTGACAATTTTGATTGTTTACCCATTATGTTTTGGATGTTGTCCCAAAAGCTCTTCCATCACCCCAGGTGGATTCAAGGCATTTTTGAAATAAGCTCTTCATTTGCCTAATTTGTGAAGTACATCTATTTCATGCCTGCTTGTATTTTAGGGTATCATGAGGTGAGCCTGTGTCTCTGGCAACTGCCAGAGGTGTCCCAGACAGAGTTAAGCAAGTAGTTGGCAGTAATCCATGGATTTGATAGCGATTTTGATTTTGCTTTTTATTGGGGCATATAAGTCGCATGCAGTTGAACGATTTAATGAAGTATTCTAGTGCGGTATTAATATCAGTTGATTCAAGGATTGGTGTCCAGTCCTGTTGTAGGAGATGGTTTTCAACTTGATAAGATTCCCATAAGGCAATACTCTGCTTGTTATAACTTTGGGGTGGCTTGAGAAATTTATTAGACCAGGTACAGGACACTGGGAGTGGTCACTGAGGGAGTCAGGGAGGACTTTAATGTTTTTATCCGGTCAGGGTGATTTGTGAGAACCCAGTCAATAAGGGTGCTTGTACCAGTTTTGTAATTTTTCTGGGTGGGGAGGTTACCATCTGAGTCAGGTTTGCTGCTAGGATGTCATCTTTGAAGAGCCAGTGTCAGAGGCAGCCAGTTTATGTTGAAATCCCGAGAAGAAGGAGCTCATTTTCAGAGGGCTGCAGACTAACAAAATCAAGTACAGACTTAATACTGGCACGGTGGTCTTTGGAGGGATATAGACTAGGCCACTGTGAGAACTTTGTTTGTGCACCAAGAAGCAGTTTGATAGGGAGGAGTTGCATCTGCGTATTTGTGGGGTGAAGCTGCCGCATTGACAGGAGAGGTTGTCCTTTATGTAGATAGCACAGCCCCACCTTTCTTGCTTGCCCGGTCGAGTCTGAAAAGATTGTAGCCTTCAAGCGAGACCGCATGATCCGGGGTGCTGGGAGATAGCCAGGTTTCCACAATGGCTAGTATATCAGGGTTTTTTTGTCCAGCGAGAGTTTGAAGAGATGCCAATTTGGGAAGGAGGCTGCAGATATTTAGAGTGATAATGGAGAGACCACTACCAACTTTCCCTGTTCCTGCAGAACTCTGGGTCTTTGAGGATTATAGGGTTACATCTCCAGTGAGTGCTGAATGGCTGGTACCCTAGTGGGGTATAGGTGGTCAGAACAGGAGCATGATCAGATATAAGAATATTCCTGATTTTGTTGTCTGAGATCCTTTGGACTGCCACAACATTGGCCAGCCAAAGGTCGATGCGGCTATGGGTGGAATGAACATGGGAATAGAAAGTGTAGTCCCGCCTGTGGGTGGTCCCGCCGCCACATATTGAAGCCAGCCCCCATTCCTCTTGCATATCCCACAGAGCGCCAGAGCTTTAGGGCTGGCATGAGGACTAGGGGTGGACTTATTGAGTAAGGTGTCCTGTACGAGGTTGAAATCACCACCAATTAGGATAGGGTAGGTGGGTCAGTTGAGGTCAGAGAGGATAGGGCCTGACTGATCGCAGGAAAGAAATCAGCATGGTCTTCGTTTGGTGCATATACGTTCCCATTAATGAGGTGCCCATCCAGGGAGGAGAGCTTAACCAGTACCCATCTACCTTGGGAATCTTTCTGTGTCTCAACCACTGCCCAGAAGGAGGAGCGGCGTATGAGAATAGCAACCCGGCTTTGGACTTAGATAAAGCGGAGCTAGAATGTACCTTCCCCACCCAGGATTTTCTCAGCCAGGGCACCACCTTGCTCAAAAGATGAGTCCCCTGCAGCAATGCTATGTCCATGCAAAGAGACCTGAGGTTTTGTAACACTTTTGTGTGCTTAATGGGGTGGTTGAGGATTTTAACATTCCAGGAGACAAGGTGCACCCCAGGGGTCGAGGGGCTCACCGTGTCTGTCATTTCAAAAGAAGAAAAAGTTGAAGTGGTACTTACTCGACCTATGAAAAAGGTATGATCTGCGGAGAGAGAGGGGAACCAGAAGCAAGGACACAACTCCAGGGAGTTCCCAAGCAACAAACCTGTAGTACCAAGCAGGAGAGAGCGTAAGGATGAAGAGGTAGAGGTGTAGTGATGCTTACCCAGAAGATGAGCTGAAGGAAAAAAGACAAAGAATATATGTCAACAAGCATTAGTAACCTGACTGTATTAAGCAGGCAGAGTGCAATACTTATAATGAGAGGCAATAGAAATGCCTGCGCTATACTAGAGTAGCACACAATACCAACAATTGATGAAACAAATGTAACCAAGCGTAAACATGCTATAGGATTTGAGGGCTTATCGTGAAAGAGAGTAACTAGATACAGGTGCCCTCAGCTACGCAGGCTCTCGAAGCCCAAAACAGGGGAGGTGTTTAGAACCAACTGGGTTTGACTCTCCCTAAACAGGTAACAGCCCCAAGGTCAGGCACTGGAACATCGGGGGGAAGAAAGGGAGGTATGTGGTGAGGGGGTAAAAGGGGAAGAGAGGATATATGGGACTAAAGGGAGAGAAAAAAGGTGGAGGGTACTCCCTCCTACCAACTTGATTACAGGCTGCCAGCCACTAGAGATCAAACAAGGAGAGGGGTCACAATAAGTGAATTGCCCCTATGAGCATTCCAGACATGAGGCAAACTCTAGGAGGATATCTAATCCAGGAGTCACCCTGGCCCATTCACCAGACATTGCTGCCAGGTTAGGTGGCTCAGGTGGCAGTAAAAAAAAAAAAAGAAAATGGTGCTGCACCAAAGTAAAATTAGGCGTGAGCCGCTGCCTCATACGAGGTCCAACAAACAGGCTATGATGCAGTAGCACGCTTGGCAGAAGACAGCAACAATGACAGGGAGGCCCCACATAAGGCCCCATAAACTATTCCACTACCCACACTCTTCAGATGCACCGCAGTGAGTGAGATCCAGCCTTAGATGTGCAAAGGAGCAAAGGGAGGGAACAGGCCTATACTAAACAAAGAACAGGACAGAAAAAAGCACAGTGAACAATTAACTCCAAAGATTAACCAACTGGCCATTCGGCCTGCACAGAGGGAGTTGGAGGAGATCCAACTGGGATCTGGGTATCAGCAGAAACAGCAGCCACGTAGGAAATTAAGCCCGGTCCCACAGTAGCTGAGGCATCCACAGCTGCTACCAGTGAAGAATCCAGATAATTATCCCACTCCTCAGGTGAGTCTGTTTTCCATATCTGGCAGTTCTAGAGAACCAGGCTGAAGTGAAAGGGGGCCAGAAGCATAGTCCTCCCTGGAGACTTTCACAGGTGGGGCACTCAAGAGGGGTTCTTGAGGCAGCTGAGTTCCACTTCATGCCCTTTGTCATTGCTGCTGATTAGATCCAGGTTGATGTGGTGGCAGAGAGGGGATAGCTAAAGCAGAAGGCTGAGAAACAGACATAGAGTAAGGCAGTGTCCGAGTGGTTGGGCCAGAGAAGACTGGGGGGACCCAAATATGTTGCAGCACATCTGACTGAAAAAGTGTCCTCCAGGAACTTCCTCCAATCCTGACAGTTCCCTTTAGTTGCTGCATCCCTGTGGGGTTCCCATAGCTTTCTGGGAACTGTAGTTGGGACCGGGAGAGCAGGCCAAAACTTGCCCAACCACCTCTCAATATCACTTGGATGATCAGCCACCAGTTCCCTTTCATCTTTGGACACAAGCAGGCTAGTGAGTCCTCGAAATTTAAACTGAAAATTGTGCTGGTAGAGAAAATTTATTTAGGGGCCCAAAAGATCTCCCCTTGGCAGCAGTTTTTTGACAAAGTCATAGTAAAAGGAGACTGGAGACCCCTGCCAGCAGACCTCTCCCAGGTCCCAGGCTGCTCTCAATATTCTCTCTTTGGTAGAGTAGTGTATAAAATAGGCCACAATGGGTCTGGGAGTTCCTATCATGCCTCCCAACTATGCAGTGTGCCCTCTCCACATCCATAGATCCTCTCCACCTGTCTCTCAACATAACGGGGATGTTCTTGTTTAGAAAGCACTCCATGGATTGTCCCTCCGCACCGTCCAGTATGCCAATAATGCACAGGCTATTGTGCCTGGCCCTATTATCTTGGTCCTCGGCTGTATCCCACAGGGTTCCCAAATGTTCCTCGTGGAGCTGAATCTGGTGGAGAAGATTGGCCTGCTGGTGCTCACAGGTGCCCAGTCACTCTTCTGACACATTCATTCTGTCTTGAAGCTGTTGCACATCAGCCACAGTGCCTGTGAGGGCAGACTGATATCATCCATGCAGACCCTGGGGTTGCTGAGTGTTTGGGCTCTGAGATGTCAAGATAGGAGCAGGCAGAACCGATATGCCCCACAACTGCAGGAGCAGAAGGACTCGTTGCAGAGGGCTGCACCGACAGGGAATGGCTGGACTACAGCCTATGCAGTCTAATGCCCTGAAAAGACTCATGGAAGCCCAGCGTTGCTAGAGGCAAATCGTGTCAGAGTCCGCTAAATGCAGTCACTGCTCAGTAGGAGGGGAGTTACTCTAACATATATATATATATATATGCACTGGGGCTCTCAATGTCCTAAGATCGCAGTGCCAGAGCTCAGATAGTACCAAAGTCAGGGAGAGCTTAGGGAATTAATCAGCCATTGCTCCAGCAGCTAAACCAGGCCTCTCCTGAATGAATACTTCTACTCAGTATTCACAAAAGAAGAGGAGGAGGGGGAAGTACCTAAGCCAATCAATAGAAGCACTCTGGATTGGGGAGGTCAATACTAGTCCATTCACAGAAGAAGGGGTCCTGAAAGATCTCCTAAAACTGAAGGTGGAGAAGGCAATGGGGCCTGATGGGATTC
The DNA here is from genome assembly GCA_016271365.2 of Neoceratodus forsteri. Taxonomy (NCBI): domain Eukaryota; kingdom Metazoa; phylum Chordata; order Ceratodontiformes; family Ceratodontidae; genus Neoceratodus; species Neoceratodus forsteri. The sequence continues at coordinate 909,397,930 of CM028133.1, read as the reverse complement.
ACCCCAGAATTCTAAAATAACTAAGGGGAGAACTAGTGGCACCACTGACTACCGTTATTAACAACTCATGTGAGGATGGTGTTGTACTTGTTGACTGAAGGAGGGTGGATGTGATTCCCTTTCATAAAAGTGGGAGCAAAGAAGCAGCAGAAAACTACAGGCCTGTTAGTTTGACCTCAGTGGTAGGGAAAATGATGGACTCACTTTTGAAAGAAAGAATTGTTCAGTACCTCAAGGCCAGTGGAGCACAGGACCTAAGGCTGTATGGATTCACATTGGGAAGGTCATGTCAAACAAATCTAATCGAATTCTTTGACTGGGTGATCAATGTGGAAGACCAGGGAGGCGCTGTGGACATAGCATATCTAAACTTTAGCAAGGCATTTGACACAGTTCCACACAAAAGATTAATAAACAAGTTAGCCAGTCTGAGAATGGGTCCAAGGGTGGTAGCCTGGGTAAAAAACTGGTGGGTCAACAGGCCACAGAGGGTAATAGTAAACAGAGTACACTCTGAAAAAAGGGGTGTTACTTGTTGGATACCGCAGGGTTCAGTACCTGGACTGATCCTTTTCAATGTCTTTATAAGTGACATTGCAGAGGGACTGAAAGCAAAAGTATGCCTATTTGCAGATGACACAAAGATCTGCAACAGGGTTGATACACAAGGGGAGTGGGAAAGGATGAGAAGGGACTTAGCAAGGTTGGAGGAATGGTCAAAAGTATGTAAGCTTAGATTCAGTGCAAAGAAGTGCATAGTAATGCACCTGGGAAACAAAACCCCTGGAGAAGAGTACAAGATGGGGGGGTACTAACAACAACAAAAATGGAAAGGTACCTGGGAGTAGTTATATCAGATAACCTAAAGGTAGGCATCAATATAAGAAGGCAATAAGGAGGGCTGGGGGGGGTATTGGGATGCATAGGGAGAGACATCACCAGTTGAAAAGAGGAAGTTGTTATCCCTCTTTACAGACAGTTGGTGAGACTCCATCTGGAGTACTGAGTGCAGTTCTGGAGACCACATCTCCACAAGGACAAAGACAGGATGGAGGCAGTCCAGAGGAGGGCAACTACAATGGTGCAGGGTTTGCACCAGAAGCCATATGAAGAGAGACTAAAGGAGCTTAATATGTATACCCTCAAGGAAAGGAGGGAGAGGTGGGACATGATAGAAACTTTCAAGTACCTCAAGGGAATCAACAAAGTCCAGGAGACTAGCATCTTTCAGAAAATGAGATGTGCAAGAACAAGGGGGCACAATTTGAAGATAGAGGGGGGATGGCTCAGGGGCAACATGAGGAAGTTTTTTTTTTCACAGAGAGGGTGATGGATGCATGGAATGGCCTTCTTGAGGAGCTTGTGCAGTCAAAAACAGTGGGGGAATTCAAGAATGCATGAGACAGACATAAGGCAATTCTGGTGGGGGGATAAGAAGAAGTAAGCAGTTGGTTAACTAGGATCTGCTGCTTATCAAATATGTAGGGAAATGGGCAGACTGGGTGGGCCAAGCCATCCTCATCTGCCATCAAAGTCTATGTTTCTATACTTCAGATATACAGTAAGAAGAACTAGCTGACTCTGGCTGTAGCTCCTAGACTCAAGGGGTAGGAAACTGAGGTTTGGGGTGGTATACAGGCCACTGTCCCAGTCTGAGGAGCTTGACAGGGATTTAGCAGGACAAACCAGAAAGGTAGGTAGAAAAGGGAAGGTGGTCATTGTGGGGGAATTCAACTTGCTGGGGTTGACTGGAGCATTCTGGTCACTTCCAGTGCTAGGGAGCAAGTGCTCCTGGACGTGATCTAGGGGGGTCTCCTGACACAGCTGTTTAGTGTACCTACTAGGCTAAAGAACACTTTAGATCTGGTATTGTCGAATGGGGAGGCAGTAAGAGAAATAAAGGTGGAGGACCCACTGGCCGACAGTAATCATCAAACGGTGTGGTTTAATATCACGATGTGCGGGGAGCCACAGAAAACAGTTACTGTAGTGGTAAACTTCAGGGGTACGGACTTTGGGAGGATGTAGGAAGTACTGAAAGGGAAACTGGAGGGCAAAAGGCAGGAGATCGACACTGAGCAGAAATGGGATATTATTAAACGGTGGATTACAGAGGCAACAGAAGCCTGCACCAAGACACAGAGTAAGAGGAACAGAGCAAGAAAACCATGCTGGTTGAACAGTGAGGTTGTGAAAGTGGTGAGGGAAAAATGAGTGGTGCACCAGAGTATAGGAGGATTGGGAAGGAAGTGGACAGGTAGGAATATGCAAGATGGTTCAGGGAGGTGACCAGAAAAGTGAAAGAAGCCAAGGCCTAGAGGGAGCTGAGATTAGTGCGGAGAATTAGCGGGGAGTTCGGAGAAAGACTTTTTCAGATACATCAGGGAGAAAAGGAAGTGCAAGGAGACAATAGTGAGGATAAAAAGGGGTGGGGAGTGGATGGAAACGGGGGGGAGGAGCAGGCAGAAGCTCTGAATGAATACTTTGCTCGGTGTTCACGGAAGAAAAGGAGTACTGCTACCACCATGGGCTGGGAGGTGGGGACAGGGGAGAGGAGGTGACAGAAAGAAGAATTGAGGCAAGTAGAGTCCTAGAGGAACTGAAGGCACTAAATGTATACAAGGCACAAGGGCCGGATGGTATCCACCCCAGAGTGCTGATGGAGATGGCGGAGGTATTGGTGGAGCCACTGGCAGATCTGTACAGCACCTCACTGGAGTCAGGATATGTGCACTGGACTGGAGGATGGCACACATACTACCATTCCATAAGAGTGGGCCAAGGGATGAACCGAGTAATTATCGTCCAGTAAGTCTCATCTACATAGTGTGCAAATTCATGAAAATGATACTAAAGGAAAGACTGGTGTTGTACCTGGAGGACAATGGCCTCTAGGATGTGAGGCAGCATGGGTTCATTTCAATGAAATCTTGTCAAACCAACTTGATACAATATAATGACTGGGTGACAGGTGAGCTGGATAAGGGTCATGCGGTGGATGTTCTTTACTTGGACTTCAGTAAGGCCTTCAATTTGATGCCTTATGGGCGGCTTGGGGGAAGTTAACTGGTGTAGGGGTAGGGGCAAAAATGATGAACTGGATTACAAGCTGGCTGAGTGGAAAGCTGCAACGGGTGGTGGTGAGAGGGGAGCTCTCAACTCCAAGGCTGGTGATGAGTGGGGTGCCACAGGGCTCTGTGCTGTGGCCAGAGGCATCATGTCCATAGGGCCCTAGGGGGCATGTGCCCCCCCCAAACTGTTGTGAGGGCTATACAAAAAATTATCTTAGTATTCAATTTTTTAATGGTATACCGTGGGCTGCCAAAAAATATAATGTTTTCCACTGTCTTCTTGGTGGGTGCTGGGGGGGTTGGGGATACGAACGATTAAAGCAATTGCTGTGGAGGACTGAGTTTTTGCTCACGCTGCGGCTGTGCTGTGTTGATGAGTCGACTTGCTTCAAGGCCGAGTGCCTGTAAAATAGAGAGAGTGAGACAGTCACAACAGCTGTTGTGATTGGTTGCTGCCAGGCAGTTACTACCAATCAAGACAAGTGTCTGTACATCGGAGGCGCGAAAAAGTAACTCACGCTGCAAATTGGTTCCTCCATGATCCTCCAAGTCCTCTGGTTGAGCGGCGGCCGCGGCAAGCATTTTCAGTTTTGACCTCTCACACAGACACTCACAGACTCACTATCAGTCTGTCGGCAGTAAGAGAGCCGAGCCCACCCAGTGGTCGATCGGTGACTTTGTGTGAAATTTCGAGCTGCCTGTTTGATTGCTTCCTTCTGTTCCTCGATTAAAAAGGTCAGTGTAGTTCAATAAGCTCAGGTAGCAAATCTACTGCTAAAACTTCTTTGCTTTTTGCAGTGCCTTCTTTTCCTTCCATGCACGTCTTGCATCGAGCAGCCCCACATTGTTGTGTTGCCCACTGATAAAAACAGATCCACACATTACTGATCTGAGCAGACTAGAGTGATTAGCACTTGGTCACTAAGGCAATTTACAGCAGGAGCACAGATGAGAGCATTGCTCGTCTTGACGAGTCTTCCCTGCTTTCCAGGAATCAAGAAAAAGGGGTCAAAAAGGCAAGGGAGAAACATGCGATTGCAATTGATAACATGATTAAAAGATAACTATCCATGATTTCTTTTCATTAACACCAGCCATGGTGCTATGATCAGAAAAACCTGCCTGTGCTGCAATGGGTGTGGGGGCCAATGGTTGACAGTGTGAGAGTAGTACGTAGAACGTACAGAAAGCCAGAATTTTGGGAGGTAGCTTATAAGATGTGAGTCATGCCAACAGCAAAAACAGTACTTTTTTTAGTGGAAACCATTGACTCAGCAAGCAAAACTGTATAAAAATATATATTTTTTTTTTATGAAGAAAATGTTATGGGGGAATCACACAAAAATCACCAATTTCCCATGAAAACTAACAATTTTTTGTGTTGCTCTAAAACCATAGTAAACATTGCGAAGGGATTCTTGCATCCACTCCATGAACAAGCTGCCTGTATCAAATTGTTTTAGTCATTTTTTCTCTCTCCTTTTCATTTAAAATCTTTCACTTGTGTACATTTAAACTCGCCTGTCTCACAGAGTGTCAATATTTAAAGTCTGCTTCCAACTGGAGTACCAGTAATTGTTGGACTGGGGACAGATTCCATATTAATAAAACCAAGATTGTCTTCATTTTAACACTTGAAAAATGCAGTCAATGTACATGAAAAAACAGAAAACAGGCCTGCTAATGATGATAGAATGTTTCTTGCTAGCTGAGTATACCTTGATTTTACTTTTTATATTCCAATGTTTCTTCTCATGTGCTTCCTTATTTTTTGTTTGCTGTACTTTATATATTGTTTTTAAGTTTCATGAATGGTGTTTTAGGACAATACCTAGTTTTTCAAGGCAATTACTGAACAATTAATTACAACCTGAGTAAGTTATTTTACCCCTTGGGGATCACGAGGCACAGCTTTAGATGCATCATGTAGCTAAGCACCTTGGCCCTAAGGATTACACCAGCAATGGTAACCTATTCCCTAGGGTGCCTAAACACTAGTATTAAACTGAAATATTTGTATTTTATTCTTTTAATTAATGCTGTTGTGATATGTCCTTCTGCTGTCACCACTTGCAGATTGGGTAACCTGACTACATACATTATATGAGGTTGGCAGTATAGCCTAGAGGTTACAGTAATGAGCTGTGAATGAGCTTGCTCCATCCAGGAGACATGAGTTTGATTCCCACAATCTCCACTTGAATACTGTGCGACTCTGAGTAAGTCGCTTAACCACCCCAGTGCTTCTGGGTTGCCCCTGAAAACAGGCACTTGTGCCTAGTGGGTCTTACCTGGTTACCAGAAGATTCAAATAAATATCTTGTACTTTGACTACTTAAATCTTCATAGCTCCTCTGCATTGTGATTCTATTGCTTCTAGTTTGCTGCCGTCTTTGTGGCTCGGATTATGTCCAAATATGGTCCCATAGGACCAATGCATATTCCCAATAAAATAATTAAATAAATAGATAGTTTAAAGTAAAACCCTAAATGGAATTATTGAATGTGACGGTTTCTAGCCATTAAAATATCCTTTTAGAATGCATTTTAGTCAGTTAGAATGCTCCATTATTAGCCATTGTTTTATGATGGGGATCAGCACCCAGGTTTTTTAGCCAATCAGGTTGCAAGTTTCAGACACACCATATACCGTTGTAACAGCGACACTTTTACAGTGATGCCATTATGGCAACACCAACCCATTTACACCCACAGTATCGACAGGGGTTGCAGGAGCAATGATCGTGTGTTCAACTCAGTTCTCCCCCGACATCTGTCCCCCCCCCCAGAGTTGGAATCCATAGGTCTGGGGTGTGTGGGGGGCTCAGCCCCCTTTGCATGAGCACTAAACAGGTGTCAGTGTGATCCCCAGTTGGGGTTGGAACCTGGTGGTGTCAAGGATGTTGGTGACCATGCGTTGCTGTGGGGGAGGTTGGCGATATTCTTGCCAACAGACACACTTGTGGTATTAAAGCAGTAGTGCAATGAAACTGGGCAAAAAATTTGACCCTACCTTTTTTCCACCATACTAGATTCCAGGCATTTTCCAATTTTATTGGGTCTCATACTTTTCTAATTTGACCAACATTTGAATATTTTATAAAAGTTTTAATTTAATTTTGTCTCAAAAAAAACAAACAAACAAAAAAAGATGACTGCCACATTTTGCATAATAATAGCATTGCAGAGATGGAAATGGTTAGGACTGAAAAAAAAACTCACAGTGCACAGCAAAGGAGGTACTGAGACAAGTACGTTTGACAAAAATGCTAATACTTTTCTTAACTGCAGCTGAAACAAGCTTTTTTGAAAAACATTTTTGTTGCACTGCTGCATTAAGTACTGCAATAAAATCAGAGCACCTGGTTTTCAGTTTTTTTTTTATCTTTTTTTGATAGTTATACTCTTTATTGGTTTCCTCATTCCTAACTCAAATGCTGCCAATGCTTTGGCATGTCTCCTTCTTCATCCATTGCTGGCTAGTGGGGAGGGGGGGCTAAATGCAAGTCAGTTTGCACATTCCCTCCCAAGAACTGGGTGTCTCTTTTTCATGATGCACCATCCCCAGCTGACCTCAAAGTGAAATTTCCAGAGCTCAAATGTCAACAGTGGTTATCCAGGTGGCAGTGTTGCATGCTACCTATGCACTGCTGGCCCACTTCTTTAATCCTGTGGCTTCAGCCCTGCCCAGTTTAGTCCCAACCAACTTTACTCTGCCCCCTGATTTACACTGAATCTTTATTCTTTCGGTAACTGGAAAAGGCCCACTAGGCACAAGTGCCTGTTTTCTGGGGCAAGCCAGAAGCACTGGAAAGGTTAAATGACTTGCTCAGGGTCACATAGTATTCAGGTGGAGATTGTGGGAATCAAACCCAGGTCTGCTGGACATACCAAGCTCATTTTGCCTGCCACTCCATTTGGCAAAATCTAAGTGTGGCTAAATTTGCTTTGCGGAGGGTTTTCCTGTGTCTGTGCGTAGGTGTATGAGTGCATGCATGTGTTAAGTTACATTATCAAAGGGGTAAGAAAAATCCAAGAATCTGATTGGCAGCCATGTTTTGTGGTGGAAGATCAGTTCTGGTTGTAGGGGGCTAACTGAAATGCCTGTGTTCCAAATGCCTATTGATCTGGTTTCCAGATGCTTCACAGTCCTTTTTCTTAGCCATGTGTAAACCATATTTTACACATAAATAATAGCCAATCAGATTCCATGATTTTACCCTGCCATTTTATGTAATTTAGAAGTCAATGGATCAGCTACAAGTGGACTAAGTATTTATGTGATTACATATGATAAAACTGAACTTGTGCATTATGTGAGTCTTTTATGATAAAAGACTCGCAAAATGCACAAGTTCTGACTAAGTCTTAAAAAAAATACAAAAGGTAACACTATAAGTACAGTGAACAAAGGACAAAATCAATTGATCATTTCTCTAACCTATATCAGTATTATGTCACTTAGCTTGTTGGGGAACAGCTTTCTGGGCTGCTAAAAGTCACCAAAAATGCACCATTTGACTTCAATTTTTCAAAATTTTCCCAGGGGCCATGCCTCCAGACCCCCCCCAGAGAGGTTGAGATTTTGTGCCCCTCCAGAATTTCTGACTGCATGACGCCCCTGGCTGTGGCCAGTATTATTTGGGCTCTTCATATCACACATTGCACATGGGGTGGTGAGCAAAGTAAGTCTGTTCGCTGATGACACCAAAATCGGAGCAGAGGTGGATGGAGCGGAGGGATGGAAGCAGCTTCAAGGGGACCTAAGCAAGCTAGAGGAGTAGAAAGAGAGAGGTGGAAGCAGGGGTTCAATGCAAAGAAGTGTAAGGTTATGCACTTTGGGGGTGAAGAACCCAAGGAGAGAATACTGTCTGGGGGGGGTTAAGCTGGGGATCACTGAGGAGGAGAAGGACCGAGGGGTAATGATAACAGGGACCATGAACAACACTAACCAGTGCAGGAGAGCAGCTGCAAAAGCAAACAAAATTCTGGGGTGCATAGCTAGGGGGGTGGTTTTGTCCAGGCATATAGAGATGATCTTGCCACTCTATAGGTCTCTGGTAAGGCCACACTTTAAGTATTGTGTGCAGTTTTGGAGGCCATATCTAAAGCATGATATCAGGCTACTGGAGGGGGTGCAGAGGAGGGCAACAAAGATGACATATGTAATGGAGGGGAGAGACTATAAGAGCAGGCTGGGAGACCTGAATATGTACAAGCTGGAGGACAGAAGGGACAGGGGGACCTGATAAAGACATTCAAGTATCTGAGGGGAATCAATAAGAATGGGGCAGATGGGGTCTTTAAGCTAAGGAGGGGAGGGACACCAGGGGGCATGGGCTAAGAATAGAGGGGGAAGATTTAGGATGGAAATAAGGAGACACTATTTCACAGAGAGGATGGCAGCAAAACGGAACACACTACCAGAATGGTTGGTATCATGTAAATCTCTGAACAGCTTCAAAAGGGCATGGGACAGGGAACAGGGGGGAGTGAGAGTGGGGAAGGTGGGGGGTTGCAATGGGATGACAAAGGGGAGGGGGTGGGGCAGCTGCAAACTAGGGGTGCTAGCTGCACACTCAAGCAGACTTAGATAGGCTGGATAGTCTGTTTCTGCTGGCACATTCGTATGTTTGCATGTTCATACTATGAAAGTTACTATTACTGTAGTTCAAGGCAGTATGCCAACTCTTTAAAGTCTTCAGACCTTCAATTTCCAGTATCTTCTTGCTTTATTAAATGTGTAATAAAGACGTAATTATTAAATTACAGTCCAAGCTATATTTTGTAATATAATTCCTTACACTGAAGTATTTATGTAGCATGATATACCACTACTCATTTAGTAAATTTGTCATTATCGATGGTTTCCTGCAACCAAAGGATTTCTTATCCCTTGTTTCTCCCCTGGTTATTCATCCACATGGCCTCTATATACTTCTGTATATACAGTACTACTCCACCTCCCCTTCCATTCCCCCGTCTCATCTGAATAATGCATAGCCTTGTGTAGTATTGTTAAAACCATGGTTCAGTGTAGCCCATGTTTTTCTGACAGCCACTATGTCCAGCTGTGCTTCCAACAGCAGTGCCTGCAGCTCTGGAAGTTTGTTCATTTTTCTGGCATTTGCACATAATACCCCTAAACACTTTGTTGCCCCTTTGCTTATTCCTTTCTAAGAATCATACTAAGGAATATCCAGGAGGAAAAGACAATTGTACCAATAAATATCTCCTGTCTCATGACCCATAGTACCAAATCATCTCATTTTCCATAATCCATAATTACAATTTCCACTTACTCAGTATGATATCTAATGGGATTGCATTCCAGGGGTTAACCACCATTTGGGAAAAATAATACTTTCTCTGAACACTATTATATTTAAAACACTGTAGTTGTAGCGGATAACCTCTAGTGTGTATTTTCAACTGCTTAAAATCAAAACCAATTTCATTAAATAAATATGGGTCGTTTATTATGTCCCACATTAAAAGCAAGTCACCACTACCGCTTTATGCAATTTCAGCTGTCACACAATTTATTTTATGTGCCAGTTAAATTGCATAAAATGGGTATACTTCCTTTGGACACCTGCACTAGATGCCAGAAAGATGACAAAACACTATATCATATTTTTGGTCCTGTGACAGGGTCAGACCTTTCTGAGAAACCATTAAGCAATGTCTGAACCCCTTTCTGGGACTTGATTGTGCATCTAGCTCCAGATTAGTTCTCTTATGTCTTCTCCAGTGACTACCAATGTTATTTTGTCCTCTGACATTTCTTATTTTGCTATGGCTTTCCTAATGTATGTATTTCATTGTCTTTGCCTACTAAACTTCAATAAAGTTTACTTAATTTGAAATAAAGCAAGTCATGAGTTTCAGTCTACTTAGTCTGTCATTTATAATTTTGTTTTCTCAGCCCATATACTAATTTTATACATTTTCTTTGAAACCTTTCTGTTTGATTTATGTCTTGTTTTTTATAAGGACACCAAAACTGGAAGTGGTAGTCTTAATGTGGGTGAATCAAAGACCTTAACAGGGTAATAAAACCTTAGGAGCGCTAGACTTAATATTAATTTTAATTGACCATATGATTTTATTTGCTTTACAAACTGTTTTATTTATCTGCTTTGAGTAGGTTAAGTCATTTGTAACATAGACCCCAAGATCTTCTTCTGCTGTAATTGTCATTTCCCTGTGCAGCTGTCATTTTCATTTTTGCTTTTGGTGGTGGGAGATCCTTAGGGACTTCTTGAATCATGTTTTTGTCCCTGATCCCAACTGAGTTTCCCCCCTCCTCCACCACCATCAAGTTTAAACTGTCCAGGATGTGTCATGTGAACGTCCTCCCAGGAATCCGGTTGGCCTCCTCAATGGGATGCAGATAATTTCCTTTGAAAACAACCAAAAAGCACTAAGAGGACCCCCTTTTTATTTTATTTTATTTACTTAGCTTTTGTTGACTGGGTAAGTGCACTAGACAAATCCTGCCTATTTTCAGGCATGACCCGGGGGAGAGGGACACAGATGAATGCCAACTGACCTTGAACCAGATTAAGCTGTTGGTGGTATTTTTAGTGAATGAGGGAAATTTGGCCAGGACACCAGGGAAGTTCCCCTACGCTGCTGGCGCTCGGTGGCCAGTAGGGGGGTTTGTTGCTGTTGCCAAGATGGCCACTGTGGCTAAGTCTGCGGAGGAGGAGGTTGTGTCGACTACGGACACGAAGATGAAATTGAAACGGCACTCGGCGGCAAGCATGAGAGACAGAGTGGAGTCAGAGGTGAATGAATTTTTTCACGATGCCATGGCTACAACGGAGGCTCTGGAGAAGGATGTTTTGGCATAAGGAGCAGGGAGTTCTTTTAAAGCTGAGTATGCGGAGGATCCCTGGGGCAGGTTTGCAGTTATCACAAAGCGCTGTGCCTTTAAAACCGGCTGGCGAGGCTGCGCTGGTTTTTGAGAATGCTGAAGTGCAGTCGGGCTGGAAAGAGGTTGCCCGGTTATCGGTGATTTCGTGGGCGGCTCTGGAGTTAACGGAGAAACAACGGGTTGGAAACTTTACGGTGGAGTTGAAGAAGGAAGCAGGGGAGGCGGTGGAAAGAGGACGTGTGGGATTCAAATGCAATTGATGCGGAAAGAGTCTGAGACTTTCGCCTAAGGAGAGGACACCCAATCAAGGGGCCGTGAGTACTGTATGGCCCAAAGAGGTCTTCCCCACCTTTCACATTAACAGAGAGACTGGTTTCGTGTTTAAACCCGCTAAAACGGGTGTGGTGGGAGTAGAAGCAAAGACCCCAGTGACTTATCAGACTAAGGCTGAAGTGCAAGATGGGGTGACGGAATTCAGTTTAAAAAAAAAATCTGAACAGCAGAAACAAAGAGAGTAGCAAGTGGCTGAGGAGGCTTATAATTGTTACCCTGTAAATCTTAAAGGAAAACCTGTTTCAACCTTGCAGCCTTTAGTGCATGATGAAAATTGGTCCCCACAATCAGCTTTGGTGGCAGCAGGGTGGAAGAAATTAGGGCAGGGGGATATGGACGCTGGATTTGGCATGGGACACTTCTTTAGATTTAGATAAATCATTGCCAGGATGGCAACCTGGAGGGGGGAAGATTAAAATGAATCCTATGGAAAGTAGAGCAAAAATAAAGAATAGCAAAGGGGAAAATGTGGATATTATAGTTAAACAGGGTGAAAGTGCTGCATTACAAAACCTAAGTACTGGGAACAGCAATGATGTGTCAAGGCCTACTCATGAGAAACCCCTTATGTCTAGTTTATTTGCACAGAGTAAGAGGGAAGCTGCACCCTGGAGGAATGCAGTGCGCATTAAATATCAGGGCAGATTAAAGGAAAGGCCTAATAGGTATTTTGTAGGCAAAACGATGATAAAGGAGTCTTTGATGTTTTCCCCTCGGGATGTTTTTGCTTTTATAAACATCTCAGGAGAGGATAACTATGATATTAGTTTTCATTCCCCTGCTTTGTTGGAGCTTTTTTGGGAGAGGTATAATCAGGTAAAGTTCCCTCCTTTATGGTCCCCCTTTTTGGTTATCCCTCTATCAAAGCCTTTAATTAAGTATGTGACGGTAATGTTTAGAAATGAGGGGGTACATGTAGAAGATATTGTATTCTGGCTCTCACAGAAATGTGAAGTTCAGAGTGATCCAGAGCCAATTTTAGATTCTGAGCAGTTTTGGACAGGAGGGTGGAAATTTAAAGTCAAATTATGGCAAACAGCCTTGGGGGTTGAGCATATCCCAAACTCCTTCTTGTTGGGAAGGGATGGAGGGTCTGTTTTTATAGCGGGCAGCCCAGGGCATGTTATAAATGTGGAGCTCGGACGCACTTATCCAGTACATGTGACCAGCCCAAGTGTGATAATTGTGGGGAAGTGGGTCATGTAATCATGTTTTGTGTAAACTCAATAAAATCTATCTTTCTGAAGAACAGAACCATGCTTTTAGGGATTGTCCATGGCGGCACAAAATAAGACCAGTTGTGGGAATTCGGATGTGATCATCCAAAAGCACAAGATGCCAGAGAATCTCAGCAGGGGTGGGGAATATCGCAAAGGCCCGGTGCCGCAGAGCACTGTAGAACCTCAGGTAAAAGTAGGGGCTAGTGGGGCTACAACTGCTCCGCCTAAAGTGCTGAAAAAGGAATTGGTAGAGGAAGTTTCTGATCTTCTGCAGCCAGTGTGTTACATAGCCCCAAATGAGGATTTAAGCGGTTGCTTGGTTCCACCTTTGCAACCACCATTGCCCCCCTAGAAGGTCAAGTAGGTCTTCTAAGTCACTTTTGCCTCTGGAACCAGAGGCCATTGAAACTAAAACTCCTATGCAGCTTTATTTTGGGGATTCGGAAATGGACATTGGGGATACGGATTCACAAGTGTCAGTATAGGATGCCTTGGCGCCTCCTAGGGAGGAGTATAAGGGAAAGAAGAAAAAGAAGAAAAAATGACAGAAGTTTAGGAGTTGTTAAGTGGTTTGGTTACTTGTAATGGTTTTGTTATGGGCTACATTAAACACCCATAGTCTTTTAAAGGTACAGAAGAGACAGGCGGTGTTTCAGTTAATACATGATCTGCAAATTTCTGTTTGTTTCCTACAAGAAACATGGATGTTCTCCAAAAACCATATTGCTGCTTTTACTAAGGATTGGCCATGGGGACCGTCCTTTTGGTCGTTCGGAGAAGATAGGGCCGATGGGGTAGGAATTCTTTTCAATTCTTATAATTTTGTTTTGCACAAATTAATAGATTTAAGCCCTGGCAGAATACTGATTGTAGAGGGGAATTGGTATACTCACACTCTACGATTGATTAATATTTATAACCCCAAACAAAGTCAGGGAGGGTAACTTGTTTGAAAGGGATCCAACCTTTCTTGGTGACAACTATCCCCATCTTTGGGGGAGGGGATTTTAACTGTAGCATAGGAGGGCCAGGGAGAGGAGTGGGGAATGAAAAAAAAATATATTGTGACACACACTGTTTAAGGGAGATTATTAAAACAGCAGAGTTAGTGTCCTGTAATGATAACAGGACTACTGGTCCTAGGGGTACCTTCTTTAAAGGTGGGAAAAGCTTTACAATTGATTACCTATTTATTTCCAAAAAAATTCCGACATCTAGTCCACAGATTATTCCGGTTGAATTTTCGGATCATGCTCTTTTGCAGGTAAAGGTAGGAGAAATAGAGGGGATATGGTAGACAGCGGACTAGGTGGAAATTAAACACCTTCATCCTACAAGAAAAAGTAGTTCTGAATTCTATTAGACTGATTTTACAAGCTAGATTATCGGTGAGCTTTTTGTATCCGGATTTGGGGAAATGGTGACAGGAAACAAAGGAGGATTGTATTTCATGGTTCAAAAAGTATGGGAAGAGGCATCAGAAAACTGAGTTTTTTGACTATTTAAAATTAAGGACTCAATTACAACAAGTACTTACATTGGCAAATTCCTCTGGTGAGGATTTTTCGATACAAATTGCATCAATTAAAGCACAAATGAGGGTGTCACAATATGATCGTACAAAAACCTTACAAGCTGTGATTTCTAATCATATGACAAAATCTGTGGTTGGAGACCCCTTTGAGCTTTGTAAATCTTTAAAAGATCATGTCTCTTTGGATTTTTTAAATCAAGGGAATGGGAAAGTGTCTACAGTTCAGGCTATAGGGGATAAGATTACAGAGCATTTTAGGGAGCTGGATTCCCATTATGCTCCTACTTTATGACAGGTTAAGCAGTTTTTGGGCCCTCCTATAGCAAATGAATTGGATCCTGAGATTCTTAAAAGTATTAAGCAACCCTTTTCTTACGCCGAGATTAAGGAGGTTATAAATACTCTGAAATCCAATGTATCCCCAGGTTAAGATGGACTCTCTAATTTATTTTATAAAATGTTTCAGTCAGAAGTATTGAATTGTTTGGTTTTGGTCTTTAATTATTTTTTGGAGGAGACGGTGAGTCCACGGTCATTTTCAGAGGGTTTGCAGATATATATATTTAAGTCAGGGGATAAGGGGGAGTTTCAGAATTGGAGGCCAATTACCTTGCTGAACTCTGATTATAAAATTCTTACTACTTTGATCAACAATAGACTGAAAGTCATGTCTGAGGTTATGTTTACTCCGGTTCAGCATTGTGGTATACCCAATAGGAGAATTCAGTCAGTTCTGTGTCTTATTAGGGATATAATTGAGCAGGTGAATGACTTAGGGGAGAAAGGGTATATATTGTCGTTGGATTTAGAAAAGGCTTTTGATAGAGTTAGTCATTTTTTTTTGTTTGCCACTTTAGAATTTTTTAAGGTCCCGGGGGTGGGGTTGAATTTAATTAAAGGGTTACATGCCTCTGCTCAGGTGTTCCCACTTATCAAAGGAGAACTGGGGAGAGGTTTTAAAAGGAAATGTGGTGTACGACAGGGATGTCCCTTAAGCCCCCTTCTTTATAATTTCTCTTTGGAACCGCTGCTTAGAGTACTGAGCTCATCTCCTTTGTGGTCGGGGGTGAGCATTCCTGGTACAAAGTCATTTATTACCATTCAGGCATATGCTGACGATGTATGCCTTTTTTTTTCAAAATACTCACAAATAAAGGTTTTTTTTCCGTGTTTGATATATGCAAGCTTATCTAATGCAAAGATTAATTTAAATAAGTCTAAAGGTTTATTATTGGGTATGTCCCATCAAGACCCAGTGTATTTTAATTCTATATCAATGGCTACTGAGCTTTTGACAATTTTAGGTACTTTTTGGGCCCTAGAACCATGAAGGATAATTGAAATTGGTTTGGATAAAATAGAAGCTAAAGTAAATAGATGGAAAAGGTTTAAATTTATGAAAATTAAGCGAATTCAAGTTTTAAAGCAATTTATTTTGCAAGCCTACAGTACTTAGCTGTTATTTACCCCTGCCTGCTCAGTACGAGACTAGGTTTTATAGTATTTGTTTCCAGTTGTTATGGGGCAACAGATTGAACCCGTTAAAGAGGTTTCACTTATCTGGATAGGAAGCAGGGAGGGTTTGGGGATGGTAGACCCAGTTGTTTTTTGTTTTTCGTTATTTTTTTCCTTTTCATTAAAATATGGTTTAGGCCCTTCAGGATTTCAGGAGATTTTCTTCTTTAAAAATTTAATGAAGCGTTATCTAACAACTTGGTTGCATTGCTCACCTAAATTATACCCACACTTATCTTTGCTGGAATATTTTAAGCCTGCAGCACAGAAATTATATAAATGGAAAGTAACCAAAAACCAAATTATAAGGAGTTCTTCGAGGACATTATATAATGATTTTATGACCTTGAGTTATCCTTCTGAGCCAAGCTTCAAAAATTGCCTTATAGGGCGGAATTCGGACGTATTGGAACAACTGAATAATCCCAGGTTGCCAGTTTATATGTGGGAGGTTCAATGGCTCATGATGTATGGAAGATTAAATGTTAGGGGAACTGTGAAATATAAAGCAAAGGAAGAGGTCTTGTCCTTATTTGGAATGTATAAACCAGGAGGAAACAATGGAACATTTCTTTCTACAGTGCTCTTTTCTGATTAAATTGTGGGAATATTTGGCAAAATTATGGGATCTACCTTGGTTGGCCAAATTAAATTATGACATTTTGGTGATTGGGAGTTTTCCCCCGTCCTTGCAACGGTATGAGAAGGGTACTTTGCGAGTATTTTTTGCATGTTTAAGGTATTGCCTATGGCAAACAAGATGTCAATGGGTATTATATCAAAGGAAACCCACCTTAGAAGGATTTAGATGTTATGTGACTAATGTTTTGAGTAAAGTTTTTTTTATCAGATATGCAATTGTACAATGTGGATAAAGTTAGGATATGGTGGAAGGGGTTTTCACATATTATTAAATATAAATAGTAGGTAGTGAAACTGGTTTTCCCATCTAACCCCCGACCTTTCTTTTTTTTCTCTCTTTAGTTGAGGTGTCAAGGGCATTAGGTGGTGGTGGGAAATGGGTTGGTAATTATTTACAGAGTCTGGGGGAAGGAGGGATTGGTTTATGAATATTTTTTTTAATAAAGGGAGTTGTTTTTTTTGAGTTTCTTATTTTGATTTT
Organism: Neoceratodus forsteri; assembly: GCA_016271365.2. Lineage (NCBI taxonomy): Eukaryota > Metazoa > Chordata > Ceratodontiformes > Ceratodontidae > Neoceratodus > Neoceratodus forsteri. The sequence continues at coordinate 909,381,252 of CM028133.1, read as the reverse complement.
CTATCCTTTTGGAGCTATTGTGGTACACTATGTTTTTCTTTGGGACATCTATTATGGGACTTTTGGGTAGACAAGGTGTAGAGCTAGGTTGAGTGATCTCTTGTTTCCATAAGTTTGGATTACTTTCTGCCGGTATTCTGTTTATCATGCAATGTTTTTTGTGGAATTGTATTTATGTGTTTATTACAATAAAAGTTGCCCCTACTCTTTTCGATAAGTGCCATGGGATCTTTAACATCCACCCGAACTACCACCAATCCAGGCAGATGGGACCTCGGCTTTAACATCTCATCCGAAAGACGGCACCTCAGAAGTGCAGCACCCCTCTCATGCTGCACTACAGTGTCAGTACTGGGATATTAACCCAAGTGCCAGATGTGGGAACTGAACCCACAGGCCTCTGATCTCCCGGCCTCAGAGGCCTCAGAGGCGAGTGTGCTACCTACTGAGCCACTGACACTATTTACTTTTACATGGAGTTTAAAGTAAGAAAAGCCTATAGGCAGTTCAATTGTTTAATTTTGAATTTGTGCCATGTTTTTTTGGGGGTGGGATTGTGCACTGGAATCCTATCTTTGTCTGTTATATACCACACACCAGTAGCACCCCTTAGCAGGTATGTGAATTATACTTTGTGAACAATGCAGAGGTTAGAGTGTGCTAATTTGGGGAAGTGTGGCTCTCCTTTCAGCATGCTCCCTACCACCACCTGTGAAACTGAGCACTGTATTTAAAAGGAGCCAATTAGGCAATGCACTCTATATTTATGAGTAGCCACTGCAGGCATTTCAGAACTAGCAGCTAGTGTAGGAACTATACCCAATGGGTCCCAGCATGAAGTGGTGGTATAGCTTGCCCACATTGGAATTCCAATCTGAAAACTAATAGGACCCCCTTTTTACATGGAGTTTAAAGTAAGAAAAGCCAATAGGCAGTTAAATTGTTTAATTTTGAATCTGTGCCATGTTTTTTGGGGTGGGGGTTGTGCACTGGAATACCATCTTTAATTTCCTTTGAAAAGCCTTCATCTCCTCCATGTCGGGCCCCAGTACCTGAGGAATCAAAATCCTTCTTCTCTGCACCACCCTCCTAATCATGCATTGAACTGGTACAGCTGAAACCGATCTTTTTCATTCAGCTGTGGCTAAAGTAGTACCCCTGAGAAGGTTACCACACCTGCCCTTTCCTTGACTACCTACCCTAGAACATGGAAGCTTGCCTTTACTGCCTCCATGCTCCTCCTACTCAGATCATGTGTACTGTACCTATATGCATGATGAGATCTGGGTTCCCACCCCCTGGTCCAATTTGTGCTACTACTCTTAACTTGAGTCTGTCCTCTGTAGCCCCATGGTGAAAGTATGCAATCTCATGTCCATCTGGAGTGTAACCAACTTCCTTCTCCATACCCTTTACTATTCAATACCCCATCACTAATACATTTCTCCTACCCCATTTGGGGACCTCCTTGGCATGTGCCCATCTTATAATGCCTGCCTAGTGGGCATGCAAGTCTCCCCCCCCACTGTATGGGTTTTCTGGAACCATTCCACCAACAGCAGTAGTTACTTGTTGACCATGCATATCCCTGGTTCCATATGCTTTACTCTCTTTCTCTTTTGTACCCCTACATCTGTCCAGTCACCAGGTTTGAACTGGATTGGCCATTGTGGTTCCTGAGGCAAGCCCCACCATTGAAACACCATGATCTTCCCCCTCTTCCCATCTTCTTCTCCTCATGGGTGCTGTAGGTACAGTCAGTGCCTTTAGGTAAATGGCATACTATATGCACCTGACCAGTAGCTTCCTCAGTAGCCTAGTGGCAGTAGCCCTCAAAGTAGCATATTTTAACCATTTTTGCTCTTTGAGAAAAACTCTGCATGTAGAGTAGAAAATCCCTCATAATAAACTTACATACATGTAAGGTGTGCCTTAAACAAATACTGTATGATGAACACTGTTACCAATGGAAATCCATTACTCAAATTTCCTTCTGCTGCTGTAGCTGCAGTACATCATCATGCTGCTGTATTGCACTAGCAGCATCCCTACTGCAGCACAACATCGAATAACCCTCATGTGGCTAACTTGCTGAAGTGGCAGCTCTGATTATAGACAGAAATAGCACTGTTGATCATGACAGCTGCATTTTTTCCTTTTCAAAACTGAAAATTGAACTACCCACTCCCTCACCTCCATCTAGATGTCTTGACTTCCCAACTCATCTTTCTAGTGGCTCCAGGATGAATCAAATGTTGTTAAAATGTGCAGACTGATCAGCTGGCAACAGCAAGACTTTCACTTTCTTATGAAACTGTACACTATAAAGATTGCAAAAAAACAAGGCAGAGTCTGAATCTTGAGGTTGCCATGGCAACAAGGGAACCTCTCAAGCTGCGCTCCAGAAGTTGCGGGTTGCCACAGCAATCTCTCAGTTCAGACATGGCCTTGTTGTGTATGGAGAGCCATACACAATCCTCCATAGATTCTTAATTTATTCTCATTATCTTTGTAGATTTTTTTGAACTCAAAATAAATGAAAGCCTGATACACTGTAATCTTCCACTTTCTTTACTGAACTGTGCCCTTCCTTTCTAGTGAGGAAAACAATATTTTGTTTATTAAGTAAACATTTAATAGTTGTAGCCTACTCTGACATTTCAGTGTGGTTTCAGTTCCATGATCTGTTCCACTATGCTTAACTCTGCAGTGAAGTGTTGGATAGTAGTAGCCAGCTGTCACCTCCCGCATTGCATTGTCTGATCTGTTTATGATTAATGGTGTGTTTTTAGTTTCTGATGATAAAATCTACTGAATTGGTATCCACACCATATTTGGGTGATGATGTGCAATCAGAGTTAATTTTGCCCTTTGTCATGGAGGAAGGACTGCACTGTTTCCAACACTATAAATTAATTTTAGAGTTCTTGGTATATTTATTTATTTATTTATTTATGTATGTATGTATTGCTTGATTGTCTGTTTATTTATCTATTTAAAATGTTTTACCAGGAAAGACATATTGTGCTGGTATCAGATCATTTCCAGATGAATCCTGGGGGAGGGAAGGGGCAGTACATTTTAACAGCAAATGTAATTGCAATGAATAAAGCATAAACAGTAAATAAGGATAACAGTATAAGTACAACAAGGCAAAACAGTTTCATAGAAACAGCAGTACAAAGTAATGCATAGCAGCTAAAATTGCAGTCAATGGCTCAATAGCGAGACTGGGATGGAGAGCTACATACAGCACATTAGGGCTAGGGTGGGGTCACAGGCATTCACAGGTGTGAGAAAAGATTTCACATGGAAGGATTTTAAGAGACTAGAGGGAAGCGGTAGAGTGAACAATAGGAGGCAGATGACCAGAGTTTAAGGATATGAACAAGAAGGCAGTGTGGTTTGAAGAGGATTTAATAATGGGAGGGAGATGTATAAAGAGATATTTAAAGAAAAGTCTTTTATACACAAGATACAATTTGAGTACTGTTAGATGATTCATCCCATTGCGATCACATGACTGTTACATTCCTAGTTGGAGGTTGCAAAGATCATTGGTAAAACTGAAAAATTCTATTTTGCACAGATGCTATACTCATGGGCCTGGATATTCAAACTGCACCACAAAGTGGTGCAATAGCAGGAGCAGGCACAAGTACAGTGTACCTATGCACAACATGCATGATATTCAAACACTGCGCAGGGCTAGATGCGCTTGCGCCATACAACTGAATATCATGCCAACTAGCCATGGGCTAACCAGGATACACAGAGGCGCAGGGCCCGATGCACAATAGCACAACCAGGGATGCAAGAGTGGAGCAGGGTAGCAAGCATCAGCACAACCAGGGATGCTCAGGGACAGAATGCAGGGGTCCCCCACACATGGAAGATATGGGCTGAGGAGCACACAGCAGAACAGACATTGCCCCCCACACCCCATGAACTGCACAACCAGAGGAGAGCTGGAAGAACCACTGGCCCATGGAAACCAACAACAATCCCACAGCTGGGATATGGTGCCCCAGCACAACCCCTGGCAAGCTGTGACAGGCAAACAAGGAAATCTTGCCACCCCATGCTACACCATCCCACCAATGCAGAGCACACCCTGCACAGCGTTCCCCAGACACCCTGCCCAGGAGCAGTGCCCAACACTGCAGGACACCCCATGCATACCACCACCCCCACTGTGACAATGCAACCCTGTGTACCAACGAGTCATGCAAGGCAGCCCCACCGTGAGCACCCTGCAGCGGGTGGCAGCAGACACCAGTGCAACAACTGCAGACACAGTTCTGCCCTGCATGGCCCCCCCGAGGTACAGCTGAAAGACTGACCATGCGTTGGCACACGAGGTACCACACATGCGACAGGGCATGCCCCGGACCCCACCACCAGCAGTACAGAACCCTGTACACCCTCCCAAGGACACACCCCATCCCAGCACTGGCCACAACAGCCAGCAAAGAAGCCAATGTGGTGCATGGAAGCATGCACCACATAGGATGCAACACAGTGCATGGACAAACACCAACCCATACCCAAGTGCACACCAACACAGGGACACAGCAGCTGTGTACCTATGGCTAGCACCCCTCCAATGCACAGGTGTACCAGCCACCCTACGCATGCACCTTGAAGCCGTATGCCACCAGTATGCAGCTGGAGCACAAGTGACAGACAGTGAAGCACATCCCCTGCAACAGACACAAACGACAGCATGGAGGGGGGACAAAAACAGTGAAGGCCACAGTGCCACCGGAGGCAGACGTGCACCATACTGGTGACAGAAGGCAACCTGGCATTGTGCTGGGTACAGTGGTTGTCCAGCATGGACAGCCGCCACTGACATGCCAGCAGACGGTGCATATCACAGACATGCAAGGGTGTCAGCTGCTCAGGCCATGGATAGACTGACAGGGGCACCATGGACACAAAACATGCACCGTGAACAACTGCACACAGGCAACCAGCGTGCAGAGAACAGCACACAAACCACAGACAGTGACTGATTCCCCCACCCACACCATAGGCGGTTCCCTTATGGACACACACACATGCTCATGCCTGCACCAACCCTGACGCCATGCACACCACTGCAGCTGAGCACCTGTAGCCTGCTGCAAATCATAGACGACCACAGTTGCCATAACAAAACATATATATTAAAAATAGGCAAGAAATATAATTATATACAAATATATACAATGGGGGGAAGGACCACAAACCAGGTTGGGGCTGGTAAGGGGCAGGGCTGAACAACTGGGAGAGGGAAGAAGGGGTGTGAGGGTGGGTCCAAGGAGGTAAGGTTCTTCCGGGGGCATGGAGGGCCTAACGTCTGCCCCGCTCATCACTTCTGTGGTGCCTATGCGACCACCGTCTCCTGACCCCATGCCTCTCTATTCACTGGAGGATCTCCAGTGATGCCCTCGCTAGCTGCAGTAACTCCTGCAAGGCCCTCTCAACAGCCATCCAATGCTGACCACCTAGGACAAGGGAGCAGAGTCAATAGGTGTGAATGTCCATCCCCCTGCAGCCTACCCACTGTGCATGGCATACAGCAGTGGGCCATGCCCCTGTGATGGTGTGAAACCACTCACAGTGATCATGTCCACAAGACCTACCCACCCAGGTGCACACAGCCATGTGGATCACTGCACACACCCACCGCCAAGTCCCGCACAGCACCACTGTGACTGTACAGTGACATGGCTATGCGGTGCAAAGGCAGTGGCACAGCCATGTACCCAGTGCATGCATGGACCACCAGTGATGCTCACCCAGGCATGCATTGCCACAAGACATTGCTGAGTGTACCATGTGGCATGTACGTCAGTGGTGTCAATGGATGGTGGCCATGCCCCGCCTCCTACCCCGAAACACAGCATGCACAGAATATCCTGGAAGAAAGGTACTCACCTGCATCTGTGACATCTGGGCACTGATGTGGAATGGGCCTGCCATAATGTGGCTGTTGCCGGGTAGCCTCCTGCTCATGATGTGCCCGTGCCTCTCTGGCTTGGCACCTTTCCTCAGGGTCTAGGGTGCAAACATGGAGAGGGGAACATGAGTACAAAACAGTAGCAAAGGCCCCCCCAATGTGTGCAGTCCCGCACAGCCCAGCCATGCCGCAACCCCACTATGACCACCACTGCTCACACTGGATGGCCTCCCCCGTGGTGGACACATGCCCACCGCGAAACCCGGATGGACGCTACCAGTGTATGGATGGAGCACCTACCTGGACGTGGCACTGCACCTCGCCTGGCTCATGCCCATAGACAGACAAGCCTGTCTGTGTCCCTCCACCAGAGGTCCCCATAACATTGGCGACACTGCTCTGAACTTCTGGAGATACCAGTGGCCTCCTCCAGTGACACTGCCACCTCCTCCCACACAGCACTCCTTGCCCTATCTAAGGGCACATCCCCAAACAGGGCCCCAGCATGGGGCTCTACAATGGCCATCAAACTGGCCAGCTCCAGAGGGCTCCACAAGGCTGCTGTCCTGCATGCCATGACTACTGCAGCTAGGATCACAAAATGGCACTCTGTAGCACACGTCTGCTACGTGCAGATGCTGTGCGGTACAGCGCTGCCATTCCCCATCATGCTGTCACTGAACAGCATGATAGGGGTGCACCCATGTGGACACATGTTGCCTAGGGGGCAAAAGTCAACTTCAGGGTCAAGGGTTTGCCATGCACGGACTGCCATAGCATGATTGGGACTGCCTGCATGTAACGTGGTTGGGTGGCTGTGTGTGATGCCCTGCAGTAGCCTACCGTGCTGTGGCACCATAGCACCTACGGCGCTCCAGGGCACGAGCGCTATATGTGTGAACAGCGCGCTAGCACTGCTGGCACAGTAGTGGCTGTGCCCTGCACTGCCTCCCGTGCATCAGCGCAGCAGGTGTTGGAATCAGCACCCCGAGCATGCACCGTGCGGTGCCCACTATGCACGTCACAGAGCTGCACCTTTGCCTGAGCAAGCTCAACACAATTGCACAAGGCACGACAGTGCGATATTCAGCCAGCATATGCAAATCAGGTCATCAGAAATTCCAAGGTGCAGCCACTGCATTAGCATCCACTTAAAGTTGTGCCTCACCTCATTTGCATGCCTTGCACTATATAAATGCAACATGGGGCTTCAGAGATCATTGTTTGGTATTGCAGTCTGTTTTGGTGGGTTGCATGCTATTTGGAAGTGTGGACTGTGGTGTGTGGTGTGTGGGAGATGCATGGGACTGCACATTTAGAGGTAACACCTGTCATTCCCACAGGATCAATAATGACCGAACGTGAGGAGGAGGAGGAACAGAGATGTGGGAGATGGAGGAGGCCCAACTTTAGCCAGGCAGAATCAGATGCCCTGTTTGAGGCCTTCCTCAATAGGGAACCACTGTTCAATGGACAGCGGGGAACACTACAGGCCCGTGCTGTGGCATGGGATGAGGTAGCACGTGCCATCAACCAGCATGGCAGCCACTAGCGGTCTGTGCAGGAGTTAAAGAAGAAGGTGGGCATGGACAAGAGGAGGAAAAAGATAAGGTGGCTGCCATAAGGGCAGCATGTGCTGCAACTGGTGGTGGACAGCTGGATGTGCCACGCCTGACCCCACAGGAGGAGCGGGTGGCTGGCAGCATGCGGCGTTGTGCCCTAGAGGGTGTTCCAGGTAGTGACTTCCAGATGGGTGGCAGCCAGTCACTGCATGGTAGGTCCTGAGCTGTCACTGTGCGGGGGGTGGGGGGAATGCCACAGGGTAGGGCAGAGACATTAATGCTACTGTGTTCCCTCACAGCTCCTGCACATCTACATGGGTCAGTGGTGGTGGATGTGTCCACTGATGGTGATACCCTGGACACGGAGGAGTGCCCATCCACCTCCACAGGTGTCCAAGGGTCAGGACCACAGAGTACCTGCCTGTCTGTCTGGACTGAAGTTGGTGGTGCTGGTGCAGAGGAGGCCCTGCCTGTGTCCCAGCGTGACAGCGTCCATGGATGCCAGTGTGCTGTGACATGGACTGGTGCTGGATCCGGCACTGATGATGATGAATCGCACATCACGGACAGTGATATGGGAGGGCCACAGGATGGCCCCACAGCAGGTAACAGCACGGGCATAGCCATGGGTGGTGCCACCATGGAGGCTGGTGTGACATTAGAGTCCCAGCCTGTGCCTGTATGCACCAGAGGGGCAGCACTGGTGTGTGTCCAGGCCAGTGGGGCTGTTGTGTCCACTGCGGCAGCACTGGTGAGCCCTGGTGAGCAGCAGCTGGAGGGGGCAGTGTCAGCAGTCAACCAATGGTGATGGGGAGACAGTGTCTGGGGGCTGCATCAGTGCACCACATGTGGATGTGCCCTGGCATGGCTCTGGTGCGCAGTGCTCTTCATCAAGGGGTGATGCCCAGCATGGCCAGGAACACCATGAGGGACAGCATGCCGATCTGGCAGATGACCTCTTTGATGAACACAGCCGCCTACTCCAGGCTTCCATGGATGAGCAGTCATGGCTTGTTAGGGTGGTGGATGCACTCAGTGCGGTTCTGCACCATGTAGAGGAGTGGCCCAGCAGAGACCACACTCTGATCCTGGCAGAGATGGCCCGGAAGCAGGAGGATGTGACTTGCTGCCATTGACAGGCAGACAGGTGCATTCACAGCTGTCATGGCCACATTGGGCACCCAGTTTGTTGCCCATGCACCACAGACACCGTGCAGTGTCATGTCCACCTCCCAGTCCCAGCATTGTGCGACACCTTCCATGTTGACACTGGGTTCAGCTGTGGGCATACCGAGCACACCTGGCGCAGGCATGTTCGGTGAGCTGCAGACCCCTGCTTGAAAACAGTCACATTCCCACAGTGTAACCCCTGGGGGACCGTCAGTGCCACCCCATGAGGCCAATGGTCAACCTGTTATGACTGGCAGGTCTCGACGGCCACCCACACATCTGTGGCCGTGGCACTCGTGCCGTGTGACAGCTTGTCTCCCAACATAGCTACTGTCTGATGCTGCCCTGTGCAGTGTGTTTGTGCAACATGCGATGCGCGATTGGGAATTCACCAGCCCCACACACACATGGTCCATGTGAACACCCTCCCAGTTGCTGGCCACTGTGGCGTGTGCATGATGATGCCTGCATTGTGCTGTCCACCAGTGTGCAATGGTGCCCATGGTCTGAAACATGCACAGTGATGGGCACTGGGCGTGGTCATCTGTGGACCTGTGTGTGGCTAGGGGTTGCAGTTGGGGTCGGCGTGCCTTCTAACCCTTGTGCATGTCTTGTAGTGTGTGTGCATGCATGACTGTGTGTCGTGTTAGGCCTTGCCCATCCCTGATGGCATGTGCGGTTCCACGCTCAGCCAATTCCCTTACCGCCATCCACCCTGGGGTTCGTCCATGCGTGTCTAAGGGTTGTGGCCTTGCCATTGGTGGTTGCACATGGTCCCATGTCCTACCTGTGTTGGTCGAAGTGCTCCTCTGTGATGGTGTCCCGGTGCAGCTGTGACATCCAGATCAGGCGGGGGTCCCTTCACCCAAGGGGTGGCTGCCCATCACTGTCTGGACCGGTGTCCTCATCGCCCCCATTACTGTCCCCCTCTTTGACCTCTACAGCTACCCCACAGTCATTGGCCATATTGTGCAGGATGCAACAGGCCAGGAAGAGCCCGCAGGCCTTCGAGGGGCTGTACTGTAGGGCACCGCCAGATGTGTCCAGGCAATGGAAACATTCCTTCAGCATCCCGAACACCCGCTCTATGACATTACATGTGGTGGCATGTGTCTTATTGTACCATTGCTGTGATGGGGTCGTGGGGTGCCGGTAAGGTGTGAGCAGCCAGGGACAGAGTGCGTGGCCACTGTCACCTGTGTGTAGAGGGTGGACATTAGTATGGTGGTCAGCATTGCTCTGCCATGGGCCATCAAGGCCAGTACCCATGGCAGCTCTGACTATGCAACCTCCCAGTTGCCCATGTCATCCTGCGTGATGTGCATACTCACCCACTAGGTGGCCAGCGGGGATGTTCCCACTCTTGAACCTGTGGCACATTGCAGGCTGGTGCTAGATGAAGGCATCATGTGCTCTCCCAGAGTGCGTGGCACAGACATTGGTTATGTGCCCACTGGCATCGAACACCACCTGGCAGTTGACGCTGGCATAATCCTTCCGGTTGATGTATGCTATACCATCCAGGCCAGGTGGCATGCGGATGGCCACATGCATGCAGTCAATGGCCCTGAGCATGCCAGGCATACGTGCTACCCTGTGGAATTCTTGTATGTGTGCTGTGCACTCTGCCTGTATGCTGGGGAAATGGATGTACTCTGCAGCATGTGGCAGCAGTGCACTGAGGAACTGAGTGATGGGCATGACTGTGGCCACGATGGTTATGCCTGTTGTGTCCCCTGTTGGTTTCTGGAAGGTGCTCGAGGTGAGCAGGCACATGACAGCTGTCATCTTTGTCTCCACTGACAGAGCATGGCTCCGTCGTGTGGGTGCCTGCATCTCATCACTGCACAGCTCACAGAGCTGCCTCAGGATTGCCCAGTTCAGGTTGTACTGGCCCACAATCTTTGTGTCAGTGTAGTGCTCAAAGGTGGTGCAGGCTCAGTACCACCTGTTGGTGGCATACAGCCAATGGGCCCTTCCACAGCCGCACCCCCTCTGCTGCCTGCTTTCTCACACCCCTGATTACCACCTCCATCTGGATGGTGGCACTGGCCATGTCTCTGGCTGGTGTTCCCCCCCCTGGCAGCTGTTATTCCATTCCCCCCTCTGTCCTTTGTGATGCTCCCCCTGCACCGGGTACAGCTCCAGCCTTTGGCTGTCCTACCTACTGCCACTGCCCTCAGTCCGCTGTGGCACTTCCCTGTCTCTCCTGCACAGTGACACAGGCTCCCCACTCCTGTCCTGTTCCTGTTTGTTCCCAGGTGTGCACTGTCCTGCTCCTGCCCAGTCTCACTCACTGCTAACCTCTTTCCAGTTGCTGTCACCTTGCTCCCACCTCTGGCTTCCCTGTAGCGTTCTTGCACCTCTCTCTTGTTCCTTTTTATTTTGGATAATTTCCACTATCGCGCAACTTCCGCTTGCTCCCCTATTGCGCATGGCGCATGCTGCTTAATATCACACTGTGCCATTTATTCAAGGTTCTTCCCCCTACAGTTGCACATGCATTCATTACCATTGCACTCTTGCACATTGTGACGTGTGTGGAGCAGCTGCCTCCCACTGAATATCGCAGCATGGTGCATTTTTGTACTCGCACTGGCACATCTCTATTGTGCATGGTGCATCCCTTTTGAATATCTGGGCCATGGAGTTTTTGCTCATCCTTGACATTGGGGTTGTCTTTGAAAATGGACACAATCAAATATGGCTCTCATATTATTGTCAACCTACTAGTGTCTGAAGTTTTGACATTCTCTCTTGCATGAATACCACATTAACAAGGTTTTCACTGTTCTTAGCACATTGGTTTTGTCTTTGAAAATAAATGCAACCATGACGTTATCAATGAAATTATATGATAAAAACTGAATAATAACTGGCCTTGCCTTTTTCCCTTAAGGGAAACCATGGCATAATTTGCCATTATAAAGGAGCATTTTTAACGGTAAACACACGCACAGTTTCCCTCACTCTGTGCATGCCCCGCTGCAGCTTTTCTTCTCAGACCGCAGCCGCACGTTTTTTTCTTCTGCAGAGACCTAACTGCCACTCGGACTCAGTGGTAAGTAAATCTTAAAACATAAAATCTACCACAATGGGGAAATCTTATCTTCTTGCTGCCAACTGAAAAAAAAAGTTTTAAAATAAATAGAAAATGGCACCACGAGCCGCATACTGAAATCAAACTGGACTATAGAGCGCTCTGAAACATTCATTCATTTTATATGATTGCTATGGTGAAAAAAGGCAAACCCAGCAATTATATAAAATAAAATATGGGGTAGTGTGTTTAAACTTTAAGTTTACACACACCCTCAGGGTAAGATGCTAACATAAACCCCTTGAACTTTGCTCTTGGGGTTTATGAGCATCTAACCCCTCGGGTGTGTGTAAACTTCTCATTACACACACCACCCCATACTTTATTCTCAATTTAATGGCCATATTATTTTGTGCATTAACTTCTCATTGCTGCTTTTATTGCTTCTTCTATTGATTATTGTTGATTTCTCTTGGTAGCAGGTTGATTTTTTGACTTTGTATAAGGAGCTACAGGGAATTGTTTTGGAGCTGCTGAAAATGTGAAACCTATGTTGGCGTGATTTAAGTGAGACTGTTATTTCTTTGAATTAGAAACCTATTCCCTCTAATTTCAAACCTATTTTGGTGTGCTTTTAGTGGGGCTGTTATTTCTTGCCTGTTTTTAATTGCTGTTGAAAATGTGAAACCTATTTTGGTGTGATTTAAGTGGGGCTGTTATTTCCTTGCTGTTGAAAATGTGAAACCTATTTTAGTGTAATTTAAGTGGGGCTGTTATTTCCCTGCTGTTTTTACCTACTGCAGATCTCCTTTGCTGTTTTTACTTGCTCTTGAAAATCTGAAACCTATTTCGGTGTGATTTAAGTGGGGTTGTTATTTCCTTGCTGTTTTTCCTTGTTGTTGAAAATTTGAAACCTATTTTGGTGTGATTTAAGTGGGGCTATTATTTTATTGCTGTTTTTACTTGCTGTTGAAAATGTGAAACCTATTTTGGTGTGATTTAAGTGGGGCTGTTATTTCCTTGCTGTTTTTAGTTGCTGCAGATGTTTGCTCACTCGCTCACCCCCAACCCACTGATAATTAAATGCCCTCTTAAATCTGATTGACAGGAGCAAAGCATAGAGAATAGCAGGGGATGTGGAGTAAGAAAGACATAAGAGGGCATAAACCTGCCTTTGGCATAACAAGTTGCAGTAATGTAGAAGTGCAGTCAACTTGGGGGCTACCATAGTGTAAATTACGAAAAAAAAACAATAAAAAGTAAAACCTGACATCAAATAAAAATACTTCCCAAAAAAACACACACAGGGACCTTGAAGGAGAGCGACATGTTTATGGGGAACTTGAAGGAAGGCTTCAGAACCAGACAACTAATGTAATAGCTAATAGACAAATAGTGTATCAGTGTAATTATACAAATAGCGTAATAGCTATATAAGTGCAGAATAATGTGGGGAGTGGTGCAATGCAGTGGATGCGTGGCAGCCGTATTCAGGCAGACCTTCTGGATGCTGAGGTGCTGCCCTATCTGCAGTCATCTGTCTGAAATATAGAACAAAGTAGCCAGATTCAGAGTGGAGGTACACTAGGTCAGGAGTACCTTTGCCCCAATCCAGAAACCACCCATAACAACACTGCTGCCTCAAAAGATGCCAAGAATGAGGAGCACTTGGACAACAGTGTGCTCAGGGAGTTTAGGATGGTCAGGCAGAGGCACATTCCAAATCCTGTTCCATTCCAGAACTCACATGCCAAACTGGCAAATGGGGACAACCAGACAGAGGCACCTGGAGAAGTGGATGGGAAGGATGTGGAGGTCAACCAAGGAGGTGCCCTCAGTGGGGGGGAGCAGTGGACCCAAGAGGAGGAGGAAACAAATCCTGATTGGGGACTCTATCATCTGAGGGACTGAGCTAAGAACATGCGAGGGGGATGACAGGGAGGAGAGGTGCCTGCCAGGTGCCATGGTATGGAGGGATGGGAAGAAGATCCTGGGGATCACTGGGAAGGCAAGACAGGAGGGAGAGCTGGATGTCATTATTCACCTATGAACTAATGACTTGGCAAACAGGGAGCCTAAAGAAGTTCAGGAAGAGTTTAGAAAATTGGGGAAGGGTCACAAGTAAATAGCTACCTCCATCATCTTTTCAGAAGTATTACCTATGAAAGGAATGGGAGAGCATAGGGGTGCATGCCCCAGGAACTTTAACACATGGTTGAAGAACTGGTGCTGCAAGGAAGGATTCAGAGTCATTGGTGACTGGGGACTCACCTGGAGGGATGGGGGCTTGTTCAAGCCTGATGGCCTGCATCCATCCAGGAGGGGAATCCAAGTACTCAATGATAAGTTTAAATGCTACATGGACAAGCATTTAAACTAGCCAAAGGGAAGGCAAATCAACAAGAAGGGTACCCAGTTGCACACCCCCCATAGCTAGCAGTGGAACCAGAGAACAGAAGAGGAGATATCACTACAAAGCAGTGTGCAAAAGATGGATATAGGCACCCAAAGGGTAGATAGGAAGAAAAAGGACAAAATACAACAGAAGAGCAGACAGCAGGGAGAACCAGGGATAAAGGACAACCAGGGAGGGGACTAGAGTAGAACAACAAAACAGACCACAGAGGTCACATCATGTAAAGCTATGTGTGCCAATGCCAAGAGCCTTAGCAACAAGATGGAGAATCTGTAGGCTGCCATGGTGCAGTTGGACTTGGACATTGTAGCCATCACAGAGACCTGGTCTAATGATAACCATGACTGGGAGATGACCGTACCCGGCTACAACATATTCAGAAGAGACAGGGCAGGTAGAAAGGGAGGGGGAGTGGCAGTTTATGTGAGAAATGGCATAAAGGCTACAGAGATCCAGGAGGAACAAAACTGGAGGGAGATACTGTAGGATAAACTGGAAAGGAAAATGGGGTCTGCCATCTGCGCAGGTGTGGTTTACAGACCACCAGCTCAGGAGGAAGAGACAGATAGGGAGTTTATGCTAGCCATCCATAAGATGGTGGACAAGGGAGAGGTGGTGCTGGTTGGAGACTTCAGTATTCCAAACATTGACTGGAGCATCCCAGCAGCAGCATCGACTAGGAGCAGATTTATCCTGGACTCCCTTCAGTGTGCCTTCCTTAAGCAACTGGCCATGGGACCAACTCAGCAGAAGGCAATGCTGGATCTCATGCTTACAAATGGGGACAATGTGATGGGGTAACAGTAGGGGAGCACCTGGGGAACATTGACCACTGGTCACTGTGGTTTGAAATCACAGAAGGAGTAGAACCAAACCACACAAAAACACGTATCCTGGATTTTAGGAGGGCAGATTTTGGAAAAATGGGGACATGCTTGAAAGAGGCACTATTAGGAATGGGGACAGAATTAGGGGTGGAGGAACAATGGGCAATATTTAAAGCAGAGATCACAAGAGTAACACAATTATATGTTAAGCAGGTTAGCAAGAAGAAAAGGAATAGGAGGCCATTATGGTTTTCAAAGGAGGTAGCAGAGAAAGTGAAAGCCAAAAAGATCGCATTCAAGTAATACAAAAAGATAGAGGCAGATGGGGATAGGGAGAAGTACCAGGAGAAGTAAAGGAGGCAGGGAGGTCAGTAAGGGATACCAAAGCCAGACAGAAGAGCGCATTACAAAATCAGTGGTTAGAGGAAACACAACCTTTTACGGTACATAAGTGAAAAAAGAAGGGTGAAGGGAGGGATAGTGAGACTTAAGGGGGAAGATGGGGACAACATGAAGGATGACAAGAGTACAGCTGACATACTGAACAGATACTTCTGCTCAGTCTTTACTAAGGAAGGGGAAGGTAACAGGCCTGAAAGGAGTACAAAGGGTGGGAAGGGCATGGAAATGTACACAGTTCCCTTTACACAGGAAAGGATCCTAAAGGAATTGGAAGGAATGAGTCGATATAGCAATGGGGCCAGATGGGATGCACCCCATGGTCCTAAAGGAAATAAGAGAGGTGGTGGCTGAACCTCTGACAATCCTATTTAGCCAATCACTGGAAACAAGGGAGGTACCCAAAGACTGGAGGACAGCAGATGTAGTGTCCTTGTACAAAAGTGGGAACAAGGAGGAAGCAGGGAACTACAGACCAGTCAGCCTGACCTTGTTAGTGGGGAAGATCATGGAAGCACTACCGAAGGAGAGATTGGTGAAGCATCTGGTTGCCAGTGGACTACAGGACCCAAGGCAGCATGGTTTCACTGGGGGGAGGTCATGAGAGACCAACCTCATTGAATTTTTGACTGGGTGACAAGGGAGGTGTATCAGGGGAAGGCAGTGGATGTGGCTTATCTGGACTTCAGCTGGCCTTTGACACTGTGCCGCATAGAAGGCTGTTAAACAAACTGGGGACTATGAAAGTGAGTAGGACAGTAGTGTGATGGGTGGGTAATTGGCTGGGTGGCAGGACACAGAGTGTGGTGGTAAATAGCTGTCACTCCTCAGAGAGAAGAGTGACCAGTGGGGTGCCACAGGCATCAGCGCTTGGACTGGTCCTATTCAACATCTTCATCGGTGACTTTGTGCAGGACCTACAAGGCAGATGTTTCCTGTTCGCTGATGACACAAAGCTCTGTAACAGAGTGGACATGCCAGACAGTGTAGACAGAATGAGGAGGAACCTGCAGAAGCAATGGCGTAGGAGAGACTAGGGTGTTCTGCACCATGGGATTCAATCAGTGGTTGAAAAACTGGTGTGGAGCTCAGGGATTTGGCTTCATTGGGGACTGGGGGTCCACCTGGAGTGATGCAAGCCTATACTGGCATGATGGGCTGCATCTGTCCAGGAGGGGAACCAGAATCCTAGGTGATAGGTTTAAATGCTTCATTGGCAAGCATTTAAACTAGCCAAGGGGGGAGGCACTGGAAAAGAGCAGGGAAATTCTAGCCCTCCTAAAAAATCACGGTCGTAAATGTGGCAAACACCAACATAGAGGAGTCGATAGGGAGAAGGGTAGGGGTAAATGGAGAAAGTGACAAAGGTAAGAAGGACAGGGATGGGGCAAAAAGGAGTAAGGCCATCAGGAAATGGAAGGTAATGAGTACCAATACCCGTAGTCTGGGCAACAAGCTCCCTGAGCTGGTGGCCTTGATGGAAGAGGGATGTCTGGATATCGCAGCAGTCACAGAAACATGGTACACAGAGAACCATGAATGGGATGTTAACATACCAGGGTACATAACCTACAGGAGAGACAGGCAGGGGAGAAGAGTGGGAGGAGTAGCTCTCTATGTAAAGGAAGGGATAAAAGCAACTGAACAAAAGAGTAAACAGGGAGGAGAGGAGGCACTGTGGGTCACCTTGGAGACTGGAAACGGCGCCACAATCTGCACAGGGGTTGTGTACAGACCCCCATGTCAGGGGGAGGGAATGGACAAGGATATGATAGAAGGCATTCTTAGAATGGCAGAGAAAGGGGAGATGCTGTTGATGGGAGCCTTGAACATGCCAGATGTTAACTGGAGCACATTTGTTGCAGCCACATCCAAGATCAGGGCCATTCTTGATGCCCTACAGGTGGAAGGCCTCAGACAGCTAGTTTCGGAACCCACTCATGAGGGAGCAATCTTAGACCTTGTACTCTCAAACGGGGGCAGTGAGAGGATTTCAGATCTAGAAGTGGGTTGCCATCTGGGAACAAGTGACCATCAAACAGTGTGGTTTATGTTAAACTCAACTACAGAGTCAAGCCATACAAAAGTGAGGGTACTGGACTTCAGGAGGGCTGACTCTGGTAAGATGGGAGAGTGCCTCAGAAAAGCACTAGCAAACAGGCTAGAAAAAGGTGTGGAGCAACAATGGGGAATCATCAAAACTGCCATCACAGAGGAAACAAGCCTTTGTGTGAAGCAAATAAACAAATCAAAACAAAAGAAAAAGCCACTATGGTTCTCAAAAGAAGTGGCTGTGAAAGTCAGGAAGAAAAAGATAGCATTCCGGAAGTATAAGGAAACACAGAAGGAGCGGGACAGAGAGCTGTACCAGTTAAGGCAGAAGAAAGCAGGGAGGGAAGTCAGAATAGCAAAGGCCCAAACCAAGGAAAAGATAGCTAACTCGGTTAAGAAGAGGGATAAAACCTTTTATAGGTACATCAGCGAGTGTAGAAAGACAAAGGGAGGGATAGTCAGGCTGAATAGAATGAACGGTGGGTGGGCAGAAGGGGACAGTGAAAAAGCAGGGATACTGAATGAATATTTCTGTTCAGTATTCACAAAAGAGGAGGGGGAAGTGCCTAATCCAATTAACAGAAGCACTCTTCATAGTGGGGTCGATCCCAGTCCTTTCACAGAAGAGAGGGTTCTGCAAGAACTCCTAAAACTGAAGGTGGACAAAGCAATGGGTCCTGATGGAATTCACCCCAGAATTCTAAAAAAATTAAGGGGGAACTAGTGAAACCACTGGCTACTCTTTTTAATAAATCATGGGAGGATGGTGTGGTACCCGAGGACTGGAGGAAGGTGGATGTGATTCCCCTTCACAAAAGTGGGACCAAGACAGAGGCAGGAAACTACAGACCTGTCAGTCTGACCTCTGTGGTAGGGAAAGTGATGGAGTCACTTCTGAAGGAAAGAATGGTTGAGTACCTAGAGGCCAGTGGGGCACAGGACCCAAGCAGCATGGGTTCACAGCGGGAAGGTCATGTCAGACGAATCTAATAGATTTCTTTGACTAGGTGATGAAAGTAGTAGACCAGGGAGGGGCTGTGGACATAGCCTACCTAGACTTTAGCAAGACATTTGACACAGTCCCACACAAAAGATTAATAGTCAAATTAACCAGCCTGGGAGTGGGGCCCAGGGTGGTAGCCTGGGTAAAACATTGGCTGGACAACAGGACACAGAAAGTAATTGTAAATGGAGTCCACTCTGAAGAAAGAGGGGTTACTAGTGGGGTACCGCAAGGTTCAGTATTGGGTCCAGTCCTTTTTAATGTCTTCATAAGTGACATTGCAGAGGGACTGGAAGAAAAAGTATGCCTCTTTGCAGATGATACAAAGATCTGCAACAGGATTGATACACAAGGAGGTGTGGAAAGGATGAGAAGGGACTAGGCAAGGTTGGAGGAATGGTCAGAAGTATGGCAGCTAGAATTCAATGCAAAGAAGTGCAAAATAATGCACCTGAGAAACAAGAACCCAGGGGAAGAATACACAATGGAGGGAGGTAGTAACAACAACAAAAAAGGAAAGAGACCTGGGGGTAATCATATCAGATGACCCTAAGATTAGCAAGCAATGTGAGAAGGCAGTAGGGAGGGCTGGGGTATACTGGGATGCATAGGGAGAGGCATCAGCAGCATAAAACAGGAAGTTGTTATCCCCTGTACAGACAGTTGGTGAGACCCCATCTGGAGTACTGTGTCCAGTTCTGGAGACCCCATCTCTACAAGGACATAGACAGGATAGAGGCAGTCCAGAAGAGGGCAACTAAAATGGTGCAGGGTCTGCAAGAGAAGCCATATGAGGAGAGACTAAAGGAGCTTAATATGTATACCCTTGAGGAAAGAAGAGAGAGGGGGGACATGATAGAAACGTTTAAGTACCTCAGTGGAATCAACAAAGTCCAAGAGGGTAGCATCTTTCAGAAAAAGAGACGTGCAAGAATAAGGGGACACAATTTAAAGATGGGGGGCAGTTCAGGGGCAATGTGAGGAAGTATTATTTCACAGAGAGGGTAGTGGATGCATGGAACAGCCTTCCTGAGGAGGTTGTGGGGTCTAAAACTGTGGGAGAATTCAAGAATGCATGGGACAGACATAAAGCAATTCTTGTGGGGGGTAGGAAGAAATAGGCTGTTGGTTAACTAGGATCTGTGGCCTATCCTGTAGGTAGGGAAATGTGCAGACTAGATGGGCCAAGCGGTCCTTATCTGCTGTCAAAGTCTATGTTTCTATGTTTCTATGAATGGTCAAGGGTTTGGCAGTTGACATTTAATGCAAATAAGTGCAAAATAATGCATATGGGGCACAAAAGCCCTAGAATAACATATCATTTTGGGGGGGAGGATATAGCGTGCACCAAGCAAGAAAGGGACCTTTTGGTTATCATCTCTGATGACCTCAAGGTAGGGAAACAGTGCAACAAGGCAGCAAATAAAGCAAATTGGATGCTGGGATGCTTAGGCAGGGGCATCACCAGCAGGAAAAGGGAAGTCATAATTCCACTACACAAGACATAAGTGAGGCCCCACCTGAGTATAGTGTCCAGTTCTGGAGACCTTACCTGTGTAAGGAAATAGGCAGGGTGGAGAAGGTTCAGAGGGGGGCAACAAAGATGGTACAAGGATTGCTTCACAAGTCCTATGAGGACAGACTGAAGAACTTGAATATGTACTCCCTGGAGGAGAGAATGGAGAGAGGGGATATGATAGAGACATACAATTACCTTACTGGGAGGAACAGGGTGCAGGAAAATGCTATTTTCCTGTGAAAAAGATGTTCCAGGACTTGAGGGCATCGGATGAAGTTGGAGAAAGAGCAATTCAGAGGAACTGTGAGGAAGACTTTCTTCACAGAAAGGGTGGTGGACAAGTGAAACACCCTGCCGGAAGAAGTGGTAGGGGCTGAAACAATCAAAGGATTTAAGAATGCATGGAATAGACATAAGGGAATCCTGGAGGTCGGAGGTAAGGGGCAACAGACTTCTAGAAAAACTTAAAGTAATCTTACAAGCTCAAATGGGCAGACTGGGTGGGCCATAGGCCCTTATCTACTGACAGTATCTATGTATCTATGTATTTTAAGTAAAAATCATTAAAGATATAAAACATCAAGACCACTAAAGATATTAATTGCTCAAACTGGGCTAAGCAACTTGGCAGGAAGCACAGGTCAATCTCACTGGGTTTCCATTTCCACCCTTGTCACCATCCACGAAACCCAGCTTTCCCTTTCCTTCCTCAACCCATCCAAGTCCAACCCTGATGATCTGGATCCCAAGCTCTTCCATTCCCTCAGCTCCTGCCATTGCAGCTCCCCTTACTGACCTACTCAATCTTTCCTTCTCCCTAAGTGTTGTTTGTCAATCTTAAAAGTTGACTCCTCCTCCCTTGGCAACACCTTTTCTATCTCCTTCCTTCCCTCCCTCTCCAAGTTGCAAGAAAACCTAGTCAGCTCTAGACTCCTCCACTTCCTTTCATCCTCCAACATCCTCTCATTCCTCTAGTCTAGTTTCCAGAAGCACCCTTCCACTGCTGCGGTTCTACGATGCTGTTTCAACATCTAAGTTGTCGACCGCCATCACAGCGACAGATTTATGTCGACCACAACTTGAGGTTGACATAAATCTAACTTCAGAACCCAGCCATTATTTCATCTGGGGCTTTGACCACCGAACCTTCCATGCAGGGGTCTCTGCCTCCCAACCACCCCCAATCTCTAGGATTCTAACTCTGAGTCAGAGTTGGATCAGAGAGGGGGGTACAGGACTGGGAGAGAGAGTGCTGGTGTATGATGCAGTCTATTACAACAAAAACATTGATGTCAGCATCAGCATTTTCATTGTAATAGTGTCACTGTACTGGGCGCATATCCACTGCCGCCTCCCTGCTGCATGTCACTAATTCTATCTTCTCATGGTTGGATCTGGGGCACATTACAGCCACTATATTCATCTATCTGGCCAGAGTCTTCAATGTGGTGTTCCATCAATTCCTCCTGGACAAGTTGAGTTCTGCTGGCCTCTTTGCTTCCACTGTTACTTGGTTCCATTCCTACCTAACTGGCCAATAACAACCAGTAAAGCTTGGAGGTGCCCTGTGACCTCCTCTTCCAATCTAGATTGGGGTCGCACAGGAATCCATCCTGGATCCCATCATTTTCTCTGTCTTCCTGAATGACCTCAGCTCTGCCTGTGCCAACTTGCATATCCACATTTTTGCAGATGAAACAGTCATCTTCATCTCCAGTCCCTCCACTGCAGTGGTGGAAGACCTGCTCTAGTGGGACTTCAGAAATGTTCTGCACTGATTTCAGTCCAACCAACTCAGAGTCAGCACTACAGAAATGGTGTCCATGACTTTTGGTACCAGTCAGACACTGTCCTGGCTCACTGTCCTCCCTGTTTTTGTCACACTGTATGGTACAGTTCTCGAAGCCATTCAGTCCTTCAAATACCAAGTAGTGTGGCTAGACAGTAAGCTTGACTTCTCAGCCCACATCGATGCCATCCATGCAAAACTCCATCCCAAGCTTGGTGCCCTGTACTGCAACAAAGACTGCTTATCTCTGCATGTGCATAAGAAGCTTACTACCAAATGGTGCTTCCTGTTTTCAGCTATGTGAATGTGATCTATGACACCATCCCTTCCACTTCCCTCACCAAACTGGACACCCTCTACCACTCCTTCTGCCATTTTGCTACAAACTCCCTCTCTTGCACCCACCATTGTTCACTGTGTTCATCGCTATCCATCTTCCCACTGCCTTCTCATCACCAGACTTTCTGTACCTCTTTCAGATCCAAACACTGATTTGATTCCCTTTCCTCTTACCTCTACCCTCCTCTCTCCTCTCTCTCTCTCTCTCCTCTCCTCTCCTCTCCTCTCCCAATTCCACCCTATTTGTGTTCCCTCCATTACAGTGACCATCACACTTTTGCCACTCACCACCCCTGCTCCTCTGCTGGGCAATCTACATTATCCTATTGACTTCCCTCAATCTGGAACCAACCCCCCTCCTCTCTCATACACCAACTGAAACTTCAACCTCTCCCCAGCTGTTCCTTTTACCATCCTGTTGACACCTCCATGGACAAGCCTTACTCATCCTTGTAAGCAGCTGGCAGGTCCCCCACTCCTGGTATCACTTCCACACCACTACAGTTTTCTCCCTCCATCACTAGATCAGGCAATAACTCATCCCTCAAGTCAACTGCCTGCTGTCAATATTGTTATTGTTCACTGTGTTTTACTGCCACTTCTGAATATGCACTTACTGGGCATTCTTTTGATTTGTACCACACTTTGCTCTCTGCACATACATTTTTTTTTATATTTATTCTAATTGTGTACATATTTTTTAACAAATGCTCAATTTTTTTGTTACTGTGTACTATGCTGCTGGTCTTCCACTGTTCTCCTCCCTCAGGACACATCTGGAAATGAACTTTGGCTCAGTGTGCCTCTCTCAGTTAACAATTTTCAAATAAATAGTAAATGATTGGCGTGGCTTGGCTATAACAGTATATAAGGATGCATGGAATTACCCTGAATGAATGGTGCCATACTTAGATAGTAAAACCTAAATTGCTGAAGCTCAGCCAAACAGGTCTTAATATAGACAAAGATATCACCATTCATTCATGCCATTATGGATACTTTCATTTAACAAAGTGGACAATCTGCACTGGAGGACAGTTTTCTTCTTTCCTAGGTCTACCAAAAACAGATATTTTTGGGGAGTTCATGGGAAAGAGGGAGGTGGGGCTAGATAGGGGTTAGGTTGTGGGTTCTCATTCATCATTGGGGTCTGGTCAGGTGGGGAAGTGGGGCAGGTTTGGCACATGGTTAAGGGGAAGCAATTACTTACATTACTAGCTAGCAGCAAACTTCATCATGAGGGGCAAGGAGGTTCTGTTTTATGCAGAGGTTGACAGCATGGAAGTAAGTTACAGAAAAGGGTCTGGGAATATTTGGGATGAGGGTGCATGGTGTGGAGTTTTTTGAAATGCTTAAAAATGGTTTTCTTCTGAAAAAGGGCCACTTCACGTAGTGGTTGAAGTGCTATTTCATGCAGCAAAAGTTATGCACACTTTACCAACATCTTCGCTGGCATTGTGCCACTACTTGTTGTTTTTGCAGAGAAAGAAAAACTATGTGGTGTTCCACTTAACACCTTGCAAGGTCAGAGAAACTTTGCAAAGTGTTTCACAAAGTGAAGTATTCCAATTTCACCTATTCCTATTGATCAGTGGTCCACCAATCCTAGCTGAAGCTTTTGGTGGGCAGAGCATATATAGTGATCACACCACCTCTCTGAAATTCTTTGCCACCCCACATTTGTGTTGCCCACTCAGTGGAGGCCTTTAAGCAAGCACTTCAATCTTTCCTTTTTGACCAGGTGTACTGTTGTAGTTAATTTTTTATATTAATTTACTCATTTATTAATAATGTTTGTATTTTATAATTATTGTAATATGTTTCCCTTTGCAGTGCCCTGGGCTTTCTTAACAGAGTGTCTTATAAATAAACTTTGCCTTGCCTTACTGTATTTCCATAAAGCAAACTTATTCCAGTAGTAATCATTAATAATTATTGGAGAGATTGTCAGAAGTGGCCACACCACACAATCATACTCAGTTTGGGTACATAATGCAAATGACTGTGGCAATAAACAGCCCTTTTCAAGAAGTTAGCTTAATTTCCAGTATTGCTTTCAGTTACTTATTTATTATTTATTTAATCTGTGTTAACCAGTTGGGTACACTAGAAGCCTACTGTCAGGTACAACCTCAGCACAAAGTATACTACATAATATTAAAATATAAAGTAATACATACATTATAGATCAAATATAAGAAACCCCAAACAGCATTATGTAATCACTAATCAGGTTCAAGTGCATACAGATTGTTGTAGCAAATATGATTTAGATCTGGTTTTGAAACAAGCATGAGAAATACTGTAGATGGTCTAATATTAAGAGGCAATGTGCTCCAAAAATAAGGTGTGAAGAATAAAATAGCTCTCTAAGCCATTCTTTTGGTATGTATTAGGGTTAAGAGAGGCACAGATGGTTCTGAGGTTTTTAAAGGTTCTGATAAGACATAAAAGATTTTGATAGTTGTTTGAGCCTGATAGAACATTCAAAACTTTTTACAAAACCTGTTTCAACCATCATTTACCACCCATAAGCTATTGTCAGTAAAGGAAAAAAAATCTAAAAACAACTTGCAGTGAAACTACAATAAATATAATCATACAGTATACCGTAGCTAGTGAAACACCACTGACAGAGTACCAGGTGAACAGGTTGTATGGAGAATGCCACATGGCAAAACTGCAGAACAGCAACAGCATGGAGAAGAACAGCTACAGGGTACACAATGTCGCATGGCACAGATAGTGTGGATTGGTAGTGGTGACCTGTAGCTGTTTCTGCGAAGCTCTGCTGCAGAAGGTAAGAACTCTGCTGGAAGGAGGTCTGCTGAGCAGCTGCCATGGCTCAGGGAGTAGAGCCATTGGCACTGGAGGACAGTGAAGCGGCTGTGGACAGGGGGTCTTTTCCCTGTCCTAGATTAGATTAGTTAATCTTTTTTCTGGTCTTTTGTGCCGTTCATCTGAGTTTCATCCTGTCCACGAGTTGCTGCCCCCCAGAGGAGGTCATTTTAATGGGGGGGTTAAGTGGTACTGTCCCCCATAATGGGGTATGCGGCGAGTAGAGCCCCATGCAGAAAACAAGTGTTTTAGTGTTTTTATTTTTAGTTGCTATTTTGATAATGCAGTATAATGCTGCACTGTTTTTGTATGTGACAACATGACCTGTGCCCACTGATAGTATGACAATGTAATGCAGATCGGGCTCCCTTGGTCCTTTCTCTACCACCAGCCTTTTTATTGGGTAGTTCCACTACCAGTTTTCTTTTTATATAATGACCTGCTGGGGAAGCTTATTAAGTTCCAAAATTAATGTTTTAAAACTATCAGAACCTTCCAAGAACATTAAAAAAGTTTTGATAAGGTCCTTTTACAGACTATGGCAGACATCCTGAGATATTTTAACCTTGTCAGAATCAGTTCTCCCATCCCAAGTAAACATGTGCTCACTATATAAACACTTTTCATTACAGGGAAGAAATCTGACAATTGGGAATGATTGAAAAAAAAATGTTTAATAGATGGGGATAGGCAATTAAGATCTAAATACAAGAAGTAGTAGTGCATAGAATGATTAGTCTGAGTCACAAATCTACAGGTGTTATAAATTTATATGTGACATTGCATCTTTGTAAATTAGAAACAGATGCATTGTAGTAAACATATGAAAATGAATTATAGTACATCTAGATATTTGAATACCTTGTGAAACTACAAGTCTAGCTTGATAATAATGTATGTTGTAGGTATGATAGTATGATTTATATGTACAGTAAGATTTGCCCTTCATCTGTAACTTGTGATATTTGGATTGTATTTTGCTTTGTATTTGACTTGTCTACTTCCTGTAATTGTAGTAACCTCGTGGGTTGTGCATGAAGATAGACATTTGTTTGTTTAGTGCACTTACAGTACCTGGTTAACAAAAACTAAATAAATAAAAATAGTCATATTTTATCATACCTTATAGGCTGACCCTAGCCTGCAGTTGACTGCTTTATAAGCTTCTAATATACCTGTATAAGATGAAAAATCCAAGGTGGCATGGAGAGTGATACTAAGGTACATAAATGTATCAACATTTTCAAGGTAGTTTCCTTAGTTTACTAAGTTTATTAAGTGGAGTTAGACATAAGGGAGCCATAAGGTCCACTGTGAATGTCTCCCACAAAAATGGTAAAGAGTTACACCATCCTTTGCTTGTTGTAATAAAACTTGTCTAATTTGTTTTTTAAATAATTCCAGAGTGGGTATATCAACCAGCTGCTGGGGAAGCTTATTCCAAGCCAAAGCCACATGGAGAATAAATAAATTGTTCCTATTATTAGTATGTGCAGTTGGTAATTTCAGTTTCTTATTATGGGACCTAAGACTGATACGTCAATTATAAAATTCTAGTCCACATTCTTACATTTGTTCTTTGGATTTTAATATTTTGAAATGAAACAGAAGATCTCCCCTCTGTCTACAAGCCTCCAAAGAATGGTGTCCCATACTATGCAACCTATTAGAGTATGTGTTTCCTTTGTTTCCAGTTATCATTCTGGTAACTGCTCTCTGTACTCTCTCTAATGTTGATACATCCTGCTTGGTGCTGGGGGCCAAATCTGGGACCCATTGTCCAGTATTGGATGGATATAGCTTTTGTATGTGGGAAGAATTATTTGCTCATATAGCCAAGCACTGATCCCTTGGTGTTAATTTGTTGTTAATAATTATTCCTAGATTGTGTACCCTAGTCGAGCTTTTGAGTAGTTTTGATTTAATATGTATGTATAATTGGGATTTTTGGCACCAAAATGTATGACTGCACATTTCTCTGCATTTCTCTGCATTAAGTGACATTACATTAATGGATGCCTAGTTTTCAATTATAGCTAAGTAATTTATTAATGTTAGATGATTTTCAATATTGCTAACATCAATTTTGTGTCATCTGCAAACTTAATTGAGTGATTTTGAATACCTAAATTCATATCACCAACAAATGTATTAAAAAGAATTGGCCCCAGGATGAACCTCTGAGGCACACCACTCCCTACAATTCATTCAACTGAAGTACAATTATGTATTCATACACATTAGGATCTGTCTGTAAGCCATGCTCTAATCCAGTTAATGACAAAATTGTTGAAACCCAGTCCTATTAATTTATCAATTAAGTTCCCATGTGGGACTTTGACTTTCCTCTTACAGTACTCAATCAGCAGCACCTAGGTTATGTCTAAAATCAAACAACACTGCTTTCATATTTTAGCTTTAAGAAAATGTCTACTATTAAGTAGTCATTTCTGTATTTAGGTAAACCCACGATTAAACTCTTTAGGTAGATCAACCAGATAATATGAATACCTATGAATAATTAAGACATATGCGCACAGTAAAGTACAATGGTGTTTGTGAGTGAGAGACTTTTGACAAAGATCAAGAAAACCAAAGTCACAGATATGGAGCCTTGAGAATCTACTTCAGATATTAAAACAAAAAAAGATGCAATATTACCCAATTTTATCTGTTGTTTGTGCAACATCTAAATGTAATGTTAGATACACTAATGGCATTTCTTTTTATGAATTACAAAATCAAAGGCCTTGGTCAGTGCCATGAAAGCTGCTCCAGTCAGCATTCCACTACCCATGGTAGTACAAATATTATTTGGGAACCTGACAAAGGCCATCAATGTTCCATGTCCCACTGTGACCCCATGTTGATCAGAAGAAGACATATTTATTAATGTATTCTTAGAACTAAGTTAAAACAAGTGTTTCCAAGATCTTCTCCAATGCAGACAAAATGGAAATTAGTCTAAAATGTTCTAAAAGCTTTGGATTCTCATATTTTAATACTGGTCCAGCATTAGTAATGTTTCCAATACTAGGGAAAACTCCAGCCTTTAAAGATAAATGAAACAAATTTTATTTTTTTTTTATTTTATTTATTTATTTTTTTTTTATTTAAACAGCAGTTTGGAAAACCTTTGAGCCATAGGCTCATTTACAAAGGTACCTTGTCACAGTAAGACAAACCAAAATACAAAGGATAAGAAATAACACTAGCACCCAATCTCAGTAACGTTGTCTCTAGGCCATCTTTGCTAGGTTCTTTAGTAGAAAACAGTGAAATAAGTAATTTGGAAACTTTTTTAGTTGTAACAACTCTAAAGTAAAAAGTGAAATGAAATTTCTCCTACCAATGGCAAAATCACACTATGATCACCAGATGAAAACTGACAATTATAAGAATGCATGACAGCAAATCTGATATTAAAAGCATTTGACATAACAGATTTATCAGAAGAGACACACTGACAACAATATTAGCCAAGGATTTATTAAAGTCAGAGCCCATTTAGCACTTGATAGAGTATGGATTACCAAGTGAGGATGGAGAAGCTGGCAGTCCATGTGAGACAATTGAATCTGTTACCATTGCATACTGTATAAATGAAAAGTAAAATTCAATGATGTAAACAAATCAATAACCAGCTAATGCCATATAATATTAACATACAGATTACAAATATTTAGCTAATGGATACTACATGACTTCATCCTTTTATAGACACTATAGATTCTGAATTAAATAAACTAGCAAATTGGATCACTGAGCCAAAAATGAAAAACTGTAGGTAAAAGAGAGATTGGTTTGATCTAGACTATATTGAAAGTAAAAGAAAACTGTACAGAATGGGCAGGGAATTAAGAGATAATAAAATCAGACCTGCTAAGAAATTTGGCAGTTGGCAGTTGCTAAATGGAAGCATACAATCCTCTTATAGAGAAAAAAAACCCCAAGAAGCAGTCAGTACAAATGGGACCAATTATATGATGTCATCCTATCAATGGATATTACAGTTTTTTGGATACTGAAACAAAGGGTACAACACTGGCAAGCAGTAAGAACCTACATAAAATCAAATGAATAAACAGTGATAAATTCACTACCCACATCAGGCTCCAAACAAAAAAAGAAAGAAAGAAAGAAAGAAAGAAAGAAAGAAAGAAAGAAAGAAAGAAAGAAAGAAAGAATCTTCAATTAGAGTACCAATCTTCAATTAGAGTACCATGTTGTGGATGATCCCGAGACAATGGCTAATGCCTTTAATTCCATGCTTATAGACCTGTGAACATACAAACTTACCTTGCCTGAAGACGTAAACCTGCCCACTGACACAATTGAAGTCATTGCATTGAAGCAAACCAATCACTTCCTTTTTACTTTAAAAATCTTTATTTAGGTATTAAAAGTTGAACATTGACAGGATAGTTTCCATGAGATATAAAGTCTCATTTACAGAACTTCCCAAGTCACAATAATAAACGGGCAAAAAAGAACCATCAAAATCCGTAAATTGATCAAAACTCCATTGTGCCATAAAAGTGCAGGATACATGGTCTAGAGCCTACATTCATAAAGTTTTTTTCCAATTGTTTCACCAGATGAGACACACTAAGCTGACAGCTTGTTTACAGGTGTAACCTGGGAGCACAGGGAAGTTAAGTGACTTGCTCAGGTCACACAGTATGCAAGTGGGAGCTGTGGGATTCAAACCCTGGTCTCAGATTTGCACCTCAGAACCTTAAACCACAGCACTATACTGCCTCCCTAAGTTAATAGCTTGTCCTATCATTAACCTTCTAGCAACTATTTACAGCCTTTTATTATGCACTCAGATGTTACTCAAATTGCAAATAACTTGGGTTGGCCCCATGTACAAAAGTGGTAACCTCCTGCGCAATAAAAACTATTGCCAAATCTACATACATGCTTTCTCTAGTACAATTCTAGAAAATGTTGTTTTCTTACAGATGAATAATTACCTGCACAAATATGATCAATTTGACTTCAGGAAACAGCATGACACTAAAACTGCACCAGACAGGTTTACCGACCATGTGACCAGGGCCATAGATAAGGGTCACCTAACTGTGGAAATCTTCATGGATGTGACCAAGGCTTTCAACCTGGTCAACCATGAATGCTTAGTACATCAACAATCCTTTCTTGAGCTGACAAACTCCAAATACTGAAGCATTTCAGAAGTTACTTATCCAACCATGCCCATCAAGTATGCAGAGAAAACACCATATAAACTTCACTTGCTTAAGAAAGTTGACCCTCAGGAATCTGTCTTTGGGCCACTCTTATTTTCTGCCCATATAAACTCATTGCCTCTGCATGCAGTGATACATACACTGTGCTAAATACAGATGATTTAATTCATACACCAGTTCAAACTCCACAGCTGATACCACCGGAATGCTAGATGCTGACTCCAACAATTCCTTATGATCATGCTGGTCTAAAAACCCAAATATAAAACCCTTATTATTTGGCTCCAAACCTCACATTAACAAGCAAGAAAATGATTTGCAGGCCCTTGATATACAGTCTATGGAGCTCCAACTGAACAAGTATCCTCCTTCAACTATCTTAATGTATATTACCTTGCTTGATACAAGCCTGTTCTTTAGTGACTATACTGTATTTGAGGACATTAGAACTCTGAGGACCTCTGTAGTTAGGCTGGTGGTCTATATCCCTAGGTAATAGAGAATTATGGGTTGTTCAAACATGTTGGTTAATAAAGAAGGAACCATGGAATAAAACAGTCAGCTGAATCTTATGTCTACAGGGTAACAACATTACATTTGTAAAAGAAAACAAAAAGAAAGCTCACCAAGTGTTCAACCTGCAAAGACTGAATATAAATTGATTTAGATTTGATTGGGAGCTGAAATAATTAAAAAAAACAAAAAACAGAAAGGGTAACATTTAAACTAGACCTATCCAGAGCCCCACTTGGCTTCCAAGCCCATCGGGGCCTTCGGATCACACCTCGCATCCCAGCGCTGCCGTGGACCCTCCCCTGTATCCTCAGGGACCCGCCTTTGTAACCACTTGCCCAGCGGTAACCACTGAAAACTGCGCCTTGCTCCTCCAGGGAAGCCTGTTGATAGGGGCCACCCGCTGTGCTCACGCCCAGAAACAGAACCAGGAGCCCAGCCGCTTGCTGGAATCTTGAGCCGCCAAAGCTGTAAACGCCGAAAGGTACATTGTTCCTGCACTTTCAGCTGCCAGCTCTCTTCCGAAAGCGCTTGGCACTGCCTGGATTGTACCCGCTCACTGAAAGCGGCTGTTTTCACTGCAAAGCTCGATTTTGTGACTGCCTTTTGAGCTTCGGGACTTGGAGCGCTCTGCACCGCTGCAAGCTGCCCACTCTCCCCGCTCGTGGAGCGCCTTTTCCCAGACACTAGCAGCAAGTGGTACAGCTCCTCCTGTGACTATTTTTCCTGTGATTTATGCATGATTTCAACAGTATTGTTTTAAATTTAAAGTTTATAGCCTAAGTAAATCTGCCTGTAATCTGTACAATCTGCTAAATTTCCCACTGTCACTAGCCTATTCCACTCTTCTCATTACTCGCCCTTTTTCTTTGTTTCCAAAGCCTTCCCCTCCACACCTATGCCTGCTTAATGCCTCTCCCTTGCTGACCTCCGTAGGTCCTTCCAAGCACATCGGGGCTTCGGATCACTCCTCCTTGCATCCCAGTGCTGCCGTGGACTGTCATCTGTATCCTCAGGGACCCGCCTTTGTAACCGCTTGCCCAGCGGTAACCACTGAAGACAGCGCCTTGCTCCCCCAGGAAAACCTGTTGATAGGAGCCACCCGCCGCCCTCACGCACAGAAGCAGAACCAGGAGCCTGGCCACTTGCTGGAACCTTGAGCTGCCAAAGCTGTAAATGCCGAAAGGTACGTTGTTTCTGCACTTTCACCTGCCGGCTGTCTCCCGAAAGCGCTTGGCACTGCCTGGATTGTACCCGCTCACTGAAAGCAGCTGTTTTCACTGCAAAGCTCAATTTTGTGACTGCCTTTTGAGCTTCAGGACTTGGAGCGCCGTGCACCGCTGAGAGCTGGCCACTCTTCCCACTCGCGGAGCGCCTTTATCCGGACACTAGCAGCAAGTGGTACAGCTCCTCCTGTGACTATTTATCCTGTGATTTATGCATGATTTTAACAGTATTGTTTTAAATTTAAAGTTTACAGCCTAAGTAAATCTGCCTGTAATCTGTACAATCTGCTAAGTTTCCCACTGTCACTAGCCTCCTCCACTCTTCTCACTACCTGCCCTTTTTCTTTGTTTCCAAAGCCTTCCCCTCCACACCTATGCCTACTTAATGCCTCTCCCTTGCTGTCCTCCTTAGGTCCTTCCAAGCCCATCGGGGCTTTGGATCGCTTCCCCTCACACCCTAGCGCTGCTGTGGACCCTCCTCTGTATCATCAGGGACCCGCCTTTGTAACCGCTTGCCCAGCGGTAACCACTGAAGACTGTGCCTTGCTCCTCCAGGGAAGCCTGTTGATAGGGGCCACCTGCCGCGCTCACGCCCAGAAGCAGAACCAGGAGCCCAGCTGCTTGCTGGAACCTTGAGGCGCCAAAGCCATAAATGCTGAAAGGACCTTCCAAGCCCATTTGGGCTTCGGATCACTCCTCCTTGCACCCCAGCACTGCCGTGGACCCTCCTCTGTATCCTCAGGGACTTGCCTTTGTAACCGCTTACCCAGCGGTAACCACTGAAGACTGCACCTTGCTCCTCCAGGGAAGCCTGTTGATAGGGGCCGCCCACCGAGCTCACACCCAGAAGCAGAACCAGGAGCCCGGCCGCTTGCCGGAACCTTGAGCCACCAAAGCCATAAACACCGAAAGGTACATTGTTCCTGCACTTTCAGCTGCCGGCTCTCTCCCGAAAGCACTTGGCACTGCCTGGATTGTACCCACTCACTGAAAGCGGCTGTTTTCACTGCAAAGCTCAATTTTGTGACTGCCTTTTGAGCTTTGGGACTTGGAGTGCCATGCACCGCTGCGAGCCGCCCACTCTTCCCGCTCGCGGAGCGCCTTTTCCAGGACACTAGCAGCAAGTGGTACAGCTCCTCCTGTGACTATTTGTCCCACCGGCGCTTTGCACTGGCTCCCCACCCGCCCCCACTTCACTCCACCCTGATCGCCCTTTAGCTATATAGGACACTGTAGTTCATATGACTAAGTGTCCACTTTTCCATTGGCTCCTTATACTCTGTCATCACTGGGGGTGATCTACCTACTCACTACTGTTAAACAGTAGAACATTAACAGCTCTCAGCTGCCTTAGCTGCAGATGCCTCATATTCACAGAAGCAATCTCTCAGTCAGATTACTCTGAGTCCCTCCAAACCTCCCACCCCTCCCTACCTTTCTCTCTCTCCCCCCTCTCCTGTGCTAGGTCTCAATCAAATCTTGATCATGGTTACCCTGACCAAAGATCTCGCCTGCAATCTTTGCTTCCCAATCAATCTCAGTTCCTGACTTACAGCCCTCACTAGCTATAGGCTCTATCATGACACTCATCCCTGCTGGCTCACTGTCCCCAAGTGGCAGATTAAGGGCACTGCATCTCCTTATTAGCCTGCTTATGCTACTTTGCCTGAATAAATTATCTCTATCACTACCATGTGGTCTATACCAAAACACTCCCTCAACTAGAGATTTCAGGTTCTCCAACCTGCTGGCATCCAAATGCTGCCCAAACCCCACCTGGCAAAATCTTCTCCATAAAAAAGGATTCTCATACCACACACTTTATGCCCTTAATAAACTGGGCAGGAAGCATAATTCACTTAAATTTTACTGCAGGCTAAGGCTAGCATTTCTGGCATTTCTGGTGCTTCTACTAGCTGGCGACGTTGAACCGAATCCAGGCCCCCCCAGCTACAGCTCTTCCACCAACACAACTGGAAAGCCAAATAAAGGACTTTTAGTAGCCCATATGAACATTAGGAGTTTGATGAGACACATGGCTGAACTGGAAGCCTGGCTCACAGAAACCTGGCTAAAACCACAAATACCAGATGCCCAGTGTGAAATACCTGGCTACTCTCTTATCCGGCATGACAGACCTGGTACAAAACAGGGTGGGGACTTTGCCCTATATCACAAGACCCACCTCAGCATCACAACAGCCCCAGCCCAAGACCCACAATTGGTCTGTGAGTCCATTCATACAACTGTGTCCCTCGGTGCTAAGAAACTTCACATAGTCTGCCTCTATAACTCACCTACTGGAGGAGTGGATGGACTTCAGGACCTACTCAAACTGACGTCACAATCTGTTAACTTAAATGAGGACCTAATCCTTGGTGATGTAAACTAAACTGGCTGGGTCCTTCTCATAGTGCCCTCACATCACTAGTTCACAGTTTTAACTTTTACCAGCTCATAACTGAGAACACTAGGACGGTAACACCAACTCAAACTGGTACACTTATTGACTGGATTCTCACCAATTAACCTGAACATGTGACCAAGGCCGGTGTCCTGGCAGATGCCATAACTGACCACTCTCCCATTTTCTGCCGATGGTCCTCATGTCCCCCGCCTTCTCCTCGGCCCCGCCTTGTCACCTTTACCAACTTAGCAAACATGGACATAAACACCTTCCTCCATGATGTCTCCACCATAAACTGGTCTGAAATCCACCATGCTGAAAAATTTGATGATGCCCTATGAGCTTTCCTGATAAATTTCAGTAAAGTCCAGAATAGGCATGCACCAAAAGTGAAAAGAAGAGTCAGAGGAAATCAAACCAGATGGCTCCAAAAAGACCTGCTTCTTCAGCTACAGCATAGGGACAAACTCTGGAAGCACTATAAAAACACTGGCCTACCTAGAGATCACTCATTATACAAACACAGAAATTCCTGCAAAAATCAGATAAGACAAGCAAAAAGTAGGTACTGCCAGAACCTACTATCTAGCTCAGCCCATAGCCCTCAGAAATTTTGGGCCCACATAAAGACCTTCCTAGGCACCCCACAATCAATAACCCTTTCTGAGATGATCCTCAATGGGGCCCACTGCAATGACTCCTACACCATAGTGAATGCCTTCAACAGAATGTTCTCCGATCTCTCACCCTACATCACCACCTTTCCACTGGCACCAACCACATCTCAGCCCTCTGACTATAGCAAGCAAGCTGGCCCCTCGGCCTCACCAACTGTTACTCCGATAGTTCGTCTTTTTACTTTAAATCCATAACCAGCTCTCAAGTTCTAAAATTACTAAGAACTGTCTCTGACAACACCAGCCCTGGATCTGATTCTCTCGAACCCCGCCTTTGCCGAATCATTGGCCAAGATCTTCACACTATCCCTCTCCAGTGGTACCATCCCTGATCTATGGAAGACTGCCAGAATAACTCCCATTTTCCAAAAAGGGAACAGAAATGAGATCTCAAATTACAGGCCGATAGCTATTCTCTCAGTCCTAAGCAAAATACTGGAAAAGCTTGTCACCACCCAAACCCTCGACTACATAGAAACCGCAAACCTGCTCTGTGATGCACAACATGGTTTTAGGAAAAACCATAGCACCTCTACACCTCTTGCTAAACTCACATCAGATACTCTCTCCAACATGGATGATGGTCAGCTAACAGGTGCTGTCTTCATTGATCTTACCAAGGCCTTTGATCTTGTGGACCTGGATGGGAACCCACTAGAGGCTGTCACCTCTTTTCGGTATCTTGGAATTTTGCTTGACCAATCTCTGGACCTTAACCTACACATTCAATCAACCTGCAAAACAGTAAATTGTAAGCTGGGGGCAGCCTACAGAACCAGCTATATGTTAACGCCATCAGCTAAGCTAGCCATTGCCAGGGGGATCCTTCTACCAACCCTGACTTACTGTGCTCCTATCCTGGCTACTGCCCATAAATCAGCCTTACAGAAATGAGACGTCACCTATAATAATGTCTGTCGTTATGCATCTAAGGCCCCTCAGCTTAAGCTTCATTGTCAGCTGTATAGTGACCTAGGCTGGCTCTCCCCCATGCTACCAGACTATACTATCTCAGCTGTCTATGTGACTCCATTATTAGGCTGGAAACCCAGCATCACTGACTGAGTTACTACATCCTGTCACCTCAAACCATGGTCTGAGGTCAACTGACAAATCACTAATAAGAGTACCCTGGTGTCACACCACCAAAGGCACCAGGGCTTTCACGTATGCTGCACCCCAGATGTGGAACATGCTGCCACTGGACCTTAGGCAATCCTCATCTTACTACCACTTTAAACATGGGCTATGACATTACCTAGCTACTACTGAACAGTGTACCTGTTTTGACCCTACCTGACCATGCCGTGTACCTGTTTTGACCCTACCTGACCATGCCCATGAAACCCTGCCCCACAACTATCCCCTCCTTACAAACCAATTTCTCCTGCCACCACACCCCTTCCTCCCCTTCCCTCCCCTTCCTCTAGCATCTCCCTAAACTCACCTACTTACTTATTGCCTTCTCTCTCCTGCTTGTTTGTATTTTATGTCTACCTGTAGAACATGGAATAACCCTGCTTCTGAAACTGTAACTACTCTGCTTGTTATATACTGTCCTGAATAATGCTGTATTTACCTGGCTCTACTGTTTAAACACTTTATTGCCATACAAACTGTATTGTCTATGTAAACACCCACAGTATGTATTGTCTTGTACTCTCCCGGGTCGTGCCTGAAAATAGTCACCTACTGGCTAGTGCACTTACCCGGTAAACAAAACTAAATAAATAAATAAGTGAGTGGTGATCATAAAAGTTTAGCACAGAGGTTTTGAAAAACATAGGCAGTTTGAGTATTATCTCACTGCCACAGAAATTCAAAATAACAACAAAACAAAATGGTTCACTGTGTCACCTGTCAGCAGCTGAGGTGCAGGATATCTTTGACACACTCCCAAGTACTGGAGAGAACTACAGTACAGTACTCCTTAAATAGGGACACTGGCAAAAAGTGCTACATTGCAGAATCAGAATAAGCATACACCCAAGAAATCTCATATCAAACGTTAGGTTTCTGTGTTACTTCATTTTAAAGTTATGGTCTATTTTGTAACCCTGATTTCACTACCTGTTCAAAAAAGCCATTTTCAGTGAAGCGGTACAGATGATGTCATCTCCTGAACTCACAGTCTAGCCCTCCCTGTCAGCAAGCTTATAGGACCTGTTTCTACAAAGTTAAAAGATCATTCTGCAATGGTTTTCACAAGTAAAACAAGCAGCACCATTCTAAAACAGTGCTATAGAATCTATGTTTGTCAGGTTTTGTAACAAAGTTGACAGATTTGTATTTTAATGTCTTTTTGGTGTGGTTCATTTCTCCAGAGTTGCAGGATGCTGAGTCAGCATGCCTCCAGGCTGCTGATACCATGTGAAGTGGCACTCTGCAGTGCCTGTTTGGGAACTGTATTGCTACAAGCATTGCAATGTTGATAACTACATTGCTGTTTGTTAGTATCTGCTTTACAATAAGTTTTAATAGGGGCCTTATATGTGTTAATTCCTACTTGGGGTGAAAGTGTTAGCCATAGTAAAACAATCATTGTAATGTGGAGTACAACGCAGATGAGCCTGAATATAGCTCAAGTAACAGCCTGTCAATGAGAAAACAGAAAATGAACTCTGCTCACCTGAGCATCCCATTCATTCATATTTTGATGATGAATAAAAGATTGATTGATTGAGTGAGTGAATGAGTGATTAAGCATTGAGCTGGCTACTGCATAGAAACTCTTAGTAAAGTTTCAAAACAGCACTACCTCTCCCACCCCCATTTACAGGGTGATGGAATAACTGGTTTAAAGTGCTATCCTCAGAAATCACCTCAACTGAACGATAGGTGTGAATAATCATAGCCTTTCACCACATTAGAGATATCCAGTCTGCAAACCTCACATTAGTGTGCTGTGACTTATCATCCAGTAACCCAGGAGAAAAGGACCACAA
This sequence comes from Neoceratodus forsteri, assembly GCA_016271365.2. NCBI lineage: Eukaryota > Metazoa > Chordata > Ceratodontiformes > Ceratodontidae > Neoceratodus > Neoceratodus forsteri. Next base: position 909,343,370 of record CM028133.1, on the reverse strand, counting down.
CAAAAAAGCTCCAAAAACAAAAATATGAATTTATCAACTTTGTTACAAAACCTGAAACACACATAGGTTTTAAAGCAATGTTTATTGAATGGAGCTGCCTGTTTTACTGGAGAAAATCATTTGCACATAGTTTTTAAACTCTGAAGAAGCAGGTCCTGTAAGTTTATTGACAAGGAGGGCTAGACTCTGAGTTCAGGAGATGACGTTAGCAGCACCTCTTCACTGAAACTGGCTTTTTATGACTGTGAGCGGAGCCTACATGAGTATTGCATGTACAAAAGGAGTGATGTGTGATGTCATGTTTTCTGTCTGTGGAACTGACTGAAGGTGTAAATAGTCTCCTCTGCCTTACCCTCCTCCAAGAAATATTTTCCACCCTCAAATAAATACACTTTCATGTTAGTCAAATGTTGCAGGGTACTATTTTCTTTCTTAAATAGGTGGTACAAGAACTGGAACCTGAGTAGTGGGAGGCAGCATTGTTTTTTTGGGGGAAGTAAGGTCCACCCCACCTCCACCCGAGAAATTCCAAAAGGTCCATCCCACCTTTTTTTTATTCATGTGGGAAGGGCATGAGGTGGATCTATCATACTGAAAGAAGACTCACTAGAGTTTGGGGTGTGGACCAAGGAACAACAAATCTGTGGAGTCCCTCCATTTTGTTAAGGACTAAGAGAACAGAATATACTTAAATTGCCTTCAAACTGACTTAAAAACCCTTGGAACAAATTATCAGAGTCACCTGGTGTCTCAAAAAGAAACACTAAGAAATGTCTGAAACTACAGCTTAAGGATTCAACTTCAAGGAACATAGACAACTTTCAGGTATTTCTTAAAAATGTATATACTAAAATGGGCACAGTACTTGGTAAACACAGTCTGTGATGAAGTGTATTTTTCTTTTTAAGTTTGAGAATTGGAGTTGACTTGCACATGTTAAAAATACCAGCTGCAATTAATAACTTCTTGCAGAAACAAAATGCTGTTTTTTTTTTGTTTTGTTTTTTTCCTGGCTCAGTTTATATCAGTGAAAAGAAAGACTGGAACAGCTATCAGAACTGCCATCCAACTGGACAAGCTATTTCTCACTCATTTTTCATTTAAAATAACATAAATGTAGTTTCACATTTTTACCATGAGGGAAGCAGAAGGTAAACCAGCATGGCTGACAAATACATTCATTGACACCTCTGAATGGATAGGGTAGTTTTCTCTAACTTTCTTTTTGAGTTAATTACTCCTTGGAACCTGTTATTCCAGTTTTTTATGACTGTGCTCCTGGAACTTTCTGCATAACAAGTTCCCTTAGGCACCTCACAGCACCTTATTAAGCCATGTGACACCACCATCTTTGCAGGACATTGCATATGTTGTAGCAAGAGACCCAATTGTTTTGCCTTTTTCCAAATGATATACCAACTTCATTCTCAGGCAGGCAGTTCTGGGCTAGTGTTAATATTCTACTGAATTTTCATAACTTGCAGTTTGTGACTATAGGTGTTTATAACTGAATGATGATAACAACAGTTGCTTTTCTTGCAAATAACCAGGCATATGTGTGTCTAATTTCTGTTTGACTTACTGTAGGTTACACATACAATCTGAAAAATTCATAGCATGCTGTATTGTGATTCAATGAACTGATAAATGGGGATTTTGGTTTCTTTTTACAAATTCATTTTTCCTGACCATGGATATACTTAAACAAAAATTTCTCAGCAAAATGTTTTTAAATAAATTATCTGGTTGGGGGGGTCTGCCACAAGCAGAATGGGACTTCACAGATGAGGGAACTCACAGCAGCAGAAAAAACAAGCATGTTGAAGGGTTTTAAATAATTGATTAGCAGTTTTTTTCTTGGGACGATACTAACTGTACAGAAAGTATTTATATAGATTTTCTAGAAGTGCTGTGTTTGTTAAACACAGTGAAGCAAGAGCTATTAATTTTCACAATGTTTTAGCACTTTTATGAGCAAAACGCTAATCAGTTTTTAGAGTTAAATAAAACCCTGATGTTGGCATTAAAAGCTTAGTGGCATGGATGTAGAGGCACCAATATTTACCCTCAATAACACACCTACCCCAGTTTACATTCACCTGATGCCCATTTTTAGGCCTTATATAGTAATATCTTCCTTCAAGAGAACAGCTTGTAATGAAATGTGTCAAATTTACATTGGCATTTGGGCATGTGTACTTTTATATTATATGAATTTTGGTGTGTGAACTGTATATCAGTCTCTAAAAAAAAATTAAACACATCAAATGTCTTCAAAAACTTGTGTCAACATTGTGTTTATCTTCCACCTTGTCACAACATATGGTTGTCTCAGCAGTGTTTTCAGTTAGGGTACAGTACCTTCATATATATGATGGCCTGGTTCTGTTGAGCTGATTGCTATAAGAGTGCATAGAATAAAATGCAAAACATATAGGTAACTGTTATACAGAAGGTGGCATTATTTTTAATTATACAATGGCAAGTAAAAATGTTAAGAAGCGGTTTGGCTGCTGACCCATTGAAACAGTGATGCTATTACAGAATAATATCACTCTAACTTTGGATTTGGATCATTCCTTGCATTTTCTCTTAAGAAATATTTTTTCCATACTAACAAAAACATCCTTTAAAATGTATTTTTTTATTCTGTATATAACAACAAGCCATTGTATAATTACAATAAGGCACTCCAGAGTGTGTGCTTTCTTGTAATAATGTCACTCCTGGGGTGGTGGAAGCACTCGGCTTCACCTCATGCTTCAACCCACCCCAGAAGTGACATGATTACATGATGACACACACCCTGTCATGCCTTATTGCTTAAATATGCCCTTTCTCAATGTACTGTACTTTGATTAAGTTAGTGTATATGCAACAGCCTTCATGTGAACACTCTGGGCTTTTCTTTGACTCCTGATGTCTATTTGCTTTAGCTATTGTATATTGTTTGAACTGCTTTGGTCTTCTTGATGTGGTGCCTGTGGGCCTAAACTATGTAATCTATTTATCTACTTCTACCCATGTATCTCCAGTGAATGATTGTTATAACTGTCTGATTTACGAGTCATTTTTTTTTACTTGTTAACTGTGCTGTCTTTGTATTAGTTTTGACGAGGTGCTTTTGTAAATGAGTCTCTGACTCAAAGGTTTGTAAATCTGATATTTTTAAAATAAATAAATAAATAACTGTTTATGATTAAGCCCATGAAACACCCGTATCTAGTTAATGCATCCACAGCCGTAGTGGCTCTGCCAGAGCTTGTTTGAACAGGCAGAGAATTTAGGGTTGTAAAATGATTTGCAACTTTTAAACAAAGTAACTTGTTGGATCTCAATTTTGGCTTGAGGGTGATTGGGGCTATGTTGATCCACATTCTAAATTTATTGATGCCAGTAATTTCAGACCATAGTCCCTCTTTAAACTAAAAGTATTCTGTGAGCCAAAGAAAAATGTAACATATGAATGGCATGCCTTGTAACAGGCAGAACAACTGAAATCAGAATCAAGAAATAGTTTTATAACTCAGTTGTGAAAATTAGCACAGGCCTGTGACTATAGTGTACTTATAGAGGAAGTTATTCAGGACCAGGTAATTGATAAATGCTATTCAACACAACTTAGGCAGAGACTATTGAGGGAAACAGAGCTCAATCATGAGACAGTCCAGTTTATCACTTGGCAACTGAGGTGTCTGACTACCAAACTGGTCCAATACCAGGAGAATTAAAAATGCAGTGTGATTCAATGTATGCATTTGGTAGTGATGTAGACAAGAGACAAAAAATCCCCAGGCAACAATCCCTTACCATTGTCCAAAGTTCATTGAGGGGCTATTTCCCTAGTCACAGCCAGCTGTTTTTTGTGGTTAATGTGGATATATGGGACATTTAGCAAGGCACTTACAAATCTCAAATGATACAACATGTTATAAATGTGGCAATGAAGTACATGTTGTCAAAATGTGCAGAGCATAATATACTACAGGAGGTAGAGTAAACTACATAGAAACAAATACGGAAGAAACATGATGTCCATAACCGCTTTTCCACAGAAAGAGTGATGGACAAGTGGAACAAGTTACCAGAAGAAGTTCTAAGAGTCAGATCGGTGAGCTGTTTCATGGGTGGGTGGGGTGAGACAAGTAAATGGGCTTGGTAAGAGAAGGGGGGGCAGAAACTAAGGGGGTGAAGTAGTCACTAGGGCCTAAGCAGGGTAGTCAGGTAGGGTGAGCAGATTGGACCAGCCAGTAGGCTTTTCACTGCCATCACTGTCTATGTCTGTATACTGTAGAGCTGTTGTGAAGTTTTACTTCACTAATGAAATCGGAGCAAAATTGGGAACTTCACACTTTGTGAAGTTCCTGATGGCTGACTTTGCCCAACCTTTTAAAAAAATGTAGAACATTTTTACAGCAACCTACCCACCCACTGCACCATAACCCAAATTCTCCCCTCTCACTACACAGACCATTTTGCCCCCCTGAAATCCTCTACTGAAACCCCCTCCTTCACCCTCTCAACAAATTTTGCCATCAATATAATGAAGTCAATGTTGTCAATTTATTTCCTTCCTCCCATCTGCATGCCAAAACACAGTTGCTTTAAACAAGGTTACAGAGGTACTTTGCATATTTCATCACAGGCAAAGTGCTACTTCGCTCAATGCAAACTACATGATGTGCCACTTTCCCAGCAACCTTGCAGGTGGAGTGCACCTATGTGTAGTCTTCATTAAGCAAAGTAGGCACTTTACTATGTGGAGAAGTACATCAAGATACATGTCACACTTTCCAATGTTGAGAAACTTCAAGTATTTTGTTAAATGATTTTTCCTGACTTTGCATGTCTCTATCTATGTGTATATAATGAGCCAGGAGATGATGAGTGTGTGTTTGTACTCCAGGATGTAGTAAAAAATAGCAGAATGCAAGGCCACTAAATTGCTAAAAATAATTTACTATCCTTGTTGATTCAGTGGCTAGTGTAAATATAATGGATTAAACCAACACTGCAAGAAAATTCGGAGATGATTGCAGGTCTCTCTGACCTCTGTGTTGAGAGGATCTCTTGCCTAATCTGCTGCCTATATCCTCTCATTCATTCCCCCCCCCGTGAGTTCTGTGATCTGCTGCAGCAGCATTTTCTAGAGTTCCATATCTCCCTTCCGCTGCCCCTAAAACGTAATAGCATATATGTTAATATAAAACGGTTAATAAAAGCTGTCCCAGTTCAGCATAGAAAAAGTGCAGGAAAGCCCCTGCCCCAGTGGCTCTATGCCCAGTAGGCCTTAAGATCTGTAGGAGGCCTGAGTGAGAGGGCTTGTTTCCCTTGGTAAGAAATTTTAGCTGAAAGAGGAGAACAGCGTTAGTTGGAATACATGGGGGGGGGGGTTAGGCCAGAGTAATTAATGCCCGGGAGGACTTGTTAGGCTACAGGGTATTAAAGCATACATCTAGTTAAAAGTACCAGAAAGATATGGAAAAATTAGTAAGACTGGGACTTATCTGAAAGGCTGGTGTCCGAAAAGTCTGTTCTTGTAGTGTCTCCGGTCATCCGATAAGGGCAGAAAGATAACCCCCCAGCCTGTTCAGGTCAGCTCCTGCAGCCAGGTCCCAGTCACTGCTGAAGATTAGGATCCTAATTACTGTCCTCACAGTTCTCATTATGGAGATGCAGCAGTGGCCGTCTTGGCGGGATGAGGGGTGTTCATCGGTTGACTCCTAAGAGTGTTTGCAATCTGCTGGATTGCTTCCTTTCCCTGGTATCTGTGCGAGTCCCTACTGCTCGAATTCCAGACTTTCTGTGAGAGCCTCAAAGATATTGTAGCTCTTTGGGATGTTTAGCCCTGCAGCACTTCTATCTTCTGAGTCTTGAGCTCTATTATTGCCTTCACAGCAGTTTCATATGTCTGTGCCCTCTCTGGAAATTGGATCACTAGCTTGGCCAGATCGGGGGGTGTGAAATTTGAGTCCTGCTGCTCTAAGGGCCCACATAACTGGTATGTGCTGTTTGCATCTACCCATTACCTCTGGGGCATAATCATTTTCCATATAAAACCTATGTGTGTTGCAAAGAACTGTACCTTGCTTCCCAGGCTGTGTGCAGGACGGTTTCTTTCTCCTGAAAACATAGAAACTGAGCCAGGATAATGTGTGGGTGGGCACCAGGGCGGGGTTTGGTTCTAGTGTTTGGTGTGCCCTCTCGAGCTCCAGAGTGAGGGCATCAGGGATGTTCAGGGACTCATGTAGTAGCTGTCTGATGAAGGCCAGCATGTCCGGACCTTCCGCCACCTCCGGGATACCAGCAATATGGATAGTGTTTCTTCTGTTGCGGCTTTCAGTGTCCTCAGCCCTAGCCTGCAGGCTTTGGACCTACTGATTCAATTGTAGGATCGCTCACTCTGCACTGTCCAAGCATTTATCTACTTCTGTAGCCTGGGCTTCAAGCATTTCATTCCATTTTTCTAACTTGGAAATGACCGTGCACAGGGCGGTTGCCGTGGATCTCATCTCCTTCCTAAAGTCCCTGAGTTCTGTGAGCATCAGGGACATTTGCCTCTGGATCATCATGAGGGGTAGCTGTTTAGAATGTGACCTCCTGCATTGCAGTGTGGCTGAGGCCTGCACACCTTCACTCCTGAGTCACCATCTGATAATTCTCCATCATCATGCTCAGAATCTGGCTTTGTGTCACTTCGCTTGCCTCTCTTGGGCATTTCTAGCAGCCTACTCAACGTTTTGTCTTTTTTGGTTGAAATCACTGTAATTAAGAAGGCTTTTCACTGGGGAGAGTGGGAGCCAACAGAACTAGGCTGCCATTAGGTGAGTGACATCACCGGAGGTCAATTTTCATTTCTTAATTTTTATGAAACCAATCTTAATGTACTGTGGGACCACGTGTGCAAAGTCCTTTCTGATAACCAGCACAATATTATTTTTCCAGCTTGATAGGAAGGGAAGCAGCCAATCCTCCAAGCAAGATGCCCACACAACTTGCAAATTTAGCAAAATAGGTGCAAAATTTCAAGTCAAAAAGATTGTAAAGAAAAAGACTAATGGGTTGAGCATGTTAATCCCCTCCAAAAAAAAAAAAAGCAGGTGTATTGTGTGACACTTCACATTCAATTGGGTTTAATCTGGAACCCCAAAGGCCCTGAAAAAAATATACTATATAGTTTTGTCTCAAATTCTACTGGAGGGTGAAGATATAACTGAGAAAAATGAAACATGGTAATTATTACATTTTAATTAAATACGCTATCTTTATTTTGGAAAGAGATCTAGTGTTTCCAAACAGCCACCTGTTGTTCTGCCTTTTGTATGCACAACTGCCAGTTAAGAAGCCCCATTTATTCATATTGAAACATTATTCCTAGAATTTTTATAGGATTCATTGTCAAAGGTGTACCAGCTGTACGTAAACAAGGGGTCTCCCCTACAGGTTATTTTATACTGTATATATCATACTTTATGTGTCAGTCACAAGTGAGTTGTGAAAGTCCAGCCCCCTCGCAAGGATGATAAACTGCATATTTTAAGTCATATTGTGTATTTGATTCCTACAGCATCAGTTTACTATTATTTTTTCTCTTACCTCCAGGAACCAAGTAATCCAGACTCCCCGCTCACTCTCTATCCCCCAACCCCAGGCTTACCCCCCTGGGCAGGGCCACCAGGTTGGCACCCCTCCCAAAGGAACATCGTCACTAGCCCTGGCTTGCACCCCAGGGTGGGGCCACGGGAGCGGTATCCCCCCGGTGGACCTTGGTCTGCTGCGACAGTGGTGGTGGAGACAGGGAGCCGTCACTAGTGGGCTGGCATTTTTTGAGTTTTTTCCCACCAGGGCAGGGACATGCAATGATTCCAGTGTCTGCCCCACTCCCCTGATGTGTGATGCTGGCTGCAATGGTACCCCCAGCCTCCGCCTGAGGTCTGCATTGCGCTAGATACTCTGCCCCCCAGAGAAGGACAGCAGTTCTTTAGATGCTCAATCCTTCTCCTCCCAGCCAGCCCTCCAACTCCCGAGTCCATCACCGAACCTGGGATGTTGGTGCCACAAGCGGATGCCTTGCCACTGTACCAGCAGGCCACATCATTTTACTATTTATAACTTTTAAATCTGCTAATCATTTGAAAATGTAACTTTTTCTTTTTGATTTAAACCACTGGCTTCAGTGCTGGCCAAGGCAATTGTGATGCCATCAGCATTGTGAAACCTGCACTCTGATTGGTGCAACATTTCATTGTGATGATACTAACCTTCACAATATCAAATATGACGACACTTACAGTAAAATATTTTTTATACAGAAACATAGAAACATACCTTCCTACCCTATCTAATTGCCTTATGTAGGCCTTAGTGGCCATCCCTATCCCTTACCTCTGCCCTCTTTTCACTTACTGTGGCCATGTATTTGTCCCACCCTTACTTGAAACCCTACACTGTTTTAGCTTTCACTGCCTCCTCAGGCAGTCTCTTCCACTTGTCCACAACTCTTTTGGTGAAAGGAGGTTGCAGGCATTCCTTCTGCAAATTTCCCACAGACAGATACAGTGAATTTCCAAGCATACCCAAGAAAAAGTGGTTGTAGGCATTCCTTCTGCATATTCCCCACTGACAGTTTCAGTGAATTTCCATGCATACCCATATTCATACTTAAGTTGAAAATGTCTTTACGCTGGCCTGGTGGTGTTGAGGGTTGAGGAGCTGGATGCCACACCTCACGCTATGCTGGCGACCTGGGTTCGGAAGCAAGCCCGGGCGCCAGAGGGTTGGCATGGGCAGGTTGAGGAAGGCATGCCCTTGTGGTGCTTTCCTCCCTGGGAGAACGGGATGGAATGACCCAGCATGCCAGTGACCACCGGTGTAGACCGGGGGTCATTGCAGCAAGCTGGGCAGCATGAGAACAGCATGGCCGATGCAAGGAGGGTTGCCATGTGCCAGTGCATCGGGTTGTACCCACGCAGGGGGATCTTACTAGTGCAGAACAGGGAAAATACCGGCTCAGTGAGACAGGCTACGGCACCTATCACCCATGCCTCTGCCGGGTTCTCCTCAGCTGGCCTTCCAGTTCCTCCACCTGGGCCCCACCTGCAGCCAGAGTATGACTTACAAGTAAGCCCAAGAGAGGGTGATGGGTGACCCTCCCCGGGTGGGTGAAACCGGAGGTGCTGGCTGTGGGGGAGGGGAGAGAGGAGGCACAGAATGAGAGATCTACATGTGGGCAGGAAAAAGGATAGGATGCCTGAGAGAGTTCTCATGAGTCACAATTGGAGGGAAATAGAGTAAAAAAAAAAGTTGAAAATGTCTTTATAAACCTTGCTGTTTATCTAGGTAGGTATTTATAAGTTACTATCATGTTCCCCTCTCCCCCTCTAGTCTCAAGGGGGACAATAGAGTGTGTTCTTGGAGGACGGACTGCACAGCTGCATGCTGATCTTGCTGTGGAGGAGCTGACTAGAAGAAGCACTGACATGCTTGCCTCTCGCCTACAACAGGTATGCCACCGTTGCCTGAATTTTAGCACATTTTGTTTGATTGAACTATTTGCAGGTGAGAGAGGGTCTACGGTAGTGACCTTCTGTCAGTGTACTTTCCAGATGGTCTTGTGCTGATGTTATTATATCGCTCTCTTTGGAGTTTTGTACCCCCATCTCTGGTGCCTGGAATCTGTCAGTGGAAGAGTCCACACCAGAGGCAGGGAAATATGAGGCGACCCCATGGAGGGTTGGACACCCCTAGGCAGGCTTGTTTACACTGTGGAACTGTGGAAGATAGCCTGACAGACAGGACCCTGTCATGCTGAATTTGCAGTTAATTTTAGTCTCCTCACCTCTCCTCTGATGACTCCTGAATACTTTTCTGTCCGATCGCCTTGCTCACAGATTTAACCCCCTGATTAGTTGACTGCATCTTAAGTGCTTTACTACATACTTTTAATAATAATTTTAAGTGCTGCTATCATTGTTTTAATGTGTGCTGTATTTCTGCTGTTTTACATTATATCTTACAGATATTTAGAGTTATGGTTTTGGTGATGGTTAGTTGTTGTCTTAACTAAGTGGGTTCAATAGGCTGTCCATGCAGATTTTATTTAATGAATATTAAATTGACAGTTCTGTGCTGATGGTTGGTGCCTGGGTGCATTAAATCTGATCCTACAAATTAGGAATAAGCTTCTCCGATCTTATACTATACTGTTCTCACTGCCTTTTTCCTCTTCTATCACCTATAGCAAAATAAACCATCTAGTGCCATAGGTAATAAGGGTCCTACTCAGGCTGTGGAACTTTTTGACAGAAATATTAGTTAAACCTATTTTTATTCTAACATGGCAACCAGGTAATTGGTAATTGGCCCTGGCACTGATTTTTTCCATCCGAGGTAATAAGCGGTATAGCAATTATGGCCAGCTGATTTTATTTAACATCAAATAAAAGCATGCACTAGGGCTCCAGTATATTAATTGTTTGGAAGATAACTAAGCAGACATGGTATTTTTCCCCAGGTCTGCTAACACCACTAAGCAGTAGCACATCGTGGAGGTTTTGGCTGTATTTTTTCTCTTTTCCTGAAGCTCCTACGGGATTTTGAAGCTCCAAATTTTGCTCTACTGTTGAGTGATAGATAATATGTCTGCAAGTAAAATATCTTTTGGTCTGCTCCGAGACCAAACTTTAAAGCCCAGGATACCATCCTGATGGCACCGGCTGATGCTGGGTTGGATTTTAAGGAGGCTTTATGATTACTATGAGTGAATACGAGTGAGTTTAAGACTTAGAAACTTTGTTTACTTGTTATTAATGTCATTTAAAGTATCTACTCTTTAGCTCACATTTTTGTAGATTTCTATTATAATTGTACCACATATATAGAATTCTAGAGACAGATATTTTTACTGGTCCCCTTTATTTTATCTTTCCAGTGATTTTCCTGGTAGCTCCAAACACTGATCCCTCCATACAGCCTGCATTCCAGAGACTCAGTATTTTGGCGAATCTGACTTTTATTGAATATGGAGGGAATCAACAAAGTCCAAGAGGGTAGCATCTTTCAGAAAAAGAGATGTGCAAGAACAAGGGGGCACAATTTGAAGATAGAGGGGGGACGGCTCAGAGGTAATGTGAGGAAGTATTTTTTCACGGAGAGGGTTGTGAATCAATGGAACAGCCTCCCTGAGGAGGTCATGGAGTCAAGAACAGTGGGAAAATTCAAGAATGCATGGGACAGACATAAGGCAGTCCTAGTGGGGGGTAGGAGGAAGTAAGCTGTTGGTTAACTAGGATCTGCAGCTTATCTGTTAGGTAGGAAAATGGGCAGACTAGGTGGGCCAAGCGGTCCTTATCTGCCATCAAATTCTATGTTTCTATCTATGTAATTTGGATGCTGTGGACCAAAACAGACAGAAAAGAGTATTGACGATCTCCACTTTTTGGCTACTTTAAGCCAGGTCAGATCAACTCTTTTGCAGGTTATTCATGGGAATCCTAAGATTTCTGGACTAATTAACCTCCCCAAACATCTAATATTTGGGACTCATTACTAGCATTGGTGGTTAGCACAGTTTTAACTTGTAAAGTTTGCACAGCTTGAGCTTTATTCTTTGTAACCCTCATACCTTTTAATCTAGAGTTTAAGTGCATGCATTTTAATTACAGCTTTTGTAAAATATAAGAATAAATATTTATCAGTATGTCTGAGCATTGCTGCATTTGGGAATACCCACTCTGGCTAGTCAAAGCAATCAGAGGTAGTTGCCGCCTCATACAGTAGCTATTAGAGTTTGTGGCTCTCCACTGGTTTATCATTTTCTTTTGTGCACCCTGCTTTAGTGCACTTAGTTTATACTAAGGTGTCTTGGGGATATATCTACACTTAGTAATATTTAGATATAATAATAGCTGGAAAATCTCAGGGAATTTCATTGGACTAATTTATTCAAAATATGGTGCTAGCGAGAAGTGGAAAAAGCAGCTCCTTTTGCAGGGTAAACTCCAACGAGGAATTCAGTAGAGACCAGGATAAGCAGGACATTCAGAATACTCAGACTTCTCGTAAAATAGATAAAAGCAAAAATGACAACAAACATATGATCCATGAGATGCTGTCCAATAAGGGATTAAATATAAATGAAAATAAAGAAATTAACTCAAAATAAAAGAAATTTGGAACGGAACAAGCAAAGAGCCATGACATTTGTCTACACCTAACCATATTAAGGGGACTAATGAGACTAAGAAAGACAAGGGAGGGAGTTTGGCAAATTTAACTTCACCCAGTGGTGATAATGGTTTGCTGCTGGATGATTATGAACTTCAAGATGGAATGTCATATGAAGCTTATGGCTTGGAGACCATTGCCCACACGGAGAGTTGTGAGGATGAGACTGACTACTCTGGGGCAGTTTTCTCCCTATAATCTTTTTTTGATCAAGAAGATATCCCAGGGGCTAATACTTCTCAAAATTACCAGCAGAGAGACCAGAATAGAGACAAGAAAGGATCGCTACACTCCCCCAGATTACCAACTAACGATAGGAAACATGGCAGAATTGAACTGGATGATATAATACAAGAAATAAGTGTTACTATAGAGGAGCTGAAAAAACTAGAAACAACCTATAGAGGTGGGTCTGCAGGGATACATTCAAAAACTGGGGTAGTCACCAGGGATCCAGCAGCCCTAGGCAACCACTCATTTGAAACCAAAATATATTGTAATAAAGAATAATTTACGAATGAGAGTGAGTCTGTGGTCAGTTCCTCTATATCTAAGCAAATGCTTGAAATTATTAAAAATAGTTATTATTTGTAAGTTGTAGTTCATGCTCCTCCTGTAAGGTGTATGATGTATAATGTACTGTAGAACTGTTATATTGCACTGTAAAAATATATTCACTATGTTCGCTGTAACATCAGTTACACAAACTTTTCTTTCTGCATTAAATAAATTCAGCACAACATTTTATGCTTGTATTCTTTATTTATTCTGAAAACAAAACATAAAATAGAAAAAAACAAGAAGGGAATAAAAATGCACTCCTCTTTTGGTGGTGACATTCATTCAGTCTAGTCAGAAGAGTCAGTAGAAGGCACGTGCAGAATAAGGAGGTGGCAAATCAGCGAGATGACTACGGAGAACAGTAACTTTTATTTTACCCCAGAAATGCAGTGTACTTACTCAATCCATGTCACTCCAGATTGCTATCATTTATCCCCCTTTAGTACTGCACTGGCTATTCTGGAGAGGTTATATTTCTACAGCACTACAGTATATTTGTACTCACAATGTTGTCATGGGTTGCTTGTATGCCAGCCTCCCTGAACCCATGTAGGCAATCTTCATGTCTGACACTCAAATCGAGGAATGTTTTTGAAAGCCACTCTGTATGCTGCTCTTTTAGGGTAGTCAGATGCAGATCCACTTTTATTTTATCAGCAGCTGTAACACTGTTGAGCTTTTTTGTAATAAGTGCAGCATACGATTGTGCAAAGTAAGATTTAAGGTAGTCCAAAAATGTTATGTCAATGGCAATATCCAGAGGCTACAGTAGATCTGTGCAGGGGGCGGGGATGTAAATCGGAATTATTCTCAAACTATTCAGCTTCTCTAGAACCAGTCAAGTAGAATGGGCTCTGTATAAATCAAAAATGAGCAGGGAGCTTTGCTCTTCTGGCAGGTCATTATTTTTGATGATTGTAATTTTGAATGGCACCAGAACATTGTCAATATAATCTAATGTTGTTGCTTCATTGGCCCAATGGTTCTCAGAATGAGTGATACGTCAGTCATGGGGAAATGTGTAGTGTGGGTGGCAGTTTGTTGTTTTGCCCTGATATATGACTTGGGGGGGCAAGAAATGCCCAGCAAGAGTACATGCCATAACCATGGAGACCTGATGTTTATCTCCAAGTGCTGTCACTTTCACTTGCTTGGCATCAACCTCCTCCATAGTCCACTGTGAGCAGGGGACAAGCTGGACACCTGGTTCATCTAGATTAATAACTAGTTCTGCAGGTATGAGTTCCTGCAAACAGGCATTATGGACACTTTTCAGGAAGTTTGTCTTTAGTTTGATAAAGTCAGTGGGGGGTTTTCTTCCTGCTTTTGTCCCCTTACATTTACAGAACCCAAACTGATTCAAAAATGGCTAGGCCCATTGCCTGGAAAAGCTCAAGCTACCAGCATTTTCTATCAACAGTTTTGGGATTTGAACTTTCACTATGCCAACAGCTACTGCTGCAACAATGCTTGCACTGACCACAGCTAGAGATGCAGCAAATTTAAAATTCGCTGGTGAAGTGCCCACAAAGTGGGCACTTCACATTGACACTCCGCTACACGAAGTAGGCAATGCTAAGTGCTCACTTCGCCTTGTCATTACCACTTCACGTTGGGCTGAATGACAATGCGAAGTAAGGCGAAGTCATTGTTTTTAATGGACTTCACGTTCCTTATTAGGATTCTAAGTGATCCACTTGGTGTTTTAAGATTTGGCAGCCCCCCTACACATCACATGGCTTACTGTACTGTAAGTCACATGCTCTTTAGCTAGGCAGGAAGAAAGTGAGTCATACAAGCAGACACTTTTACTTTCTCCTGTGCAGACGGAGAGAGAGTAGTGTGTTTTGTGACTGCTGATACTTTTAGATCAGGGTGAGGAGGAGATTTAAACTTTGATTTAGATGCAACAGCTCTTTTTTGTCTTTTCTGTACTCTTATTTACTTAATTTGTTCTTTCTTTAAATTTAATTTTTATTACCTTTATAAGTAGTTAGTTGTTTGTCTGTGTCTGTGTGACGTGTGTGTGTGTGTGTGTGTGTGTGTGTGTGTGTGTTGTATGACAGTGTGAATAATGATTGCTCAGACTGAGGGAGCTCAGTAGGAGAGATGGACCAGGGTGAGGGAATATCTGGGATGGGGCAGCTCTGGGAGAGCGTGGTAGTGGTTAGCATCATACCACATGCATGTGTGGAGGGCATGGATGCCCATTCCTGTTGGACCGCTCAAAACTTGTGAGTGCCCCCTCAGAAGCAGGACCAGCACCTCCTCCTGTCCTGACTCTGAGGCAGTTGAACCACCACCACCAAGTCCAGCACCAGGTCCTCTGGAGCAGGATATGCCTGTTCCCCCGGGCCCAGGTGTGGATCCCATCCCTGTTCAGCACTGTGACCAGCAGGCTTACAATACATCCAAGTAACTATTAAAAAAAATGTATGTTGTGATTCATGACATGATCATAAATCATGATTTGTGACTGCATTTATGACCGTGATGATGAAGAAACATGAATGCCTATGGCTGTACTTCCCCAAGCCCCGATGAGCTATAGCTTAAAACTCCCAGACTTAAAAACACATATCAGTGAGCACAATGGTGGGGTGGTGAAGCCTGGAGAGATACTACAAAACAGGCTTACAATATATCCAAGTAACTAGAAAAAAAATGAATGTTGTGATTCGTAACGTGAATGATCGTGAATCATGCTTTGTGACTGCATTTGTGACTGTGATGATGAAGAACATGATTTGTATGATGATGGTCCTGACTTAAAAATGCATATTAATGAGTACAATGTTCATGCAGAATTAAGCACCACTCCTGTCCAGTACTCTGAAGGGAAGCCAAAGAAACAACTGTGACTTAAGTTACAGATGGAGATTGGGCCCTAAAGAGATGCAAATGCAAAGACAGATTAACATTGTGCTGTGCACTGAAGAGATGCAGACACAAAGGCACAAACCTAACCAGTGTTCACCATCAGAAATTCAAATCTGGGGGGATCACGTGATGCAGGATACTGAGTAGAAGTTCCTCTGCATAGCTCCAACCTCCTAATCACAAATAATAGCTATTTTGGTCATAATTTCTTCCTAAAAACCAGACAGTTTATAAATTATTGCCTTCTTAATATCCTGGGCTCCTGTTTGCTTGTTGCCAGTGACTATGGAGGTTTATATGAAGAAGCCTTTGCAGAAACATACACCACCGGTCACTCCTGAGAAGGCCCCGAAAAAATCAAGGGCCTCGAGTGTTAAGGATAAGCCAGAGCTTCAAAGCCTGATCTCTGAGCAAGAGCCCCTAACTCTGAGCAGATATTTGGAAGAATTCAAACCCTTCCGAGAAGAAATTAAAGAAATCTCAGCTGAAATTAAATCCCTTTCTAAAAAACTTGAGGAGGTCATGATGAAGACCTCAGATAATGCAGCCCGTATCTTATCTCTTGAGAAGCAAATGGAAAAAATTGATCCCCATCTCGTAGTCATGCAGCAAAAGATTTCTAGCTTGGAAGCTAAGTTGGAAGATTTGGAGGGCCGCAGCCAAAGAAATAATGTTGTTATCCTGGGCCTTTCAGAAGGAGAAGAAGGCCTGAATATGCTGGGGTTTGTGCAGAAGCTGATTGAAAAGATCACCGGTCCCTCTCCCTAAGGGGCTAACTACATCATTGAAAAGGCGCATAGGTCCTTGCAACCCAAGCCATCCCCAGGAGCAATGCCACGTCCCATTATTTGCCACTTTTTAAATTACCTAGAGTGACAGCATGCATCCCATGCTTCCCATTGGTATAATAATAGGCAGGGACTTCAATCTGGTTCTTGATCCTGAAGTAGGCAGGTGAGGTACTGGGTTGAGGGGCTTGATGCCCGGACAGAGGGCCCTTAGGGATTTTCTGGACCTGTGCGGACTGTGTGATGTGTGGCGTGTGTTACACCCTAAGGATAGGGAGTATACCTTTAATTCACTGGTGCACCGAACCCAGTCTCGCATTGACTATCTTTTCCTCTCTCAGACCCTTTTGCCGGGGATCTTAACTACCTCGATCCAGCCGTTCCAGTGTCTGATCACTCATTGGTAACTTCCAAGCTGGCCTTCCTTAACATTCCCCATAAAGAAACCCGATGGAAATATTAAATGGTCAATTGCTCAAAGACACTAAATACTGTGATCTAATAAAGGAGCAGATTGATTTCTTTTTCTCCACTAATTCCTCTGAGGATACGACACCTGATATTTTGTGGGGTGCTTTCAAATCATACATGAGAGGGATCATTATTAGTTTAGCCACAAAAAGGAAAAAGACTCGAGAGGTGGAATTACTAGCTGCATTATCTCTAATTAGGTCTTTAGAAACCAGGTTATCCTCTAATGCATCAGAAGAGGATAAGAGGAGGCTCTCAGTAGCTAAAGATAAATATTTATATCTATTGAGGGAAAAAGCAGAATTATCTATTATTTGTACCAAAGCAAACTATACCAATCAGGGGGAAAAGGTGGGTCGCCTGCTAGCCTTAAGGTTAAAGCAGCAAGAATCAGCTAGATTTATACCTCCAATTAGGGGCCCAGGCAGATGGATCCTTGAAGGTTTCCCCTTCTGAGGTTGTGCAGGAGTTTGCCTCTTACTATGAGGATTTATATAGGGATATGGACAACCTTAGAGGAGCTTGATGCCTACCTGAGGGATTCCTCTCTACCTTCTCTATCGGAATAGCAGAGGAATTTTTTATCCTCACCAATATCGCTAGAGGAAATTTCAGAGGTCATTGAGGCTTTGTCCTCAGATAAGGTCCCAGGACCAGATGTTTTTTCCACTTTATTTTATAAAACTTTTCTATCACAATTACTGCCAGTTCTCCACCCGTTGTACTGTCACATTCTTTCTTGTGCAAAATTAGATACACATTTGTTTGAGGCCCTGATTGTACTTCTCCCTAAGCTCGATAAAGATCTGGAATTATTGCAAAGCTACAGACCAATCTCCTTATTGATGTTAAAATTCTGTCTAAGATATTGGCTGATAGAATAACATGAGTTCTTCCTGACCTGATTAATATGTCTCAGGTAGGGTTTATGAGGGGACATTCATCAGCTGACCATCGACATACTCTCTCACACATAGTCTCTGTGTCCAGGGATGCTGCCTTTCCCGCAGGATTGGTCTTTTTGGATGCCGAGAAAGTGTTTGATTGTGCCAATTGGAATTTCCTGTTTCAGACCCTTAAAGTATTTGATTTTCCCGCTAAGTTTATAGAGTGGATTTGGGCCATATATCAAACTCCATCTGCCAGAGTCTCTGGTAACGGAGCATTTTCCAAACCCTTTCCTTTGTCTTCCAGCACACGGCAGGGCTGCCCTCTCTCCCCCCCTTTATTTAATTTATACTTAGAGCCTCTTATCCAAAACATTCTCAATAATCCAGAGATAAGCGGTATCCCGATTGGCAATCAGGTGGTGAAGATCAGGCTTACGCTGATGATCTCCTTCTCCATTTATCTCATCCAAAAACTTGAATTCCTGTCGTGTTGAGGGAAATCGCCAAGTTCAGTGCTCTCTTGAATTATAAGTTGAATATAAATAAATCCTCCATTTTCCCTCTTAATCATAAGGTTTTTAAAAATGACTTTCAGTCTCGGTTGGTCTCCACGTGTTCTCAGATACCTTGGCATTAATTTGACGTGTAACCCCTTCTCCTGGTTTAAGAAAAATTTGGACCATCTCTCTCAAGTGATAGTTCAGGATCTCAAATAGATGGTCCAAACTGCCTCTCTCTCTCTCTCTTTGGGGTGGCATTAATATCATTAAAATGAATGTTTTTCCCTGTTTGTTTTATCCCCTCTCACTTCTTAACTCCTTTACACCAGAAGCAAATGATTTGATACCTTTTAATGGACCAACATAGATGTAACAAGAACAAAGTGCTCTAGCTTTCGGACCAACCAGTCCTTCTTCAGAAGCTCATGGCAGTTGTTTGGAAAATACAATACTTATAACAGCTAGATAATGCAGAGAAAACAGAAAAAATCCCCATTGGTTTAAAATACTCATTAAAAACAGATGATGTCAGACAAGTTTAACAGTACAATACTGCCCTCAGTCCGAATGAACCTTGGGTTCAGATGTTCCTAGTGCAAGACACATATAAGGAATCCTACTGCACATAAATTTAATTGACATAAGATAACACTGCAGAAGCAGATAACTCCCAAATCAAGCCATGAGTGCCACAGTCAGTATAAGGATGTGATTACTGAAAAGGCAACCCACCCAACAAAGACAGACTGAGATAGTTATAGGGCTCATGAAATTACAATGTATGCATTAAAGACAAAATTACCAGTAAAGTTGTCTAAAAACATCAGTGCTCACTGTGTGATGTGTAAAACCTAGCTGGACTTGCCACCCAGCTGTATTCTCAAGCTAAATAGAAGGCCCAAGAGATTACAAAAACCTCAGGACTATATACATGATAATTAAAATATAAATAGATAATATTAGTGTTAAGCAAAAACTCTAGTCGAGGAACCTCAAGGAGTTCAGACCATGCAGCCTGATATGTACTGATGTCAATATATACTGAGAATGTAGCAACTTCATGTACCACAAGTGTCTAGGGAATCTGAAAAGAGATAAAATGTAATTTATCTCCTCCTGTTCATACAAACAATACAACCTAACCCACCCCACATCACAATAATGTGGGTGAGGGAGATACATAGCTTAAACGAGATGTAGTCTCTCTCTCTCTATCCCCACCCTCCTTTTCTCTCTCTCTCTCTCTCTCCCACAGACAGACCCACACATACATACATACACACACACACACACACACACACACACACACACACTCAATCCCTCTCCTAGTGAACCTATATTAACTTCAGTCGCTGTAATTGTTCCCCAAAGGAATGCAACTTGTCATGAAATCCTGAGTAAAGTACTATAATATAAGCCTAATGTAAAAAGATATGTGCAGGACCCCCAAGCAAATGAGATCACACATCCCAATATGTACAGAGTTACAAAATTATATATAACAGTATAAGATAACACTCCTGTATGTACACTAGCAGGCTGGGTAATCTGAATATGGTGCAATGGAATCAATCCCCCACAGGCAAAGATAAAAAGTAAGAAGAAATTCTTTATGTGTGTGAAATAAAAATAGTAACACATTATAACTCCATATAGCTAAATAGAGACTTACCTCAATGTGACAGCAAGCCCCACATCTGTTATATCACATACTCCTTTACACCATTATCATGGTTTCATAAAATGCATGGAATTTTCACAAATTTCATCTGGTCTAATAAACAAGCCAGGTTAGCATATTACAAACTAGCTGCTCAAAAACTAGACGGAGGACTGCGGATCCCCCATCTAGCAATTTATTATTGGGCTAGACATATTGCAAAATATTTGCAGTGGGTTAATCCGGGTCTGGAATATTTAAGACTGATCTTGCTCAAAATTGAGTTAGACTCTATTCAATCTGAGAATACTGACCCCCAGACAATGTTCTATCTTAAAATTTCCCCCCTTCTGGACACTATTAGTAGTCCCATTATCCGAACGCCCCTCAGAGTTCACACGCAGCTTTGTTCATTTCTGCGGTATTCCCCAGAAATGGACCTGTCTCAGTCCATTTGGAATTCCCCGTCTTTCTCAATAAACAAAAAGATGATATCTCATAAATGGTTGCCCTAGATGGGGATGGGATAATCTCTACTTTTCTGGATGACGCAGGGGAATGGCTTTCAGTTTCTAATATAATTCACAAGTTTGATATCCCATTAACTTTTTACTTCAGGGTGGCCTGATTGAAACATCTACTGTCCGCAATATTTGGTAATATCCCTCCTCGTCCACCTGCTTTTCTGTTTGTATTGGAGCTCTCCCCTTTATTGGGGTCACCAGGTGCTATTTCTAAAATATATCGTGTCCTATATCAGTGGAAATATGGGAGACCTGAAGGCCCCACTAGGCTCTGGGTTTCTTTTTTTCCCTCAATATACTCCTAACTGGTCAGCTTTATGGAAGTACTGCCATAAATATGTTTCTCAGGATAGACTCCGCCTTATGCAATATCATATATTGCATAACATGTAATATACCCCTGTGAAGCTAAGAAAATGGGGTCTTAAAAGTTCGGGGGCCTGTACCAGAGGATGTCAAGAGGAAGGTACCCTTCTTCACGTCTTTTGGTCATGCCCAAAGATAAAGCCATTATGGATGGCCATACAGCATAACTTAGAACCCATACTGGGTTTGCAGGAATACTTCACCCCAGATGTATGTTTGTTGGGGGATTTATCCTCTAACAAGGTTAGAATCAGAAGGTTTCATATTTCCATGATTGCACTATCTGTTAAGAAAATTGTTCTTCGGCATTGGAGGGATACATTAAGCCCAACATATCAGGAATGGGTTAATGAAATTTTGGCTAACTTACATACTGAGAAAGCAATAGTGAGCCTCCACAATAAGTTGCAGTGGTACAAGAATACTTGGGATCCCCTTCACATGTTAATCATGGTCAGAGCTGCTAAAAAAGTCTGTATATTCAATGCTTTTTGATTTGTTATACTGTATTGTGTTCTTCTATTTTTGTAAGTGCCTTGTTGCTGTATGGGGTGGAGGGAGGGGGATGGGGACAGTTCATGTATTATTTTGTGTGTAAGCACTGTATATGGTACTTCTCTGTCCCCTGTATTAGTAAAAAAATTTACCAATAAAATATGAATTATAAAAAACAAAAATTCAAATCTGGAAAAAAATACCTTCACCAGTTGGGGTGGTCACGCGGGGGGGGGCAGTGTACTGTACTGGTGCAGTAACAGTCCCTAGTACTAGTACCAGTAAAGATACCACAAAGAAGTACAGAAATCACACAGCTGCAGTGGATAGCAGCTTCACATTGCTGAAATTATTATGTGGCACAATAAAAGGTGTCTGATTTGATGACACGCGTCGCATACATACGCACACACTAAGTAATGCAAAGCAAATTGAAAACTTCAGTAGTTTAGCCACATATTTTAAACAAACTAAAATTATGCATTGCTGCACCACAACAATCAGAAAAAATGGCAAGAAATATTGAAAATATTACTGTGTGTACATTAACACAGTTAAACAAGAAAAATATCACCAAAACAGCAAGCACTGTCTTTTTCTCCAAGTTAATCTACCTACACCACAGATACACCCCTTCCCCAAAGCACACCTCCACTGCCTCTCAGTACACAGACTGAATTTTGTACATTAACATTCAAAATTCATACACAAACAATAAACGCTCAATGATATGAGCACAGGAGAGTTTTCTATAATTGATGAACTGAAGTTTCAGCAAAAAAAAAATGACTCAGAAAGGCTTTTTAACAGCTTTTTGAAGGTTTGAATTGCAGAGAGCTCTCAGAGCAGATTGTCTCCTACAGCTTCCTACATACACTACCCAAAACTGAGGCTGTGCAGAACAATCTAGAGCCCATGTGACCTGAAATCCCATGAAACACTGCAAAATTTGCCTTTGGAGCTTAAAAACAAGACTAAGTAAGGCGAAGTCCATTGTTTTCAATGTACTTCACCTTAAGAATTGGTGGAGTAGTGGTTTGGGAAGGCAGGGTAATGCAAAGTCATTGTTTTCAACGGAATTCGCGTTACCCATTTGTAACATGAAGTACTCCGCTTCGCATTGCGGAGCACTCCGCGAATTTGCCTTCACCATGCAAATCACTCGACGGAGTGAATTAGAGCCACTTCGCCCACCACTAACTATAGCCCCATCTGCATGCAAACGTTTTAACATCTAGCATAGCTCATCTTCAACATCCTGCACTAACAATGTTGGTCGCCCTCTGAGCTTAGTGAGGAGCACAGTTACCATTGCAGGGTCTGCATAGTTTTTAACTTTGTGTGGTAATCTGTTTAAATGTGTTTACTGTGCTCTCATTAATAGCTGTACCATGTTTTGCTTCATAATGTCTAATGGCATTGATAATGCCATTTGTTGCAGCATATTTACTGAACTGGAAATGGACTTCTGGTGAGTATGAGACATACTCGGTTTTCCCACATTTGGTTTGTGGGCTGGCATTTTTTAACTCCCTCACAACACTGTCAACCATTTTGATAGACACACTGGCACACTCACTAAGGGAGTCAGCAGTCATCTCCTCAAGAACAAAGCAGTCCTTTTTCACAGGTCTTCCATGCTGGAGCCATTGAATTAGTGACATAGCAGCAGTGTACAGTGGTATACAGCAGCAGGGAACAGAATGCAGATGCTTACACTGGGAAACAGGGTATTTTATGAATAGAACTAGAACCAGTTTACTTATTTGGACCTGAGAAATGACAGTAAAATGTCCTGATTGAACACTGTCCGTGCAGTAATTGAACTTCAGTAACCTCAACTAAAAGTGCCAGCTAGCGGATCTCTAGACAAAGTGTTTGTAAACTGACAGCTGTCAGCTGCCATAGTGCTAATGCGAAGTTACATTTGTGTTTTATGTTTCAGTCGGAAGAAACCATGAACTTTTGTTTGCATATGACTTAACAGTTCTATAGTATAATCTTGTTTGGAAAACAATAAAATCTTTAACCACAAAAATAAAAAAATAGATATTATGCAGATATTGTGATTTAAAAACCTTGTAGTACTCCAAGATGAAATATACGATTTGAGAACAAATGTTTTTTGCATCCGTAGTTTGATATATACATTAAATGAAGGTATTTTGAAACCCACTTCCAATCTGGATCAACTCACTCCAGTACAAATAGTAACACCTCCCTCTCCCTTAATTAAGGAAAATAAATCGATCCAGGTCAACCTTCCACCTCCTTTTGACAAAGCTAAAAATATGTTAAGACCTCTACAGTAGAAGGTCTTAAAAACAGAAATATAAATAATAATCAAAATCAAAATAAAATCCAAAACCAAAATAAAAACATCAGTAAACAGATTGGTACTGGAAAAGAGGTTTGTCCACAGAAAATTCAGATGGGACCACTGACTACTATGAATGCAACTGAGGAAGTGGAAGGTGGAAAGGAAACTAAGTGCATGTTAAATGATTTCTATTTGATACAGGTCACTGATGCTATTGATATGATTAAATCTGGAAACGAGGAGAAAAATTGTAAGAGGAGGGAGACCAAGACCACCACCACCCCAATGCTGGCCCCCAAGGATGCCCAAAATTCTCATAAAAATTGTTGTAAAAAGGCTGAGGCTCAGGATAACATTAATGAGGAACAATCAAGTACCTTTTAACTTTTGGTAAATACACAAATACACACATAAAAGAGACTGAATATTTGATTGAAATACAGGGTGTACTGAGACTGGAAAAAGAAACACAAGGGATATTAACTGAGTGGATGTCATATCTCCTTCAGCTGTACCTGATTAAAGATGAGTTATAGTCTATGAGACCTCCAAATTCACATTATCATGATACCATATTGCTTTACTGCCAGTTAGAGGAAATGGCTAAAACCTTCTGGGGTAAAGGACCCTTCTTAAAGCTAAGAGGTATTGAGATTAAACCCTCACAATTAGTAACAGCACTAAGAACCTGGAAAATTCTGGAACACCTGTCCAGTCATTACCACATATAGAGGAACAACCAAAAATTAGGGCGATAGACTGAGAAAGTGAAAATAATGTTAATTTGTTGGGCATTATAAAAATGTTTGAGAAGAAACAACAAAGGGAATGGGAGTGCAGAACTATCTCAATCTTTGGATGGGAGGTGGCAAAGCAGGATACAGTAGGTAATATAAGAGCAGAACCATTATCTTTTCTGTCTCAATTGCTAGGTCTTAAGGTAACTAGGCACTCCATAGATTCTATTAAAGTCCATATGGCAATAATCTCTTCATCACAGATAGATGTTAAATTTAAAAATTCAGCCTAGCAAGTGCCTTGTTACAATCAGCACACAAACTTGACATATTGGGGATACACATAGTACACACAGAGACTCTTGGAGATAGAAAGTCTAGAAAGGGTATTGAGATTGTGGATGAGAAATTAAATCCTGTTTGTAGGGATACTGTAATTAATCTTGAAGATGTAATCAGTTCCAATAATTTTGCACCACTAAAATGTCCAGAAATTGATTGACTCAAAGGATCTAGGGGGAATCAGGAAAAGGCAAATCAGGGAAGTTCTGACAACCCACTCAGGATTGTCTCATGGAATACTGAGGATCTCCACCTTAAACTGGCTGATTTGGAGGTTGTGGATTTCCTGGAGACTTATGATGTCTTATATCTTTAGGAAACATAGTGTCCAGATTTTATAACTCCCAGATTACCAGGACACTCTAGTTATATGTAACCCACTCTCAAGAAAAAAAGATATGGGAAAAACAAAGGCAAACTGCTGGTGTACATTAAAACCTCACTTAATTTACTGACCTCCAAAACTGAATTAGATGCAGAAAATATATTAATGATAGTGATGGTAAGTGAGTGTTTCCCTTATATGCTTATACTTTTAAATGTGTACCATCCACCAAAAAAATATAAAAACAATGGAGTATCAGATTATTTTCTCAACCAACTAAAATCTATACCAGACAGAATAGTGGAAACAGAAAGCAATACACCTATAATCATTTTGGGAGACTTTAATGCTCAATTGCCATCCTTTCATTCTGTATTTAGAAATAAGCCCAGTGCTATACCCTATCTCCCTCTCATTAACTATCAAATTACTTCTGTAAGAGAAGGAAGCATCAGAAATGTAATAGTGGGGGAAAACAATTATTTAAATATCTCTCAGAAAGAAATGTTTGTGTCCTTAATGGGAAATTACCCAAAGACAGGCCTGGTAAGTTGACATACGTGGGTCCTACTGGCTCTTGAACTATGGACCTGGTCTGGGAAAATCTAGAGGTCACCAGACTGGTCCAAGATCTGCACATAGCAGAGCGTTCGGAATCAGCTCACTTTCCAGTAACTTTAACTATTGAACTTGAAAGTTTGAATCAAGCAAATACAGTAGCACATATTGCTAAAGGCATTGTGATAGTAAACAAAAGGAGAATTACATGGGGATCTAGTTCCTTTGCTCAGTTTAATGGGATACTAAATATAGGTGAAAATTTATCATTTACACCTTCAGATAGTAAGGAAGATTGACCAGCAAGATATGATTATGAACTGGCAGAATATCTGTACTCCTCTGAAATCACATTGCACAATTAACCAACTTATAACATCAAACCTTAATAGAAGAGATAAAACTTGGTTTATTAGTATATGCAGGAAGGCTAAACAAAACTTAAATAGGGCTCTTAGACTACACAAAAAGGAAATTTATATAATAAACTAGCATTTGTCAATGCCAAATGTTTGCTTGCTGGCATAGCATTGGAAGTGCAGGAATTAGACAGATGCAGAATAGGAATGGCAGTGAAGTATTGAAGTGACACCAACCCCACCCCCACTCAGCAGAGATGGGCAGGCATTGGGGTGTGCCTTTTGGTCATTGCCATAACTCCCATGCTATTTCACCACACCCTACTCTGTAGACACCAAGTGTCGAGGTGTGCCATGAAGTGCTCAGGCTTTACACTCACCCAATTCCATAAGGAAATATGCTGAAATGGGTGCAGTATAGGAGAATGGGGTGAACTTTGGGGCCAAAGAGTCCAAGGCACACCTCAATTCCTGTCACTGGCTGCAGGGTGGGGGTGGAATGGTGTGAGTATTACTGTCAACAATCCCAAGTCACATCCCTGATGCCTGTCAGTCCCTACAGGGTAGGATGTTATGGTCAGAAACCCTAATGCCCTGAGTGTTTCTTGGTATTTTCACTCCAAATTTTGAACATGGGCTTTTTGTGACCCCACCGCATGAACAGTGACACTATCAGTTTGTTAGCCAAAACATGATTTTGCACAGTGAGTGTGCCATTTGGTGCCACAGGTGCAAAAACACATTTTGAACAAGTTCTGAAAAATGACAGCTGTACTGTTCATGAGGAGGTGTAAAAAATGGTAATGTTGAAAATCTGGAGTGAAAATATAAAAAAATTGGTTATGTCACGAGCATGCACAGAAACCGTGCAATGCACACTCATAATGTAATTATTTTGGGGATTTTTTACACCAGATTTTCAACATAGACATTTTGGGACCTCTACTCATGAACAGTGGCACTGTGACTTTCTTAATCTGTCCAGAGGGTTGATTTCACACAGCGACCGCACCCAGTGTGTGTCACAGGTGCGAAAACATGTTTTGGGAAGGATGTCAAAAATGGCAGCTGTATGGTTCATAAGGTGGTGTGCAAAAATGACAACACTGAAAATCTAAAGTAGAAATATAAAAAAATTGGCAACGTTACATGCTTGCATAGAAACTGCGCAATGCATGCTGGTAATGTAGTCATTTTTTGAAATTTGTTCACCAAATTTCCAACAAGGGCTTTATGGGGCCTCTTCTTATGAACACTGTCACTGTGATTTTCTTAACCTGTCCCAAAAATTGATTTCACACAGCGACTGGGCCATTGTGCGCCAGATGTGTGAAAATACATTTCGAGCAGGATATGAAAAATGAAAGCTGTACTGTTCACAAGGAGGTGTAGAAAAATAGCAATGTTGAAAATCTGGAGTGAAAATATTAAACATTCTTGACGTTATGAGCATGTACGGGAACTGTGCAATGTGCACTTGTAACACAGTCATTTTGTGAAATTTTTCACCAGATTTGCAACATAGGCTTTTTGGGAGGCCACCTCATGAACACTTTCACTGTTGTTTCATTCATTGGTTCCAGAAGGTGATTTCATGCAGTGACCGCGAAATCACCTTTTGTGACCCAGTAATGACATGACAGTGACTGAGTTCATGAGGTGAGGTCCCAAGAAAAACATGTTGAAAGTTTGGTGCCAAGTCTCAAAAATGGCTGAGATATCCACCTAAGTTGAAAACCCTGCATTTATGCCATTATACAGCTTACCAGCATTTCTTCAGTTCACGGTCAGCTTTGAAGAGTGCAGACATGTTCCCGCTCCACCGAAGATCACTGCCAGGCTCCGGAGGTAAGTATGGGGAGAGGTGGTGTGGGAGGTGGGGTGCAGAGGGTGGGTGGGTTGGGGAGGGGCACCACAGACAACAAGGAGCTGTTTTCTTGTTTACAGGCTAAAACAATCTTTGAGGGAAGATTTTCTATTTTTCAGGTACATTTGGTATGCTGGGGTTGGCTCCCAGAGTGCCACCTGTATTTTTGGGAGTGGGGACTGAAGCTGACAGGAATTGGGCCCCCCCATCAGCAAAAAAAAGTGTGTCTGTGTTTGGGGGAAAGTGAGAAATATAAAAAGATATTGTAAGGTGAGCATTAGAAACACTCTGCTATGTTGTGGGAAAGGTTGAGGAAATATGTTACAAACAGGGATGGGAAACAAATCTGGCATATTGTTGCACAGGGATATAACAAATACTCAGCTAAGGTGGAAGCATCCATTGCTCCTAATTTATGAGTGTCTTATTTTTCAGGATTATTTTATCCTAGAGATAAAGAAACTCTAGAGCTAAATCTTGGTAATATAACCTTAGTAAGTTTTCCTCTTCCAGTGTTTATATCAGAAGAATTTAGATTAGTGTTATGGTCTCTGGCATCCAATAAAGCCTCTAGTCCTGATAAAATTATTGGGGATATATTTAAATAATTCTCAGAATGGTGGTCACCAGTATTGTATTGAGTATTTAATGCATTTATTCAAAGTAAATAATTCCCTTCCAGTTGGCAAGGTTGTGTTATATTCCCCATATACAAGAAATAAAACCTCAATGTTCCTAAGATGTACAGGCCAATGAGCTTGATTGATGTAACTCAGAAAATCTTTTCCCAAATAATTCTAGGTAGACGTTTGAATTGGTTAGATGAACATTCACTCATATGTGAATCTCAGAATGGTTTCAGGAAGGACAGATCAACTATACAACATTGTTACATTTCACGTTATTTATTATGGAAATACAGTAAAATTAGGGCAGGGAATATATTTTGCTGTTTTGTCAATTTTTCTTCTGCTTTTGACAGCATCAGCTGGACAATCATCTGGCAAATGCTGGAAAATCTTGGACTTGAAAGAGTCTTTCTTGATATTTTGATCAGGCTACATGACAAAATATGGTTAAATTTCAGTATGATCATTACAGACACACCACTCCACCTTTTCAAACTAACCTCGGTGTTAGGCAAGGTTGCCTTTTGGCACCTTCTTCATTTAACATTTATATTAATAGCATACTGAAAAGTCTCTGTAACCCAGACTTTCATGCCCCCAAAATCTTAGAGCAAAATGTTGATTGTCTCGCCTATGCGGATGACATAGTTCTTTTATCAACCTCTGCATTATGACTAAAAAGGAAGCTGGAACACTTTGTGGGTCTGTGCAAAGATAAAATACTAAAGAGATTTTTTTTTTATTGGTAGGATTACAAATACCTTTGAACCAAGGGTTCTTTTACAAATGTTCCATGTCAGCAATGGATGCAAGCAAAACAACGGTAAGATGCAATACAAGGTCAGGAGGTTAACATAGAAGCAAGCAGAGATAAGATACAATACAGGTCAGGAGGTTAACATAGTAGCAAAAGACAGCATATGTGAATAGACTAGCATAGTAGCAAACAGTCAGTGGCAAATAACAATGCACAATTAACAATACAGGTGTATATATAGCAAGACACAGATACAAACGAAAACCATCCTGTGGTGACATAAGTGGAGCAAGGGGTGGAGGATAAGAGAGGAAGGACTGGGGAAAAGGGGGGTAGGCAGTTGAGGATCTGACATTGTCATAAGTGCAAGAACAGAAAGATAAGTGATATGTAGTCTGGGGGTGGAGCAACAGGAGATAGGATGATAGGGAAGGAGAGACAGGAGGCAAAGAGCAGGAGAGAGGTGGAATGGTAGATGGGAGGTGAGAGGGGGTAGAATAGTAGGTGGAGTGTGGGAGAGAGATGGGGAGTAGCAGGGGATACAACCAAGATTATTATCCGTGGGAATAAATCTAAAATTTCACCTAAATTCTGGATAGACGAGGACAAAAAACAAGTTGTATATCACTATGACTAGGAGTTAGATTTGCACAAATTGCAACATGGAGCAAACATATTAAATTAATACAAACTAAAATGAATACTGCTGTCAATGCTTTCAAAATTTTTAGTGTAAAGATGGGCAAAACAATGGTTAAGGGCATACAGAGGGTGATTAATGCAAAAATAATGGTAAGCATATTATATGATATTTGCGGTTCAACCAATTTGTTAATCATAGAAGCTATTCTTAATAAACTATACAGATATATCCTTATGGTACCACCTGGGATGTCAGCTTACATCCTTAAACAAGAATTAGGGCAACACTCTATGCTCTCATAGAAACATAGAAACATAGAAACATAGAAACATAGAAGTTGACGGCAGATAAGGACCGCAAGGCCCATCCAGTCTGCCCATTTCTTTTTCTATCTTATAAATGTGCCATCGGCCTTTGCTCTGTCAGTGGCCTATCTATTCGTAGTCATTTGTATTGCTCCCTTATGCCTATCCCATGCCTGTTTGAAGCCCTGCACTGTATTCATAGCCACCACTTCTTGTGGTAAGCCATTCCATGCATTCACCACCCTTTCTGTGAAAAGAATTTCCTCACATTCCCCTTAATTGGCCTCCCTCTAATCTCATGCTGTGTCCTCTTGTCCTGCTATTTTCTTATATTTAAACGTTAGACTCTTTCACCTTGTTTATGCCCTTAAGGTGTCTGAATGCCTCGATCATATCACCTCTCCTCCTTTGATCAAGGGTATACATATTGAGCTCCGTTAATCTGTCCTCATATGTCTTCTGATGCAGTCCATGCACCATTTTGGTTGCCCTTCTCTGGACTGCCTCAATTTAGTTAATGTCCTTGAGAGGTGTGGCCTCCAATACTGCACCAGTACTCCAGATGGGGCCTAACCAGTGTCTTGTACAGAGGGATTATTACCTCTCTTACGACTTGTGATACCCTAACTACACACACCCTAACACCCCCTAGCCTTACCTACTGCTTTAGAGGTCTGCTTGGATGATTTTAGGTCATCAGTGATGATGATGCCTAAGTCTCTTTCTTCCTTTGTGACTGCTAAACTTCCCTCCCAGCCTATAGGTGGCTTCAGGGTTTCTCTTCCCTATGTGCATGATTTTGCACTTCTTTGCATTAAATCCCAGTTGCCACTCTTCTGACCATTCTGCTAGTTTATCCAGATCTCTTCTCATTCTGCCCACCCCATCTGGATCATCTACTCTGTTGCAGATCTTGGTGTCATCTGCAAACAGACAAGCCTTACCCTCTAGTCCATCTGCAAGGTCACTAATGAAGATGTTGAAGAGGACTGGCCCCAGGACTGATCCCTGAGGTACCCCACTTGTGACTTGCATCTCTTCTGACTGTATACCATTTACCACCACTCTCTGTTTTCTGCCCGTCAACCAGTTTGCCACCCAGTTGACCAACTTCTGACCACCCTGAGCCTACCCAACTTATTTATCAATCTTCTATGTGGAACAGTGTCAAAAGCTTTGCTGAAGTCAAGGTAGGCGACATCAACTGCTCCCCTTTGGTCCACCACTCTGGTTACCCAGTCAAAGAAATCTATGAGATTAGTTTGACGGGACCTTCCTTTTGTAAACCCATGCTGTCTTGGATCCTGTGCCCTATGGATTCCAGGTGTTGCACTATCCTTTCCTTAAGGTGCCTCCATAATCTTGCCCACTACTGAGGTAAGACTGGCCGGTCTGTAGTTCCCGCCTCCTCCTGCTACCACTCTTGTGGGCGGGATCACATGAGCCCTTCTCCAGTCTTCTGGGACCTCTCCTGTGCTCAGAGACTCACTAAACAATTCTGCTAATGGCTCTGCTAGTTCCTCCTTTAGCTCCTTAAGTACCCTGGGATGTATGCCATCAGGTCCCATTGCCTTATCCACCCTGAGCTTAGCAAGCTCTTGTAGGACTCTTTCTTTTGTGAAGGGTGAGTGCTCACCTCCTCCCCTGTGTCCATGATGCTGAGCTGTGGGCCCTGCCCTACCTTCTCTTCAGTAAATACTGAGCAAAAGTATCTATTTAGGATAGATGCATTTACAGGGTCCTCCTCCTCACATGCTCCCTTTTCTCCATTAAGCAGCAATACCCCTCTGGACTTTCTCCTTTCACTAATGTATTTATAGAAAGTCTTGTCACCTTCTTTTACTGTTCGTGCTAGTGTTTCCTCAGTTTGGGACTTTGCCTGCCTTACTGCCTTCCCTGCTTCCCTTAGGGCAGTTTGGTATGCCTCTCTATCTTCATCCGCTGTGTTCCCTTATATTTCCTGAAGGCCAGCCTTTTGGCTCTGACCTTTTCTGCTACTGTATTTGAGAACCAAAGTGGTTTCCTTCTTCTTTTGCACTTCCTTTTCTGTCTAACACAATGGGATGTTGCTTCAAGTACTGCATCCTTAATGCTTGCCCACTTTGCCTGTACCCCCTCACCTGTGTTTCTTTTTGCCAGGGCTAGCTTAACTCTGTTGGCCATCTTATCAAAGTCAGCTCCTCTGAAGTCTCATATTTTTGCCTTGGAATGGGATGATTTAGATGTAGTAGCCAAATTGAACCATACCATGTGATGGTCACTGGCCCCAGGTGACCTTCTACCTGGAGATCTGTGATCCCTTCTTTGTTAGTCAGTACTAGATCTAGGATAGCCCTGTCTCTTGTGGGTTGCTGTACCAGTTGTTTGAGGCCCTCCTGCAGAGAATCCACTATGAGTCTAGTTCTGGCAGATGTTCCTGCTGGTATTGACCAATCTGTATCCGGCATGTTGAAGTCTCCCATTATCAGAACCCCCTTTAGCTGTCATGTTTTGTATATCTTCTAACAGTAATGTGTCTATGTCCTCCCTCTGGTCTGGGGCCTGTAGACAACCCCAGTTCTTATGGCTGTCCCATTTCCTGTTTCCAGGATGACCCACAGTTCTTCTGGCTCCTTATGTGTATTCTGAATTTCTGTAGCTTTGATATTTTCATTAACATACAGGGCCACTCCTCCCCCTTTTTGCACCTCGGTCTCTTCTGAACAATACATAGCCAGGTACTGAAGTCTCCCAAGTGTGGTTACTGGTAAACCACGTCTCACTAATTGCTACTATGTCCAGTTTAGCCTCTGACATTTTGCCTGCAGGTCTGGGATCTTATTTCCCAGGCTGTGAGCATTTATGTACATGATTTTCCATTGGCCAGATTTTGGTGTGTTAGTTGTTGGGTGATGTTTGGCATTACCCTGTGTTCGTATGGGGAGACAAACCTTTTTCTTACCTGGTGATGCAAATGAGCAGCAAACATGCTGAATTCCTGTTTGACCACTAGCTGAGGGGAGGGGTGTTCTTCCCATTCGGCGTATGGGTGCTGCACCCCTCTCCCCATTTGCTAGTTTAAATATTCTGCAAAGATGTCAAACTTCTGCCCCAATGCACTGACCCCCTCTTTAGTCAGATGCAGTCCATCAAATTTAAAGAACTTTCGCTCCCAGAACTGTTGCCAGTTCCCTACAAATCTGTGTCCTTTTTCCTGGCACCAGCCCTTGAGCCACATGTTTAGCTCCCCTATCTCCTCTTCTCTGACCTTCCGTCCATCTTCTCCCCTCTCCCAGACTGGCAGGATCTCAGAGAAGGAGATGCCGGACGAAATAGATGATAGTTTGTCACCCAGCCTAGTCAGGTGTTTCTTGGTCTCCACAACTGACTGGCTGGCGAGATCATTAGTCCCTATGTGTACTAGGACATCAATGTTTTCTCCTGCTTTGTGAACAATTTTAGCAATGCGATCAGTGTCTCTCCATGCTGATGTACCTGGGAGACATCTGACCATCACCCTGGCTGGAGATGGGTATCAACTCCCCAAATCATGGTGTCTCCTATGATCAGAAGTTTTTGGATTTCCTTTGTGCTTGTTTTGTTTTGGTTCCTGATTTGGGTGAGTTTTGTTGTGCTAGCTCCTGTGCACGAGTGTCCTGCTCTGCAGTGTCTTCTGCCTCTTTATTTGATTTCAGAGATAGAGGCAGATACCTGTTTGTAGTGTTTATATGGTTTTTGGAGGTAATGTGTTGGAGAGCAGAGAGTGATGGGGCACCTGATTTGCTCCTCCTAACCACCTGCCAACCTCCTGGACCAACTACCCTCTGCGGTCGAGGTTTTCTGTTGGATGCTGGGGAAATGGCAGGTGGTTCTTATAATGTATTTCCTCTTCAATATGAAATTTGAGGCGTGCAATCTCTGCCCATGCTGCCCAGAGCTGAGCCTAAGATCTCAAAGGCCCAGCATGTGGACAGTGTCCTAAATCCTGTAAGACTGTCCTTCTGAAAATTGTTCCACAGTACCTGCAGTTAATGAAATCCATTCCAAATAAGTTGTTGGGTTTGTAACCTAGTCAGAGTAATTAGAAGGAAAAAAAAAGGAAAAAAAATGCAAATAATGGTTTAATTGTGCTTTGTTTAACTTGTTATAACAAGTTAAATTACTAGTGTCCTTGTAAATGAGATCACCTTGTGGAGGCCCCACTGATCTGCCCCTTCCTGCTCTGCCACAGGAAATGTCAGAACTGTGGTACCCTATAAAAGGAGTGTAGCGTCATTAGTCAGAGAGGGACACATTGTGTTTCTCTTAAAGATTTATCTCCTTCTGGACACTTGGTTACCTGGAATTTGTCTGGAGGAGGAAATAACATTTTCTAGATTGGGATATGTCCATCCATCCATTCAGTTAATCAAAAAAATTATCTCTTCCTCAGGACTGGGATATCTTTCGTATAATATACACACAAGCCCATGGGAGGAAATAGTTACCTGCATTAAGATTACATTGAGAGACCTGGACTTAAGTAGATTATTTACTCAACTTTCTGCACTAAAATTATATAGTTGGTATAGACAGATCAAGACCTCATGGGGTTATAAATGTTATTTGTCTAAATTAACTAATCCCAAGATGCATAGAATATTCACTAGATTTAGGGTAGAGGTCTATGATGCTCAATACATCCACCAAAGACAAAAAAGGTCTAATGTTGTGGACCCTTACTATAAATGTAGTTTTAATACATATGATGACCTCAAACATGTGGTCCTGATCTGCCCCTTTATGAAAAAAACAGGAAGCAATTGTTGGGGGATATAATAGCTGGTCTCAGTCTCCCCCTGACAATATAGTGCTGTATCAATGTACCTCTAAGGACCCTAATGTTCTTCAGAATTGTGTTAGATTCCTGATGACAACCCATCTGTAATTAATTAAAACTTTGGAAGGAATAGTCTCTATGTTAGTAACTGCCTTCAAGTAATACTGTTTTATTCTATGCTGCTAATGGAATTGTAAGCAGTATTGTACTGCATTGAGCAATTCTGTGATTTAATGTAGTCTATTATATTTTATGTGTTTTTTATGTCTTGTATATTGTAATGACTATTGACAACCAATAAAACTGTTGTACTTGTACTAGTCTCAAGGGTGAACATGTTGAGGTCTTGTAGCTTTTATTCATGTTCCTGTTTCCTATTTATTTATTTAAAAGTTTCACCAGGAAAGCCATACTGAACTACAATAGCCCATTTCTAGATGCATCCTGTGAGAAGGGGGAGAGGGGGATACAACAATTTAGATGCACAATTTAAATAAAGATGGAAATAATCATAGAGGAAGTCCATATAGAAAAACAATAATGAAGTTAACATGGCATTTTTGTTAGAAATGCAGACAGTACATTCCAACATGTGTGACTATGTACATCTAACCAATTTAACATATAACAGTATATAAACTAAAATGTAAATTTATGTACATATAACCTATTTACATATATACATGTATGCTATATTATTCATTTTACTAAACATACTCATACAGAAATGAAATCATAACCTTAGGAACACAGCATTCCAGTATGGTTACACATTACATTATAACATTAGAGTGAAATGTGGGGATTAACCAGACTTAGATGTAAGGGTAGGTAATGAGGACTTGGTCAGGTTAAAGTGGTGGGGGACAGGTTGGGTAGCCAGATGAGACTGCCCCCCCTTCGGGATGCTAGAACCCCACAAGGAGATTGGCAGTGGATAATAAGGGATAGAATTGGAGGATAAAATGCTGGCAATTTGGACACGTTGAGGGGTGGGCAGGAATGAATAGAGTATAGGTGGTACATACAGGAAGTAGAGGGTGGTGATTGGGTTACAGAGGGGGAAGCGGGAATAGGGGAAGGAGTAGAGAGTAAATAGAAAGGGAATGGAGGGTCAGGTGCAAATACAGGAAGGGGATAATAGTGTCAAAGAAGGAGGGAAAGAGAACAGGTAAATATGACAAAGCAGATGTCTAATGGGAGGGAGTTCCAAGTATTTGGAAAGTTATAAAACAAGGCATCTTTTCCTGGGGTGAAAGACCTGGAGGAAAGGAGGAGGGTCCTATGGGTGGAATTATGGAGTGAGTAGAGGGGAGGAGGAGGTAGGGAGAGTAGGAAATGGAAGCAGGATGGCAGAGATCAAAGCCAATACTTACCAATTAATGAGATGCTATGGGCAAGGTGTCTGGCACTAAATGTAGGGAAGTAGATAGGTGTAGAGGTCACAATGGTGGGTACAAGTCAGACTGTCAAGAGCAAAATAGCAGAAGGAGTTAAACAGAGTGTCCAGTCTGGTAAGGGTGGATTTGGGGGCAGTACAATAGACTATGTCTCATAAGTCAAAAATAAGGAGGATCATCTTTTGCATGATCTCCCAGTGGGCAGGTGGGGGAAGGCAGCTGCAGTGTCTATGTAGAGCACTGAGTTTGGGAAGTAGCTTTTTGAGGATTGCATCCACATGCTCAGCAAAGTTGAGGTCCTTTTTGAGCCAGATCCAGAGGTATTTGAAGGAAGAGACATCGTCAAGTAAGGAACTGTAAAGGGTTTGGAAGGAGGGTGTGGCAGCAAGCCTGGAAAACTTTTGCTTGGTGCCAAAGGTCATGAAGACCATCTTTTTGGCATTTAGGGAGAGCTGATTAGCACAAAACCAGTGCTGGACATTGTTGAAATCCAGATTCTACATCTGAGGTGGAAGTACCAGAGGTATACAAAACAGTATCCTCCATGTACATGTGGATATTTGCAGTAGAGCAGGCATTAGGAAGATTGTTACAGAAAATCAAGAAATGTGTTGAACTGAGTACCAAACCTTGAGGAACGCTGGTGTTTATAGGGAGATGGGGGAAGAGTGAGTTACCAGTCCTGACTGACTGGGTCCTACCCATAAGATACAAATGGAACCAGCAAGTGGCAGACTCAGAGAGACCAGCAATAGCAAGCTTGCTGAGGAGAAGGGGGTGGGCAAGAGTGTTGAAGGCTTTGGCCAGATCAACAAAGATGTCAGAGGTGATGCTTCTGTGATCCATGCCAGAGAGAAAAGAGTTAGTGATCTGAAGCAGGGAGGTGCTGGTGGAGTGGGCCTTATGGAAACCAGATGGGAAGGGGGTGAAGAAGGAGGAGTCAAGGAAGGGAGAGAGCTCAGCCAAAGTCAAGTGCTTTTGAAGTTTATCAGGGATTGGAAGCAGAAATATTGGGTGGAAGTTACCAGGATTGGAAGAGTCACTGCCCTTGTGAAGTGGGACAACAGTGGCAAGCTTCCAGGCTTCAGGAACAGAGGCTAGCGAGGAGAGGTTCAGGAAAGTGGATAGAAGGAGGGCTATAGCATGGGCCAATAGGTGCAGAAGCTTGGGGTCCAGTCCATCCTGGTTTTTCCTTTGTGGGGGTTAAGAGCTAAAATAGCTTGCAGGGTGTTAGTGGGGGAGACTGGATGGAAGAAGAAGCAGGGGGTAGAGGGAATAGGTGCAGAATAAGTTGTTATAGGAGGAGCTGAAGGGGTAGGGAGGCAAGAAGGGTGGAAGCACAGTTGGTAAAGAAGTTGTTGAAGTCAGCAGCTACTTGGGGGGGTCTGAGACTGTGAGGTCACCTACCTTTAGGATGGGGGAGGGGAGAATAGGGCATGGACAACCTTCTAGAATTTGGAGGGGCTGTTAACGGATTCATGGAAGGTGGACTTGAAGTATTCTGCCTTGGCAAGACATATAGCCCTGGTGCAGGAGTTACAGAGGGTATGGTATCTAAGTAAGTCCTTGAGAGCACCAGATGTTTTGTGAGCCAGTCATGCTAGATCCCGAGCATGCCAACAGGCCAGCAGCTCAGCCAGTACTCAGGGGAGGTGAGAGCCATTGACCCTAGTCTTCCTCAGAGGAGCGTTACGATACCAAGCATTCAGTAATTGATTGTTGAAATAGCTCAGGGCTGAGTCAACGGAGGAGGCAGTGGCAATGGGAGATGAGTTGGTTCCAGTAAGGTCCTCATAAAGGGAGGACAAGTCTAGTGATCTAAAGGAGTGGAGATAGAGTATATTAGGAGGGGCTTTGGGTTGGTGTGTCTTATGCACCCAGAACATCATGTGGTGACCACTGAGTGCATAAAGTAGGATTCCTGAAGAGACGACCAGGTGAGGGTGAGACATCAGGATCCAGTCTAGCAGGGTATGCTTACCTGATTTAAGATTTAAGCGGGTAGGTTCAGAGAATAGCTATTTTAGATTCAAGGAAGAGATGGAGTTGCAGGTTTTGAATTGGGTTATGGACAGCCAGTTGATGTTGAAGTCCCCAAGGATGTAGAGTTCACCA
This sequence comes from Neoceratodus forsteri, assembly GCA_016271365.2. NCBI lineage: Eukaryota > Metazoa > Chordata > Ceratodontiformes > Ceratodontidae > Neoceratodus > Neoceratodus forsteri. The sequence goes on along the minus strand of CM028133.1, from coordinate 909,304,855 downwards.
GTAGACATGTAACCAGAGAGTCTCTAAACATCCAGAGCTGCTAGAATTATTTATCTCTGTGGCCTCAGTGCCTGCTTTTGCATACAGAGCAACCCGCTCCCTGTGCCTTCACCCTATCCTTCCTTATGAATACATACCTTGGTATGGTCATGTCGCAGTTGTGGTTTTGATATGCTCATACCTCACTGACGGCCACAATTAGCCTCCAGCATCTGATACCACCCTTCTCCATTCTTCTCCCTTAGTGTTCACCATATTTAAACTTCCATTTAGTGGGGCGAGGTCAACAGGGTCCCAGTACATTTTGTTATCAATCATGTTCCAGCAAGTGATATCTTGCTTTTCCTGTTGTCATCAGCCAAGCCACTACTTTTATCTTGTCATTTTTAACCCCACTCCTGCTGTATAAATGGGGTTTATATGTACTAAAGGAGTCATTCAGACATGCATCTAATTGAGCAGTAAGTTGCAGCAGCCATGCCTCCTAGACCCAGGCTGATCAGGCCACTTCACCCTCTCCCTGATCATGCATCCACTTCATTTTGCCTTTCTCCTTGCTCTCCTCTGCCCCATGCTCTCACCTCTTACCTACTTGCATAAAGCCCACCACACCCAATCACCCCTCCTACCCTCCTCCTCCAATCCACCCCACATCCGAGACTATTATCTTCAGTCCCCTACTCTGACTCTCGATGTCTCACCCCTCCTTTCCCTCCTCCTACTCTACTGCCCTGTACTCCTGGCTCTACTCTACATCCTGGCCTGCTTGCCTTAAACTTACTTAATGAAAAACTCCTTTACTGCTACCTCTCTCCCTCTTTATCCCCAAATCTGTCTTACCCCAAGCAGCAGACACTTGCCCCAAGATCCAAGCATCTCCTGGTTCTACCACTCCTTCTCCTCATCTTATCTGGTGAGGTTCATCCCAACCCTGGCCCTCTCTTCCCACTACTCTTGCATATCCCCGAAGGCGTTCAAATCTATCACCTCAACACAAGAAGCCTCCTCCCTAAAATGGACTCTCTCAGACTCTGGGTCACATAATAATCCCCCCCCCGACCTCCTATGCATAATGGAGATCTGGCTCTTGCCTCACACCCCTGACATCTACATAGCGCTCTTTAAAACTGTGTATACTGCCAGGATTGCAGCAAGTACAGTGGTGGCATGGCTATCAATGCCCACTTCAACCTTCCATGCAGCATCTCATCCTTGGAATCTCATCCCTCTTCTCATGAGCACCTCTCAGTTTCCCTAAATTTCCCAACCTCCCTTACACTCCTGGTCACAGTGCTGTATGCCTTCCCCAAAATCTCCTCTATTTCTCTTATGGACATCATCTCCTCCCTAGTTTCCCAGGCATCCTCCAATGAACATATTATACTAGAGGATTTTAACCTTAACTGGGCCTTACCTTTTCAAAAATCTTACACTGATTGCATTTAATCCCTAAATCTCACACAGTTAATCAAAGAACCCACCTGCCCTAACCCCTCCACTCAAAACTACTCACTCCTTGACTGGGTACTCTCCACCCACCCTCATAGAATCCTCATTGTGGGCGCTTTTCCAGTTGTCTTCAGCAATCAACTCATTACTTTCTATGTTCACAAAGTCCGCACTCCCATTCTCCCCCCACATACCGTAGAATACATTCCAACAGATCACTTGATATTGACACACTATTTGATGACCTACATTCCACTGAGTGGTCAGCTGTGTACTCTACCACTGATGTGGACTCAGCTCTCTCCATAGTTACACACCTCCTTCACAAAGTCTGGAATCACCATGCACCACGCAGACGCCCCAGGGTAAAACAGCGTCACCTACCCTGAGTCTCTGCAGACCTCATCCATCTGTGCAAATCCCATGACAAAGCCTGGGCTCTTCATAAAGCTACACAAGCCCTTCTTAAGTTGTACAATTACAGGACCTTAGGAAACACATGCACAAAGGCTATCTGGTCAGCCAAGGATGCAAAGTTCCATGCACTTCAGCACACTAATGAGATCTCCCCCACCAATTTTTGGACTATCTTCATTCTTTTCTTGCCCCCTCACCCAATCCACCACCCCCACATTATCCATAAATGGCTCTCCTGTTAAAGATCCACCTCAGCTGCATCTGCTCTAAACTCCTACTTTGCAACCTGTGCTCTTCCCTCAACCATTCCCCTCTCCCTGCCCTCTTGCACCTCCCCCCTCTCTCTCAATGTCACTCTTTCCCTCCTATCTCTGTCCATGAAGTCCTACAAGCCCTTTGCTCCTTAAGCCCTAAAATGTCTAGCCCTGACTGTCTTGACTCCTGCTCCTGCATACTTCTGCCCCTGTACTATCCCCTCCCTCTAACCCATATCTTGAATCACTCTTTCTACCACTTCATAGTCCTACAGGCATGGATGATTACTCAAGTCTTACCCCCGCACAACTGCAGTGACACCCTCACTCCAGGTAACTATTGCCCCAGATCTCTACTCCATACTCTGGCCAAACTTCAAGAATCCCCTGTCTGGACCAAGGCCACATAATGTAACTGTCATTATTTCATTGACCTTGTTAAGGCTTTTGATTCTCTTTCTCATCCCCTCCTACAAAATGAGCTTTCCTCCATTGGCATTTCTCCTGCATCTGTAAACTGGTTTAACTCATCTCTCTCTCTGATCAAACCCAACAAGACCTTATTGCTGGAGCCCTCTCTTCTCCTGTCCTGATTCATGCTGGTGTTCCCCAAGGCTCCATTTTGGGCCCCATACTATTCTCTATTTTCTTAAATGATCTCCTGTCTGCTTTTTCTGTGGCTAACATAGAGATGTATGCTGATGACACTGTTCTTTTCACCTCTGGCCCCTCTACCTCAGCTATCCAATCCCAGCTCCAAGCTAACATCCACTCGGTCCTTCATTGGTTCTGCAATAACCTCCTCAAGGTAAATGTCAATAAAACAGTGTCTATGATATTTGGAACCCGCCAAAAACTTGCCATCCTCCCCTTCCCTTTCACATTCACCACTCTTGATGGCTCCTTACTCAATGTAGTCCCCAACTAAAAATACATGGGTGTCTGTCTCAACTCTTGAATCGACTACTCTAAGCACACTGAGCAGATCCAAGCAAAGCTATACCCTAAACTGGTTGCTTTGTATAGAAACAGGAATGCCTTCTCCCTAAATACTAGATGTCAGATCCTTAACAAGGTGATTATCCCCTCCTTTGACTATGCCTACATAGTGCATGGCACTGCCTCAGCCTCCCCCTTAGCCAGGCTTTACTCCTTCATCAATGATTTTTTCCGATTTGCTCTAAATGCTCCTCCTCGCACACATCACTGATCACTCTACTTGTCCCTTTCCCTTACCTCTTTACACCACCGACAGTTACTCCACTCTTCTCTTTTCATCTCTACATACTGGTTTGGGTTGTTACCTTCCTACCTCTCCTCACTTTTGTCTCCCTCCCTTATGGCCTCCTGCTCTCTCCTGTCTAGGTACACCTGCACTTTCTCCCTTTCAAGGCCCTCCTCCTGTTCTGGCTTGGCTGCATTCTCTTACAGGTTACCCTTGCTCTGGAACACCCTTCCTTTCCATATCAGACACTCTCCTTCCATCTCTGTCTCCTAAAACATGTTTATCTAACCTATCTGTGTTCCCTAACTCCTGCCCTTGCCAAGGCTAATTCCCCCCCCCAAACGCTCGCCCCTTGCTCAACTAAAACAAGCAATTCCCTCACACCTTATCTGTTTGTCCCCCTCTATGCTTCCTTTTAGCATTTTCTCTCCTACTTCTTCCTTCTCCTTCTTCTTCCTCCTCCTTCTTCTGACTCCCAGGCAACTATGTCGGTTAATGCTGTTATTACTTCATTATCAACCTTCACCATTTGTATCCCTGTATTACTGCATTTTTTGCTACCTGTACCTCTGCATACACTGTATAATATATTCCTGTTACTGTACTCCATGTTCATCTCCCTGCATACTAGTTCAGCTTATGTATTGTAAACTTCCTTACTCCCCTTTCCCTCAGATCGCACCTGGAAATGAGATTCTGCTCAGCTTGCCTCTCCCAGTGAACAACTTTAAATAAATAAATGTTGTGAAAATTTTGACCTACAAATCTTTATTCTATTTTAGGTATCTGTCTTATATGATACCCTTTTCCCCCATTTACATCTGCTTAAATGTGATGTTATTAAATTCACAGGGCATATGCTGTGCATAGTAATTCTCTCCCTCCAGACTCTCCCCCTCACCCAAAGCACATATTCTCACATTGTGCCTTTCACCCAAGCATCAAATTTAGAAAAGAAATACAAATTATTTTACAGAAAAAAAATACAAATCATTTTACAGGCAAAATATATATAATTCTTTCATATCTGCTCCTGCCTCTCCTTCAAACATTAAATATTTCAGGATCACATGGGGGAGTGGTTTTCAAATGTAGTTCTTCCATTCTGTGTCTATAGCAAAAATCTTGTCTTGTGTGAATGAAGCTGGTTGAGAGGTGGCCTTCATTTAAGTAGTAATACTGTAATGGGTGTATGAATGCAGGGTGGTCCATGCCTTCACTTAAGTAGTAATAGTAGTGGCTGCATGAATGCAGGGTGGTTCATGTTTAGCCTCCTGTCCTCAGTAGCCATGGACCCCACCTCTGTAACATGTGTGTTTTACACACATACACACACACACACTCCCACGGTGTGACATCTAAGTCTGTTCATGAACTCAGTAATGTTGGACTGCCTAAAAAGTGTCAGTTACTGTAGGAGAATATGAAAATATTTCTGAGAATTTGTGACAACAATTGTAATATTAGTCACACAAAAGACACTGAGAGATTTGGACCACACTTGAGAAAAGGCTGTGGTTAAAAACATGAAGTGTACCAACTTTATGGAGATTTTGTGGCTTTTACAGAACCCTGAACTAAAGAAATGCATCTCACTAGTCAATCAATTTCCATGAAGTGAATGCACATACTCTTATACAGTCTGACTGGGAAGACCACTTTTACCACAACCTACATCTAATAAATAGTGTTATTTTACCTAGCATCTCCAGTGTAGGCTGTTTGTAGACTGTGACAGGCTGGTTTCACACTGTGCTACTTCTCCCTCTTCCTGCAGGTCTCCATACATCCATGAGGCACCATGTGTGCAACAGACAACCCCCTGAGCCTTCCAAACAGTTTGCAGGTACATTCACAGGGGTGAGATGCTTAACCGCCACCACTAGAGTGGCAGCTGCTCCACTTACCCACGCTTGGCTAGCATTCCCTTTATAGGTAGAGTTATCCATGTGACTAGGTCACATGACCTCTGTGTCACTATCACCCTAGATTGCCATTAGCAGTCTATACTGCTTGGCCACTAAGGGTGCTACTGTTCCATGCCTATGTTCACCTTTCCTCTCTCATTATGGAATTCATTCACAGGTTCCACTTTCTCCACTCACCTACTCACAAAAGTACTCACCTTGGTTGGATAAAAACATGCAAATATGCCAACAAACTTCTCCTACTCTACCTACTCCTCCTGGTTGCTAGTGATGTACAATTAAACCCAGGTCCCACTCCTACACTTCTCTAACCTCCTAAAGACTTTTCTATATATCACCTAAATGCTAGGAGTTTACTCCCCAAGATTGATCCACTAAGAGTTTGGGTGTCACAACACTCTCCTGGCACTCTTTGTATTATGGATTCGTCGCTCTCATCCAGAATACCTGACTCCTTTCTTCTCCTACCAGGCTTTCATAGTATCATAGTAAAAGCCAGCAGAATAGGCCCCATGGTATATCGTGTCTGCTCAGAAGCTAGCCCCTACTGGGAGTTCGCTCCTCCATCCCCCCCAGCCCCAGAGATGGCCCTCCCTTGCCTCAGCTTTCATATCCTTCATCAAGACAGCTCAAAGCATGGTGTCAGTGTTGCAATCTTTTATCATCAAATGTACCTGTCTCTCCCACTATTAGTGAAGCAGTCCCCAAAGATCATGAACTCCTCCTCATAAAGCTGTCACTCCCTTCCTCTCTTCCCATTTTCATGGGGGTTCAATACTCCTCCCCTAAAACTGCCCCTGCCACTGTGGTTAGCACCATCTCCTCTCTATCATCCTCTGCTAGCTCTGGTGAACTTATCCTACTTGACAATTTCAATCTGGACTGGGCCTCCTCTGCCCTTAAATCCAGTACTTAACAAATCAAGTCTTTAAACCTCCTTCAGCTTATTAATGAACCCACAAGACCAAATCCTTGCTTCCAAAACCACAACCTCTTAGATTGAATCCTTTCCTTTCACCCCCACCAGATCTTCTTCACCGTGTACTCCCTGATATATTTAGCAATCACCTAATTACATACTGTATACGAAAACTTCACCTTCTCCACTCCCACCAACCTACCACTGGATTCGGTCCTTACACTTCCTAAACATCCCAAATCTCATTCACAACCTCACATCCTCCAATTGAGCCCTTTTCTACTCCACTAAGGATATGGACAATGTCATCTCTCTCTCTTCTGCCACATTTTCAACAGCACCTGGAACTCTCATGACCCTTCTCATTGCCGCAGGTTGAGACTCTTCCACCATCCATGGATATCTGCTGACATCATCAAGCTCTGTAACTCTTGCGATCAGGTCTGGGTTCACTACACAGCATCATCTAATAATAACAACTTATCCACTTATCGCATGCTAAGAAATGTATGCACCGAAGCTATTAGGTCTGCCAAATCTCTCTATTTTAAGCATACATTACAAGAAAACATGAACTCTCCTTACAAATTTTGGCAAACACTCTCTCTTCTCCTCAGACCCCCTTCAGACTCCTCCTCACCCTCCAACCGGATTTTCAACAAACTTGTCTCTTACCCCTTCTCCATTGCCTCCACTCTAAACAAAGTTTTCACAATATGTGCCTTATCTTCTTCCTCCATCAGCCTTCCCTCCACACTGCCCACATCTCTGATTCCTACTACCCCTGTTAATACCCCAAGCTCTGCATACTGCTCCAACTCCAAACTAATTTCATTTCTCTCGTATCACTGCTCAAGAGGTGTTACATGCCCTTAAATCACTAAAATCTTGTAAGTCCTTTACCCTCTCCTTCTTCAAATCTCAGTCCAATGCTCACCCCCCGTCCCATCTACTTAACCTTTCTTTCACCCTTGATACTGTCCCTCGAGTCCGGAAATCAGCAAAAGTGATCCCCCTCCACAAAGATGGTGATTGCTCCTCACATGGAAACTACTGTCCAATCTCCCTCCTTCCTAGTCTTGCTACGCTCCAAGAGTCCCTTGTCTTTTCCAGACTCACCATTTTTCTCACCTCCTCTAATTTCTTGTCTCATTTCTGGTACAGTTTTTGAATAAAACATTCTACCATCTCTTCCCTCCTCCAGGTTACTAATGCTGTTCTTACAGAACATGCACTGATCAAGACCTCCTTACTGCAGTTATATTCATAGACCTAGCCAATGCCTTTGATTCTGTATCAAACTGTCTTCTCCTCACTAAACCTGAACTTGCTCTACTCTCCCCTTTATCTGTCAAATGGTTCACATCTTATCTCTTGGGTCACACCCATTGTGTCCAAGCCCTCCCCTTCTCTATCCATGCTGGCGTAGCCGAAGGCTCTATTCTTGGTCCCATTTTATTTTCAGTCTTTCTCAATGATCTTCCTTCTGTATGCTCTATTTCCCAAATTTACCTTTATCCTGATGACACTATCCTCTTTATGTCTGGGCTCACTATTCCTGTAGTGTCCACTCAGTTGCAAACTGACTTCACTCATGTCCTAAACTGGTTCCAAATAAACCAGCTCAAGGTAAATACTACAGAAACAGTCTCTATGATCTTCAGCACCCACCAAAAACTAGCCAAGCTCACATCAACCCCTTCCTTCTCAACCCTGGATGGCACTCCCTTGGATAATGTTCCATCTTATAAGTATTAACTGGTTCAGAGCCTACCTGCAAGACAGTACCCAGTCTGTAAAAATAACTAACTCCACCTCTCCCCCACTCCCTATTACCACTGGCATTCCCAAGGGCTCAGTGTTCGGCCCTATTCTCTTTTCCATCCTACTAAATGATCTGCCAACAACTTGCTGTACTACCTCAATACATATCTATGCAGATGACATAGTCCTCTTTACATCCAGCCAGCCCCATGAAGAAGTCATCTCCAATCTCCAGACTGACTTCAACAAGGTACAACACTGGTTTAACTCCCACCAACTCTCCCTCAATGCCAAGAAGACAGTCTTTATGACTTTCGGCACTAGACAGAGACTATCCAGACTTACATCTCCACTGATCTTCCATACCCTGGATAGTACAGACCTAGAAGATGTGTCCTTCTTTAGGTACCTGAGGGTCTGGCTTGACCATCACCTTTCCTTCTCCACCTACAGTATGTGGATGCTATCCTGACAAAACTGCGCCCTAAGCTTAGCACTCTCTTTAGAAAGTGCACCTGTATCCCGCTACCTGTGAGATGTGAAATCATTCTGAAAATGATACTACCTTCCTTCAACTACTGCAATATAGTCTACAGCTCTGCCCCCACGTCCACCCTATCCTGACTGGACCCCCTCTTCAATGCTTTCTGCCATTTCACCCTCAGTGCCCCCACTTGTACCCATCACTTCGAGCTTTTCCATTAGCTGGCCCTACCTGCTAAATTTGCTTCCAACTTCTGGCTCGGTTCCCTTCCGCCCTAGCTCGTCACCACCTTATCTTCTCCACCAACCCCTTCTCATGCTCTCAGGTCTACTGACTCCAGGCTATTGGTAATCCCTCACAGAAGGACCTCTGCGGGCCAATCAGCTTTCTCTTACCATCTCCCAAAGCTCTGGAACAACCTGCCAGCCCAAATCCACCATTACTCCTCCAAACATTCTGTATCCTCTGTCCTCACTAACTTCTACACACCAAACTGTACATGCCCCTGACCTCCACCCCATCCCCCCTTCCTGCTTCTACACCCTCTTATCATTTCCCACTTCACCTTATGTGGTCTGACCAGCGGCTTGGCCTTCGCCCACAAAGACTGGCTTAAATTTGCCTTGCCAACCCAAGCACTTGCCCCTTTCTGCACTTCTGCTTATCTCTCTGACAAACATCTTCCCTTAGTCAATTCAGTCATCTATGCTTTGTGTAACCTATTCAGACCTATTCCCCGCTCCCTGTCCTAAAGCTTCCAGGCTTCTAGTTCTATCTGCCAACACTGTGTAACATATTTCAAATTAATGCTAGGAAGTAGACACTTATGTATGTATGTATGGTAGTAGATATGTAAACAAAATATGTAATGTCACTCTCATTGTGGAACAAAGTATGCAATGTCTCTCTCTTCAAGTATACAAAGTATGTAATGCCACCCTTATCCATGTAACAAAGTATGAAATAACACTGTTACTTCATGTCTCCAATGTACAACTCAACTGCTCTGTATCATGTACACTCTTCTCCCCTGTACCCCCACCCCCAGGTTGCACTGTGAGACAAGCCTCTTGTTGCTCAGTGTGCCTCTCCTGGTGAAACATTTAAATAAATATACAATAAATAAAACTTAGGTGTTTGGCTAGACAGCAGTCGTGACTTCTCAACACATGTCAACTACATGCACTCCATGCTCTGCCCAGAGCTTAGTGCTCTCTATAGAAACAAAGACGCCCTATCCCTCTCAGTTCATCGAGTACTCCTTACAAAAATTATCCTACATGCAAACTGAGTAGATGAACTCACCCCTTCTATGCAAAGACCACAAGAATTGCTGCTTGTATTACGGCATCAAAAGTTTATTTGCAGCACCAACCCCATGCAGTGTGCTGCTCCCAGGAAATTCTTACGTGTTGCACCTTCCGGTGCTTCAACAGAGAATACAACTCATTCAACATTGTAATCACTTATACTAACACGATAGTGAATCCCACCAATCAAATTCTAGAGTTATAATTCAAAATTAATCACATGACTATGACACCATTATTTATTCCCATTCATTCATAAAAAAAGCTCAAAGGTTAGTAACTAGCTATTGTAATCAGTGCTAGTAAACAAGTGATAATTATTATATACAATGTTTTCCACTGTTAGAAATAAAACCTCACATACACAGTAAGGGTATATATCATTCTAATGCACAAAATAAAATAAAAGAAAGAAGACCTATTCAAAATAAAAATGTATTTAATTAATTCTTATTTTGTACACTTTTATACTCTTGAATGGTGTTTAATTCAGCTACCCATCAGTGTCCCAAATTTTAAGTCTTCACATTCTGTATGTGAAAAATGACTCCTCGTATAAACAGGTTGGATGCAGCACCTGAAAAGATACATAATTATGGAAAAGAACACTAGTGTCTGTATGAGTGAAGCTTGGATTTCTTTTTTTTGGGGGGGGAGTTAAGCAACCAGATTATAGTCACTGTCTTCTGTTAACTTATCTTCTTTTTAACAAGAAAAGAGCGAGTTCAAACTTTTCATTCAGTCCAGGAGATTTTAAGGCTCCTAGTTTAAAGATCCATTCTTAACAGTTTAATAAATTGTTATGGTCCCCTTTTCTAATATGTTTTGAAATGCATTCAGTTCCGGTGACAGTAACTTTATGTGCTGACCTGTCTCTCTGAGAATTAAAATGCAGTGCCATTGCATAGTTAATGTTATTGTTTTTAATTGCCAGCACATGTTCATTTATCACCAGTCTGAGTTTTCTTTTAGTTCTTCCAATACAGAACTTACCATAGCTACATTCAAGGAGATAAATATCTGCCTCTGTGTTGCAGTTTATTTTTCCAATAATCTTTTCCATACTTCTTGGTTTTCTGTTTAGAAACTCTCTGCGATTTGTGATAACTTTGTAGGTTAGACACGCAGCACAGGGCCTGAAGCCGTATTTTGTCCTATCATGGTTGGTATCACATCCCTCCTTTGGTAAATAACTGTGCACCAACCTGTCTCTGAGGTTAATACCTCTTTTGTAAGAAATATGCAGAGGTTTTTCAAACAGGATGTGTAACTGTGGGGTCCCTCTCAGTATTTGTAGGTTCTTCTTCACTGTGTCATCCACTTGTAGTCAGAAAGCTCATAGACTGATCACCTTTTTTCTTAACTTTAGGTGTAAGTAATGTGTCTTTTGACATTGTATCAGTTTGGGTTCTTGTTCTCTGAATAACACACTCACGATAACCTCTCTGTCTATTTTCCAACTCTTCAGATCTAACATTGCCACAATTTCTGCCTGCTCTGATAAACTGACCCTTTGGAAGATGTTTTTAGTGTGGCCTGGGTGACAGCTGTGGGTGTATAGGAGACTATTTCTGTCTGATGGCTTCTTGAATAAGTCTGTGAATATGGTGCCATCAGGGTTTTTAATTATTGTGAGATCCAAAAAGTTTATACTATTCTGATCTGCATGTACTTTAAATCATAGATTGCTGTTAGTATTTTAAAGGAACTTCACAAATTCTAACAAATCTGAATGATTCCCCGTCCATATAATTATTATGTCATTTATAAACCTCTTATAGCAGTCTATTTTATCCAAGAAGGGATTATTTTGTGCACAAAATACATATTTGTTCTTCCCATGCCCCAAGATATAAATTGGCTAAACCTTGGGCCAGGGTTGCCCCCATGGCAGTACCCTTAATCTGTTGGTAGTTCTTGCCCTCGAACATAAACACGTTGTTTTTTAATAAAATGTCAGTTAAATCCAGTAAGAAATTTATTTTGTCTGGGTAATATGTCAGTAGTTGTGTACAGGTAATATTCAATGGCAAGAATATCTCCTCATGGGGAATGTTCATATACAATGAGTTGACATCGAGTGTCACCAAAAACTTTTCTTTTCTACCTGCATTTCATTTAGTAATCGCAGTTTGTGACCAGTATCCCTAACATGACTTCTTAATTTTGGAACTAATGGACAAACGAAACTATCAACATATTGGGATAATGGCTCTGTGAGCCACCACATTCCAGAAATAACAGGGCATCCAGAGGGTTCAATTGGATTTTTGTGCATTTTTGGCAAAGTGTATATTGTTGTTTTTTTTAGGATAATCAACAAATACAAAATATAATTTATCCTGTGTGATCATCTTATTATAGTAAGCTTCCAGCAAATATATTTCGATATCCTGCTGTATTTTAGAAGTGGGATCATAAATGAGTAGTTTGTAAAATTCTTGGTCAGAAAGTTATCTCCTAGTATCTGCTGCATACTTATCTCTATCTTGCACCACAATATTTTCCCCCTTATCTGCAGGTTTCATTACAATGTCTTGGGCCTGCACCAAGGCTTTCAGAGCTTCCCTTTCTATTATATTAAGGTTGTAGTATGGCATACTGGGGGGTGTGCGCTCTTTAAATAAATCAGACAAATCCTTAACACAACAATAAATATAAGTACTGCTGCTAGGGTGGAGGAGGGGGACAGAAAGCAGTTGGGGGCTTGAACTGGTTGCTAGTTTCCTGTTCCACATTTACACCATAGTCCTGTGTTAAATCACTATCTATCTCCCCTTCAGTAACATTTTCATTACTGTTTTTATTGGTAAAAAATAACCGTAAATTCAACTTTCTGATTAATTTGTTAATGCCCACATATGCCTCAAACTCTTTGGATTTTAAAGGTTGGAATAAAGGAGAGACCTTTAGACAATACCTGTAACTGTGTTTGAGTGAGGTTTTTACTAGAAATATTGATTACAGTCAATATCTGCTGATTATTGTAGAATTGTGCCATGCTTCTCATCTTCTTGTTCTTCCTCTTCCCCCTCCTTATTTTCCTCCTCATCTGCTTTGTTGCTTTCCTCCTTCTGATGGAATTTGAAATCGGATATGTCTATTGCTCCTCCATGGCATTACCCAAGGATGAGTTACCCCTTAAAGAGGACCCTCATTTTCACTATTGTCAGGTACAGAGATACTTTCATCGTACTATAATCCAGTTGCTCAGTCCTTTTCAAAATAGACCGAATTGTCCTTTCAGTTCCACCCACTGCCCCAGGATCAGTGTCAGTAGTAACAACAGAAGCTGTATTAGAGGAATTTTACTGTAGGTATCGGCTTCTTTTTCCAATTAAATACCATATAGTTTTTGTAATCATTTAAGTCCCTCCGGAACTTCTTCCTCTTCTGAGCCTGTATTTTGGTATTGTAGCTTTAAGGTATTCCTTGAACTGTAGCTGACAGCACTGATAATCTGAATGTTCATTAAAGGTGGCAACTATTAATTCCCGTGGCTGTAAACCTTGTTTTACCCCATTCTGTATAGTAGTGCCTGCTCTCCTTATCTGCTCCATAAGTTTATCTGATGCTTCAGCTAATATTTGTTCCCATTTGGTGATAAAAGGCTGTCTGTCCTCATCAAATGTGGGTCATTTTAAAATTCTAAATCCACGTACAGCCTTGCGTACTGCAATGTAAGCTGCCATCATTTGTTCCTGCCAATGAAGTTGTCTCACCCTTGTGGTCAGTCTCTCCATAGTGAAAAACACATTTCTAATAGTGTTCATAGTTCCAATGGAATTTGTACTCACACTTTTTCCAGCATCCATATTCTGTAGCATCTGGTTAACTGCATTATCTGAAAACAAGGAGTCATACAAGTTTTCTCCTGTTGCAGTTCCTTGGTTGCTGCTCCCTTCATTCGGGTCCTCCATTAATGTATTTTGTGCACAAAATGATCCCTTCTTGGAGAAAATAAACCTTGATAAGAGGTTCATAAATGACATATTAATTATATGGAAGTGGAATCAGTCAGACTTGTCAGAATTTGTGAAGTTCCTTGAAAAATACTAACAGCAATCTGCAATTTAAATTACTTGCAGATCAAAATAGTATAAACTTTTGGATCTCATGATAAGTAAAAACCCTGATGGCACCATACTCACAGACTTATTCAAGAAGCCAACAGAGAGAAATAGTCTCTTACACACCCACAGATGTCACCCAGGCCACACTAAAAACAATCATCTAAAGGGTCAGTTTATCAGAGTAGGCAGAAATTGTGGCAATGAGGATCTATACACTGTTAGAGATGAAGAGTTGGAAAATAGACAGAGAGGTTATCGAGAGTGTGTTATTCAGAGAGCAAGAACCCAAACTGATACAATGTCAGGAGACACATTACTTACACCTAAAGTTAAGAAAAAAGGTGATCAGTCTATAACCTCTGCGACTACATATGGGAGGGGGCTCAAGACAAGTGGTTGACATAGTGAAGAAGAACCTACAAATACTGAGAGGGACCCCACAGTTACACTTCCTGTTTGTAAAACCTCTGCGTATTTCTTACAAAAGAAGTATTAACCTCAGAGGCAGGTTGGTGCATAGTTATTTACAAAAGGAGGGGTCTGATACCAACCATGATAGGACAAAATGGGGCTTCAGGCCTATTGATGGGTGTCTAACCTGCCAAGTTATGACAAATCGCAGAGAGTTTCTAAACAGAAAACCAGGAAGTATGGAAAAGATTACAGCAAAAATAAACTGCAACACAGAGGCAGTTATTTATCTCCTTGAATGTAGCTATGTTCTACATTGGTAGAAGTAAAGGAAAACTCAGACTGACAATAAATGAGCATGTGCTGGCAATTAAAACAATAATACTAATTATGCAATGGCACTGCATGTTATTTCTCAGAAAGACAGGTCACCACATAAAGTTACTGCCGCTGGAACCGAATGCATTTCAAAAAATATCAGAGGAGGGGACCTTAACAATTTATTAAACTGTAAAGGACAAGAATGGATCTTTAAATTAGGAGCCTTAAAATCTCCTGGATTGAATGAAAAGTTTGAACTCATTCCTTTCTTGTTAAAAAGAAGATAAGTTAACAGAAGACAGTGACTATAATCTGGTTGCTTAACTCTCCCTCCCCCCCAAAAAAATCCAAGCTTCACTCATACAGACACTAATGTTCTTTTCCATAATTATATGTATTTTCAGGTGCTGCATCCAACCTGTTTATATGAGGAGTCATTCTTCACATACAGAATATGAAGACTTAAAATTTGAGACACTGATGGGTAGCTGAATTAAGCACCATTCAAGAGTATAAAAGTGTACAAAATAATAATGAATTAAATAATTTTTTATTTTGAATAGGTTTTTATTCTTTTGTTTTATGTTATGCATTAGAATGATATATGCCCTTACTGTGTATGTGAGGCTTTATTTCTAACAGTGGAAACATTGTATATAGTAAGTATCACTTGTTTACTAGCACTAATTACAATAGATTGTTACTAAACTTTGAGCTTTTTTATGAATGAATGAATGGGAGTAAATAATGGTGTCATAGTTATGGGTAACCCATGAGATGGGCGCATGAGGAAGGGCACCGTCCATTACGGCAACTCCTTCCAGGCGCAATGCCTCACAGTGATGGGGATGGTTGAGCGACTGGATGAGGCTGTGGGTGAACTGGGTGACAGGATGTCGCTATGCGTACGCGTGCAGGGGGGTGGGAGCAAGCACGGCAAGTGTGGGCTGGAAGGGGGTGGAGAGGCTGTAGGGGTTGGCACTGCGGTGGCTGGCCGAGCTGCATCATGGCATTGGGGGTTGGCAAGTAGATGCAGTGGGAGAGGTATCGGGTTCAGGTCTGGGTGCTGGTGCACTTTAATTGGGCCCGGCCCAAATCTTTTTTTTTTTTTCCTGCTTTCACCTCCGCCTCCCAACATGCACTCCACTGGGTTGAGAATCATTAAGTTGTGTGTGGTGTGGGGCGCTAGCGAGGAGGTGGGTGGATGCATTCTCCCACAAGAAAGCAGTAAAATAGCATTCTGGTGCCATTGTCCTGAGTCGCCAGGGTTGTCAGAGTGCCAAAAATGTTTTCGCCACTCTGACTGAGTGATAACAGTAATCGCCTTTAGGCATTTGCCTTTATCACATAAACCCATAGTTATGTGATTAATTTTGAATTGGAACACTAGAATTTGATTGGTGGGATTCACTATTATGTTAGTATAAGTGATTACACTCATGAATGAATTGTATTCTCTGCTGAAGCACCAGAGGGTGCAAAATGTAAGAATGTCCTGGGAGCAGCACACAGCATGGAGCTGGCATTGCAAATAAACTTATGATGCAGTAATACAAGCAGCAATTCATGTGGTCTTTGCATAGAAGGAGTGAGTGCATCTACTCAGTTAGTGCTACAAATGAATTCATAGAACTGCACCAATGTCTCAGCACCAGTCACTACTCACCAAGACTAAAACTATCCTACCTCTATTTGATTATGCTGACGTTGTCTATGGGGCTGCTTTCCCATCCACCCTTTCCAGACTGGATGTCCTTTTCAAAGCTTTCTGTCATTTTGCTTTGAATGTCCCCCTCAGTACTCATCCCTTCCCTATTCTCTTCACTATCATTCCCTTCCTTATCCCCTCGCTATTGCCATCACGCTGCCATCACCTCTGCCAAATTCTGGTGTAGTTTGCTTCCCCCTACCTTACCTCCTCTTATCCCCCTTTCCCCACACATCCTACTCCCTCCACTGACATGACCCTTGTTCCTTCACCCTCCCTCACCCACACTCGAACTTAGGAATGGCAGCTTCTCCTTTTTCTTCCCACATTTGTGGAATTCCATTCCCACTTTACTTTGTTTGCTACCCTCGCGCAACCTCATTAAACACTCTCTTGCTCCCCCCATGCTCTTGCCATCCACCTGTCTAAACCTCCTTCTTTAGCCTGAGTTATTTTATGATAGCTTAAAGTCAGTTTTTTGTATCCTCAATGTACATTGTCTGTAATTTGTCATTTTTGGTTTTATCCTATTTTTCACCCTGTATTCTTCTTGTTTTTTAGTAAGTTATTTTTAATTTGTCTTTTGCAACCTAATTTTTTAATTTAATATTTTTAGTTCTACTCCTTGCCAGTTCATTTGTGTTGTATTTTTCTAATACCTCCTCAGGCACCATTGTAACCTTCCTGAGCCTCTGCACTACTGTACTTCCCAGTATCCAGGTTCAGTTGTATCCTGCCTGAGACACTGTTGTTAACTGTCTGCATCTCATGTATTGTATGTTCTACCCCTCTTGCCCTTTTCCCCGGATTGCATCTGAAAATGAGCCTTAGCTCAGTCTGCTTCTCTCAGTTACCAACTTTTAAATAAAATAAATAAATAAGTCTTCATTAACTACTTCATTATGTCTGTTCTTAATGGTAGTTACCTTCCTAACAGCCACCATTTCCTCCCAGTGTGTCTTCTAGTGAGTACATAATCAGTTCTCCAGCCTCTGTTCATTCCAGAACTCCTGCTACCCTGTTACTATTGTTATGGCCTTTCTTTGCATTACCTCCAGATGTTTTATGTCATTTTTGTTTTAATGCTCCAGTACTTTATGAAGTACTCCAGGTGGTCACACCATGGATCTGCACAGAGGCAGTCTGACCTCTTTTCTTCTGCTTGTGAACCCTCCACTTATGCAGCCCGGCATCCTGATAGCCCTCACTGCTTCTTTATTGCATTGCATATAGGGCTTCATGGTGCTACTAGTTGCACTCCCTATGTCTTTTTCTTCTTTAAATACTGGGACAGATATCCTTCACAGCCTGTATTCTACTCCTTGTTTTTTTTTCCTCATGTGCATAACCCTCAACTTCCTGGCACTGAACTACAGTATCCAGATTTTGGACAATTTCTTTAGCCTTTTAGGTCTTCCCTCATGTCCCTGACCCTTTTCTTTGTGTTCAGCCTTCCATAGGTATTGTGCTGTCTGCAAAAAGGCACATTTGGCATTAAATTCAATCCCCAATGTCATTAATGGACACGTTGAACAGTACCAACCTGAGCACCAACTCTTGTGGTACCCCACTGATAACATCCCTTTTCTCTGAGTGACCCTCCAAACACTACTCTCTAGGCTCTCCATCACAACCAGTTTTCCTCCCATCTAGACATTTTGTCCTCCCCCCAGGTCATCCAACTTCTTGAACACTCTTTCATGGGTGTCAGAGTCAAAGGCCTTGCTAAAATCCAGGAAACAGTACACCTCTTGCCTGGCCTTTATCCACCACCGTTGTGACTAGTGGAAAAAAATTATCAAGTCTGGTTGTCATGACCTCCCTGCCACAAACTCATTCTGCCTTTTGTCTTTTGTCTTGGAGCCCATTTACCACAAGGGACATCACCAGCCTTTCCTTAAGGATGGTTTCCATCAGCTTGCCAATGATTAATGTCAAGCTGATGGGCCTGTAGTTCCTCAGCTCATCCCTAGTCCTGCTGTTATGCAAGGGCACTACATCCACAGTGCTCTACTCTGGTGGCACCATGCCTGATTCCAGTGAGCTATTGAACAGGTTGGTCACTGGTGCTGTCAGTACTAGTCCCAACTTATCAGTACCCTTGGGTTCTTACCATCTGACCTATGTGATTTAATAGTAGTAGTCTTTATTTATGGCAGTACTAGGTGATAACAGCTGCAGCAGAACAGCACTAACCACAACAGCACAAAAAACACAGCAAGTCCTGAAACAGCAACTGTACAGTGTGAGGTAAGAATGGCAACACCAACAACCCCCCCACCCAAAAAATAAGAGCATCAGCCAGTCTGACAGCCACATACAAGAAAAGATAGTAACGCACAGAGAAAGGCAAAGAAAATGTGTGTCATTTTTGCTGAGTATGGTAGTCAGTCACACCATGACTATTAGTGAGGTATGTCTTATATCTTTCAATTGCAGGTTTATTTGTTGGACTGAGCTTTGTGTTGCAGGGGAACGTTTACACTGCTGGTTAGCATTTGATGATATTTTGTCTGTCAACATAACCATCTGCACTGCTCTATGCATTGCTATTATATGTGTATATGAAACTGTTACAGCGAATTGCATGGTATAATAAACTGCTTAGTTGTTTGAGTTTGTCTGTGCATTGCTACCTTTTCTTGTATGTGGCTGTCAGACTGGCTGATTGCTCCTATTATTTGTCATTGTTCATATTTCTGTTTTCACCTCGTGCTGTCATACCTTGCCACATACAATGCAGGAGGCTTTCCCCCTGCACCCCCAATAGAAATATAAACACACTCCCCCTAGCACATATCAGAGGGACAGCAGCAGAAGTCAGTTATGGTACCCAAATGACTCACGCTGTCCTGTACCATGCATTGTTTTCCCTGGCACTGTCATTGCCTTGCTGTTTTCCCATGCTGTTATTCCCATACTATATTCACCTGATACAATTTATGTCATCCTTCTGTGGAAGCTCAGGGCACCATTACAATAACATCGGAAAGTAAAATAAAATTAAAATCAAGATATACAACCCCATAAACACACTAAAGAAAGAATATCAATAAATAAATTAATCAATTAATAAGAAATACTAAAGGATGTTCAAGATATTACATATTTAACCCAAAGGCCTGCTGAATAAATAAGTTTTCAAGCCCTTTTTAATGGCCTCCCACAAAGTTCCTGGTAGGGAACTCCAGTGGACTAGGCCTGCATCCTCAAATGCCCGGTCCCCCAAAGTCTTTAACCTTGCCCTTGCAACCACAAGGAGGCCCTCCTATGTTAAGCAGAGTGGGTGAGCAGGTATATGAGGATGCAGGGGCTCAGCAAGGTAGGCCAAGCCCAGTCAGTGTAGGGCCTTATACATTGGAAGTCCTACTTTAAAAGAGATATATCACTTTACCGACAGCCAATGCAGATCACGCAGTGGTGGGGAAATATGACACAATTTTGGAAGGCCCATTAGGAACTGAGCTATTACATTTTGCAGCAGCTGTAGGCACCATAGCATACCACCACTGTCCCCAAGGTACAGAGCATTGCAGTAATCAAGCCTTGAGGTCACAAATACATGAACCAGTGTGGTCAGGTCAGCAAGAGGGATAAGGGCTTAATCTGGTTAATATTCCACAGATGGAAAAAGCCATTGATGCACCTTAATGGTCACTCCTTCTGACCCTTTGCTTATTATACTCTATGGTACAAGTCAATCCTTTCTTTAGTGAATACTAAGCAGACTTATTTGTTCAATATTTCTGCCTTTCCTCTGTATACTGAACACTCCCTCAGTTTGACAATACCTTCCTTCATCCTTCTTTCCTAATCATCAGCTAAACTCACTCTTTTTAATATAATGAGGAAATAAATGAAAACCTTTTTGCAAATTTACAAGCCCCGTTTAAGTTTATTTGAAATCATAACACCCAGTAATTTGGTATGTTTCATGATTTTTAATTTCTCTGAGCTCATAAAAGTCCCAGTACACCATGATCATTCCAAAGGAAATGGATAGAATTTGAGTTTTACTTTTGGATAATCTCATTAAGTTATTTTCTGCCAAGTCAACCATTAAATCTAAATATTTCTGTATGTTGCCTGTCACTCCCATTTTATGACTGTTGTCGACAGTAGTGTCCATCCATGTAAATAACATGTTTTGCAAAGTATCGATATAATTAATCATCACTAAGAATAATTAGGGCCTACAATGCTTCTTCCTTTACTGACAATCGTTGAGATATAAAATTCCCAATCTTTTCCCTTTGTATCTTAATATTCAAAAATGCACATAATCTATCTAATAAGTGCTGGATGGATGCCTAGGGTGAACAGCTTTTTCACCTTTCACCAATAATTTATTCTCTGTAAGTTCGAATGCCATACTATAGCAATCATTGCCACATTGGACTCCAAGCCTTATTCAGCTGCCACGTTTAATTCATGTATAAACTTTATCATTAAATCAGATGTTGAATCATTTTAAATGCTCCCAAACTGGTTTGGATTCAGTTTACTTTCCCAAACCCTAACAAATCCCTTCAAACATAAATTGTTTAGCAGTTTCAACCAACAGTGAAGTTAATGATATTGTTCTCAAGTCAGTTTGGAAATTATTGCATTCTTCTGTGGGTGTGGAACTACTGGTTCTTCTCTAATCTTCAGGAATCTTCCCTCACACAAGGCAACATTTATTATTGTAGCAGAATCAAGGACCAGCTATTCTGCCCTATCTCTGATCACCCACCCCTATTTCAGATCTGATCCTAATGCCTTACTTACATTTATTCCCCCTCAGTTTTCTAAGTACTACTTCATTGGAAATCAAGGGCAGGATATTCAGACTGTGCCAGACAGGGGCGCAAGCCTGGGTGCAGTGCAACTGGGCTGAGCCAGGGAATCGTCCAGGTGATATTCAGTGATGCTGCACCATGCACATGGGGCAGAAGAGGAGCAGGGGGATGCGCCAGCATACGTGCGGTTGCACTAGATGCATCCACCGTGATATTCAGCACTGGGCATGCAAATGAAGCCATTATGCTTGCAAGGCACAAATGGGTCCATTTGCATTTCATTATGGTCCCATTTGCATGCAGTGCACCAATCCCTGGTGACTTTTGCCTGGCACCCTGCCAGGTTGCAGCCATCGAGGACCAATGCCCCCTGCCCCTTGGTGGGCTCCGCACCCCTTCGCCCGATTGCAGGCATGTGAAAAGAGATGCCCTGGCTATCCCCTGCCAATCGCGGGCATATGTGTAGATACTTTCTGGTGGTCCAGTGGACCCTACCCCTTAACCAGATCATGGGCATATGATAAACAGCTCCCTGTTGGTCCAATGGACAGATCTCCTGTGCCCGATTGTGGGCATGTAATGATATATTACCTGGTGGTCCAGTGGACCAATCCCCATTGCCTGCCCATGGGCATTTGACAGACACCCTGGTGGTCAATTGGTACCTCTTTCCCCACCCACCCATTGTGTCCCCCTGCCACCCTGCACCTCCCCGGTCAGTGGTGGGCAGCAGCTCCCCACTCACAAGCCACCTGGCTGCCCAGCAACTGACAGCATGCAGTACAGCTGTACACCTATTGGTCCACAGCTTGGGCCAATGGGCATGCAGACCGTACTGTACTACACAGTCCCGAAATGTTTATTCACATAGTGGGACTGTGCAGTACAGTAGCCTGCATGCCGCTATTATGCTGTGGACCAATAATTTGCTCTAACCGCACTGTATGCTGTCAGTCGAGTGGATGACGAGATGAGGAGCTGCACCGCCACTGACCGGGGTGTCAGAGTGGAGATTCATCGGGCAGATGGGGAAGGGGTACCACTGGACCACCAGTGTGTTTATCAAATGCCCATGATCAGGCACAGGGGATTGGTCCACTGGACCACCAGGGAGTTGTTATTCATATGCCCATGATTGGGTGATGGGGTAAGTCCATTGGACCACCAAGGTGTTTATACACTTATGCCCACAATCAGGTGAAGGGGTGAGGTCCACTGGACAGCCGGGGGGGGGGTTCTACACCTATGTCCACGTCGGGCAACAGGGTGGAAACCACAGTACCTCCCCTGGGCAGTGGGCATTGGGTCAGTTGGCCACCCACGGCAGGCAGTTGCTGTGTTGCACCCAGCAATACAGTCCCCAACTTGTTCCCAGTTTGTGTGGGCTCAACATTGTGCCCCACTGAGTGGCGCAAGGTGGTGTTGTGCCTGTATTTGCACTGCACATCCCTGCTGAATATTTGGATGTGCCACATATGCATGGGCATGTCCCCCACTTTTGCGCCACATACATTACAGGTGCATCGGGGGCTGTGGAACGCAACCTGCTTGATTGAATATCGCACTGGGGAGCACTGGTGGGTTGCGCACGGCACAACCCTGTTGTGCCATATGCAATCCCTTTGAATATCCCACCCCAAATATTCAGTGGGTACAGATACATCCTCAAATTTGGGCATTAATAACATTTCCAAACACTAAGTTACATCATTCTTCATCACAAAAACAATAAGTTATGCTGCTGAATCTGATTTCCTCTGAGGAATCAGTATCACATGAAATTTTTAATGGTTCACCCATGTTGGTGTGCCAGGAATCTGGCTTTTGTCGATTTGGGCACAGGCAATATGCCACCCAGCATTACCATGGCTGGCATTGCATCTCCTGGTATTTAGAGTGCCAAAGCGCTGCCCTGGGAAACATTCAGGTTTGGGGGTGCTTCACTGCCTGCGCTCCTCAAAATAAAGATGACCTTCTCTGGGGCGGGCATGCCATGAAAGGTAACAAATCTGTGTGGACGACCAATGCAGTGTGAGTGCAGGGCGACCTAAAATCAAGATTGCACTCATGCCCTCATTGCAGTGCCCACATTATGGCACCCTAATCACAGTGTCCTGTTAATAGTATTCAATTTTTAATTACCTCAACCCATTCATTGTTTTTCCCCCAAAACATTTTCACATTCCACCACCATTTCTTTGCAACCGTTAAAAACAATCCTTGGTAGGATTTATTTTCTCAAATACTTATTTGCTCTGTTCAGTTTATTACTGTACATCTTATACTACCCTATAGATACTACACTACAGTGTTTTACCTTGTTTCTAAGATTGCTTTCTTGCCACTATCCATTTTTTAAATGTAGACATTATCCATGGTTTGTATTTTTTTGTTTTCCTTACTCATTTCATTGTAATGTGTCCTTCCTATTTCATTTCATTCTCAACCTTCTTCCACACTTCTTCTGATGACCTTTATAAAGTGAACATTACTAAAACTATGCTCAGTCTTTTCTTGTTTCTTGGGTACTCAGCTCAAGGCAACTTACTTTTGTTTTGAGGAATTTAAAAGATGGTAAGGAGTTGAATAAAACAACATTGTGGTCAAACAGTTCTGCCTGGACCATCACTTCAAGTTTCTGACACCATTGTTTCAAATTTGATAGAATCAAATCCAGGCTACTTGAATTTCCCAGTAGACATTTCCACAACTTTTTCTAATGCATAGGACAACCTATGCGAGCCAACAGCAAGTTTATTTACATCCACAATGACAATAACTCCTGAAATGGAATACCTGGCCTTAATTATTATTTTTAATGTTATTCTTTTTCTCCCCAGTCCCACCACCAGTGTTCTTTAGGGCTTACCTTGTCCACATCTGCCCTCAAGGCTTGCATCACCTTACAGATTAGAAGGAGTATGACAACCTCTGCTGGTGGACAGGATCTGATTCTGCTGGACAGGGCCTGGAAAGTAGGGTCCAGGGCCTGCAGGAGAATGGTGTTATCCTACCAGTTGGACATTGTTCTTGTTCTCCCCAGGAGGAGGTGCAGACATGCAATGCATCATGATGCACAGTGCATATTTCTGCACAATGTGCATCGATGGCCATCACACTTCCATACATGTCTGGTGATCACAGACTGCCTTCCGCCTCCACTAGGGGTCAGATTCATACCAGGTTTCACATCCCCAACCCCCGTGGAGGAGAGCAGTCCTTCAGACACTCAATCACCTGTCCCCATGGCTGATCTTCCAGTGCCCGGACTTCACCTCCAAACCTGGGTCATCAGCACCACAACCAGTAGTACTACCACTCCACTGGAGGGATAGTTACTTGATCTTAATTCTAACAATAGAAAATTTCAAATGATTGCTCATGAATTTATTATTTTCATGAGAAACATATGTCCTCCAGTGATTGATGGGTTAATGCTTCTCAGTGTCTTTTTACTTCTACATGTAGCCACAGTATTTCTAACTAAATTTTTAGACTCCTCTAACCTATTTACTTTAAACTTCATTCTTATTTAGTATAGTATGCCTACTCCCATTTTATACTGTCATTCCTTATCTATTTAAATCCCTCTAACTCAATATATTTTATCATTTTTTTTAACATGTACCTTGCTACTGTACCATCTTATTACAGTATATAATACTATTACATTTTGATGAACAATAACCTATAACTCATCAGTCTTAGAGAATACTGACCTCATGTCAAAATTCTGGGCAATGGGAATCTGTTGCACTTAATTTGAATCGCATTAGATACTGCATGTTAATTCTATTTACAAGCATTAGTTTGTTGGCTGTTTTTCTCATCAGATCTCCCTCTCTATAATTTAAGTCCTATGTCACATTTACCCACTGACCCATACCCTTGTACCTCTGTATTTGCAGACTTATTCTTTTTCAGAATGCCCACATGTTCTAAACATTCCTTAACTTTATCCCCAAGCATTTCCTTTATACATACCCATTTAGTTCTTAATCAGCAATAATACCTGTGTCATACAGAAAATCATTGTACACATTATAAAACCAAAATAATGATCAAATATATTCAAAGAAAAAAAAAGATTACAATTTAAGTGCCTCTAAACAGTAAATGATTAAGGCTAACAACCAGATCAGTTTATGAGTCAGATCCAGTGACTAGATTTAAATGATTAGGACACTCACTAGACATGCATTTAATAAATAGATTTTTTAGTATATGAATTGCAAAAATAATACTATAGAAAAGCATACTAAAAAATCTCAGTAATACCACTGTTCCTAAACTGATAATACCACTGTTTCAAGGTGATAATAGTACTGTTCAGAGCTTGTAATACTATCATTTGCAGCTCTGAACAATACTGTTATTACTGAAAGTGAAGAGTCCAAGCATAGCAGCCTCCTATGTCAGGCCATGCTAGGAGTGCCATTTAAACAGTGCTACCCAGGATTGGCCGCTTTCTCTCTGTGGTGGGCGGAAGACTTTTAAAAACATGGTGGCTGTCTTTCACTTAGCGAGAGCGTATCTCATCCTCCACTTTTTGCCAGGTTTTCTTCTTTTTCTTTTTTTTGTTTTTTTTTTTCACAAAAAATTGACTTATCTGGTTGATCCTGCATGCTTCACTTAAACAAGAGATAGGACTGCCAAAAAAACTAACAACATTCCTACTATAGCCTGCTTACCAAGCATTGGAGGGAGGCAAAGACACCAGAGTGAGACACTACAGCAGTTGGCCACAAACAAGGCTTTCCTGCAGAGGCTAACTGTTCCTTACAAAAATACAAAAATTGGATCCATATATTAAAAAAATAAATGATACGTTAGTGTCCATGACCAGTGAGTGATACCATCTCGAGGTTCTGGATGCAAGAACCTCTCAAGCTTCACTTTTGAGGTTGCTATGTGTCCAGATCCTCTTGATGGTATTACTCACTGGTAATGGACACTAATCTATCAATTATTCTATTTGACTTTGACTTTGATTAGGACACTCTATTGCAGTGACAAAAAAGGGGGCACCAACTCAAAAGAAAACAAGTTATATGTTGTGATACTATTCTGCCATTTGTTTGCTTGTGTAAATGTGTGTTCACTACCCTTGTTTCATTTTTTTCTCTTTTTGCTGTGATTGTGGTTGTAAAATTTGTGTCCTGTGTGCCATCAAAATGGCCTGGGTTGTACTTGAAAATGGTCCCTGGGACTAGTGTACTTAACTGGTTATCAAATAAATCAATAAAAAGAAATAAAATAATAAGAATATGAGACATATTCATGGTTTTTAATATTACTTGTATCCATGTGGCAAAAAGTATAATTTTTCAAATTTCCATGCAAGTCTAATAATTTATTTTATCAACACTGAATATTTGAAATACTCTAAGACACTAAGATGGCCAGTGGCAAGGTAGCCACAATCAGTTGCTGCCAGCCTCTTTTAGAGTTTACAGCTTATAGTTATGTTTAGATTTGGGTTACGATTTCTTTAAAAATTGAATGTACTAATAGCTATGTTTTAGTTGTTTAGTTTTGTATTTTTCTCTGTGATTTCTGTTGTTGTGGAGTTTACAGCTCCCTGCCTACAATGAATCATCACCTCAGGTATTGTTCCATACTGATGACGTTACTTTTTCAGATGAGTTGCATTCAGTAGGTTCTCTCCCTTCTGCCTCCAGCAACCTATATTTTCCATTTCAAGCAACTCATCCTGTGAATGACCATTTCAGCTACAAGGCAGGGCAACTTTGCTGGGAATCCTGATGCCATGGTTTTGAGATAATCTCTTTCCATGATGCAACTTGTTTTGCAGCCAGTCTTCTTTGCTGTACTGTGTTCTGCCTTTGTTCTTCCTCCTCACTCTCACTTACAGAATTAGAAGGCCTGACAACATCCTATTCATGGTGCTATGGTGTTGTTCCCCTTTTCCAGGGTGGCTGGATAGACATCAGTGCTTCAGATGGTGTTTCACTTGTAAGAGGAACTCAAACAATTTCATCAATTTAAAAAAAAGCTATAAAAGCTATAAAAAACTTACTTGATGTCTAAAGTAAGTTGCAGTTGCTTTCAGTACTAGCACTTTCTGTGTAAATGAATGTTGTCTCTTCATAGAATATTGTTCTTTTTGCATTATGCTTTTGTTATATATTCTGTCATGTGGTATTTATAATCTGTCTAGTATATTTCTGAGTTGTGCCTATAAAAGGGTCATGTGACCCAGAGTATCTTACTCAGTTAACAACATTTTAAATAAAAATAAAAATGTTTGCCTGGAAAGCATAATCTAACTCTCACCCAAGAAGTTTCCAACTATATCTTGGGATGGAACATGACCAACCAGCAAGGTACTGTTATGGTCCCAGTTCCAACAAAACAATTTCTACTCAGAGCCAATATGGCTGTGGAGAGCTTTTAGGAGCAGTAAGAGCAGTGAACATAATTTGCTGTGCTCTAACTGCACAGGAGTGAGTCATAATACTGTAGCAATTACAGTACTGCACATGTGTGATACTTGTACATGTGCAGTTTGCCATGGAGTCAGCTTTGCACAACATGGCAGTGCTGACATAACTACGTATAACAACCCAGGCTCCTCAGGTTACTAGAATCCCTTTAGCACTAGTCTTAGGTAGGTAGAAAAAGGCAGCTGGTGGTAAGGTCATTAGGGGCTTTCTATATAATGACATCATTGTTTACTCAGCTAGACTGAGAGAAGGATGATTATGTCATTTAGAACTCTCACAGCAGCAAAACCATTTTAAAGTCAGCTGCTCTTGGGGAGCTTAGAATGTTCATCAGTGAGTTCAAGTGTGGCAGTTAGACTGGCAGCAGGTCTCCATTGGGGCTCTGTTAAAGGGAGCCCTGGTAATTCTCACCCTAGTTTGATAAAATCTTCATTTTGGTTGCATGACTCTTTAGTTTCACTCCAGGGGGAATGAGAGGGAATGCAGTTCTTGAGGATCCAGGGGACAACCCCCTGAAGTTCCTGAAGTTCACAGCTGCCTTAAGGAAGAACAATGAGTAGAATCTGACAGCTACCAGAGAAAGAAAGGTGCCTTTTGTTCTTTCCATGACTGGGAGGAAGGAACAACTAATCTGCGAGTACAGAATCTGAGACTGTTCTCTGAGGGAGTTGTGTGAGGTGAGTATGCACTAGATAAGGCTAGATCACACCAGTCAGGACCCCTTTCAACACATCTGTGCTGAATTTAAAGTTAAAGTTGGGAGTCTTCAGCAATTCATTGAGGACTGAAGACTCATTTGGTGTAACCCTGAAGAAATGGCAGAGGCTGTTTGGGGCAAAGGGTGAGGAATGCCATCTGGAGTTTTAGGCAGGACTAAGTGGTTTGTGGATGGGCACAAATGTTCCTTGGGCAATGACCATGCATCAGGAGGATTTTAAAGTGTGTGGCACATCCCACAGATATACACTTTGGAAATGGAAATGTGTGGAAAATGTTTAAAGTGAATGGCACATCCCACAGATATACACTTTGGAAGAGAGATGGAGATGTTTTTGTGGAAAACAGTACTGCCTAGCAAAGTATCCTGCCAAAGAGACTGTGCCTGTACTGCAATGATAAACATTTGGGGGATCACCCTTGCTTTAAGTAACATCTGTAAATAAAGCCATATTGCAAAATCCCAGTTGCTGCTTTGGACATTCCACTTATTGCCTCTAGTGTGAACATTATTGGAGCTCCTCAGCAGTTAGGTCTAGCATATGCTTGGCATCCTCTACCCTGGACCTGGTTGTAAACAAAAAGGTAAATTTTAGTATGTACCCCCACCCCCATCCTCTAGATAATGAGCCTGGTATACACTCCAACACTAGGGATGATACCATAAGTATAGCTCTGCCAAAAGAAAACTGTATTCAATGTAGTTGTCAGCAGTTCTTTTAAAGGGGGTGCCAACTAGCCAAAGGTGGTGTGCGGGATACATACATATGCACAATACTCATGCATGCACAGTTTAAATCCGTGCCACCATGTTGGACACAGCAGCCATCATGTCTGCACTTGTGGAAAGGAAAAGTAGTGCACCAGGAAGTGGGTATGTTTATGTGGCCTGCAGATGGGAAGGGCTGCATAAACAGAATCACTGGAAACTATGCTGGAGCACTGGGACAGAATATCAGACAGTGGTCCAGCTATGTGCTTCCACAGTGCTCTTTTACAAATATGATGATGGCATAACATCTGTGGAGCTTGGCATACCACCCATAAAGATCAGACTCAGGAGGAGACTATTAACAGACTAGAGAGCTGGTCTCAGATTTTCTTGTCATCACAGTCACTTTCTCATTCTTTTCTAAGCAATAATGTCCGGTAAATGTGCCTTAACCATATTGATCTCAGTGCTGGTAGACTACTTCTGGTTTTCCCCTGTTTATATTAGGAGAAGGTAGTAGCAGTCTTGAAGTGGTTGCTGCCAGTGGTGGCATGTTCTAAAAAAAGTGGTTCCCATGCTCGTCTGCACATTTTAGAAATGACCCCTTGAGTTAAAGGAGACAGGAATTGATTACTTATGTGTAGCTATTTGAAATGTCTCTATTTTCATAAATTATATTCATACATCTAATGGATCCCTATTTTAACTGTGCCTGAATAAAAGTTGAAGCTGTCAGTTGTGTTTTGTTTTGGTTTTAGAGTTATAGAGCTGTTATTTAATACAACAGCAGATTAAGTACATATGGACACATATTGATACATAGACATATTACAAGTGGTCTGTGTTAGGTTTGGGTTTTGAATGTACACATACACTAGTCACTTGTTACAGAATTGCTGCTATGTCATAATTAAGATAGTATAAGTCTGACTATTCATGAATAATATGGACTTATTGTACACAGAGTTTAAGAAAAATGTATCGGAACAGTTTATAAAATTTGAGTGACACCATTGTGTGAAACAGCTGGCGAATGCTTAACTTACAGTAGGGCAGGTTGTATTCTAACTTGTTTTTTAATTGACACATATATATTTTCATATTTATAAGACTTTTAACATTATTTACTCTGTATTGCTTAAAGAGCTACTGACACCTCAAATAAAACTTTGAAAAACATAATAGGTAAAATTCTGCTTGTATTCCATATATATATTCTAGATTTCTCCTCCTCATTATTTATTACTGAGCAAATGTGCATGAATACATGATTTTTATCCCTTGCAGTTCCTTTAAAGCTAATCTGCCTCCATAGCTCACTCCCTACTTCAAGTCACAATGTTCTGTTGTGACATCACGGTCTGTTGCCATGACAGTAACTATGATGCCACAAGCAGTGCATTATGACCACAGGTAGGAAGACAGCAACAGAAATGGATGAACTCTTCAGGAGCAAAAAGCCTGTTTTCATGCAAATAACCTCAGCGATAAATAATGGGAAGGAGGCATAAAGAACTAATGTGAAATACAAGCTGAACTTTATGTAAATATTATGTTTTGCTAAAGTTCTCTTGAAGGTGTCAGCTGGTCTTTAAGCTTAGTTTTCCTTGTGTTTTAAATCATTGTCATTTACTAATGCTAGCACATGCACACACAAAGGGTTTCAAAATGAAACTTCAGTAGGTTTATAGCTTGTGTCATGGAATGAACTTTCAAGTCAGTGAAATTTGACCTTGGAATAGCTTTCTTTTGATGGAACTAATCCTGTCTTGGAGAAGTAATTTGCAAAGCTGAGGTTGTTTAGAAGTACAATAGGAGTTATGCTAATCAAATGTAAATATCTCTAAAAGTATACAACAAGACCTTTCAAATGAGCCTATTCATTTAGCTGCACTAATTATCATTTTTAAACTATGGCCATCTGATTACCTGAATTTTTTTTTTTCATCATAGTGTTGCACCTTTCAGATGGCTATATTTAAAAAAATCTAATAAATTCAGATTAGTGACTACCCTCATTTGAAAGGTCATTTTTTCCTGAACAGCGTTCATGTTGGTTGTATATTGGTAACTTTTATACTTTCCAAGATATTTACATTTGTTTGGCAATACTCCTACTGTGTTCACTTAGAGAGAAAGAAATTAGGTTGTTTGAAAGAGAATATTTGAAAAATATAAAGAATTCAGATTAGTGACTACCCTCATGAGAGAGGTATTTTTGCTCTGAACAATTTTCACAATGGTTGTTTTTTGTGCAGCTTGAATAGCTTTAAAGAAAAATATTTAGATTTGTTTGGAAGGTGTGCACATTTGCTCTCAGAGAAAAGTGGCTTGAAGTTCTGTGTCCATCATTCTAATTAAATAGAAAAAAGGGAGTATTTCTTTAACTGTCATAGAGATTTGTAGAATGGAAAGATATGTTGAAAACTCCTAAAATATGTGTTCCGTGGAAACACCTTTTATCAAGTGAAAGCAGGATGGCTGTAGGATCTACCCACAGCCAGATAAAGAATATCTGCACTCAGAATAAATAAATAGTTTCCTGGTTTAAATCACCCACGGCGAAAAAAAAAATATTCTTAGATTAGAATGAGAGGCATACAACAAAGCATCTAGAATTTCAAAAGCTTCAGTGCTGTATTTACCTCAGGACTAGAGGGCATGGGATGAAGGTGGAGAGAGGATGATTCAGAGGAAACTTGAGGAAGAATTTCTTCACAGAATGGGTGGTGGACAAGTGGAACACCCTGCCAGAGGAAGTGGGGGGGGGCTAAAACAACCATAGGATTTAAGAATACATGGGATAGACATAAGGGAATTCTGGAGGTCAGGGGTAAGGGGCAAGAGATTTCTAGGAAAACATAAAGTGAACTTACATGCACAAATGGGCAGACTGGGTGGGCCATAGACCCTTATCTGCCAACAGTGTATATGTATCTATGTATGTATTTGCATCACACAAAGTAGTAATCTCTTTCCAGGTTGCACTATAGCTTGAATAAAGTTATGAATAGCAGTACCCATAGAAAAATCTGTTTAAAGCACACAGTCCAGTGTAAAGTGTTAACTGCTATGTCAGTTCCTCAAAATGCAGACAGATTACAATATGAGGCTCTTAAAGCCATAATATCACCACCACCAGGAACAACCTCAGCCAGCAGCAGCCTCTTACTCTTTTGCTCCTCATCTTTCCAAGACTGCTGCATTCAGTGGGAACTTTCGGTTTTGCACTTTATAGTACCTGTTGCCAGGCTGGAAGGAGGTGTTACACAGTGAGACTCGCATGATTTTTCAACCTTGGCTGTTTCCATTCTTTCTCTCAATTTGGCTAGCCAGGCTGCCTTTATGTACCTTTATGTACCTGAGGAGAAACTGTGGGGTTGTGAGAGCCCTGCTGTCTAGTCACTAAAGCAGGTGGTTGAGCTGGCATGGTAGGCCACCTCACAGAAGCCCCAGCAAATCATTCAGTGGTGTTCTGTATTAGCTTTTCAGTCCTCTATTGTCTGCTGGGGCTTTGCATTTTGGCTTGTAGATGAGTTTGAAGCCATTGAAGGATTGTTTCTATCTTGCCCCACTGATGATCTTTAAGCTTTGAGCTTACTGTATTTTCTCTGAAGGTTCAGCAACTTAAAAACATAAATAATGCACTAGTTAGGGTTGAAGTGACAAAAGTAGGGAAATGTGGCATTAGGGTTTTCAACCATACCACCCCACCCCCACCCTTCAGACAGCAATAGGTGTGGAGTGTGCCTTGTGGTTGTCAACCCTAATGCTCACCCCATTCCATGAATAAGGAAGCTGAGATGGGTACAGTAAATGAAAATGGGGTGAGTTTTAGAGTTGACAACTACAAAGCACACCCCATACCTTTTGCTGCCTGCAGGGCTGAGGTGATAGGTTTGGAAACCCTAACGCCACATTTCCCAACTTTTGTCACTTTAACCCTTACTAGTGCATTAATGAAGTTTTTTGCAATGAATTTCATGACTTTTTCAGACAGTATAATTGTATCCTTCCTCCATAACTGTTTCCTTATTTGAGGATGGGAGAGCAGGGCCTCATCCGTCCCTAATTTTTGGGCCCTGCACTCCCATCCCTCCTATGATGCATATATGTAAGTCGGATGCACATAACTGTGCAATGTTTCCATATTTTGATGCCAAATTTTCAACAGACCCTTCTTATGACCCCACCTCATAAACAATTGTGGTGAAAATGTTCAAATCCTAACCAAAAGGTTATTTCTAACTGACCGCAAAATCGCATTTCAGGCTGGCCTTGCATATTTCCACTAATATTGTTCATGAAGTGGGGTCACAAAAAGGCCATATTGAAAATTTGGTATAAAAAATATGCAAAATGGTAAAGCTATGCATAAATGTTGAAAACCACATTGAAATACACTGAAACTCACTTACTGCAAATGAAACCTGTAAAACAAAGTCCCAAATCCTTTTTCATTATTAGAAATCCTTTTTCTTGAGAACACAATCTCATGAAAAAGGATCTCTTCTCACAAAAAAGAATTACAAAAAAAGTCCTAAATTCTTTTTCATGAGTAGAAATCCTTTTTCGTGAGTATGACAAAAGCTCACAAAAAATTATCTGTTCTCACGAAAGAAGAATGAAAAAAAAAACTAAATCCCAAATCTTTTTTGCCAGTAGAAATCCTTTTTCATGAGAATGTAAAAAGACTCAACAAAAAAAGAATTAGCATGTCACAAAAAAAGATTTAAAAGAGTAATTTTTCAACAAGATAACCACAGATTCCACATAACAGAGCCCCTATGACCAAGATACATGTGTTGATGTCTCTGGAGGAGCTCATTTTGGGGGATTTTCAAGGTGTTTAAAAAAACGCACACACACACAAAAAAAACAGAAAACAAGTTGGTAGCTCACAAAAAATGATTTTTTCCTTACAAAAAGGATTGGCCCATCATGAAAAAGAATTCCTTTTTTCATTCCAGGAATCCATCCGAAAGACCATACTGAGCATGCTCAGAACCTGAAATGTTAAAATGAAATAACTTTTAAACAGATTAATATTTTTTCAACAAATCAGCACAAAACATTTCTGTGGGGCAAGACCATTCCACCCTAAACATTTCAGACCAATATTCAAAACCATCTGGCTGCAACATGTTGACAAAAAATGCACACAAAACAGCAATTTTTAAAATAATTTCTCTATGGGCAGCTCAGAATTCACAAATCCTACTACAATGAAACTTGACACATCAAGAGATCTTCCCCACAAGACCACACATGCACAATTTTGTGCAAATCCATTGAACGGTTGTGAAGTTACTATAGTGTAACATTTGAGGTTTGACATAGACACCTAAGGTCAACCCTAACTATAGTGGCATGACTGCACCACTATATGATATATATATATATATATATATATATTAGAGGCAAAAAACTCTGTTTAATGCATCAGTTAGGGTTGTTTTACAATGACAAAAGTGAGGAAATTCGGTGTTAGGCTTGAAAGCCCCCTTGGACCCCCAAACCCCCAGCCTACCCCCCCAACTGGCATCAGGGTGCACATTGGGGTTGTCGGCCCTGTCAGCCCATCACATGTGTAAAGAAGCACAGGTATAGCAGAATGGGGTGAGAGTTAGAACTGATGACCCCAACGTGCACCCTGATGCCGGTTGGGGGGTGGGCTGGGGGTACAAGGGGGGCTTTCAATCCTAACACTGAATTTCCTTGCTTTTGTCACTGTGGAACAACCCTATATGCTTCCATTTGCTTTTGAATTTCTGTTTTCTTTGGCATTATTGTTGCTGTTACCGTTACCATTTGCATTTACAACTGCGGTAATGTGACCGTGCGCGTTACAGTTTGCATTTCCGTACATGCTTCCATTCCCATTTCTGTTTCTGTTTTCTTTGGTGTTATTGTTCATGTTAACGTTACCATTTGTGTTAATTATGGTACAGTGACTATGCATGTTACAATTTGTGTTTCCGTGTGTGCTTGCATTTGCATTTTCATTTCAGTTCCCTTTGGCATTATTTATGCTGTTAACATTAGAATTTGTGTTTCCAATTGCTGTACTGTGACTGTGCATGTCACGGTTTGCATTTCCTTACACGGTTGCATCTCCTTTTTGCGGCACTGTTCAGTTTGGCTTCACTTTGTGCTTGCGTTTCTATTAACGTTTGCTTTACCATTTACGTTTCTGTCACCATGTGCGCAACTGTTAGCACTTGCATTTCCCTTGCACTTACCATTACTATGTCAGAAAACATCACGTGGTGGGCGCTCCCACCACCACATTCCATTCACTACTTCTACTACACATTCTCAAAAAGAAGGGAAATTAGAGGCAAAAAAATCTGTTTAATGCATCAGTTAGGCTTGTTCCACAGTGACAAAGTGAAATTTGATGTTAGGGGTTAAAACTCCCCTTACACCCACCCCACCCTGCCCCCAGCCGGCATTGGGTGTGCATTGGGGTTGTTGGTCCCAACTCATACCCCAGTCTCCTATAGTTCACCAGCTCAACTTCTTTACACATGTGATGGGGTGAGAGTTAGGGCTGATGACCCCAACGCACACCCTGATGCTGGCTGGGGGTCAGGGTGGGGGTGTGTGCAAAGGGGGGTTTTCAACCCTAACATCGAATTTCCTCACTTTTGTCAGTGTGGAACATCCCTAACTGATGCATTAAAGTAATTTTTTTGCCTCTAATATATATATTATATGTATATATACTATATATATATACTGTATATATATATATATATATATATATAAATATATTTTTTTTAGGTTGATCCCTAACTCTGTATTTGCAAGGAGGAAGTCATAAGGAAATTCACTTTGACCCCTCCAAACTCAAGCATTGCTTTGCAATACCAGATTTTTTGTTAATAAGTCTGATATTATCAGAATCGTCATGGCTGATTCTGAGATCAACCTGGCGAGTTTCAGAACCACCTAACTGTATAGCAACTGTGGACCATTTTTAGCAGAGTTGTTCAGGCTGAGTTTCTCCATGGTATACCACAAAGGATTGGAACATACGGGTGGCAGTGGCCTTCTTTTTTGGGTCTGGGATGTTCCTCACAGTGTAACCCATGGAATATCCAGGGTCCTTTGAATGATTGATCATTTTGTCTTTGGTTAGTCTAGGGTGTAGAATCATCCTTCTCTACTTGCCCCTATGGTATAAGTTGCACAATGTCTATACAATATTGTAGATCAGCTGTTGGCTCTGGCTGTGAAATCTCCCAAACCTCTGCTTCTGGAAGACATTCATGAAAGAGTCAATGACCTTACTGATAAGTTTTCTACCAAATTCCTCCGGATCACTTATGGCTATGTTCTTAGACAGATTCTCAATTGTCCACATATAAAAGAGAACAAACACTAAAACTAGTATTTTACACAGTGCTGCAGACCAGCATTACCACTGTGGATCCAACCAGACCACTACTCCATAGGGCTCACTCTCAGGGCCACAGTCAAATAACCTCCTAATATTAAGGTAATCCTTTTCCATGTCTGATGGGACCTGGACCCTAGAAGGTTTCTGAGTTTTCTGGACATCTCACACATGGCAATTGTATCCTCTATGGGGGCTCACTAATGCTGCCAAGGCATATAATTCAGTACTAGTAGCATCAAATGATACCCTGGAATGTATGTGTGCACTTTGTTACTCTATGTAAAACTACACTATGGTTTTCTAAAGAGCTTCAACATTCGAAGTATAGGTTCATAAGTTAGCGGTTAGGTGGAGGTGATCTTGGATAGAGGCTGACAAACATGTCCTGATGGCATATTAAGATATATCAGCTACTATAAAAACAAAGAGAGCTACATTTCTCTCTGGACTTATAGCTACTGAGAGAAACAGACCAGTTGCACTTTCTCATATGTGGACAGGCTTATATATCCTCTTTATCTGCAGAGCAGGGAAGATATTTCCTTGGAAAAGTGCAACCATCTTAAACTTTACTTCAAGGCCAAGGTTGCCATCATTCAGGACCTAGTTACCTTGGCCTCTCAAGTTCGGGTCAACTGGTAGAGTGGTACAAAGAAATTGATGCTGTAAACCTCTAAACTGGCCCTGCTCCCTCTTGGCTTAATAGGGATGTTGTATCAAATCTTGTGCCTGAATACCAAGCACGTCATTGTCCACCTAGGGACAAATGACTTGGCTCATCATGAGATTAGAGCAGTGCAGAATGACTTTGTAGAGTTGGGGAGGGGCCTAAGAGAAGTAGCACACACAGTATCCTTGTCAGAGGTGCTGCCTGTTAGTGGCATGGGTGACACGAGGGTAATTTGCACCATGCAGTTTAACGAATGGTTGAAAAAATGGTGTGGAGCACAGGGGTTTGGCTTCATTGGGGGCTGGGATTCCACCTGGAGGGACACCAGCCTATACTGGCAGGATGGTTTGCATCTGTCCAGGAAGGGAACAAGTATTTTGGACAATTTGGCAAGCTTTTAAATTAGTCAAGGGGGATGCACTGATAAGCAGCAGGAAAATCCCAGCCTCCCCCTACAAAACAGGGTACTAAATGAAAAAAAGACCAAGGTAGAAAGGTCAGTGGGGGATGCTGCTGCAGAAGGTAAAGCCATCAAAAAATAGAGAGCAATGAGTACCAATGCCCGTAGTCTGGGTAACAAGCTTCCTGAATTAGTGGCCTTGATGGAGGAGGAACATCTGGATATCGTGGCAGTCACAGAAACATGGTACACACAGAACTATGACTGGGATGCAAACATACCAGGATACACTATCTACAGGAGGGACAGGGAGTGTAAAAGAGGAGGAGTAGCTCTCTACATAAGGGAAGGAATCAAAGCAACAGAAAAAAAGGGTAAACAGGGAGGAGGAGAAGAAGCACTGTGGGTCAATTTGGAGGCAGGCAATGGCACCACAATCCCCACAGGGGTTGTATACAGACCCCCCCTCTCAGGGGGAGGAAATGGACAAGGAAATGATAGGAAGTATACTTAGAATGGCAGATAAAGGGGAGATACTGCTGATGGGTGATCTGAATATGCCAGATGTTAACTGGAGTGCAGTTGCAGCAGCCACTTCTTTTTTTCAATTCAAATTTTATTAAAGTTTCCAATACAGAGAATGAATCACAGTAGAGTAAATCATGAACCCTGAACATCAGAGGCAGAGTACAAGATGATTCACTCTCCCCACCCCCCCCACCCAACCCAACACCCACCCCAAACAACCCAGCGCAGCCATTACACTTTAGCACAGCACCAAAGAATATAACCGGGTAGTACTTAAACCTGTAGTGCATAGAGAGTCTGCAGTGGGCCCCAGATCCTGTCAAACTTCTCAAGTTTGTTACATAGACTGGCAATAGTCCTCTCTGTTCTGAGGTTCGCAAGCAATTCCTGAAGCCATTCAACATAAGATGGTACCTCTGTATCCTTCCAGTGTCTCAACACCACTTTTTTAACAGACATCGACATCAAGGCTATGTGGTACCTCCTGTTTACCACCGAAATGGAGGAGAAATTCCCAAGAAGACATATTTCACGGGTGAAAAATTCTGAGAGCCCCAAAAGAGGATCAGCATGCTGTTTAATCATGGTCCAAAGTGGGGCAACTTTCGAACAGCTCCAGAAAATATGAAATAGGTCACCTTCTTGAGACTGGCATCTTGTGCAAAGGGGAGAGGACACCAGACACAGTCTGGCAAGCCTCTGCGGAGAGTAATAAATGTTATGCAAAATTTTGAATTGCATTAATCTAAGTCTGTCCTGCTTAAGGAACTTATGACAACTTTGCCACAGGATAGACCAATCCATATCTCTGCCCTGAAAGAGAGAGGCCCAAAAGGAGACAGGAGCATAATTGTCAGGGTAAGCCCAGGTAAATAGAGCAGTGTATATTTTAGATACAGCATGAGGCGAGCCCGCCAACTCTGTGAGGGTAGCCTAAAAACTGATATTGGGAGCTGGGTGGGGGGTCAGGCCCATTACCTTAACCAATAAATGGTGAAGTTGAAAAATCTTGAAGATTGTTGTGTGAGGTACCATAAACTTGTGCATAATGCCAATTGAAAAGCAACATTGACTATTGGATAACATAAACTCATCTAGACAGCAGTTTCTTATCTGAGTGATCCAACTAGGTGGGAGAAGCTTGCCATCCAGCAAAAAAATTAGGGTTGCCTATTACGGGCTGAGATAAATCCTTGAGATTCTTATACCTCAGAAAAGTGCACAATTGAGTATGAACCCTGATTGAAATGGCTATAGGGGAACTACGTAGAGATTCTGGTAGTGAACTGACCTTGGTGTATAGCAGTGCAGCCAGGGAGATGCCATGTTTTCTAATGGTAGCAGACTTGATGGCTAACCATGTTGGGGTATATGTGGCAGCCGCGGATGGTTGATCCACGGTCAGCCATCTGAGATACTTATTGGCCTCACTGGCCCAGTAGTATAGCCTGCTCCCTCCTTAATACTTGTGCTCAATGTACCTGCTTCAACCCTCCATAGATCTAGACTTACTCTGCCCTGGCTGCCCTTGGTAATACCTTCTACAGTGTGAGATGGCACCTTGCTCCTTCAGCCTCCATTAAACCTATCCCAACTTTACCTCTCTCCCTGCCCCCTTCCAAACCAACACCCTCTCACTCTCAGTAAGTTGTTATGATGCCACTGTTGGTATATTTTTTCTCTCTGTACCTCATATCTTGTGTTATTACTATGATAATCCACGCTTGGGCACTTATCTACAATTGTATAATTTTTACACCATTCATGCCTTGTACCTTTATTTGTCCTAACTTTGTCTCACTTTATGTTTGCGATGTATTGCACATCTCCTGACATTGTATTCTATGTAACTGTTATCTCTCTGTGTTGTTGACCTCCCGGGTCATGCCTGAAAATAATCACTTTCATGGCTAGCGCACCTACCCGGTTATCAAAAAATAAATAAATATGGAGGACTCTTAATCCTCCTTTAGCCTTTGGGGTCGCTAACTTGTGGAAAGCCATCCTAGCCTTCTTGTTGCCCTATATAAAAGTAGAGATCATACTATGCACTTTTTTAACCCAGGACAGGGGGAGCCATATGTTTAGCATATTAAGGGGGTAGAATAAGTGGGGAAATACGTTCCTTTTGATTAGATTGATTCTGCCCCAAAGAGAAAGGGGAAGTAAAGTCCACCTGCGGAGGTCTAGGTCTATTTTATTTACCAGTGCATCAATATTAAGTTGTCTGAGTCATGCCGTGTCCCAAGTAAGAAGGATCCCCAGATATTTAATATAATCAGACTTCCAGGTGAGCCCAAACGCAATAATGTCCTGTTTATATACCCTATGATTAAGAGGAAAAAACATAGTCTTTCCTACATTGAGTTTATAATTTGAGACCTTACTGAAGTCGTCTATTAAATTCAGAATAATGGGAATAGATGTGAGTGGGTGGGTTACCTGCAGCAGAAGATCATCTGCGTAGGCCGCTGCTTTAACCACCTGTTCCCCAAGAGAGATACCCAAGATGCCCTGGGCACCTGACAATCTCCTAATAAGAGGCTCTAGGTAAATATTGAAGAGAAGGGGGGATAAGGGACACCCCTGTCTGGTCACTACATGTAATTTAAAGCGGGTGGAGATAACACCATTACATGAGATTCTGGCAGAAGGGAACTTATATAATGAGCTAACCCAATTCTGGAATTTCATGGGAAAACTGAAAACTTCCATCGTAGCAAACAAGTAGTCCCAGTAGACTCTGTCGAATGCCTTCTCAGCATCCACCAAGATCAGGACCATCGGATGAGAAGCATCCTTTGATGCCAAGAAGACGTGAGACAGGGTCCTCAAATGGTTGACCGATGATCTCCCCTTCATAAAACCAACCTGATCTGCCTCGATTAAAAAGGGAAGTACTGCCTCCAAACGGTCGGCTAATAATCTTGCCAAAATTTTAATATCATGGTTAAGAAGGGAGATCGGCCTATAACTTGAGACCAGATCAGATGGTCTGTCCGGCTTGGGCAACAAAACAATCAGCGCCTCAAAAAGGGAGGGATCGGATGCTTTACCGGAGTGAATGGCCTGGAAGAGTGGCAGCAAAATGGGAATCAATTGCTTAGAGAAAACTTTATAACAATTTGAGGTAAACCCGTCAGGGCCCGGAGATTTGTCGGATGGGAAATATTTGATTACGCTTTCAATCTCACCCTCAGAGACAGGAGACTCCAAAATTTTCTGCTGAGATTGTGAGAGAGTTGGCAGTTGCAAATCACTCAGATATTCATAAAGTCTATCCTTAGATGGGGAGTTGGCCATAGGGCCATATAAATCCTGGAAATAGTTTGTGAACTCCTTTGCTATCTCCGAGGGTAAGACCTTAAGGGAATTGTCTTTGGAGGAGTGGACTGCAGGAATAAATCTGGTGGATTCCTGTTGCTTAATGTGCAGTGCCAACATTCTGCCCGCCTTCTCACCCTGATCAGTATATAACGCTTTTGTTTTCAAAATGGCAAATTCAGCTTGCTCCGTTAACATTGCTAGGTAGGCTTCTCTCAATTTCGTTAAATCTTATTTAAATGTCTCAGAAGAAGATGGAGAGAGAACAGTCTCCATACCCCTAATGTGAGAGAGAAGGTCAGAGATCTGAGATGCCCTCTCTCTTTTCCTTTTAGATATTAGGCCAATTATAATCCCCCTTAAATATGCTTTACAGGCACCCCATACCATATCAGGCTTCCCCACGGAGTTAGAATTGGAAGCAATAAACTGCTCTATTTGGGTTATTATATATTGAACCATATTCGGCTCCTTCAAAATTTGATTATTCAACTTCCTTCTGCCCCCTTTATTGGGCAGTGACACTAGGGTTATT
The DNA here is from genome assembly GCA_016271365.2 of Neoceratodus forsteri. Classification (NCBI taxonomy): domain Eukaryota; kingdom Metazoa; phylum Chordata; order Ceratodontiformes; family Ceratodontidae; genus Neoceratodus; species Neoceratodus forsteri. The sequence continues at coordinate 909,263,053 of CM028133.1, read as the reverse complement.
TGGCAGGTGACCACAGAGTGATCCGACCAGCGCCCTGAAACAATACTAGAGCTTATAACCACTGGTAAAAGAAATTGAGAGATGAGGATATAATCAATCCTCGAGGAAGTTGTATGCACTGGAGAAACATAAGTATACTCCATTGTATTGGGATGTAATACATGCCATATATCACAAAGACCTATAGAGTCCATCAGGTCCCTAAAAGCTCTTTGTGCTGGGGAGAGACCTTGACGGGATTGACCTGACCTGTCAAGAGCCTGATCAAAAACGAGATTAAAATCACCCCCTATAACCATAAGGATATCCAAAAATGGAGTTAGGGCTTCTATTATCTGAACAAAAAAGCTGGGGGAGTCTACATTAGGGCCATAGATGGCACCCAAGACAATATCCAGGGTATGCAATCTACCTTTTACAAACAGGAATCTGCCTGAAGGATCGGATATAACTTGGAGAGGTTTGAACGGAACCGACCTATGCAAAAGGATCATAGCCCCCTCTACTGTGGGTCGTGCCCTCTGCTGCAAACAGCTGCCCCATTTGTTGCTATCTTATTTTGTCAGCCTCCCTCTTAAGCAAATGTGTCTCCTGCAAAAACATAGTTTCTGCCTTCAGATGGTTTATATGTTTCAAAATGTTATATTGCTTAGTCCTATGCATTGCCCCTTTAACGTTCCAACTGATACATTGAATATTTCTAGCCATGACTCATGATGCCAGTCAGAAATCCTCCGAAACACCAGATATATTTGTATTTCACATCAATACTTCTCCACACGAAATATGCGCTGGGTTGTTCTACCACCCCACCCTGCCATCACTGAATCCATCCCCAATCACCCTCTGAAGCCCCCACCCAAAGCACCCCATAAACCCTGACCCACCCCACACCCACCCACCTTTAGCATGGTACATGATGATCGGCTAACTGAAAAGATCCTCTCCCTCCAACCTCCCTGCCCTCGTGAACCAGAAAACAAGAACACTACCCCTTTGTTGCCAGAACACTCCATAGAGAATACAGCATCCTCAATTCTTATTGATTGACATCATCCCTAAATAGTACAGGGAAATTGTCTGCACAAAACCCTTAGAGAAAGTAATCCTCCCTACAGAAGCCCCCTGCAACATGCTTCGACATGATCCACAGAGCGTGAAGTGTGTAAAGCACTTGCATCAAGTGTGGAAAAAGTAATCTCAGATGCCCTCTTGTGGTGCAGCCCTTGAACGGTGGGGGTAAACAGCTGAGAATAAGCAGGCCATTACTGCCTTCTTTGGTATAGGGGAAAACTAAGGACTCCTAGGCCGTGGTCCAGACCACATTTCTAGGACCAGAAACAGTGACCATCTCACTTCGTTAAGGGAAATTTGAAAAAGAGATAAGGAGTCCTCCAAAAACAGCAGCACTCAAGGAGGGTTATACAGAAGGGGCAGACCAACTCCGATTAAAGCTTGCACAAACCTTGATATCACCATCTGCCTATAGCTGTGGAATCTCCACCTGGTAAACAGGCTAACCATATTTATTGCCTAATGGCAACAGGGATTGAAAAAGAGAGGGAAACCTAGAAAAAACCAGACCATGGAAACAAGACCAGAAAGGGACTACAGCTACAGACAGAATTGCATTGTAAACACAGAGAAAACTGAGCATTGCCCCCCCCAATCCGTAGAATAAGGACATCGCCCCTGAGAAAGTGAGATGCCAGATCTGTCAGAGTGGAGTTTAACTTGAGCACAGTGACCCCACACAAATACAAAAACGAGACTGGACTTGGCCAGAGTCAAAACATGAGAGTCAACAAAAAATTAGACAGTCCTGGAGAAGAGAACCAGATCGGGAGCAAGATGTCCATTTTCTATCAGCAAGGAGACCCTTCTTGAGAGTTGCAGCATGGAATTAAATGGCCAGATATACAGTTTGTCACCAACGTAGTCCCGGAGAAATAGTACAGAAATATAATTTGCAGCAGCTAGACTACACCACCACTGAAAAGTTCAGCATAGCACCCCCCACCAGGTCGATTCTCATGCAGGCTTAAAAAGGTCAGGAAGTCCTCCCTATTCTATAAGGTCTTCCGGGACCTTCCATTACCAATACTTGGCCATTTATTTCAGCATATGTTAGCTGGGGTGGAAACAGATCCACACCTCTATGAGGCTTTGATTGTTCTGCTCCCCAAACCCGATAAAGACCTTTAACTGGTTCAAAGTTATAGACCTACAGTATATCACTTTTAAATCAGGATATTAAAATCCTCTCCAAAATATTAGCTAATAGGCTAATGTTAGTTCTTTCTGAGCTAATAGGTATTAACCAGGTAGGATTTATGAAAGGGTGTTCATCCTCTGATCACTTACACACCTTGTCACATGTCTCCTCAGCTACCAGGGACGCTGAGTTCCCAGCAGGCTTGGTATCCCTGGATGCCAAGAAGGCATTTGATCGAGTGAACTGGAACTTTTTGTTCCGAGCTCTGGAGGCTTTTCATTTTCCCTCTCTGTTTATTTCCTGGATTGCCACACTTTATAAAAATCCCACTGCAAGAATCTCTGCGAATGGGGCATTCTCTAAGCCCTTTTGCTTCATTCAGGTACTAGGCAAGGGTGCCCCCTATCTCCTCTGTTATTTAATTTATATCTGGAACCTCTTATTCAAAATATTCTCAACAATGTTTCTTTACAAGGTGTGAGAATCGGGCGACATGAAATTAAAGTTACTGCATATGTGGACGACTTGTTAATACACTTGTCTCATCCTGTGTCCTCAGTTCCGGCTTTGCTAAGGGAAATAGCAAGATTTAGCAACTTGTCCAATTACAACTTGAATGCTAGTAAATCTCTATTTTTTCCATTAAACCACAAAGTTTTCAAAAGTGACATTAGCCCTTTTGGTTTATGCTGGACTTCTAGGTCATTCAAATACTTGGGTTTTAAACTTTCTCGTAACCCTTTAACATGGTTTAAAGAGAATCTGGATTTCCTATTGCAAGTGATTACATATGATCTTGAGAGGTGGTCTAAACTTCCTATTTCACTATGGGGCCGGATTAACATAATTAAGATGAACATATTTCCTGGGATCTTCTACCCATTATCTCTCCTTAACACCTTTATTCCTTTGCTCTGGTTTAAAAAGACACATGGTGTATTCACTAGATTTATCTGGGCCGACAGATATCCTCGTTTGGCTTATCATAAATTGGCAGCCCTGAAACTGGAGGGGGGTTTGCGAATTCCCCATCTGGCTATATATCACTGGGCTAGTCAGCTTGCGAATGTTTGAGATGGGTATCTCCCGGCCAAGAAGAAGAGCAGCCAGTTTGGATTAAAATAGAACTGGATGCAATTAAGGCCAAAAATTTTGACCATCTTGTATTATTTTTCTTTAAGTTTTCCCAAGTATGCATGACTGAAGAGTGCCCCATAATAATGACCTCTTTAAATGCAATAGCGGCTTGGAGCAGACACCATGCCCTAGTGCGCATGCGCAGGATTTTGGCTCCACTTTTCAACTGTGTTTTTTAGTTATAGTACTGCTCGGTTTTTGTTAGGAAAAGCATAGATAAATTGAGGCTTAAGAAATACACAACTAAAGTGTTTAGTTTATGGGGCATGCATAAAATTGCACCTCGCGACTGCGCTCTGTTACAAATGCGTGCAGTCAGGGTGGATGTGCTTCCGGAGGTCGGCTTACTTTCGATCAGACTGCTTGGATATAAAATAATGCAAAATAAAAGGTAACGAGTAAACATTGTTACTTTTGGCACATGCAGGGGTTTTTACTTTAGTAATTTGTTTAGTATGTGCCTCAGGGAACACTGACTAGAAATGTGCAAAAACGTTGGGACAAAGCTGATAGTGCCCCTTTAAAAAAAAAAAGGAAGCTGGGAAGGCAGTCAGAACAGCAAAGGCCCGAACTGAGGAAAAGATAGCCAACTCAGTTAAGAAGGGAGACAAAACCTTTTTTAAGTATATCAGGGAGTGAAGGAAGACTAAGGGAGGGAGGGATAGTGAGGCTTAATAAAGGGGAGTGGGGTGGGCAGAGGGTGACGGTGAAAAGGCAGAGATGCTAAACAAATATTTTTGCTCAGTATTTACAAATGAAGAGGGGGAGGTACCTAAAACAAACAATAGAAACACTCTGGATATAGAAGTTGATACCAGCCCATTTACAGAAGAAAGGGTTATGAAAGAACTCTTAAAACTGAAGGTGGACAAAGCAATGGGGCCTGATGGGATTCATCCCAGAATTCTAAAAGAGCTAAGGGTAGAACTAGTGACACCACTGACTACCCTCTTTAACAAATCATGGGAGGATGGGGTGGTACCTGAGGACTGGAGGAGGGCAGATGTGATCCCCTTCACAAAAGTGGGAGCAGGGCAGAAGCAGGAAACAACAGACCTGTTAGTTTAACCTCAGTGATAGGGAAAATGATGGAATCACTTCTGAAGGAAAGAATTGTCAAGTACCTAGAGGCCAGAGGGGCACAGGACCCAAGGCAGCATGGATTCACAGAAGGAAGGTCATGCCAGATGAATCTAATAGATTTCTTTGACTGGGTGACACCAAAGTAGTAGTTCTGGGAGGGGCTGTGGACATGGCCTACCTAGACTTTAGCAAGGTATTTGACTCAGTCCCACACAAAAGATTAATATACAAGTTAGCCAGCCTGGGAGTGGGTCCCAAGATGATAGCCTGGGTAAAGAACTGACTGGAAAGTAGGACACAGAGGGTAATAGCAATGGAGTCCACTCTGAAGAAAGGGGGGGGTTACTAGTGGGGTACCGCAGGGTTCAGTATTAGGACCGGTCCTCTTCAATGTCTTTATAAGCGACATTGCAGAGGGACTGGAAGGAAAAGTATGTATCTTTGCAGATGACACAAAGATCTGCAACAGAGTTGATGCACAAGGTCGGGTGGAAAGGATGAGAAGGGACTTGGCAAGGTTAGAGAAATGGTCAAATGTATGGCAGCTTAGATTCAATGCAAAGAAGTACAAGGTAATGCACCTGGGAAACAAAAACCCAGGGGAAGAGTACACAATGGGGGGTGAGATAGTAACAACAACAAAAATGGAAAGGGACCTGAGTGTAGTCATATCAGATGACTTAAAGGTGGGCAAGCAATGTGAGAGGGCAGTAAGGAGGGATGGGGGGATACTGGGATGCACAGGGAGAAGCATCACCAGTAGAAAACAGGAAGTTGTTATCCCTCTGTACAGACAGCTGGTGAGACCTCAACTGGAGTACTGTGTGCAGTTCTGGAGACACAATCTCTGCAAGGGCATAGACAAGATGGAAGCTGTCCAGAGGAGGGTAACTAAAATGGTGCAGGGTCTGCACCAGAAGACATATGGAGAGAGACTAAAGGAGCTTAATATGTATAGGCTTGAGGAAAGGAGGAGAGGGGACATGATAGAAACTTTCAAGTACCTCAAGGAATCAACAAAGTCCAAGAGGGTAGCATTTTTCAAAAGAGGTGTGCAAGAACAAGGGGTACACTTGAAGATGGGGCGGCTCAGAGGTAATGTAAGGAAGTATTTTTCACAGAGAGGGTTGTGGATGCATGGAGACGGCCTTCCAGAGGAGGTTGTGGAGTCAAAACAGTGGTTGAATTCAAGCATGCATGGGACAGTCATAAGGCAATTCTAGGGGGTGGGAGTAGAAAGAAGTAGGCTGCTGGTTAACTAAGATCTGCAGCTTATCCATTAGGTAGGGAAATGGGCAGACTGGGTGGGCCAAGCGGTCCTTATCTGCCGTCAAATTCTATGTTTCTATGGTTCTATGTAAGCATAAATGCTTACCTGAAGGAGAAATATTGTCTGGCCACCTTGAAGAATGCTGTTGTGAGATCTTTGCTCAAGAAGTAGTCATTAGATCCTGATCCTCATGATAATTATCAGCCTATCTCTAACCTGCTGGTTCTAGTAAAGGTTGTTTAGACCATGGTAAATGTGCTGCTGGGTGATCATCTGGAGAAATATCACATATTTAAACCCTTCAGGTTGTATTCCTACCAACACCATACTATGGAGTTAGCCATGGTTTGTGTGTGTGATTATCTTATCCTTGGGAGGGACTGGATTGAGATTGATACTGTGGATCACAGAGTTCATTGGCCATCTCCAGGGATATGTGAGACTGTTTTGAGATTTTCTGGAGTTGTGCTTTCATTGTTCTAGTCATTCTGGCTCATGACTGTGGTGTTCCTCAGGGTTCAATCTTCTCTGCACTTTTGTACATCATGCACTGTAAACAGTAGTGCTAAGAGAGCTCAATAGGAAGTACAGTATTTGAAGCCAACCCATTGGCTCAGCAGAAGTGCTACCACCCACCACAACAGTGACCTGGGCTCAGGAGTGGACACAGGGGATTTCTGGGAGTTGGCCGAGGGAGAAGACCAAGTATCCCAAGGACTACTCACCTCTCCCTGGAAGGGGAGGGGCGACAAGCCATCTTGACCTTTGAATGTCACAAGGTGGAGGCCTGGAGGTAGTGCAGGTGTGAGTGACTAGTAGGAAGCACTGTGGTTCCACAGTGCATGTGTGTCTTCACACACATGCACTTAAATGCCGATGTGGTGGGGCCTGAAGGGGAGGAAATGGAAAATGGAGTCAAGCAGGCTTCATGAAGTCCTTCCTGCTCCCTTTTGGCCTGTGCCATTACCTGCTCCCCAGGCCCATTCTTGATGTGTGTGCACTTGGGGGAAGGGAAGAGCCCTCCCCCTCTGGCCCTGCCACTAATGGTAATCTGTGGGGCACTCTGTTCTGAAGGCACTGGGGGGGCATTGGTCTGAGGAGAAGGGAAAGGGCTGAGAGCCTGCCTACATGACACCAACTAGGTAAAAAGCTTTATGAAAAAAAATGGAAGTACCGTATTGGGTATCACTGCTATACAGACAATACCCAGCTGTACTTCTCCTTTGCACAAAGCCAAGGTCAGAGTGATCACAACATACTACTTTTGGAGCCGTAACTGAGTGAAAAAATGACTGAATGGCTAGAAAACAGCTATCAAAACTGAGCTGCTAATTGTGAACCTAGATTTAAAATATTCCTCTCAAAGACAAGCTTAAGGATGCCCATCTTTAATAGTGTATACCCCCAGTCTGGCAGGTAGCCAAACACTTGGGAGCTGGCAAATGACTGACCCTGGAACCCCAATTGTTGGCTGAAGTCAAGGAATATATGTAGGGCTTCATCCTGGTCCTCCATCCATTCATAAATTTCCTTTCCAGAATTAAAAGTCTATATATGTGGTTCAATTGGTGAGGGAACCAGCCACCACCCCCCTTTCCAGGCTATTCAAGACAGCTTCCTCCAGCCTTCTTCATATGCTCTGTTTGTTTGCTTCTGCCATCCTTCTTTCCTCCTCCAGTGGCTTGCTTCTCTCCTTGTGCTTCTTCCTAAGTTATCTTTAGCTTAAAGGAATTATGTTCCCACAACACATCTAGGGATGGAACCCTCCTCAAGAGGGTGTCTTTGTCTTCATGGTACACCAACAGGGTGGTAGTCCCACAGGGGACAGAGTACGAATAGCCAAAACATTCATATATTACTGTCAAAAACTTATATCACAGAACTGACCTCCTGACTATCAACAATGTTGCACAAACATTACTTCACACATTGGTTGCATACACCCCTTGAACTATATCTGTGAATGTCCATAGCATTAGCAAATAACAGTCATACAACTCAATAATATAACTACCCTCCTGACCATTAACAATGTGCACAAGCATTACTCCACACCTTGGCTGGTTCCACCCATTGAACTGCATCCATCTGCATTAATGCAAGGATGCTGGGTTATGACTTTGATCCTAAACATTTCATTTGTTTAGTGGGTATTTGTTGTCTTCTCTCTGGTGCTACTCATTGTCTTATTACAGTAAATGTGAAGCTGAGAATCAATCATGTAGTAGAAAAAAGGTATATTTGCCTGTAGTTATGGTACTCGTCAGGTATTCACACATGTCCACAGATTCCTCAATTCATCTTGTCACATGTTCAAAAGTGTATTCTGTTAATGTCTTCCTTTTCAGTGGCCTGACTCTGATTGGCAAGTATGCTGCTGTGAGGCATGGACATAGCATGGGATTCAAGTGGGGCCAGCATATGCATGCATACAGTAGATGCTACAGCCTATGGGCACAGGGGTGCTGAATAACCCATACTTTTGCTCATGAGAATTCAAAATGCCACTTTAATGCATGCAAGATCAGGAGTAAAGCAATCATTGCTTCCTTTGTAATTTTGGTGTGAGGCCCAGTTTACAACTGAAATGGAAGCTCCCAGCAGGCTGGAACCCAAAAGTACTTAAGACCATTCACAATTAAACAATTAGCACCTTTCCCATCTGTTACTTATCCATCCTCTCTGCCTTCAAATCTGCTTCTTCTGTTTTCTGCAAGATCACGTAGCCTGCAGTGTCTGTGTTCTGCTCGGCTACTGATACTGATATTTTTTTCAAGGGTATAGGATTTGAGTGGGCTATTATCTTCAAACATAAGTCAGCTAATTCAGAACAGTAGAAAGTATTTGCCTTCTGGCCAGTATGCTAAGTATAGGAAGCAATTTTTTCTAAGTAAATGACATCATTTTTTAAATTCCTGACATGAATGTGAAGGTAGCTGTCTAAAGAAATAAATACTTAACCTACTAACTTAATCTTTATATTAGTTTAAAGCTGCTATTCCCAGCTTTAAAACAATAAAAAGATTAAGTTCACAGAAGAATACTGTCTCAGAAATCACCCTTAAAGTCACATCAGGAGTTGAAAAAAGACATGATTTATTCATGATATGCTTAACATTTGGAATCAAATAAGTGATGCTGGGGCCTCAGGCAAGTAAGGGTCAAACTTCAGACTTAATTAATATGAAGGTCTTATGTGCTGCACTTTCAATAAAAGAAAGGGCTCAAACTTGATGGCATTTTTTATAGTTAAATATTTTATTTTACCAGCCCAGTGGAACTGAGGGTTGAGGCACTGGATTCCGCACCTCACACCATGCCGACGACCTGTGTTTGGGAATGGGCACAGGACATTAGGGGTTGGCAGGGAAGGGAGAGGATCGAGAGTCCAGAGGACAGCTCTCCTCTCCTCTCCTCTCCTGGGGAGGGAGGACTGGCACTCCCACTGAATGACTGCCACCAGGCAGAGGCCTGGTGGAAGTGCAGAACTGTGGGTGCCATGGAAGGGAGGGTACTGTGGGACTTCCACGGGTGTGAGCATGCCTCCACATGTGCACATCCTGTGTGCACACCCCAGCAATGAGGAAAGGAAGAAAAAATCAAGGAAAACACCTCACAGCTCCTGGATGATGACCAATCCCTCGCAGGCTCTGCACCCCGGTGAGTGGGCAAGCTCTGGATAAGTCCTGGTGAGACTGGGGTGACAGGGCTGGGGGTTGGTTAGAGTGGGACAGCTGTGAGGAGGAAGGAGATAAACACCTATATAAAAAATATATTTTATTTCAGCAAACTATGCAGACAGGAATAAACAAAGAAATTATGAGTCCCTGCCTCAGTAAGTTGTAAGAAAATTCCATGATTCAGCAGGCATCTCAAAACAATTCTATAAAGTTACTCTAAGGACCCAATCTGAGAAAGTCCTATATGAATCCCCATATGGGTGTGTAGGGCTTGCATGTATAGTGGAGGCCCACCTATACCCATGCAGGGGCCTTTACAGCTGTTATGAATCGGTGTTCTGCTCCCTCTGCACCTAATCCAATAAAGGCTGCATAGCTACTCATTGACCTGACTGTGAGAGGTGGGGAGAGTAATGAACTCATACTATGCAGAACCTGGAAAGATATCAAGACACTCATTCTGCAGCTTCAGGGGTGCATAGCCTCTACCAGTCAGAAGTCTGTCATAGTGACTACTATGTACCTCAGGCAATCAGTGTAGAATTAGTCGGTCTAGCCAGTGATCAGCTCCCCCTTGCCCCCTGACTCCATATTGGGGTCCAGGGAGCATTAGGCTACAAAGAGGGCCATGAGAGCACAGTGCAGATTCTTGAGATGATAAATATATCTCATGGTGCCCGTTTATTGTCAAAAGCTTCCTTCTGCATCTCAAAATGCCTGACATTTTCTCCAAGTGATAAATGTATTCAATGTGCACCATCATTTCTCCTGTTAAGAATGAATTTCTGACCAGCTTCTAGTAGTAACATTTCTTTGTTGCAATGACTGGAATCAAAATTTGATGTTCGTTTGTAGTTTTGTCAATTAATCATGACAGCAGCCTAGCAAATTATCATCTGGGATAATGTTTATTTATTTTTTTAAATTAGTAAACCTCATTAAAAATATTTGGTAGTACAACAAATGTTTACTACTATTCCTAAAATCTCCCCCATGTCCTGTTTTTTCCCAGCACTCTCAGTTTTTTCTCAGCTTTCAAATGCGTACCCAAACTTGAATGTGGGGTTAATTTTTCTGCACAGTAGAATCTCTAGAACATTTCCCAGAATATAGTTTTTCATACTGTCTTACTATGTCTAAAACTTAAAACAAAAAAATAACTTTCCAAGCAACCACTCCCAGACTTCTGTTTGTGAGATGATATACATTAGTTAAAATTTTTTCCACTATTTATCAGGAGGCAATTTATTATATTCTCTTTCCCTTCTTTGTTGGATACCTATCTGTTTCTATCTGAATAACTCTAACCGTCTTGCAGAGTCTGAAGGTTTGATGCCATGCTTGTAGATTCACCCTGTGTCATTTCTATAAATGTACTAAATTATTTACAGAACTGTATTGCTGTCCATTGTTTTTTATACTGAAAAATAGCCTCTTATCTGAAATTAAAAATGTATATTTGAAATGCAGCTTTTAAGTGTCTTTGAGTCTTTCATTAAAAACATGCAAAACTGCAAGTCATTTTAGGAGTCTTGACATGTGGACTTCAGAAATGGTCAAGCTCACCCTAAGTAAGTGCAACTGCTGGAGTTGCCCTGTAGTGATGCAAAGTTTGACTATTTGTTTCTATTTGAAGTCATGGGACCAAAGGCTCATAAAATGGCATTAAAACTTGCTTTTGTGGATAAATGTATTACAATATTTCTTGTATTTTGTGTTACAGAATGTGCAAGTGCAGTATTTCAGCATATAAAACAGTGACTTGCAAAAACTACCTTTTTTATCCTTTGCCCTTTTGAACTTCAGCCCCCTTCCCCATAACTTTCCCCATGTTCCGGCACCCATGCATAAATGGTCACAGATTCCATACTGCGGACTTGTGGAGAAAGCCCACTAGGAACCTTCAGTTATAGGTGAATAATACTCTAACTGATGCTTGTGTCTGCCTCTAGTAACAACCTGTGCTTTTGCTAGCAGATCAGCTAAAGTTAACATTGCCTAAAAATTTTTTAGATGCAGTGTGTTTGCTCCAGCAAAACACTCATTCTTGCAGAACAGGTCCTGTCCAGATTTTCTAGGGACATCATCAGAATGCATAATAACTCACAAATTCCAGTGATGCACCTTAAATTTCTGGAAAAGCAGTTGTTTACCCAACAAAGTGTTTAAGTTTGCTAGAGTAATCAAACTGCACATATAAATGTTTTGAAAACATTTGGCTTCTGGTCTTTTTTAAGAAACAGCAATGCCAAGGTCACAGTTCCAGGTTCCAAATCATGAATGTCTTAATTGTCTGATATTGCCTACTCATTAAAACAAGTTCAAGCCACAACCGATTGGGCTGTAAAATGACCAACGTTATTTTCTTGTTTGTGCCAAATAGTGCTGCTTAGTCACAATTATCAAAAACTGCCATGCTGCTAAATCAGTCCTCTTGAATTTATTTAGTCAGAGTAAATGCTGCTTGTGTGTGTGTGTGTCTGTGCATGACTGTTCCCAGATTAAGTTTGTCTTTTTCCTGTAACTGCAGGGCAATTTTCCAATGTTTTCCTGCAGATTACATTATTTCCAATGGAAGCCAAATTCCTTTGTTTTCCCATATAATTAATGCAAGTCTATGGGAAGAATTTCCCTGTAGATGGCTCCAAATCCCTATAAAATACAAGAATGCCTGTAGATCTGGGAGTCCTGGTGTGTGTGTGTGTGTGTGTGTGTGTGTGTATGCTTGGGCTGTGAAGAGCTACCAAATGACCAAAGTTATTTTTTTGCTGTTGCCATATATTGTTGTTTAGTCACAATTATCAAAAACTGCCAAGCTGCTAAATCAGTCGTCTTGAATATATTTCGTCAGAATAAATGCTCTGTGTGTGTGTGTGTGTGTGTGTGTGTGTGTGTGTGTGTGTGTGTGTGTTTGTGTGGAACCTGTCCTTCCCTAGGAATGACAGCTGACAGACTGCAATTGCACTGTCTGTAATCTGACACTGAGTCTGACTTTTGCTTTCACAAAAGCCAGAGAAAATGAGTTAACTCCTAGGTTGCTGAAAGAAATAGAATAAATCTGTTAGACTGAGGTGTACAGATGATAGAAACAGCAGTTGAAAAAAAATATTTTGGTTAATATCTTGAGAAGTTCTGAATTACAGTACTGTAGCCTCCCCCCCCCCCACCGATGCCTTTAACATAGAGCAGCAAATAGCAAAAATCAGAGAGGGAGTGCACCACTTTGCAGCTGTGGAGGAATACATCCAAATGTCTAAAAAGGGAGTTCCATGAAAAGCTGTTTGAGAACTACAGCCTGATTGATGACAGAAGGGCTGTAGGCTCTGTCCACAGCCCTAAAAATAAAACATTAACACAGTAAAAACAAAGTCATGACTATTAACCTGGACATGATGATAAGGTTTCAGTAGACAAGGATGGCAATGAATGGTGTAAGGAGATGTTACCCAAGGACATCTGATTTAAGTCCTGAGCAAGCAGCAAACTTCTGTTGTCATATTCATGAAAGCTTCTGCAAAGTTGCCCTCTCTCAGGTATCTCCACGTGTGCCAGCTCCACATGTTGATGGGTTGTACCTTTCAGCTGTTCTGAAATTGAAAACAGAATAACAGTCTGAAAAATACTTAAATTTAAAGAGTATCTGGCAACAAAAAATAGTCTGTGACAATGGTGAGAATGTTAAATGATAATAAAAATGTTGTGATGGACCCTATTATATCAATTACTATTGTAGCATATATTATAAACATTATAGTTATGTGGTAGTACCACTATAGTTAGGGTTGAGTAGACTGTTTAATGCTAAACCACTAACTCCGAACCTTAATAACTTTGCCTCCATTCAATGGAATTGCATTACATTTTACATGCACAGTCTGGGGGAAAGGTCTCTTGATTTGCCAAGTTTCATTCTAGTCCGAGATATGTATAGTGAGTTTTTAGGAAAAATTGGGGGAAGGGGTTGCTGTTTATTTTGTCATCGCCTATAGCCCAGATGGTTTGGAATTTGGGTTTGAAATTTTCAGAGTGGGAAGGGCAAGTCACTGAATGGTGCCTTTTGTTAGTCTGGTGAAAAAATATTGATTCATTCCCAAGATATAAGGATTTGAAATGTTGGTTCTGAACATGCACAGTAGGATATAAGGATTTGAAATGTTGGTTCTGGGCATGCTCAGTATGGTCTCTTGGATGAACATTTAATACTCCACTGAGCATGCTCAGAACTGAAATTTCAAATTGTTATAACTTGGGAATTAATTAATATTTTGTCTCCAAATCAATGAAAGGTACTGTTCCAGGCAAGCCCTTTCCAACCTGAAAATTTCAGACCAAAATTCCAAACCGCCTGGACTGTAGGTGATGGCAAAAAGAAAACCCAGAAAAATCAATCCCATTTTTCATTCAAATGCACTATCCAGATCTCCACACATCTGACTGGAATGAAACTTGACAAATCAAGACATCTTGCCCCTAAGACTGCACATGCAAACTTCCGTGCAAGTCTTTGAATGGGGGTGAAGTTATCAGTATATTTACATAGAATATGTATATATCTACATACAGTATCTGCATCTTATTAACTTTGACCCCCATTCAACAGAATTGCACAAAATTCTGCACATGTAAGTGAGGGGCAAAGTCTCTTGGTTTCCCAAGTTTCATCCCAGCTAGATGTGCAGATTTGAGTTCCAGACAGTGTGTTTAAATTGTGTGTTTTTTGTTTTGGCTGTTTTTTTTTTTTTTTTGGCTTCTTTTTTTTCTCATCATCTACAGCCAAGACATTCTGGAATTTTGATCAGAAATTTTCAGGGTAGAAAGGCTTGCCCCAGAATGATGCCTTTCTTGGGGTTTGTGAAAACATATTAACCCATTCCCGTATTATGAGAATCATAGAAACATAGAATTTGATGGCAGATAAGGACCGCTTAGCCCACCTAGTCTGCCCATTTCCCTGCTTAATGGATAAGCTGCAGATCCTAGTTAACCAACAGGCTACTTCCTCCTATCCTCACTAGAATTGCCTTATGTCTGTCCCATGCATTCTTGAAAAAAATAATGAATTTGAATTTGCTCAGAATGCTCAGAATTTAATGCTTCAATTCTGAGCATGCTCTGCAGGGTCTTATGGATAGATGTTTGATACCCCACTGAGCATGCTCAGGACTGAAATTTAATTAAATTAAATTTTACTAAAAGTAATCTGGTAGGTGGTCAGCAGCTACTGGTATAAGGACACTGAAAAATAAATCTTAATTTTGTTAATTATCTCAATATGTTTGACATATCATAGCAGGCTGCAAATATTGAGTATGCACAATCTGTGAAACAGTGGCTATCACAATCATAATACAGGAACTAGAGATTTGCACACCCACATCCACACACAAAAACAAACCATGTTTCACACTGGCACTCATCTCAAATGATAACTTTCCTATTTACAATGAACAGTCCATTAAGGCTAACATTATTGCAGAAGACCATGCAAAGTGAAGTGAGAGTATGGCTACAAAAAAAAAAAACTGTTGCATTATGGCATTATTCATCTGAAGAAGAACACACTTTGTGAGCTGATTATATGAATCTCAATTACATAACCACCCTGATTGTTACTAAAATCAAATTTGATGAGCCAGTATCAATATGCAGTGAATGAAAATATAAGTATTGATTAAAATAGTATAAATATAAAATATAACATTACTGTGACTGATCGTAATATGGAGAAATTAGGAAGATAACTTACAGTTTAACATTCTCTTCATTACCGTGCTTACTGTGTTGTTCACAACTCAGAAAAAGAGGTTCTACTTATATGAGTAACACTCAGACATTCACATAAATAAAAACAAAATTGTGTTTCATGCTTTTGAAAACTATTACTGGGACAGGATTAATAGCTTATTGTACTTCTTAATTACAGTATTTCCCAGTGGGTCAAGATGCATGTCATTACCTATGTGGTGTGGAACTGAAATGAACATTGCTAGTGCACTTTGTCCATAGCTCTCAATGCAAACAAAAGGGGATTAAAACTTGTGGTATTGTTAGTATTGGCCACAGAAGCTATTCTTCTTAGCTGCAAGCACATAGGTCCCCTGAAATCAAGGCAGTTCTCCTTTATGTGGACCAGTGTGCCTAACCCCAGTATCGCTTCTTTCTTCCTCCTCCCCTTCGGGTCACCCACCTGGCAATTTTAGCCACTATACTAAAAATGATTCATGTCAGGTTTATAAGGGCAGTCATAAAATGACTATCTCTTTTCCCTTACATGTTTTGTGATGTCAGGAAATAGAAAGTGCGGGGCACCCTCCATAGAGTAGAATAGGGATGTTTTTTAATTGCTTTTTATTTTACTTAAGAGTTCCAATTATATCGAATCAAGGCCACTGCTCAACTGACAGGGTCCTTATTAGTTGAGTGGTGGCCTTGATTTGATATAATCGGAACTCTAAAGTAAAATAAAAAGCAGTTAAAAACTGTTATTATTCTACTCTGTGGAGCACATCCCCCTTCTTCTGCATTTTCTGACATCACAAAATGTGCAAGCGAAGAGGCATATCTCAAGAATAGGGAAGTGGCAGTGTTTTGGCTGTTGGCTCCACAATGCCAAATACAATCTCTTGCCTTATTAAATATGGGCAGCAATTAATGAAAAAACATGTTACAGTCCACTTTGGGCCAGGTAAGAGTCATTATATGTTTGGGGTGGTCAGTACTAGGATGTTGCTTTTTAAGGTCAAACACTGTCTCCTTATAGCTCTTGTCTTTTATACTCCTAATCATTTTGGTGCCCTGTGTTGCACCCTACCAATTGTCTCAATGTTCTTGGGGATCCCAGCATAGCACACACTTCCATTTGGAGGCTGTACTATGGACTTGTAAACTGGCAAAATAACTTCCCTGCTCTGCTTCTTGCCTTGCTTTTGATGCACAATAGAATTCTGCTGGCCTTCTTGACAGTGGCTGTGGACTGCTTGTCATGTTTTATCCTCTTGTCTGTCATGGTCCCCTAGTCCTTTCCACCTCTACCACAGCAAACGGAACCTCACATAATGTGTAAGTCCTGTATCTGTTTTTCCTCCATAGGTGCAGCACCTTGTAATTGTCTGCACTGAATCTGATACTCCTGGAGTCAAAATAATTACCCTGCTTGTTCAGTTCATCCTGAAATTTGCCTCCATCCTCAAGGAAGTCCACCACACCAGCCAGCTCAGTTTTATCAGCAAACCTAAGTAGCCTGCTAAAGACCACAGCCTCTAGATCACTTCTAAACATTTTGGACAACAATGGCCTCAGCACCTGTCCCTGAGGAAGCAGCTGAATGAGTTTTTCCACTCAGAGAAGTACCTTTCCACTACAACTACCACAACTACCTGCTACTGCACTACACATCCAAGCTCATTAGTACATTGTTTTTTTGACTAGGCCAGCTGATGACATTGTGATAGCTACATCCACTGTGTAAATAAGAGATGTGGTGAAGTAAAACTTTGCCTGCGAAGTTTGCATGAAATGTCAAAAAATTGCACTTTGTGGAGTTTTGTGAAGCTTCCCCATACCTAGGAAACTTTGAATTTTCCCAGAATCACAGTTTTTCCATGAATTGCAGAATTTTGTCATGATGCACAGAATTTGTGGGTGAAAATCCACACTTCACAGTTTATTTCCACACTTCACAATCCACGAATTTTGTAAATTCACACTTCATGAATTCTATGAAATTCGTGAATCATTTTAAAGAGCACATTTTGTGGACTTCACCAATCTCTAGTGTAGATCCATATATTCTTGCGTGCAGTAACCCATTTAAGCTTCAGACTACAAAACACTATCATTGCTTTTCCAACAAGGGCAAATAAGTCATCTTAGCATATATGAACATATGAAATTTGCCAGCAGATAAAGGCCTAGAGGTCTATCAAGTCTGCTCGAATGTGCAGCTAGAACCCCTTATTCTGCAACTGTCCCCCCTTTCACCTTTCCTCTCCATTGACCCTCCCTCTTGTCCTGTCCCATCCCCTTTTGAAGCAGTGCACTGTTCTACTGGATACCACTTCTGCAGGTAATGCATTCCACCCAGCTACCACCATCTCTGTAAAAAAGTGTCTCCTCATCTCCCTCCTGAACCTTCCTCCCTTCCTCCCTCCCTCCAGTCTCATATTATGGCAACTGACATCCCTCCCCTCCCTTACTTTGAACAGCCCCACTGTACTTGTCTTATTTATTCCTTTCATGTACTTAAAGGTTTCAATCATGTCTCCCCGGTCCCTCCTCTCCTCCAGTGAGTACATGTTCAACTCCCTCAGCCTCTTCTCATATGATAAATCCCCCAGCCCCTTGATCATATTTGTCACACTGTGCTGCACCTCCTCCAGTAACTTAATGGCCCTCCTCAGATACAGGCGCCAGTACTGCATGCAGTACTCCAGGTGCAGTCTAACTAATGATCTATACAGTGGCAGAATCACCTCATCCCTCCTTGAGGATATATCCATTGCAATGCAACCCAGCATTTTGCTGGCCTTTGTAGATGCCTTCCTACATTGTACTGAGTTGTTCATTGATCCTGTAATGAGCACCCTAAGATCCTTCTCCTCCTCTGTATGGGCTAGCTGCACTCCCCTCAGCTGGTAACTCCTCCTTGGGTTCTTCACCCCAAAATGCAGCACCTTGCACTTTTTGGCATTAAACTCCAGCTGCCAGGTGTCTGTCCAGGTTTCAAGCTTTTCCAGATCATCCTGCAACCCCTGCCATCCCCCTAGGTCATCCACCACCACTTCCATCTTGGTATCATCAGCAAACAGACTAATCTTGCTCTTGATGTCCAATGATATGTCTGCAATAAATATCACAAACAACACTGGTCCCAACACTGAGCCCTGTGGAACACTGCTCATCACTACCCTTGGGTGTGAGAGCTCCCCACCCACCACCACCCCCCTCTGCTGCCTTCCCTGAAGCCAGTTTCCTACCCATATTACCAGCTTTGCACCTGCACCTGTGTCTTCTAACTTACTTCCCAGCCTCCCATGCAGCACCGAGTCAAATTCCTTACTGAATTCCAGATACAGGATGTCCATTGCATGGCCCCAGTCCAGTTTCCTAGTTACCCAGTCATAGAACTCCACCAGGTTGGTTTGGCAGGATCTGCAATGTATGAAACCATGCTGTCTGCTGTCCTGTAGTCCTTTGACCTCTAGGAGGGCCACCAGCCTCTCCTTCAGGATAGTCTCCATCAGCTTACCCATGATGGATGTGAGGCTCACCAGTCTGTAGTTCCCCGGTTCATCCTTAGGGCCACTCTTGTGGAGGGGCACCACATGAGCCATCCTCCAATCCTGAGGTATACACCCTGAGTATAGTGAGGCATTAAATAGATCTGCCAAAGGTCCCACAAGGACCTCTGCCAGCTCCTTCAGTACCCTGGGGTGGATGCCATCTGGTCCTGGCATAATATGGTAGTAAACAATAATCATGGCATCTCATAATCCCAGTGCCTCAAAGGAAACAAGGGCAAAAGCCCATTAAATTTGTAAAGGCTGGGCACCCCCTGTGTCTAGGGGTATATGGTGTAGTCTCAACAGGGAAGCATCTGCCTGATATCATAGAACCTGTACCTGCACCAAACAATTTTACTGCCAGGGGTCTGGAATGCTGGAATAGGGGTGCCACAACCAATACATTGTGGGCACCAATAAACATGAGACCACACAGACTTAGATCAGATATGGTGCTGGGATCAAGCTGGGGTGTATGTACTTGCTATTAGATGATACACAGTCTAAGAGCATTTCCTTTCAGTTACTCCACTATACCTCACATTCTTGGTGCAATACTAGCTGCATCACACTGCACCCTTTAATCTGTTTTTGGCTCCAATTTCAATCCCCACTATCCCTAGATATAACATCCATGAATCTTCCCAAAATTGATGTTGCCAGGTATACAACTGACCAAAGGAACATATATATATTTAAAGTAGTCAATAGATCTAGTCCAGTACATGTACATTTTTACCACAATCCCTAACCTCACTATGGTATCTCTGGAGTCCTGATGCTCCCAAGATAATTTGTTCATAGCATGATTCCAGTTAGGGCAAGCACTATCCCTGTGGCAATTCCATGCCTGTAAATGTCCCCTCAAGACCTTGTAGGATAATATTAAATGGAAGCATGAAACAATTATGACAGTATAGTACTACTAAAGTTGATAGTTGGTCCAGCTATACCTGCCTTCCTCTGACAGTGTACTGATAGCTGTAATGGCCCTAAGAAACAGGCTCCCATTCCTGGCCCCTCACATGGGGACTTACTGACACCAACCCTTGCCAGGCCTCCTGCTCCTGTTGTTCATTTATTCAGCTACCTGCCAGGGGGAAAATACTATGCTGCCTAGGCCTTCATATTTCTAGAACAGGACATCTTTAATGCAAGGGCTACTTTCAATTCTGCCCTTTTGTGAACTATGCCCTCTCACAGCTGTGCTTTTTGGTACTTTTTTATGCTCAGGAACATTTCCACAAGGATCCTTGGTGACCACCCTTGAGTGGCAGCCCACCACTGCTCCCTGCAGTGCCCCTTGGTTCTTGATCTGAAAGGGGGTATCCAGTGATATTAGCAATTTCAAATGAGTGATTGCATTAATATCAACTTATTTGCAGCACCTGACATTTGAGCTACCCTGTAAGAGTAGCGAGGGAAAGATACAGCAAGGGTAGGGATGAGCGAGAGAGGGTTACCAGTAGTGTAGGACGATGACTAGAATGGGGGGATAGGGAAGATGATTTGCATAGGGCAGTGTGGAGTACTGCTGCTGAGCTAGCCATGAAGTGTGGTGGTGAGGGTAGCTAACTTTGCTGAAGCAGGTACAGGGTTTGGGGTTTGGTAGGGGTATATTTTTGTTTTTAGCTTGCACTTGAATTTTTTTAATTTTGGAAATGTCTCCCCCTCCCTGACATGCACCCCCCTAGAGATGGTAATCTAAAACCAGTGGGGTGCTTGTTTTGGTTGTCACATGTGGAGTCGCCAATAAGTGTTCATCACTGATTTGCTTTTCGGCGATGTACACTCGCTGCAATGGTGATCGCTGTTTTGCAATCACCATTACAACATGGAACTGATAAGGATCTATGAGCCCTCCTAAAAGTCTTATCTTCTTGACATCTGCTGGTTGAACTCTGGAGGTTTCAGCAGGGGACCAGTGCCATCTGGACCCAATGGCCCTGTCACCATCCCTGGGCCTGTAGGCCCCATACCTTGGATGCAGTCAGAAACTGGATTCCTTCCCTGCTGTTCCTGCACTTGGCACATACCTTATCTACTTGCCTTACCTTCTTACACTGTAAAGGGGAAGGGAGGATTATGTATTATTCATGACAGTTTTCCCACTTCTAGCTGAGCCAGAACATCTTATACAAAACTCTCTGTCACTGTGTTACCAAACAAGCAAGGGGTCCTTCTAGAGCACAGCTCTCAGGGTCAGACTTAACCATTCAAGAGCCCTGTAGTGACTGGCATTGAGATAAATGAAGAGAGAGGCTGGTTACAAATAGCTGTAGAGTGATTTTATCCCTGTATGGTTGGAGAGCAAAGCAATACAATATGCTGCCTGAAGATTCAATTTACTACCTTGTTTTGAGAAGTCAAAATAAATGAGTTAGAAATATACATGTGACAGCAAATTACTAGAGTCAATGATGTAATTTATGGTGGTAATTAAAATATTTGTATTTTAGATGACACATCTAGATTACCTAATAGACCAGAAAAGATAACAAACTGATCATTATTCAGTACTGATGCTTTTTCAATGGTTAGGTGGTTCGGACAGTGGAAACATTAAATATAAAAAGGTAAATTTAATAACACAAGGTGCATCATGTTGTATTTGTGTGACACACCACGCGCACTATCTTCAGGTGATGTAATGCTCCAGTAGGTGAGTCTTCTTATACAAATTGGGAAACTATTGTTGATACTTTTGCAAGCATTATTGTTACTACACATTACAATTAGATTGCATGTGATACAGCTGGTAGTACACACTTTCCAATTTGTACAGAACACCAAATATTAGTAACTACTCATTCAAATTAACCAATTTAGTCAAGTACTACTGGAATTTTTACATTGTGCTGATCATGTTCAAAAAAGCATAACAGGAAAATCAGGAGTCTCAATACACAATATAAGTTGGAATGGCAGCTCTAGGTAAACAGCTACAAGAAAATCTTGAATAATGGATTCCTATATAACTAGACATTTTCTAGAGCTCTGGCATCCAGAAGTTATGGACTCTGTAAATATTGACACATGTATGCCTGTAAGTGTATTGTACCTAAGATTCAAGTTTATATTTTGTTATGTTTCAATGTCAGTGGCTCAGTAGGTAGCACACTAGCCTCTGTGGCTGGAAGATCAGAAGGTTAAGAATTCTAGCCCATACCAAAGACTTGGAGTTATATGCATAACTGATACTATAGTGCAGTTTTGGGGGGGTGCTGCACTCTTGAGGTGTCATCCTTCAGATGATACTTTAGACTGAGGTAATTTCTGTCCAGCTCTGGTCACTGTCTAGGTGGGATATTAAGATCCCATTCTGCTTATCGAAGAAGATTTAGGGAATTGTGTATTAAGAAAACATCATACAATTTATAAATACATCAATATAAAGGCATTAGATCACATCATGGCAACATAACTAAATTAGAAGGTGAGAAACAAAGAAAATCTCAACAAATAAAAACATGTACATCTGCCAAGAAGAAAAAGAACAGGTTGCATAAAACAAAATAAATAAATGCAAAATCCTCATATAGAAAAGTTCCTTGTTCATGTTGTTGTAAAATGTACATGTATAGTGCAAAGAATGCAGTCCAAGAAAAATATGATTATACAGTTGCAGCCAAAGACATGGCCACATATTTCCAGAAATTTCTGTTATATCTCTAGAAATACAAATAGACCACTTCTTTCAGTGCAGTTTAGCCCCTGCAAGACATATTTTAAATCAAGGATGGAAATAAAAAGGAAAAGTGTGGCCCACTGGGAATTGAACCTCAGTCCTCTGTTATATCTCTATATAACTTCCCTGCCTGCAGTACCACGGTGGGCCACCAGAAAGAATCTCTTTAAAAATATAGCAAACTATTTGGTAATATCTGAACATTTATATGGCTGCAAAAGAACCTGAAGAAAGGTACGGGGCACTCACAAGAAAAATAAAACTTGCAATGTGCTTCTGTAATGTTGTTAAGTGATGATTTTTTATTTCTTACCATGGGATTACCCAAATGTTTAGCCACAAATTTAATGGCTTCTTAAGGGTATGCCTTATTTCATCACCTTAAAGAATTAAATGTAATGTTTACATTTGTCAGTAGGTCTACTTCTACATTATAAACAATTCATATGCAGAGAGTGTAATAGCACATAAAGAACACCAGTGTCACCTATACATACTCAGTCTTTATCTTTTATACGATTTTTATGTCTGTAAATAATGCAAATATCATTTAGTAGAGTGTTGTTTATCTCACAAAGTTTTCTCGATGCTCTTAATAATGAATCACACCCCTTCATCTGACAGAGAACAACTTGTGCCAGTGCACATCACAAGGTTACCCATCTGCTTAACTGTTGCTTCAAAGCCTCATGCATTTTTATGTTTGGTTCATAAACATTCCCATTTTACTGTGTGCTAAAAGAATTAACAAAACCTTAGTTTAGTTTTCTCAGAGTTTCAAAATGCTCTTAACTTCAGCAAACTGCTTGAGGTATAAAGTTTAAAGATGCTTACCTTCTGCTTCTGGATGCCACTCTTGCTGGCAGACAGAGAACTCATGTATGTGCAGAAGTGTCTTCTTGAACCTACGAGGGACTTGACATCACATGATGCAATGATGTCAGCCGATGTGTTCTCGCAACCACTCTTGCTGGGTTGCTAGGCAACCCACTATGCAAGACAAATGGCTTCCTGTCTTTCCTCACAGACTCTAAGGCACTGTGCATTGCATCCACTAGGGCTTTTGTATGCCACAAAATTGATACTTGTGCACTTTTTCTTTGCTTACTTCATTACATTTCACCTGTAAAGTCTGCATATTTTGCCATGCAGATTCTCATACATGTAAAATTTTTTCTAAGCATTTTAGGACATTTACACATTGTAGTAGTATTGTTTCAAAAAACATAGATGCTTAATAATACAGTTGCTGTGCCAACCCATAAGGCAGTGCTGTTATTAGGCTATTTCATCAATAATACATACGAGATTTGACATGGCCAGACTGAAGATATATTTTTCTTCATGAGAGACTAATGATATTAAGATGTCTCATGAGTGGTGAAGTCCCAAGTGAGCTATATTATTATCATTAGCCTTGAATGAAGATAAATATATCTTCAGGCAGGCCATGCCATGTTCTGCTTATACAGGCATATATTTGGAGATAAACATGATTGGGAATTTGTAAACAAGTGCTTCTGACTTTGAAATGTGCGACTAATGTTTGGCTTCCTTTACAGTTACTGTTACACTACTTGTTTGGGAGTGGTTTCTGAGATTTATTGCTACTATTTCAAAATACACTGTGACATAGTGGTACAAGGAAAGATATCATTATGAGATAAATCATCTAGAAAACATATCAATAACTTTTCACGTTCAGAGAGAAATCACTTTTTATCTAGACAGTTATCTCCAAATATATGTTGTGCTGTGAGCAGGGTACGCGTTGTCGCATGCGGAGACACACGCAGAGACACGCGCATCTGCGTGTGTCTGCTAGGACTGTGGGACAAAGGAGAGAAATCTAGAAAGTACATGAAAAGTGAGTAAAAATAGGGAAATAGTAAAGCTTTATATATATCACTGGCAAAAGATGGCTAAGACCAAAATAAAGAAAAAGATCCATAAACCATGTTCAGGCTGTAAAATGTTTACTGAAGAAGCAACATTGGAGGATTTTATATGTGATAAATGCCTATTGATTCAAACCTTACAGGCTGAAATTGAGCAGTTGTTGCAGAAAGTAGAAGGAAATAAACAAATGGGGAAAACTGAAGTTCAGGAAGAAATAGGGGAACTGGAAGCATTTATAGACTCATTCATAGCTGATAATGATAAAACGGCAACTAAGAAGGAAGGCTTACAGCAAACCTTATTTGAAATGGAAAAAGATAATGTAGATGTAAATTGGGTGCATACACAGAATCTGAATACGAAATACAATGGTAAAACACAAATATCAAATAGCTATCCAGAAACAAAGAACAGATACACCTTACTAGAACCTGATATGGAAGAACCCCAAAGGCTTTTACAAGATGCTCACAAAGATGCTAAAGGTCAGGTTGATATAAACCAGGACAAAATAGTATATGACAAGATTGGGAAATTAGATAAAACTAGTAGAGTTTCTGAAAATAGTAAAAAAACTGAACACTCAAATGCTGACTCTTTATCAGAAAACAATGACAAAAAGATAGGAGGAAATAAAGATATTTTGATTATAGGTGAATCCATTACTAGAGGCATTGATACATTGGTGTGCCATGGTAGGAAAATGCACACTACTGTAAGCTCATTACCAGGGGTGAAAATAGCGGATATAGGTAACCTCCTAAATGGACTAATGGAGGGACTTCAGACACCACTAGTTATACTCCATGTAGGTACAAATGATGTGGGAAGTGACAATATAGAAAACATTGTATAGGAGTACCAACATATAATAAATAAAATTAAAGAAAAGGAGGGGGATATTATTATATCAGGTCTGCTCCCAACTCAAGGGAAGCATGTTTTTAAAAAGCCAAAAATAAAGCAGTTAAATATACGGTTGCATGCTTTTTGCAAATACAATAACATAGGATTTATGGATAATTCAGTAACCTCTGGAGATCATATACTGTTTAAAAGTGATGGTTTACACTTAAATAAAGCTGGGACTCGCATACTGAGTAAGAAAATGAATCATATTATATCCTTCCATTTAAACTGGAAAAAGGGGGAAGGAAAATTCATAAGCTAGTACCTAAAACTGTAGATCTACAGGAAGGCTGGATAGGAGTATTAATAAATGCATGCAGGCTAGTTAATAAATTTGAGGAATTACAATATTTACTGCAAAACAAAGATATACAAATTGCACTTATCACTGAAACCTGGTGGACAATAGAAGTTCAGTGGGACAAAAATATAGAAGGTTACAATTTATTCTATTTATCAAGAGAAACAAAAAGAGGAGGGGGCATTGCTATTTATATTGATGAGTCAATACAATGTGAAGAAATAAAGAGAGAAAAGGATGAGCTGGAAATGTTATGGTTAAAACTTATACCAAAAGGAGCACCAAAAATTAAAATAGGACTGTTGTACAGATCACCTTCAACTACTTCTGAGAGAGATTTGGAAATATTAAATATTATTAGGAACTTAGATCCAGCAGAAAGAATTATCTTAATCGGTGATTTTAATCTACCAGATATTGACTGGAATAAGCAAGAGGGCAAATACAGAACAAGTACACAGTACTTAGATGCAGTAAATCAGATAGGACTTGAGCAATTGGTAACAGCAAAAACCAGGGCACAAAATACTCTGGATCTGATCTTTACAAATCTGGGGTCAATAGTAAACAATGTACAGACTAGCTCCCCATTAGGAAATAGTGACCATCAGATAGTTTTTTTCTAAGTAAGAGAAAAAGCCAAAGAAATAAGGGAGGGTAAGACTACAGTCCTAAATTTTAACAAAGCAGATTTTACCATCACGAGGGAAGCTATGGCATCTTGGAAGTGGGAAAAGGAATTTGAAAGACTTTCTATAGATGAAATGGGGGAGCTATTTGTAAAGAGGCTGAGATCAACAATAGAAATAGGTATACCCAAATATATAAAATATGAACATACAAGGTGTGCTCCAAAATGGTTATCTCCAAAAATAAAGAAATTAATAAACAAAAAGTATAAACTGTATAAAAATACTAAAAATCGCAACAACATACAGGCTTTAAATAAATATAGAAATATGGTTAAAAAAGTCAAATGGGAAATTAAAAGGGCCAAAAAGGAATGTGAATACAAACTTGCAACACAAGTCAAAGGAAACTATAAGGCTTTCCATTCATATATAAATAATAAACAAAAAAATGATAACACCATTGGACTTTTTAAGAATGCACAAGGGGATATATTAAATAATAAAGAAGCTGCAGAAACTCAAAACAAATACTTTGTTCAGTTTTAACCAAGCTACTTCAGATAAGAAGAAAATAAATTTAACTCTATACTGGGACATATACAGATTACAGTAAAAGTGTACTTGATAAACTAAAATGACAAATAGAAATAAATCACAAGGCCCTGATGAAATTCATCCAAGGGTATTGTATGAACTGGCAGAACAATTAGCTTCACCACTAACTTACATTTTTCAAACTTCTATAGATTTGGGACATGTTCCACAAGGGTGGAAGGAGGCATTAGTGATACCTATATTCAAAAAGGGATCAAAAACTGATATGCAGAATTACAGGCCAGTCAGCCTAACATCAGTTGTGGGAAAAATCATGGAGTCAATATTAAAAGATTATATAATGGATTTTCTAGCTACTAGAAAAATGCAGGATCCAGTACAACATGGATTTAGGAAAAATAGATCCTGCCAGACAAATTTGCTAGTGTTCTATGAGAAAGTGGGAAAGGTATTGGCTGAGGGAAATAGTGTAGCTGTTGTCTTCCTGGATTTTTCCAAAGCCTTCAATAAACTCCCACACCAGGAACTAATAAACACACATAAAGATTATAATTTTAACAATAATATAGTTAATTGGATTGATGCATGGCTGAAGGAGAGAAGACAGAGAGTGGTAATAAAAGGAGATACATCTGGCTGGGAGGCAGTGACTAGCGGAGTTCCCCAGGGATCAGTTTTGGGCCCCTGTCTCTTTAACATCTATATAACTTCATTAACTGTACAAAATGAAAATATATGGGTAACGAAATTTGCAGATAACTGCAGAATTGGAACCATAGTAAATGATCAAAAGAATACAAATGATCTGCAGGATGCACTAAATACTATACAAAAGTGGACACAAGTAAATAAATTAGAATTAAATAGAAACAAGTGTACTGTTATGCGTTTAGGAAAGAGAAATAACAACTCATCTTGTAAGATAGACACCACTGAACTAAGAAAAACAACAGAGGAAAGAGTCTTAGGGATTATAATTACTTCAGATCTAAAATTTAGTTCCCATTGCAATAAAATAGTGAAGAAAAATAATCAGATACTGAATTGCATATTGAGGCATATTGCCAGTAGAGATAGGCAAGTGATTATGCCCCTTTATAGTGCCCTGGTGAGACCCAACCTGGAGTATTGTGCTCAGGTATGAGCTCCATAAAAAAGGGGATGTTCATAGCTTGGAGCGTATTCAGAGAAGGGCTACTAGATCCATCAAAGGGTTAGGAGACATGTCATACTCCGAAAGGTTACAGGAGCTAAACTTGTTTACTCTGCAGCATAGAAGAACTAGGGGAGATTATTTTGTGTTATTTAAGTGCTTACAAGATGATGCTCTATTAGCTGACCTAGGGCTGACCCCCAAAAAATCAAAATATGAACCCAGGGGACATCAGTTTCAATTAACAATTCAAAAATGGCATACTCTTCCGAGAAAGCATTGGTTTAGCCAGAGAGTGGTTCCTGGCTGGAACTGTTTACCAGCAGAAGTGGTAGCCAGTACTAATATGGATATTTTTAAATCTAGATTAGACAAGTATCTTCTTGGTAAATAAAAGACATGATAGATTAATGTTCAAATACATAAAATAAAGGCAAGCTCTATGGACGCAAGTCTAATTAGCTTGAAATTACCTATGAACCTATGAACCTATAAATACATTTATACTTCTTTGTTTCCTTGGTGGATATTTAGCCCGCTCTCTAATAAAATAAATATTTTTCATCATGTAGACTGTTAAATTCTGTATACTGTTTGTCAGATGAATTTTTTTCTAATAAAACATTCATTTTAATATATTTTTGCCCATAGTTATTTTTCATGAGATGACCTAATAACTGCAAAAAAAAGCAACCTCTTACAGCTGAGCCTACCCTACTCATTATTTTTTAATCACAAAACATAACAAAAACATGTACATTTGCCAAGAAGAAAAAAACTGGTTACATAAAACAAAATAAATATATACATAATCCCCAAATAAAAAGGTTATTTGCTCATATTGTTATGTAACCACCCAGTCCCCTGGGGTTATTAGAATCCCATCAGTGTCAGTGCTAGGTAGGGAAAGGCAGCTGGTGAATAACTAGCTAAATAGGTTTTTCACCTACTCATTCTCTTGTTTACTTGGTCTCGGCTGAGATGAGAGAGATGAGGCCATTTAGAACTCTCACAGCAGCATAAGTCACAGCAGCTGGCTGTGAGTGGGGAGTTTTAGAATCTTGGGTCAGTCTGCAGAGAGTCTGTCAGCAGTTGTTCTGTGTCACTAGTTGAAGTGTGAGGAGTGAGAGCTGCTGTGGGCTCTGAAAGGAGAGTCTACTTTCTCACACTAGGCCTGAAAGACATCAGCCTGCCAATAGAAGTGCTGGAAACCATTGTCTACAGCAGGATCTCCTGATTTTCATCCCTGGAGGGATAGAAAGTACTGCTAGAGAATGGATCCTAGTGGCAATCCCCTATTTGATCCAGATCAATTTGAATCTGCCTGTACTGTTCTAATTGTAAGCAGATCTAACGTGGGCTTCCTAAAGAAAGTACTTGGACTTTGGGTGTTTCTCTGGTTAAAAGGGAAAGGTACACCAGTTCTGTTCTAAGTTTGAGACTTTTCTCAGTTTAAAGTTGACTGACAATAGTGGGGTCCAAAGTCAGACTAATGCACGTTGTTCTGTTTTTTATTTCCTACACTCCCAGTGTAGTGTTTCCTAATGCTGAATATGAAAGTTCATTCAAAGATGCATTTTCCTAAGTGTTTTTCAAGAAGTTTTAAGATGTAACTGTGAAAGAATGGCTGGGCATGGACATGGAAGCGAAGGGTGGGCAACCCCCCATCTGGAATAACCAGTTCAGCACTACAGGTTATGAAAGGGTGCCTGGTTTATCAGGACATGGTGGCCAATGTCTAAAGAGAAGCTTACCCCCCCCGGAGTGGGTTGTGCTAGTAATGAGCCCTAGTTTGTTCAGTTGTGGCCAGTGCCACAAGAAGAAATGGTTCAGTAGTGGCCAGTGCCACTTGCATAAGTTTTACAGTACTATGCTATACGGGAAATGTGTGTGCTCAGTTGTGGCCAGTGCCACTAGAAGAAATGTTCAGTTGCAGCCATTGCCATGGAAGAGAATTCAATGTCCTATGAAATACGGGAATAAGTGGAGTTTCTGTCAGATATAGTCATTTTATTGTTCTGCAAATGCCTTGTGCCATGATGTGTAAACCGTAGGGGTCCACCCTTGCTTTAGAAAACATATTTTGGAATAAAGTCACACTCTAGAGCCCCAACTCTGGTTTGGACAGTTAAGTTTTTTTGCCTCCTATTTGTGGATTTACTGGGTACCCCTCCAGAAGTATAGGTCTAGCATATCCCTAGAAAAAAGTTCTCTCCTCAGGACCTGGATTTTGGTCATAAGTTTTGCTTTTCTACACCCCAACCCCTTTTCTGACCTCTAGAAGTAATGAGCCTGGTATATATTCCCAAAGCTAGGGATGGTACCAAATTTCTGAAGTAGTTTGTGCCCAGTCAAGGATACCAAGGTACGGCTAACTGTGTAAAGTAACAGGGGGATGGTTAAAAAAAATTGGGGCTTGTCCCAAGATGTTTAAATTGGGAGAGTGCTGCACAGAGAAATGTTCATTTAATGTTGTTTAATTTGGGGAGAGAACCCAGAGATTTTTTGCTGAGGGTATGGCTAGTATCTGTCTATCTGGTAGCATTGTAGCCCAAACAGAAAAGGAAGCTTTAGACAAGAGGATTTTGCCCAGAAAAGTGCCATCCAAATGTGCTGTTTGTGCACCTTCTAGAACAGTAAAGAACAGAGTGCTGTTTGTGTGTTGTCAACTTGCAATGGAAAGTAAATCTTTGAATTGTGTGCCCTAGTCTCTGCATCAGAAATTGTTTACATAACTTTTAACTTGCAATTTTCAAATGCAAAAAGTAGTGTGGACTTTAGGAAACAGACTCAGATATGTGCCCTAAAAGTTCCATGTGCTTTGTATGCAAATTAGGGGAGTTGCTAAAGAAACTGCCAGAAACTTTGGAGTAAATGGTCAAAATGGCACTCCCACCACTCAAATTGCAGCTGAGAAGAAAAAGTTACAGTTTGCAGTTTAAATTTGCTCCTGCTCTAAAATCACCATGAAGGAAGATCGAGCGAGGATAGAGAGAGAGAGAGAGAGAAAGAGGGAGGCTTATTTGCATGGCGTTGAGTGATTGGTGCAACTTCAGTCAGTCCCACCCCCTGGCCAGTGTCTGTGCACTGCAGAGTGTTTGAGGAGGAGAGATAGAGAGGTGTGTGAGCTGATCAGACCAGGATGAACCATTGAGGGGCTTGTGAACATT
The DNA here is from genome assembly GCA_016271365.2 of Neoceratodus forsteri. Classification (NCBI taxonomy): domain Eukaryota; kingdom Metazoa; phylum Chordata; order Ceratodontiformes; family Ceratodontidae; genus Neoceratodus; species Neoceratodus forsteri. The sequence goes on along the minus strand of CM028133.1, from coordinate 909,232,080 downwards.
CTAACCTGTAGTAAACAGACTATTACTGTATAATTTTGGGCTCAGCCCATTGTCCAACTGACTGGAAATGGAGCATGGCATTCATAGCTATGATTGGTGGGACCGCCAGCCCGTTTAACCCTAGAGGCCTTCCAAGGATTGGCACCAGGCTGAAAATTTCCATTGGGGAAGCAAGCTACATAATTCAGTGAGTAAAACCAGTTATCTGTGCAAACAAACTGTCTGATTATCAATCCAGCTGAATCTGTGTGCAAGCAATGTGATTTTTTTGCAAAGAAGGACTATGCATTCTTAGAGCAAGTGCAGCAAACAAAAATTCTGAGCAAAGACTGTGAACAGTGATAATGGGTTCAGCAACAGTAAATGTTTCTAAGCAAAAAGGGAATGTGAGTTGTGTAGTGAGAATGCAGAAAACAGGCAATCCTGTGCAAAGAAAGACTCTGGGGCTTACACGTGACTTTGAGCATGTGTAAATAGTTCTCTGAATTGATGCTGATCATAAAGTCAAGTTTAAAATCATATGAATGTGCTGAAAGATACCAGCTGAGCAATCAATTGAAAAGGTTGGAAACACAGTTTTAGCCAGTGAAAAAAGTTTGATGCATGAGAAAAATTACCGCCATCATTACAGGGCGGGATCAGAAATGTAAACACAGCCACAGGGACCCTTTTTGTGAGACAGTAAAGAGACTAGTGACCAATTCAGTAACAAGTTTTGTGTGTGTTTGCTTTCAGACATGGCTTCAGGAACTCCCTGATATCCGAATCGTGCCTGAGCTATGATCTCAGAGGAGGTGTCAGCACTAAGAGAAATAGAACTTTCTATAGTGAAAGGTTGCCTCCAGATGTAGTGATCCCTAGCTATCCAGTGAGGCTGTACATTGTGTGCTAGAAGGCTGGAGGGGATGTGTTTCTCATACCCCATTGATCAGACTGCATTGTGAAGTATAGAATGAGCAGGGGTGCAGTGCCAGAGAGGGCATCAAGAATTCATCTGACTCCCATGTGGACCTGAGTAGGGGACTCTGCCTGCAGCAGCTTGCAGCACCAGGTTGAACCCATTGGGGAAGTTTCAGAGAGTGTGTCACAGATGGAGAGAGTAAAATTGATGTTGCTCCACTGCAAGGGCAGGAACAGAGGGAGATTTCCACACCTGTCTTCCAGTCAGACAGTGCAATGGAAGGATCTGTGCACCCATGAAAGCAGGGTCCAAGTCCTATCCTAGTGGGGGAAGATGATCTGCAAGAGACACTGAATTGGGAGGTGTCTACCTCCATGTCCAGCGAGGAATGAAATATATCATGAGTGAGGATGTTTGCTCACTCTTGTGCACAGATAATGTGTGAGGAAGAAGATGATGAAGAAGGTTATCTTCATGTTGAGGGCTCCAGTGAGTCACGTCAAGCTCTTGCCTTGGAGGAGTCAGAGATAGAAGAAGAAGAAGAAGAAGAGGGCTCCAGTGACCTGCCAACAGAGAGGGTAGGGAACAAGTTATTTTTTTCATTAAGTATGCAACACGGGCTCAACCAGGACTGGCCAGCCCCAAGTTGGGCTATGTGTCACAGACTTGTGAAGAGTAGCAAGGAGGAGAGACTGGTACATAGGAGGGCTGATGCCATCTAATGGGAAGTTCTTCCCTACCTTTACTAACTGAGTCTGGGAGGAAATTGAACAGAACAGGCAATCCTGGTTGTTGGAAGAGGCAAGCAAGAATTTATACTCTGGCACAGCAGAATGTGTCAGGGACAAAGTCACACGTGATCGACCTAAATTCTGGAGAATGGTTTGGACCCTGTTTATGGACACTGTGTGAAATGTGGATGGAGCTGAGAATGAGACATTCCACAACATCAACTCTGAACACCCAGACGGGGTCATAGTCCTCACCCCAGACTCTGAGTGGTACTACCCTTAATGGTGCCACTCCCCATGAATATGCTCAGTATGCCTACAGAGAAGTGAGCAGTGGCAGCCCAGTGTCTGTCATCAGAAGCAGCAGTATCCAAGGAGGAAGATTCAGCTCTTCTAGTATTCCAGGATTCTTCAAGTGTATCCAGATTTGTCATCCCAGTAATGTTTTCCTGTGTTCATCTCCTGGCCTTGCAGATGACATCAGTCCAGAACTGAGAGTCCCTACTGCAGATCAGGACCCCAGCATGTCTATCCCCCTTGCCTCTATGGAAACCTCTATCTGACAGGGAAGCTGTCCTGTTTCATCGCCTGGTTTTCCAGATGACATCCAGCCAGCTTGTTTCCTGTTCCATCATTTGTTTTTCAGAGGACATCAGTCCAGCATTATACAAAGATGCCATCTGCTCTGAAGAGAGAAGGTCCTCAGCTCGTAGAAGTAAGGCAATCTTTTGTTTTCATCTTTAAGGGACTGGTAAGACAAAATTTTCTGTTTACTTTACTGACTTTGCACAACACATCCTACATTTGAAGACTGTCCATAGAACTCTAAGTGTGTCATAAAAGACTCCTCCTATGGATTGCAGTGCTATACAGGCTCAGTCCTGTCCAAGAACTGTCCTTCAGCAGGCTCTAGCCTAGGAGAGACTCTTTAATGGACTATGCCTTTGAGCAACAGCAATCTAGTCACTAGTCTTGAGCTTTTGAGGGCCTTCCATCCTTAAATGTGTTGTATAAATGTCTTCTTTCCATTTTTTTTATTTTTGTACTTCTAGAAAAAAAATTTGGGGGGTTCTTTAGTGTTCAGGTGGAGGTTTAGGCACTGTGTGGAATGCAGAATGTGTTTTGGGGTTTTTCTTCTTTTGAAGGTGTTCCTGAGGAAGAAAAAAAGAGAAGAAGAGGATGTTGGAGCTCAGCCGAGTTCTCCTTTTCTTACTGTTTTTAGGATTGTCTGTGGTTAAAAGGCTATTAACATGTTTTTCTTCACAGGTGTGAGGTTGTGGGGAAATTCTTGAAAATGTAATGCAAGGTAATGCATGTTTCTTTGTTTTTGTTCACAGGTACTCTGGGAAGTTGGGGGTAGGTTCCTCAGTAGGCAACATAGTCAGATAGAGGTTTCCATAGAGGCAAGGGGGATAGACATGCTGGGGTCCTGATCTGCAGTAGGGACTCTCAGTTCTGGACTATTAGGGCATGCTTCAAGTAGTTTTCTTGGAGCCACTAAGTATCCATAGATAGATTGTAGGATAGGGGCTGAAGTGTCATCAGTTGACCTCTTTACCTTTAGTGTTACATACCTGTGCCTGGCACATGGCAGGGGAGAAGTAGCGCTACCTCCCCATTGGTAAAACAGAGGGTAGGATGGTCTGGTGCTGGGTAGAGAGAAGACTGTGGACAGTCATTCACCTGGCAGGGGAGAGTGTAACTACCCAGTCCCCTGGGGTTACTAGAATCCCGTCAGTGTCAGTGCTAGTTAGGGAAAGGCAGCTGGTAAATAACTAGTTAAATTGGGTTTTAACCTACTCACTCTTTTGCTTACTTGGTCTCAACTGAGATGAGACAGATGAGGTCATTTAGAACTCTTGTAGCAGCATAAGTCACAGCAGCTGGCTGTGAGTGGGGAGTTTTAGAATCTTGGGTCAGTCTGTAGAGAGTCTGTCAGCAGTAGTTCTGTGTCAGTAGTTGAAGTGTGAGGAGTGAGCATTGCTGTGGGCTCTGAGAGGAGAAACTACTTTCTCCCCCTAGTCCTGAAAGTCATCAGCCTGCCATTAGAAGTGGTGGAAACCATTGTCTACAGCAGGATCTCCTGATTTATATCACTGGAGGGATGTAAAGGGCTGCTAGAGAATGGTTCCTGGGGGTAATCCCCTATTTGATCCAAGACAATTTGAAGTTGCCTGTAGTCTTCTAGCTGTGGGTAGATCTGACTTGTGATCCTTGAAGAAAGTACATGTACTTTGGGTGTTTCTCTTGTTAAAAGGGAAAGGTACACCAGTTCTGTTCTAAGTTTGAGACTTTTCTCAGTTTAAAGTTCACTGACAATTGTGGGGTCCAGAGGCAGACTAATGCACATTGTCCAGGACTTTAATTTCCTACACTTCCAGAGTATTGTTTCCTAATGCTGGATATGAAAGTTCATTCAAAGATGTATTTTCCTAAGTGTTTTTCAAGACATTTTAAGATGTAACTCTGAAAGAATGGCTGGACATGGAAGTGGAAGTGAGGGGTGGGCAGCCCCATATCTGGAGTAACCAGTTCAGCACTACAGGTTCTGAAAGGGTGCCTGGTTATTCAGGACATGGTGGCCAATGTCTAAAGAGAAGTTTATCCCCCTGGAGTGGGTTGTGCTAGTAATGAGCCCCAGTGTGTTTAGTTGTGGCCAGTGCCACAAGAAGAAATGGTTCAGTTGTGGCTAGTGCCACTTGCAAACATTTTACAGTCCTATGCCATATGGGAAATGTGTGTGCTCAGTTGTGGCCAGTGTCACTAGAAGAAATGTTCAGGTGCGGCCATTGCCATAGAAGAGAATTCAATGTCCTATGAAATATGGGAATACGTACAGTTTCTGTCAGATAAACTAATTTTGTTGTTCTGCAAATGCCTTGTGCAGTGATGTGTAAACCTTGGGGGTCCACCCTTGCTTTAGAGAACATCTTTTGTAATAGTCACACTCTAGAACCCCAACTCTGGTTTGGACTTTTACGTTTTTGCATCCCATGTGTGGATTTATGGGGTAACCCTCCAGAAGTATAGGTCTAACAAAGCCCTAGCAAAATGTTCTCTCCTCAAGATTTGGGTTTTGGTAATAAGTTTTGCTTTTGTACACCCCCGCCCCTTTTCTGATCTCTAGAAGTACTGAGCCTGGTATACATTCCCAAAGCTAGGGTATGGTACCAAATTTCCAAAGTAGTTTGTGCCCAGTCAGGGGTTCCAAGGGGTAGCTAACTGTGTAAAGTAGTGGGGGGGAGGTGGCTACAGTTATAAATATACTTGTATAATGTAAAGAAAATAATGCAGTCCACAAAAAAACAAACAAAAAAAACTGTTATACCTCAGAAGAGTCTGTTATCTAGTCACAACACTTTCACAGCTTCCTAAGCTGATATTTATGTAACATGCTATGCTCCATATTAAAAATTATTTTCAAACAAGCAGTAGCATTGTAGAGTACTTCACTATGAAGTGTCTCTTTTTGTTGAACTATGTAAGAGCACCTGGCTTGCCATTGGTAATAGTTGTAAACAGACATGGCACGATGCAGTGCACTTCATGACTTTTTGTCCCATAGACCTGAACTTAGATCTAGCATTACCATTTTATTAGAAACTTTGATAAAAAAATACATATTTACAACAATGAGCAATGTGTTCTAGAAAACCACTGCATATGGGCAGGTAAATAAATAGTGTGCCTGTGTTTCAATTTCAGCTGCACAGGATTCCTGAGAACATAAACAGTATTCTATTTTTTACGTTTATGACTGTTGTGCACTCCAAACATTTAATGGCAGCATAGTCATGTTACATAGAAACATAGAATTTGATAGCAGAAAAGGACCACTTGGCCCATCCAGTATGCCTAGATGGTCCCTGCCTACTCTATCTCTGCAAACCCTAACTGGTCCCCGGCAACCCTCCCTCCCTCCTCCCTACCTATTTAATGATATTCCCCAATATCTATACCACACATGTTCGAAACCAGCTACTGCTTTCACCTCCACCTTAACAAACAGTCTGTTCCAAGCATCCACCACTCTTTCAGTGATGTAATACTTGTTCACAATCCCTCTTAACCCACCCAATCCAGCTTCATCACATACCACCTGGTTCTGGTGCTCTTTCTCATTTGAATGTGACTCTGTTCCTGCACCCTTTTCAACCTGTGAGGTATTTGTAGTTTTCTATCTTGTCCCCTTTACCTCTCCTCTCTTCCTGGGTATACATGTTGAGCTCTCTCAGTCTTTCCTCATAGGGCTTTTTATGCAACCCCTGCAAAATTTTAGTATCCCACTGGCCACATCTACTGCTTTGTCATACTGCCCTGCCACTTTGAGGTCATCAAATATGATAACACCAAGTTCCCTTTCTTGCTTATTGACTGTCAGTACCTTCCCCCCATCCTATACTTGGCTCCTGGGTTCCTTTTCCCTAAGTGCATGATTTTGCATGTTTTGGCATTGAATCCCAACTGTCATGCTCTTCACTATTCAAGTTTACCAAGGTCTCTTTGCATTCTCTCCACCCCTCCTGAGTGTCCACCCAATTACAGATTTTGGTGTCATCTACAAAAAGGCATACTTTTCATTCCAGTTGTTCTGCAATATCACTTATGAATACATTGAAGACGACTGGTCCCAGTGTTGAGCCCTGTGACACCTCTTTGATTGCTCTCCCCTCATTAGAGTGAGAGCCTTTAATTATCACGCTCTGTCACCTATCAACTTACCAGTTCCTTACCCAGTTCATCACTTTGGATCCCAGCCCTAGGCTGTGAACATTTTTTATCATTCTGCTGTGTGTCACAGTGTCAATGGCCTTGCTAAAGTCCAGACAGGCCACATCCACCGCCCTCCCCTGATCTATTTCCCTGGCCACCCAGTCAAAGAAATCAATCATTCCTCTAGCATGACCTCCCCCCAATTAATCCATGCTGCCTTTGGTTTTGTAGCCAGTTGGATTCAAGAAGCTCTACAAACTTTTCCTTTAGCAGGGTATCCATTAATTTTCCCACCACTGATGTTGAGACTGACTGGCCTATAGCTGCTAGCATCCTCCCTGCTGCTCCTATGGATAAGGACCATATCTGCTGTCATCCAGTCCTGAGTTGGATGGCTTCACTACACATCTGGCAGACTGAAGTCCACAACTAGCAGCAGCTCCCCTTTACTTGCCATCCATGGTGTATCCCACATATTGTGAGTTACACTCTTATCAGTCAATTGACAGAAAACTACACATTTCTTTCCTTCAGGACATTGAGGGAGAAGCACTAGTGGCGAGAAGTGTGTGTACCGGGTAAGACTATAGAGTTGTGTCCTAGTTTTAATGATCATGTGGGTAGAATCTTACATTGTCTTATGTTTATTAGACAAAGTCTGAAGTACTGGAGTATGAATGTATGGAGTGCATTAGGATTTCTGAGTGTCAATTTGCCTGCTTCCCAGGCTTTCCTACACGGTGACACTTGGAAGGCTACAGCCTGTAGTTCAAGGGGATGGTGCAACTGGCCACACCACTCTTTTGGCCGATTTAAGGGCTGCTGTCCTCACTCCATACACAAGCATTTCTTCCTTGCAGCCAGAGGCTCTGTCAGTCTGTCTTCTCTTCTCTTCTGGGGCCTATTAGGGCTTGCACCCACCCCCTGTACATGCTTGGACTCTGCTTGATTTGTGCTGGATTTCTTTTTTTCTGTTCTCCTGCTTTTGGTTTGTATTAGTGGCCTCCGGCTGCTCCATGCTTCTGTGTGTGCTGGTTCCATTCCTGCTCCTGTACTTGTGTTTACCTTGTTTGTTTCTTTTGGGCTTTCTAGTTTTCAAGTGCCCTGTGTATACAAAGCAACTTATGATTCAGCATATACTCTGTGTTTCCTTGCCTCAAGTAACCCTGTGCCTGTATCCCGAGGCTCCAATTCTCACCTGCTATTGCAGCCCTCTTTTCAATGCATTGTTCTCTGTATGCTTTAGCTCAACCTGCTTCTGCCTAACAAGCCTCAGTCTCAGCTATTGTCATTGTATGTTTCAGCTAACACAGCAGTCTGCTGCCTTGCTCCCCTTAATTGATTACACCTGGTTCATTACTTTGCTGCCTAGCTAACAACTGATCCCTGTTTTACTGCTTCACAATAACCTGAGCAACCTAGTCCATGGAACTCAATCCTGCTTCCTGAACTTATATGAAACAAATATTGCTGCTGTTTTCAGTGCATTGCCTCACCCTACAGTTCTATGTTCATTCAGATTGCTACCCCTACCTACAAGCTATAATTAATTGCTGCCGGATGCTGCTCCATTACTTTTGCACACTGCATTATTATACTCTGGAGGTCAGCCCAGCTACTGCTGTTGCTGCAAACTAGATTAAAAATCTGCACGTGGGTCACAGTGCTTTCCATTTGCTTCCTTGTTTTTCCCATGGGGGACTGGGGGTTTTGTTGAAGAGCTGTGGCTCCTTGTGGCCGAATTACCTTATGTTCAGCTACTACCTCTGCCGCTAAACTCCTCTGAGTATTTGTCACCTTTATTTGGCACTCATTGATGGACTGGTTGGCTATCCTTGCACTGCTAAAGGCCCAGTTTCTCTTGCACTTAACCTTGCTTTAAAACATGTCTGACCTGTGCATGGTCTCCAATACTCAGTGCTTCCATTGTTCCACATTCTTACCATGTTACTCAGTGTTACCTATACTGTACCTACTGTGTTTCTTTTGCTGTGTAGTACCTGATATTCTCTCCAGTGCCTTCTGTGGCCTGCTCCATTGCTACATGAGATTAGTGGACCATGCCCATCAATTTGGCACAAGCTCGCTTGCAGACAATGGTCTCGCTCTGCACACTAGTCTGCATCCTGAGCAAGTGATGCCTGATGTGGGGTCCTTCCTTTCTGGCCCAGAGTGAGAATGTCCTCACTCCAGGTGGAGCTTTAGCCATTAGGTCTGAAAGTCTGTGCACAGCAGAGCCTCTTGATGTTGAATTTTTACTAAACTGCAAAGAGAGGATATATTGCTATCCTTTAGATGTAGCACCAGCTGCCTAAGGCACCTTCTATGCTATTCTCCCCATGACCACCTCTGGTTCACTTGGTTTGTTTTTAGATCAGTAAGCCAGCTGAGCACCTCAGCAGTCATCGCTCTCCTCTTCTTGCCTTGGTGGAGCTGTGTTTCAGAGTTCACTCGCATCCCTTCACAACATTCCCATTAGAGGGATAGTGTGAGAGCCTTCCTCCAAACTGAAATATTTTCCACCCCCCTTTAATTGGGTTTCCAAATTGCAGCAGCAGAGCCATCACTAATTAAAAACATCCCAAGTTTGGAGGGAACATGACCTAGGCCTTGGATCCCCAGAGATTTCCTCCTCGGAGGTTTTTTTTCTCTCCTCCATGCCACAGGTCATAATATTTAGTTAGCTTTAGGCAATAATTCCCATGTCACTTGGGTAGATTTCCACTGTTGGATGGAGTGGGTGGCCATCTCATAATTGTCTTGTCTCCCCCTTTGGCTATTCTCTCTCTCCTTAGGAAGCAAGGCCCCCATGCCTTATAGTCAGACCTCCAAGTGGGTCACTATTCACCTGTTGTTTCCTGCTTACTCTACTCAAACATACTACCAACTCATCCATGCTACCAACTGAACCTATGTTACCAACTGACCTATGTACAGGTCCTTGACCCTGATAAGTGTGCTTACCTTGTATGCTTTGTTTAACAATCTTTTTGGGCTACTTCCTAAGGTGCCTTTAGCCAAGGGAATCACTCCTATGGCACCTCAAGGAGTAGAAACCTCCCCTAGGGTTCCTTGCCTTCGTACCCCTACAGGGTATATCCAAAGGCTAGAGAGGCAGACAGCCAAAGTTTATTAATGTCACACAAGCACAAAATCAGATGCACAGGTACATTGAAATGGAAGGCTACAGGCTGTAGTTCAAGGGGCGGTGCAACTGGCCACACCCCATTTTGGCCTATTTAAGGGCTACTCTCCTCACTCCACACACGTGCATTTTTTCCTTGCCCCTCCATCCACCCCTCCTCCTCCAGCAGCACATCTCTCTCTCCTGTAGACTTTTCCAAAGGTACCTTTAGCCAAAGGAATCACTCCAGCTGCATCTCAAGTGGTGGAACCCTCCCCTAGGGTTCCTTGCATTTGTACCCCTACAGGGTGGTATATCCCCTGGATAGACAGGCAAACAGCCAAAGTTTTTCTATGTTACACAAGCATGAAATCAGTTACCAGGCACATTGAACTATTTCTTTATTTTGGAGGTTCAAGGTTTTTCTTTTGCAATTAAAACAAGATGTGAATTACTTTATATAAAAATACTTATAAAAAAAGGCTATGGGATTCACCATTCTAACTGCACCATTGCAATAATATTGTCATGTAACATTTTGTTTTATTGTATTGAGTCTACTGCACTTTTACCACTTAAAAATATATTGTAATTTCAGGTGTCAAATGTTGCTGGGGAGGGAAACACATAATATACAGGTACTGTACATGCAAAAAATTGGGAAGCAATAGAGTTTTAATTAAACTCTTTTTTTTTTGTCTGTTTGTTTTTTCTTGTTTGAGAGAGTGCTTGATTTACAAATATTCAATCTTGCTGTTTTGTGATTTAAAACTAGTTCCCAGTTTACGGTTACTGGATCAGGACCACCAAAATTAACTCTAGATATTTATGGGGTATTTACTACCTCTGAATATTGTAGCAACATTGAAGCATTCCCTATCCTTATCCTTTTACTTCTTCTAACAATTATTTGTGCTCCAGGTATACCTGCATATTATGAAAAGATGCACACAATACTAGGTGCAGAAGTGCAAAAGCAGTGTCTTTTAAAACTAAACAAATGTCATCAGCATAGGCTATGACTTTAACAGGGTGTCTAAAAAGAACTATCTGTTTTGTGTGTGTAGTAACAAATAGCTTTCCTAAATATCATGACTAATAGGTTACTTGTTACTTGGGAAGAAAAATGAATAATCGTTGCTATTTGTGGCTATTCAGCATTTTGCTGTTTGGCAGGAGTTCAAGATCTCCTGAGACTTCCTGTCCAATCAGAGGCCACTTTGGAAGGTCACTGAAGGTAGGTAATGTGACCTAGCACTCACATAAACTTCAGGCAGGAGAAACAGATGAGTCCAACTGCTGCACAGAGAGAATCTACTTCCATCTACTTCTTAAAACTAGAGAAAAAAATCTGAAAACTTGACAATTTTTTCCCTTTCTAAATCCCAAGCTAGACAGGATTGATTTTTTCCATTGTAGGGTGAACAATTTGGCTTTTAAGAAATGGACAATACTAGGACTGTTTACTAGTGTTTGCTGAGAGAGAGAGAGAAAAAGAGACAGGTAGGCATGCCAAAACAGCATGCACACACACACACACACACCCTCTCTCTCTCTGTACTAAAAGAGATTTAAACCTGCAGTGTAGTGAAGAAGACTGACAGCTTAAGGGAGGAAGTTTTTTTAGGGGTTTATTTTAATTAGAAAATTAAGATTTTTGTAACTTTGTAGTTGTCTGAAATAGGGAAGGTTGAACCAGCTATGACCCAGTTCTGATTCCAAACTCAGATTGTTTTCCAAAAGGTTCTGATTTCTTCTATTTTTTTCTTGAGTTTTTCTCCACTCTGATCATCCCTCATTCAGGAGGGGCCCCAGTCCCATCCCTCAACATCCACTGTGACTTGCCTACCACCAGCAGTCTTCTTCCAGGGCTTGTCCCACCCAGTGAGATGGGTGGGGGGTCCCCAGGCCCCAACCAAGGACTGGATCCAGTTTTGGCTGGTGAGCCCAGCTAGTTTGGGAGCAGGACCTTCCGGTGTCCACCGTCATCCAGCCACCAGCATTTTCCAGTGTTCTGGTCCCTGGTGGTGTGGCATGCAATGAAGTATAAATGCACACCATGCACTCCCGCGTGATGTTCATTGACATCTGCCTCATCTCCTGATCTGCTGGCCCATGCTGCTTTTCTCCCAGCTTCTGCCAGGAGACAGGTAAGTGGCAGGCTCTACCCAATCCTCCTCAGAGAAGGAAAGCAGTCCATTGGATGCTCCTCTCCATGGCCAAATCCCCAATGTCAATCCCAACCCCAGATCATCGGCATGCTGGTAGGTGAAGCTTGCTGCCTCATCCCTCTGTGCCACCAGGCCAGCCTACTCTGATTTACTCTGATGAACTGTAGATTTATTTTTAGTCAATCTGAGTAAGAGAAATGCATCCGTAGTGTTCTTTTAGATCCCTCTGTTAAAAAAAAAAAGAAAACTGAATTGTTGTAAAAAAATGTTGTGTCCGTATTTTCATGTCATTTCAAGGACAGCAAGCTGTCATCAATAATAAAAAATAAATAGATTTTTGTTCCTGCCAATCCTTTGTGTAGACCACCACATGACATTTGTAGGAACAGTGGGTTGGATTCACAAAACTCTTCAAAATCCCACAGCTGCAGGAAAAACTTGGCACAAGTAGGTTGCCACCTGTGGAACTGCAGTCTCTCATGCAGGTATGGTATTCTCAAAAGTGGACCTTGTTTATGACCGGATCCATGATTTATGGTAGCTTGCAGGTGGCAGTGTCGTGGAAATCCTCACAGCTTCATAAAAAATTTATGGCTGGTGGGACTAGCCGTAACATCTTCTGCAGCTGCTGCAGATATGAATAGCAATCTCTGCAGCTGTGGAGATTTCAGTCTGCAACTAGAGTTGCAGTGTGGAAGGGACTTAGTCCCAAAAGCAGTTGTGAATCCAGTCCAGTGTATGCAGATCATCTGAGGATTTGCAGTGAAAGGAGGCACTGTGTCAAATGTTAGTCAGAAAGTGAGAGAGAAAAAGACCAATGAATTTAAAAGCAGAAAGACAACAGAAGAGTGTAGACCTTCACTGAGTCTGGCATGCATTCTAGAGGGAGACAGGCAGCATGAGCAGGATATGTGATGGGGCCCCAGGCATCCTTCCCGCCCTTTTGACTTAATATTTTTTTTTTTATTTGTAATTATTTTACTTGCCTACTTGGTGATATAGCAAGCATCATGGACCCCAAACCATTCCACTCACTCCTGCCTGATTGACCAATTATTTTTTATCACTTTTGTTTTGTAACTGACTTTTTTGTTTGATTGATCTTGCCCCTTCTCCATCTGGCATTGCAGTTTTTGGATATATCCTACAAACATCCACACCTAATAATTGCAGTCATTTATTAATAGAGCTGTTTAGCCCAACCAACACTCACTCCTGCCAAGAAGGTGACCTGCCATTCCCCAGCCCCATTGCTACTCCTCCCATCATCAAGCTGGCAGGGATCTGTATGGTGCAGGACCCAAGGACTATAGGGGCTATGCACATAAGTATTTTTCCTTTGTGTTGCCCCCATAGTCCTGCCCTCAACCCCAGATATCTAGCAATTCACTGCCTGTTTGTATTTTTAACTTGCTGAATAAACATACACTACATCTGGGTTCCCAAATTGAAAGAGAAAAACACTTACAGCAATACATATGATGTCATATTCACCATGACCTAACAAGAATTAATTTTTTCACTTGATCTTTCTGCTTTGGTTGCTAACCTTTGTCCTCTGATTTCAAAGAAAAAAAATCATTACAATGAGCCCTGAAAATATATCTATCCCCAATCTAGAAAAAAATAACAAAAGTTGTAGCCCTTGTTTTAAAGGACCCATGCATATCCAACATAATGCTATTTGAACAACTAATCAACATTGATCAGGAAATGATGTTTATTAAAGGGTTATGTATTGAAAATAAGAAAATCTTAAAAACCCTAAGAAAGGAGAAAATTGGAAGAGTAGAATGGGACATATCCAGTCCACATAAAGAACTAAGCTGGCTTCAGGAATCTAATAAGAAACCAGATAGATCCATTGACACATGGCCTAATGGATATAACCATCAAGATAGTGTGGTAAACTCTGAGCAGGGATCAGAATTGATAATGCGCCTTGGTGAAAACAATAGACATGATAGCATAGTTCTAGTCACTGGAAACAGGGAAGGTACCCAAAGACTGTAGGACAGCTGATGTAGTCCACTTATACAAAAACTGTAACAAAGAGGAAGTGAGAAACTACAGACCTGAAAGCCTGACCTCAGTAGTGGGGAAGATCTTGTAAACACTACTAAAGGAAAGAAAGGTGTAACATCTGGTTTCCAATGGTCTACAGGACCCAAGGCAACATGGTTTTACTTGAGTGAAGTCATGCCAGATTAATCTTATTGAATTATTTTTTTTTTTGTAATTAATGTTTTTATTAGTTTTAACCAAACAACAACATCGAATGAACAAATAATGAAGTGTTACACTGAAAGCGCAGGGACACAACCCTTAGATTCAATATTATATTCACCGCACTTTCTGTTGCGATAATAAGAGAGAAGAAACACAAAACAGACTACCCTCCCCGATCCCCCAACCCCAAAGGTTACGAGCAATAACAGTAATAGAAAATAAGGAATTAATCAATCCGATTCGAAGGCTATTTAATTTCTCGGCTTCCAAGTCATCAAAAAGAACTCTAAAGGACCCCAGAGAGATTTATAATATTCATGTTTACCCCGCATATAAGCAATATGTTTCTCGAGCTGTAGTGCTAGGGTACATTCCCTATGCCACTCTAATAGGGTTGGAGAGTTGTCAGACGACCAGTGCCTTAAGATTAACAACTTCATAACTGCTGAGACAAGAGAGACACGTGCTCTCCAAACCCTGGAGGTGGCCATTGGGAAAACATGTAATAGACAAATCTCGGGAGCATCCATATTATTTGAGCCAAGGATAGGGTCTAAGAGTCTGCTAATGGCTCTCCAAAGAGTCCGAATCACCGGGCACAACCATAACAAGTGATACAAAGTACCTTCTTCCTTCTTGCAATTCCAACAAAGAGGTGAGCTGAGTGCTTCCTGTCTGAATAGATGAGTAGGAGTCAAGTAGAGGTGATGCATGACATTGAAGTGAACCATTCTTAGCCTATCTTGTTTAATGTACCTATACATAGTCATCCAGAGTGTTTTCCAAACTTCCGGGGAGTCTCGTAGATTCAGTTCTTTTACCCAATAATAACAAATACCTGAGGGAAGCCTATGGTCCTATTCTTGGAGGAGCTTATAAACTTTGGAAACTGCATGTGATTGTGCAGCGGCCATCAAAAGAGAGTCAATATTTTTCGACTCATGACTGGGTAAAGAGACCGATGAGAATGCCTGGGCTAAGGCTTTACTAAGCTGTAGCCACTTAAAAAAGTAAGAATCTGCGAATCCATGAAGTCTTTTTAGGAGATCAAATGAAAATGGGCTGCCTGTTCCCAAAAATCGGCTACAGAAAGATGACTTATTTGCGGCCAGAATGCTGTGGGTATCGGAGTACCACCTATTTTAATTTGTAGATTTTCAAAAATAGGTTGGGTATCTGAGAGCCACCAGCTAACCCCTAAATAACGTTGCAGTTGGTGGTAAGCTCTAAGGGACCACCCCATAGGATTATTTTTAAGGAGTTTGGGAACAACAGTCAATGGGACAAACAACAGAGCATATAAAGAGCTTGTCACCTTCTTCGCCAGGTCATGTTCTATATCGAGCCACAAAGGTGAATAAGCTAGACGCCTGTGCTCATTATTCCACAAGCTCAGTTTGCAGGTATGTTGGGCCAGATAATACAGGAACAGTGAGGGGGCAGCTAGGCCGCCCTTAGATTTTGGGGCTGTTAAATTGAAGTAGGATCGATGGGTTACTTTCCCTTGTCATAAAAAGGAATTAAATATCCTCTATAGATTTGTAAACCATTTCTTTGAGAGGTAGGTCCCAAGCATTCCCAGAGGATGTAATATCCTAGGAAGAATAATCATTTTTAAAAGGTTCAACCTACCCCACAAAGATAAGGGAATTAAGCGCCATTTATTTAAATCTTCCGAGATATTATGGACTAAAGTACCTAAGTTATCTTTAATCATAGAGGAGAGACTCGTACTAATGGTAATGCCTAAATATGTTAAGGATTTGGTTTCCCAAGCCAGGCCCAAATCCTGTAGATCCGCTTTTCTAACATAATGGTTTAAAGGGAAAATTTTTGTTTTAGAACAATTCAGTTTATAAAAGGATAGTCTGGAGAAACTATTTATTTCCTCCAGTATGGGTGGCATGGAAGTCCCTGGGTTCTCAATATGTAATAGAACATCATCAGCATAGGCTGAGCATATATAGCTGGACTCCCCTACTTGTATGCCTTTAATGAGTGGGTTCTTCATTAATCTACACAAGAAAGGTTCTAAATACAGATTAAATAACAGAGGGGACAGAGGACAACCCTGCCTAGTACCTCGCTCTAACTTGATGACCGGTGACAATACCCCGTTGCATTTGACTCTCGACTTATTGAATTATTTGACTGGGTGACAAGAGAGGTGGATTGGGAGGGGCAGTCAATGTGACCTACCTGGACTTCAGCAAGGCCTTTGACACTGTGCCACATAGAAGGCTATTTAACAAGCTGGGGAACATGGGAGCGGGTAGGACGGTGATGCGATGGGTGGGGAACAGTCTGGATAATAGGACACAAAGGGTGGTGGTAAATGGCTGTCACTCCACAGAGGGAAAGGTGACCAGTGGGGTGCTAGAGGGATTAGTACTGGGGCCAGTCCTATTCAGCATCTTTATCAATGACATTACAGATGACCTAGAAGGGAGAATTTGCCTGTTTGCTGATGCCACAAAGCTCTGCAACAGGGTGGACATGTCAGAGGGTGTGGATAGAATGAGGGGAGATCTGCAGAAGCCTGAGGACTGATCAATGGAGTAGCAGTTGAGATTTAACACAGAGAAATGCAAAATAATGCACATGGGGCACAAAAACCCAGGAATAGCATATCAGCTGGGAGGGGGAGAATACAGAATACTCCAAGCAGGAGAGGGACCTAGGGGTTATCATCTCTGAGGACCTCAATATATGGAGTCAGTGTGACAACTTGGCAGGAAAAGCAAACAGGATGTGGAGATGCATAAGCATGGGTATCATCAGCTGGCAAAGGGAGGTCATAATTCCACTGTACAAGTCATTAGTGAGGCCACACCTCAAGTACAGTGTCCAGTTCTGGAGTTCTTACCTACATAAGGAAATAGACAGGATGGAGACCTGGAGAACTTACCTGCATAAAGAAATAGACAGGATGGAGACAGTACAGAGGAGGGCAACCAAGATGGTGCAAGGATTACATCACAAAACCTATGAGGACAGACTGAAAGTCCTAAATATGTACTCCCTGGAAGAGAGGAGGGAGAGGGTGGATATGACTGAGATATAAGCACCTCACAGGGAGGAACAAGGTGCATGAAAACACAATTTTTCATAGAAAAAGATGCTCCAGGACTAGGGGGCATGGGGTGAAACTGGAGGGGGGGTTCTGAAGAAATGTGAGACAGTACTTCTTCACAGAGAGGGTGGTGGACAAATGGAACACCCTGTCATAGGAGGTGGTGGAGGCGGAAACAATTACAGGATTTAAGAATGCATGGGCTGGGCATAAGAGGATCCTGGTAGTTGGAGGAAGGGGACAACATAGTTCTAGGGAAGCTTGAAGACGCACAGCTACATGCACAAGTGGGCAGACTTGGTGGGCCATAGACCCTTTTCTACCATCAAAAGGAATAAGGGAAAGGGAACATAGTTTAACCAGAAGTTGCACACTAAGCCACAGCTTGTTTCCAGATGTGACCTGGGAGCACAAGGAAGTTAAGAGACTTGCTCAAGATCACACAGTATGCACCTAGGTGGCTATGGAATTTAAACCCAGGACCAACAACATCTACTGTATGTATCTGTATAAGAGAGGGAACATTACCCATTTAAAGAAAAGGAAAAGTCAAGAAAAGAAAAGGGATATGAAGGTGAAGATGATAGCAAACAGTAAATAATAGAGGTGAATATTACAAAAATACAAAATGAAAACAAGGTCATGGATGCAGAAGATGGCAAGGGGATAGCAGAAAAAAAGAGTGAAGGCCAAGAAAGTAAAAGTAAAAAAAAAGTCAAACAAATAAAAGAAAGGGGAAAAAGGAACCCTCCAAAATCAGGAAGAAGAAGGTGATACATGAGGAAAATATAAAAATAAATCAGAAGAGAAAGGTAAAGCTTGGAAAGAAAAACAAATGGAAAACATTGACGTGTATATATATATATATATATATATATATATATATATATATTAGAGAGAATCAAAAACAACTCCCCCCATTGTGATTACATTTAAAGAGAAGGAAAATAACAAGGGTGATTTAAACATTAACTCTGAGGGAAATAAGAAAGGGGATGAACACTCAGAGACCTTTTAGGGATGCCTACAGAAAACAGCTGACTCTGACTTTGCATTACCCTTTTACAAAAGGGGATTCTGCCAGATGAAACTGAAGAAACATTGAATGCAGTACTTAAGAATCTCTTAGTTACTATAATGGAGGGGAACAAAGATTTAGTAAATTGCTTAAGTATTATCAGACCAATTGTAGAAACAGAACTGGTGTTATTGGTTTCAGATCAGTTCTATACACTGAAAGCAATAGAAAACAAAAATAATAAATTGAAATTAATGATCTTTGAAATGGACAAAGTCGTCACTGTTTTAATTTTTCTTCCAGACAGTTACAAATAATGAAGGGAGTCAATAAGAAAAACAAGAACTTTGTCCATTTTTGGGTTGAATTATTTCCTTAATGAAACCAAACAAAATCTTAAAACAAAAGTGGGGAAAACTTTGCAATCTATATTAAAGATTCCAAACTTAAGTACTGCTTTAAACAAAACAACTAGATGGGAAAGGAATAGTCAAATTATAGTTTGGTTAAATAATGAAGAAATGAATCAGCTTCTGTTATCTAGAGCAACTGTGTTGGATTACTTGGGTATAGATATATATGATGACTATTCTGAGAAAATTATCAAAATTGTTTTAAAATCAGATTCTTGGAAGAACATGATCCGAACGTCAAACAGATTTACCATGTTAGAGAATCCTGTAGATGACTGACAGTTAAATGGAATGGAATTAAATAGTGTGTCCAGGTCATTAGAACCTTTATCCAAGCAACAGAGGAGTTATTTTAACCTGTTATCATGGAATTTGTCAGAGTTAAAAGATAAGTCACAAGACCTTAATTTTATAAAATACATCAATGAATTTGAGTGTACATGCTTGCAAGAAACATGGGTTAAAAAGGACATAAATGTAAATGGCTATAAAGCCTATAGTAAATCTGCAAAAAACCTGAAAAGGTTTGGGAGAAACTCTGGTGGTTTACTAACCATGTGAAAAATTAGAGAGGGGATCAGCACACAAGAAATTTCCATACAGAGTGACAACATTCTGAGAATTAGGATATACAATAAGAAACAAGAAATAATTTTCAACATTTATATGCCTCCATATAATAACAAACAATGTTAACAGAATACTCTTAGCGCTTTTAGAAACAGCTATCAAAGATCTTATAGATAACAAGATATTTAAATGTTTTTTCCCTGAGAAAAATCCAGGTTGCAATTGCTTCTGCTGACCCTGTAAACTTGAACACAGATGGTGCACAATGAAACTATATACACTGCACTTGACTCACTGTAACTAGTTGATATGCTTCTCATGTGCTGGCTACTACTATAAATCACAAACTGGTATGATCATTGTCTTATCTCTGTGTAAAGGTGTGTAATTGGACTTCTGCTGTATTGGTAATTGTATCCTACTCTGTACTTACTGTACGTGCTGTATTTGACTCTAAACCCTTTGAAAATAGGCACTGCCTAAATAATTTTATGTAAAATAAAAACTTAACTAAAACTAAATCAAAATCATGATATATAAAATGTAACCAATATAGTACTAAAAGCAAAATTAAATACCAACTAACAAATCATTAAAAAGAAAAGAAAAAACAATTCAAACACGAAACACCTGAGCAAACAAAAAAGTTTTAAGTCATTTTCTTAAAGACGTATGCCAAGGGGGCTCCCTTACAGCCTTCAGTAATAAATTCCACCATAACAGACCTGCCACCTCGAAGGCTCTGTCCCCTGACATTTTAAGTCTAGTCCTGGGTACAATCAGGAGGCCCTCTTCAGCAGAACAGAGGACAAATGGGGAGATAAGGATGCAAAATTTCATGTGGGTAGCCTAGACCCAGCCCATGTAGTACCTTATAGGTTAGCAGACCAACCTTACAGGAGATAAATCGATTAACCAGCAAACAGTGCAGTTCCCAGAGCAGAGGGGTGATGTGACTCATCCTAGGAAGGCCAGTCAACAACCTCACAGCCACGTTCTGCACTAGCTGCAGACATTGCAATGCACCTCCAATGACCCCAAGGTAGATGGAATTGTAGTAACTGAAGCAAGATGTCACAAAGGCATGTACTAGAGACTGCAAGTCTTCAGGGAGAATAAGGGAGTGAATCTGGTTGATATTTCTGAGATGGTAGAAGTAATTCCAAATGACTGTCAATACCTGGGCCTCAAATGTCAGCTCTTCATCCAGAATGACACCCAGATTCTGCACCTTTTGGGCAGCATTGAGTTTGGAGGTACCAAGGCAAAGGCTCAATACCCTCTCAGACACTGCTGATCCCCCCACTTACCCAGCCCAATCACCAGTACTTCAGTTTTGTCTGTGTTGAGTCTCAGCCAGCTCGAAGACATCCAGCTCTGGATCTCAGCCAAACACTTTTTCATCACATACACCACTCCTCAGTCCTGGGATGCAAAAGACAGATAGAGCTGGGTATCATCTGCATAGCAGTGAAACTCAACTACATACTGCCTAATGATCTTGCTCAGAGGCAGCATGTACACAGAGAACAGCATGGCAAAATGGACCGACCACAAAACACAATAGTTTGGGCACTCACCACCACATATTACGCTGAACACCAAGAAAATATTGTATCAAAAAGCTTTATTCCATAAAATACAGATGCCTGTCACATTTCTGGTCTATTACTTGGCCTTTTCTTGAGAAAGGATCAAGTAATAGACCAGAAACGCGACAGGCATCTGTATTTTATGGAATAAAGCTTTTTGATACAATATTTTCTTGGTGTTCAGCATAATATATGGTGGTGAGTGCCCAAACTATTGTGTTTTGTAGCTAACTTTTGTTGTTTGAGAGCACCACAATTCCTTGTGCGTACCCTTAATGTCCTGAGTTCACAAAATGGACTGACCCATAGGGTACCCTACAGTGCAGGTACCTTGAGCATGATGAAAAATTACCATTCACAAGCAGCTGAAACCTACCCCTGAGGTAGGACTCAAATCAGCTGATGACTTTGCCAGTGAGTCCCATGTGCTCCCTGATGCAGTCCAGTAACAGCCTATAGTCAATGGTGTCAAATGCTGAGGAGAGATCCAGGAGAACAAGAATGGACTGCTCTCCCCATCCCTCACCATAATGGAATCATTATGCACCCTGACCAGAGCAGTCTCAGTGCTGAACTTTGACCGAAACACTGACTGGAGAGGCTCATATACATCAAAGGTTGCCAGGTGAGTCTCTAGCTGCAGTGCAACAACCTTCTCAATAATCTTCCCTAAAAAGGCAGGTTAGAGACAGGCCTGTAGTTCACCAGTACATCCAGGTCCATAGTCATTTGTTTCAAAAAAGGCCTCACCAGCTCACTTTCAGTTCAGCAGGGAGGACCCCCTCTGACAAAAAACACTGAATTATCCCAACAAACACTAGGCCTGGCTGCTTAGTGCAGCCTACCATAAGTTACGTTGGGCCAGGGTCCCATGCACAGTATGTTGTTTGCAGTCCTGAGATCACTTTAACAACTTCTCCATTGTCACTGGCTGAAACTCATACTATGACCACTGACCGTCTTTGTAACATCTAGACCCAACACTGCTGGACAATAGCTACTCCGTAGAAGTGATCCCAGCCCTAATAGAGGACACTCTGTCTGAGAAGAACCAAGCAAACTCCTCACATGTTGTGGATGACACACCCATCATGGGCTCTAGGCAGCCCAGATGTAAAACCCCATCCACTGCTCAAAAAAGCTGAGCAGGTCAGTTCCTCCCTGCTGAAATCTCTCTCAACAGAAATTCTGCCCTCTTATGAGAGATTGCCCTTTTATATTTATTGTAATGAGTATTCAAAGCCAGTTTGTCCACCTGGGTCCTGGACCTCCTTCAACTCCTGTCTAACCTCCACTCCACAGCTTTCATCGCCCTCATCTCATCATCAAACCATGGCAAGCTGAGGCATGAAACCAGAGGGCAAACATGGACTGGTGCTACCAGGTCAAAGACTACAGTGATGGTTATATTACAGGCTGCCACAGCTTCCTCCATATCTTTAGCACAAGCCACCATCTTACCTGAGGTGTTCAGTACTGCTAAACGTCAATCAGGCCTTAACTTCAAAGTTTATTATTTGATCACCTCCACAGGGGGTGGACTACAGAGAAATACCCTGAACTCAAAACTGATG
This sequence comes from Neoceratodus forsteri, assembly GCA_016271365.2. NCBI lineage: Eukaryota > Metazoa > Chordata > Ceratodontiformes > Ceratodontidae > Neoceratodus > Neoceratodus forsteri. Next base: position 909,209,971 of record CM028133.1, on the reverse strand, counting down.
GTAGAATGATGAGGAGGCTAACCTAAACAGCTCTGATGATGAGGCTGAGTATAGGGAGTACCATGGGAGCAGTAAAGAAAAAAAGTCAGGCAGACAAAAAATCTGAGCTTCTCAAAGTCACAGTGGCAGAAGAAAGCAAGATATGGCTCTTCCTCAGCCCCTCTAAAAAAATCAATAAGACACCCTTCAGCACTTTGTTCAGCTGGCTCAGTGCCAGCCTGAACAGCAAAGTAGCGCAGGTGTAAGGGCACCAGTGGAAAACCCAGCTGCTGGTCGAAACAAGAAAGGGTAGTGGGAGCCAAAATAGTGGTGGTGTAACTGGTGACTAGCTGCATAGGTGGTGCCAGGAGCAGTAAGAGCACTGAATGGTTGCATTTAAAAAAATATAACAGACAGACAGTATGTACACAGTGCAGTACAACTATCAGCAGGGAGACATTTCTGGAAAATTTAATAGCCACCTGTTTAATGAACCCCCAAAGGCAAAACATCCCCAAGTTTTTAAAGTGGCAAGGTCTGGGGTAAAGGACAAACTTGAATACCTAGGTATATATATCAGTACTTCCCTTGCCAAAATGAAACATTACAATTTGTTTTTGTTAGTCAATCAAATTAAGCATGATCTGGCCCATTGTAGTCTCCTTCCCCTTTCTTTCTGGGGGCAGGTAAATATGTTAAAAATGAACGTCCTACTACCTGTCTTATACCCACTTCTCATACTTACCAAATTTATACCACAAGCCTGGTTTAAAGGTTTGCATAGAGTACTATCTAACTTTCTTTGATAGGGTAACCTACCTAATTGTGGACTTCGTGTCCGCAATTTTTATTTATATTATTTAGCCATTCATAGTACCTCCAGTGGTATAGAAATCCCTTAGAGGATCTTTTGTTAGATTACATGCCCCAATGGCTTGAAATCGAATGGTTTCAATGTGATCAGTGGAAATTAAACATTACTGCCCTAGTACATATCCCAAATAACAAACTCCCTCGCTCATTGCAAGACACACCAATAAATGTATCAGTTCATACACAACAGCAAGTATGATCTCTTCTCACTTAGATCCCACAAAAGATATGTTACAGCCTTCGGTAGGGAATCCTAATTTTAAAATTGATAGGCACCTGCTCACTTCAGCCTTTTGGCCATATCCAGAGGTTTAGTGGAACCTCTGCTAAAAGACAGAATTTTGTTAACATTTTTGGAGGCCCAGCAGAAATTTCAAATCCCCAGCAAGCATTATTTCAAATATTTTCAAATTTCTCACCTAATGTTTCAACATTATGATCTAGGCCTGTGGTCTAAGGTATATGGCCAACACATACTTAGTTTGGTACATAAGGCATCCTCTTTTCATGCCATATCTTTTTTTTATAACTAGCTATGTGAGTTATTTCCTAATTAGGAAATGGGAGCTGCCACTTATTGAGATTGAGCTATTCCTCCTGCTGAACTGCCTTATGATTGGCATTGTCTCTGAAAGTATACATATAAATACATCAAATGGGATATATACCATTTTATGCAATTTCAAATATATCATAATCCCTACTACACACCTGTTAAACTACAGTATATAGGATGGGTAAACTGTTGTCTGATTTTTGTACACAATGTGGTAAGGAACTGGGTACCTTAGTACATATATTATGGAAGTGTGAAAAAGTTGTTACTTTTGGGGATACCATACATCAACATCTAGATCCTCTGTTAGGATTGGATTCAGCATTTCTCCCAGAGTGTGTCTCTTGGGATCATTTGGTAACAATCTGGTTGGTAAACAACACAACCACATGGCTTTGATCTTTGTGCTCAGAAAGTTATATTACAGCACTGGTGTGATCAAGCCATTCCCTATTATTTGGAATGGTACAAGGAAATTGTATTTGCCTTACAAGCAGAAAAAATGGTAGCAAGTATGATGGATCAGCTAACGTATGGGAGTCATTATACATATTGTTGACACTGCAAGATGATTAATGTATATCTCCCAATCTTCAAGATGGGTCTAGATGTATGGTATGGTCCCTCATTCCATATAATGATTTTCCTTTCTGCTTTTGAAATTATCTATATCCCCTGAAATGTTTATATTATTTGGTTTCTCAGAGGCCTTTTAGCTTATATCACTTTGATACAGAGGTTCCCTTCTGGAGTAGGATTTATTCAGTTTTTGTTAACCGGGTAGGTACACTAGACAGCATAGCTGCCTACTTTTAGGTATGACCCGGGAGATTACAAGAAAGGGTATGTAGACAATAGTAAATACAAGAAACATCATTGGAACAAGTAGAGGTCAGACATAGTACTCTTATACACAATTTTCAGCAGTGACAGTACATTTGCAGGAATCTATATGTAGTAACAAAACAGTAATACAAGTGCAAATAACTAACAGTCATAAGTCATACAACTAGTAAGTGCTAGAAGAGAGGAAATAACAAGATTTCCAGGCAGGTTTGAGAGTAGTAGAGGTTGGGGCCAGTAGGCAACTAGAAGATGGGTGGGATAGTGGGTTTTTGGGATGGGTGGGAGGGTTAACTGACTCTTTTTTTCTTTTCTTTAACTGTGTTCCTTTGTATGATATGTGTGTTTGGTTGTTACTTGTTTATAAATATTTGAATAACCCAATAAAGCATTTTTAACTGAAAAAAAAGAGACAAGGTCTGTGCCTGTGGTCCCATAAGACTCATCTCGTGGTGACAAGGCAGGCTGTGGTGCTGAGGCCACTGGCAATGCCACAGAATGTTCTGCCTCTGAAAAAATGCTGCTGTACCTGCTGCTGCTACCATTCCATCTCACTTAGCACCAAAGAGTCCGCCATGCACCCCAAACATTATCACCAGGCACCAGTCCCCTGTTGTTTGCACACCATCTGGAATGCATCTAACATCCCCCTATCCATGGTCAATGCCAATATAGTGAAAGCGTTCCAGTCCAGAACTATCAGTCATCCCATCAAACAGCTCAGCACATCACACAACTCATAGGTGAAATGATGGTGTTGGATCTACAACCCTTTTCACTTGTAGAAGATATTGTTTTTCACAGACTTCTGCTGCACTTGCAGCCTTGGTACCAGCTCCCATCATGTTCCTAATGTTCACGCACTGTGGTGCCAAACTCATATGAGGCTATGAGAATGACAATTGCCACACTACTCTCTGAGGCTGTAGGTGGAGTTTTCCACTGCAGCTCAGACATCTGGAGCAGTACTGTACAAACTCCATGTATACATATCTCTCCTTGACAGCACACTGGTGTGTGCAAAATCCTGTTTCCAGTTATAGATTCCTTCTTCTCTCCCTGTGTCACTGGCTCTCCCTTTATTCCTCCACAACCAGGCAGTCACTCCAGGTCTGCTCTTCTAAAAGTTGGGCTAATAGAGAAAGACCACATGCCACTGAGCATCCTGGCATTCATTCAAGACATGCTGCAGCCATGGACAGTTCGTACCAATCCACATGTTTTTTTCATCACAGATAATGGGGCAAATATGGTGAAAGCAGTTGCTAATAGAAATTTTGTCAGCATTTCTTGCTTCTCCCACACCTTGAATCTAGTGGACACATCTGTGCTACATCACAGTACTGAGTAAAGATGTGCAAAATCCATAAATTTCATTCCTCGAAATATTTTGCAAAATTTACACATTTCGTAAAATATTTTGTGGATGCAAAATGTGAAATTCTGCAGCAAAATTGCAAATTTCCCCCACAAAATGTGAAATTTCACCTGTGACCAGAGGAATGTCACCCCTCTCTGGTGAAATTCTGCCACTCGCAGGCAAAATTATGCATTTCAAGGGTGAAATTCATGATTTAGCTGGTGGAATTTTGACTTTTGAACTTGCAATATTCATGGGCGAAATGCACAAATTTCGTGAAACGTTTTGCATGGAAAAATTCATGATTTTCCTGGAATTTCACCAGCAAAATTACATTTTGCAACACTAGTACTGAGGCTAGCAAGACTGATTTGTGCTCATTTTCATCACTCTGTAAAGGCAACTAACCAACTGAGAGATACGCAACAATGCCTTGGTCTGTCTGAATATTGCTTGATACAGGATGGCAGTACCAGAGTCAATTTATCATAACTGATGCTGTCTAAACTGTTAGAAGCACACACTTTATGACATGGCAATGGAGTGCGACATTGGGGGAGTCCTGGGGTTACTGATTGATGCCATGGTGAACATACTTAAACCATTTGAGAGGAGCACCCATGATCTACATGCATCCACAGCCACTCTAAGTCAGATGATCCCAGCAGTGTATATAGTTAACATATCTATGGAAAGATATATACAGAAAAAAAGGGAGATTCCAGGTGGGGCAGCTGTACTTGTTAAGCAGCTTCAAACTGAACTGAATGCAAGATTTGTGAAGTAGCTGGATCATTGCAGCCACATTTTTGCAACTGTGCTGGATCCTCGGTTCAAATATGAAATACTTCACATGGCTATGGATAGCCACAGAGTGATTCATTTTCATCAAGAGCTGCATGATGAGCTGAATGGCTTCATGTTGGGACTGGTGACACTGGTGGATGCTGCAGGTCGTGAGAGAGAGAAAGAATTCCATCTAACAGGTCTGGCTCCACTGGTGGAGATGAGGAAGAAATACTTGTTACTGAAAGAAGCACTGAAGGGAGTGAGGGAGCACTGCTTAGCACATCCTGACATCAACAGCAAAAGCAGAGGACACAGCCACAGCCCTTTTCTGCAGAAAATATCTTGAATGGCTCTTTCATGGAGTCTCTTGAACCGTTTCAGGTTGATCCATTAGGCTACTGGGCACAGAAGATGCATTCATCCCCTCACTTGTCATAACTGCCTATGAGGTACATCAGTTGCCCCTCCGAGTGTGCCAAGAGGATGTTTAGCACAACTGGTGATGTTGTTGAGCCATATAATTCAGCACTAGACCCTGATCACATCCAACAGCTTGTGTTCTTCATGTTTGCTGTAACTTGCCATTACTTGGGTACAAATAGGAGTTATCTGCATGAAAATCAAAATATACTGTAGTCTCCCAAGTCTGCCTTTGCTGACTGCTTTTCTTCATAATTAACCTGTGTATTTTCCCCTATGCTTCCTTCCTGCAGTGTTTAATGCACACACCTTTATTATAATATAACGAAATTCACTGGGTCGGATTCACAAAGGGCAAAGAAGGGCTTGTGGCAAGCCTTGCACCAAACCTGTTTGCTGGCACAGCTGCGCCAACAATGCTGCCACACACTGTGCCCGATTAATGAAGATTGAGTGCATTTATGATACTTTTCCTGTTTTATGGCAGCTTCCACCAAATATTTGGTGCAAGTCCCTTACAAAGGGTACCCAGGATGCAGCAAGCTAGATCAGAAAAAGCTGGTCTAACTTGCAGCAATAGGCACATTGGATTGAGAATCCCAATTGCCGGCCGGGAGAATGCCACAAGCTCTGTATGCCATATGTTTGGTGCACTCAGGGCATGCAAAATTCGCAGCCCTTTGTGAATACGGTCCATTAACATTTTCTGACACAGATGTAACGTCTCTTGTTGTTTCAGTGCATGTTATATATCTTACAAACAGCAAGGATGCTGAACAAGAACACAGCTATAATAGCCCCGTGATAAATCAAAATCCAGTGAGTGCAAATTACTTGCTTCTCGTGTTATGACTTCATAAGAGCGATGCTGTGAAACTGGATGCACTGCACAGTGCATCACTACTCACCACTCCACTTTTGCATAAAGCTACAAAAGCAACATTCAAACATTCTCACTTCCCAGTTCCCACATCAACCCAATGTTTTGCAGATATACCTTGCTTAAGGGACTGCTTTTGTTGCTTTCATCATGTTGCTATTCCTTTCTTGCTTGCAATTATTTCTCTCACAAATAAAAATGGCTGCCTGCTTTTATTGATCTTTTTACATCCTTTCATTTTATTTTCCTTTTTTTTTGCACATCCACTTTACTTAGTTGCCACCACCTGGCAATCAAGTTATACTAGGACACTGCAGAAGTCACACAGGGGGACACTGTGCCTCTACTTCTTTTTTTTTACTTTTCTTTTTCTGGCTCTGCTTGACCCAGGAGAACTCTCTCGGGCATCCACTCACCTTCAGCTCTACTTCCGGGCCTGAAACTCCTCATCTCCTGGCACCTGCCCGGCTATCCCATTGGCTCTGAGTCCCCTGAGGTGGGGCCACCCTATCCACCCAGGGCACTCTATCTAGAATTCAGGCCGGGCTGGGCTCAGCCCAGGATTTGAGTGAGTCCAGCCTATGGAGTGTGGCTTGAGGGGGTGGTGCCATTGCCTATCTCTTGGAGTGGGGATTTTTCTTGGTTGCATCCCTCCCCTCCACCCCGCAGGAAAAGCTTAGATATGCGATGTTGCCAAGTATGTCTGCCACAGCTCTGTGCCCCCTCTTGCATGTCCTGTGTGTTGCAGTGCCTCTGCTCACCACCGGGGGCCACTGCGATGCCGGGCAAGTGCCTGGATCCCCCCAAGAGAGGAATGTAGTCCTCCAGATTCTCAATCCTCTCTCTCCCCTGGTGACCTCTGGCATTCCGGGCTCATTCCCAAACCCAGGTCGCTGGCATGGCGCAAGGTGTGGCATCCAGTGCCTCAACCATCAGAGCCACTGGGCCGGCTAGTGCTTCTACTTCCTGAGAGAAGAGCCATCCATGGCATGCTCAATCCCCTCTCCCCTGGCTGGCCCCACAAGTGACCAAGGTGCATTCGGAAACTTGCTTTGTTATAGTAGTTAGCAGTACAGATGGTACTGTTGCACTACAGAGCTGGTTCTTTGTTTTCATTTTATAAACCAAAACGTTGTTGTTGGGGGTTTTTGTGTGTGAGTTCCCCCTGTTGTCCACCATGGATATACCATCTAGTCATATAGGGATGTACCCTCAAAACAGATAGGGATATACCCCCACCCTGTAATCAGACAGGTAACTGGATAGCAAGAAGTTTTTTTTTTTTTTAGTCAAGGCCCATTAGACACATGGGGACCGATTCCAGAATGTGGTACACCTGGTGCATGGTGATCTACACCAGACCCTATGGTGTAAATCGCACCTTGCGTACCACAAGTCGTGATTCCAACATGAGACCTACACCATGTTGTATGCAGGTTGCACCAAAGTTGGGTTACACCACACACTATGCCCGCAACCCACAGCAGCATTGAGCAAGGGTGGGTTATGGCAGCAACTGCACCCTATTCTGGAAGGGCTGCTGCCATAACCCACTTACACCATTCCAGGACCCAGTATGGCATAGCAGGATTAGACCAGCTAGGAGATGGTCTAAGGGGCATCCAGGACCCAGTATGGCGTAGCAGGATTAGACCAGCTAGGAGATGGTCTAAGGGGCATCCATCCTGGCACAGTGATGGATGCCCCCGCTGTAGCATTGTGGAAATCACATGGCTGTGCCCCATGCCCCCTGTCTGTCATGCCCCCATCCCCCAAACTTTGGGATCCCTGGTCCATTTTGTGTCGTGCCCCCCCGATCACCTGTGCCAATCGGCCAGCCCACCCAAAGCCCCCAGGTGCTTGCTGGTGCATTTCAGGGTGGGGGGCTCCAGGGGGGCAGTAGATTGTGGGCCACATCTTGTGGTACCCAGGCCCATTGCACCATTCCTGTGGCACCAGCCTGCAGCTGCCACAAGTCACAGGCATAGGTACCAGGGACCCTGCCTGTCCGTCCTGGATACACCCACAAGTTGTGCCATGTGCCTTGTAATCAGGCCTATGGTACCTGCCTAGCCTGCTCATCCTGAACCTGGCCCATCGGGGCAGCAACACAACCAAAATATTTTGACTGTATCATATTGATCCTCTAGTGGATTGGAGATCCCTGCAAGGAGACCAACTTGTTGCTTTAGACAAAAAGGTATTGTGAGGCCCTGCCCTTGTGGTCTCCTCGAAAAGGATATGAAAGGATGTAAAAAAGAGCCACAAAAGTAGGCAGCCTTTTTTTTATTTGTGTGATAAATCATTACAAGTAAGAAAGGGATAGCAAAATGACAACAACAGTAAACACACTCCCCTAAACAACCCTACTGGCAAAACATTGAGGTGAATACTGTATGTGTGGTTTTACTTAAAAAAAAAAATTAAACAACTTGATACTGGTTCTATGCAGAGCTGTAGCTTTATCCTTAGAACTGTATACACCTAGTTTACCTCCTGTACTGTGGTAGAACTGTTCAATTCATACTCCCTTTTAGTGCATAGGTACTGATATATGGGAAATAATGTCATTTACACTGTTTTTTTGTATGTAAGCAAACATTTCTCAATAAAATTCTTCTATGATAAAAAAAAAAAACTTGATACTGGAAATAGTCTGGGTTTTTTTGACTGCAAATGCAACTGCCCACTCCACAGCCCTATTGGCCAGGCTGTGACTGTCTCATTGTTTTTGCTTGCACAGCAGAAATAGGCCTAGTATTTAGGGGAAAAAACACTACAATCAGTTCTCCTGAGAAACGCGAAAAATTATTTATCACACAGAAATGTGACAAAAATTACCCTGTCTCTTTAGCTTGGGATTCAGAGAGGAGAACAAAAAAAAGTAAAGATTTCTGATTTTTTCTAGTTTTAACAAGTGGACATAAGTACTGTAGATAACTTCTCTGCAGCAACTCAAGTCATCTGTCTCTTCTACCTGAAGCTTCTGGGAGTGCTGGGTCACATGACCTTCCTTCAGTGAGCTTCCAAAGTGGCCTCTAATTGGACAGGACGTCTCAGGAGCTTTTGTAGTCTGACAGACATTTCCCAAGGCTAAATAACAAATAACAAAGCACTAATAATGAATAATTGGGACCCCTGAACACAGACATTTGGTCAATATTCAAACTAAAGTATTCGCACAACCCTACTATCTGTACTCCAGAAATGGCTGAACATAATATATAGATGTTGGCTGTGAGGGCAGCCTTGCCTAGCCCCCTTTATTGCTATTATTCTTTTTCATGTCCACTGATTTACTTCTGGTAACATAGAAGCAGTTCTGTAGACACTAATCCAGCATGCAGATTTGTTTGGTATTCCATAGTGTGTCAAGGCTTCAAGTTCAAGTTTATTTGCAGGAAACCTCCACTGAGAACGCTCATTTACAAGGAGGTCCTGGTAAGGACAATATGATATAATGGGATACAATACAATAAATGACATTCAACACAATTAATACAATAAGGAAGACAATTATACAGTTGCAACAAAAGAACAGGAATACAGCTGTGCCAGATACATATCCATGTGAAATTCAGGCAGAGGAGGGAATTAGTTGAGAGTACGCAAGTGATGGTTATGGTACTTTGCCAGAAGAGATATGCTAGCCATTGTGAAATTGGCAAGTTTCTTTAAGTGCCTCGATGGTCAGGAATTTAAAGAAGTTTACAGAGACTAAGTCGGGGAGATTAAGTGATGATTGCATTTTATTCCAGATGGACAGGATGGCATAACTGATTGCATCTCTGCATAATGAGTATGGGATTTGGGCATGTCAAACAGGATAAAAGCATTTTTCCTGAGGAAGCAACAGCTGTGAGAGCAGCAAAATAAGGGTGTGATGTACAGAGGAAGTTTGTTCAGCTGTGCTTTGATGGCCCAGGTGCTAGTGTGGAGCATCCTTCTTGTGGCAAGTGATGTCCAGCCCACTGAAGTTTAAAAGATACAATGATGTGTTCTGTATGGCACATTTGTAATGAAATGTAAAGCAATTTGAAAGAGGATATCCAGCTTATGTTGGTTGGACATTGAACTACTGTTAAATATGATGTCTTCAAAGTCTAGGAGAGGGAAGAAGGTGGCTTGGACTAGCCTTTTCCTGATGTCTGTAGGAAATAAGGATTTATTCCTGTAGAAAAAAAACATCCTAGTTCTTAGTTTTTTATAAAGTGTTTCAATGTGAGCAGCAAAAGAAAGGCAGCTATCCAACCAGATTCCTAGATATATAAAATTTTCCAACTATCTCCGGTAAGTCCCCTAAAAGAGTTGTGATAGGTGCTGGTGTGGCCTGGTTATGTAGAAATGAAGGAGGACGGGGGAAGGGGGTGGGACATAGCCTTGGCTTTTTTGGCATTCAACAACAATTTGGAGTTTACTAAGTTGCGTTGTAATTGCTTAAAATTGGCCTGTAATTCAGAGCTAATGTCTGGCAGAGAGGGGTTTGAGGCATATAATAGTGTCAATTGCAAAGAAGTGGCATTTAGAGTTCTGTATATTATTGCATAGGGAGTTCATGTAAATTGAAAACAGCAGTGGTCCCAAGATGAAGCCTTGGGGTACATATCTTGTGAGTGGTAAGGGAGATGATAGAAGCCTGTTGACTTTATTGTGCTGGATTCTACCAGATAGATAACTAGAGAACCAGTTTACTGAGCAATTTTTCAAGCCAAGTTCTTTAAGTTTAACTAGCAGGAGAATATGGTCAATGTCATTGAAGGCTTTACATAGAAACACAGAAACATAGAGGTTGACGGCAGATAAGGACCGTAAGGCCCATCCAGTCTGCCCATTTTTTCTACCTTATGAATGTGCCACACACCTTTACACTGTCAATCACCTATCTATCCATATTCGTCTGTATTGCTCCCTTATGCCTATCCCATGCCTGTTTGAAGCCCTGCACTGTATAAATAGCCACCACTTCCTAAGGTAGGCTGTTCCATGCATCCACCACTCTTTCTGTGAAAAAGAGTTTCCTCACATTCCCCCTTAATCGGCCTCCCTCTATTCTCATGCTGTGCACTCTTGTCCTGCTATTTTTCTTATATTTAAACATGTTAGATTCTTTCACATTGCTAATGCCCTTAAGGAGTTTGAATGTTTCGATCATATCACCTCTCTCTCTCCTTTGCTCAAGGGTATACATATTGAGCTCCGTTAATCTGTCCTCATATGTCTTCTGATGCAGTCCCAGCACCATTTTGGTTGCCCTTCTCTGGACTGCCTCAATTTGGTTAATGTCCTTGTGAAGTTGTGACCTCCAGTACTGCACGCAGTACTCTAGATGGGGCATAAGCAGTGTCTTGTAAAGAGGGATTATTACCTCCCACTTATGACTTGTGATACCCCTACTAATACACCCTAACATCCCCCTAGCCTTACCTACTGCTTTAGAGGTCTGCTTGGATGATTTCAAGTCATCGGTGATGATGATGCCCAAGTCTCTTTCTTCCTTTGTGACTGCCAGCAATTCCCCTCCCAGCCTATAGGTGGCTTCAGGGTTTCTCTTCCCTATGTGCATGATCTTGCACTTCTTGGCATTAAATCCCAGTTGCCACTCTTCTGACCATTTTGCTAGTTTATCTAGATCTCTTCTCATTCTTCCCACCCCATCTGGATCATCTAGTATGTTGCAGATCTTGGTGTCATCTGCAAACAGACAAGCCTTACCCTCTAGTCCATCTGCAATGTCACTAATGAAGATATTCAAGAGGACTGGCCCCAAGACTGATCCTTGAGGTACCCCACTTGTGACTTGCATCTCTTCTGACTGTATACCATTTACCACCACTCTCTGTTTTCTGTCCGTCAACCAGTTTGCCACCCAGTTGACCAAGTTCTGACCCACCCCGAGCCTACCCAGCTTATTTATCAACCTTCTACAGTATGTGGAACAGTGTCAAAAGCTTTGCTGAAGTCAAGGTAGGAGACATCAACTGCTCCCCCTTTGTCCACCACTCTGGTTACCCAGTCAAAGAAATCTATGAGATTAGTTTGACAGGACCTTCCTTTTGTAAACCCATGCTGTCTTGGATCCTGTGCCCTATGGATTCCAGGTGTTGCACTATCCTTTCCTTAAGGAGTGCCTCCATAATCTTGCCCACTACTGAGGTAAGACTGATTGGTCTGTAGTTCCCTGCCTCCTCCCTGCTACCACTCTTGTGGAGCGGGATCACATGAGCCCTTCTCCAGTCTTCTGGGACTTCTCCTGTGCTCAGAGATTCACTAAACAGTTCTGCTAATGGCTCTACTAGTTCCACCCTTAGCCCCTTAAGTACCCTGGGATGAATGCCATCAGGTCCCATTGTCTTGTCCTCCCTGAGCTTAGTGAACTCTTGTAGGACCCTTCCTTTTGTGAAGGGAGTAGTGCTCACCTCCTTTCCCCGTGTCCATGGTACTGAGCTGCGGGCCCTGCCCTACCTTCTCCTCAGTAAATACTGAGCAAAAGTATCTATTTAGGATAGATGCTTTTACAGGGTCCTCCTCCTCACATGCCCCCTTTTCTCCTTTGAGCTTAGCAATACCCCCTCTGGATTTTCTTCTTTCACTAATGTATCTATAGAAAGTCTTGTCACCTTCTTTTACTGTTCGTGCTAGTGTTTTCCCATTTTGGGACTTTGCCTGCCTTACTGCCTTCCCTGCTTCCCTTAGGGCAGTTTGGTATGCCTCCCTATCTTCATCCTGCTGTGTTACCTTATATTTCCTGAAGGCCAGCCTTTTGGCTCTGACCTTTTCTGCTACTGTATTTGAGAACCAAAGTGGTTTCCTTTTTCTTTTGCACTTCCTTTTCTGTCTTACACAATGGGATGTTGCTTCAAGTATTGCATCCTTAATGCTTGCCCACTTTGCCTGTACCCTCTCACCTGTGTTTCTTTTTGCCAGGGCTAGCTTAACTCTGTTGGCCTTCTTATCAAAGTCAGCTCCTCTGAAGTCCCATATTTTTGCCTTGGAATGGGATGATTTAGATGTAGTGGCCAAATTGAACCATACCATGTGATGGTCACTGGCCCCCAGGTGACCTTCTACCTTGAGATCTGTGATCCCTTTCCTGTTAGTCAGTACTAGATCTAGGATAGCCCTGTCTCTTGTGGGTTGTTGTACCAGTTGTTTGAGGCCCTCCCCATGTAGGGAATCCACCATGTGTCTAGTTCTGGCAGATGTTCCTGCTGGTATTGATCAATCTGTATCCGGCATGTTGAAGGCTCCCATTATCAGAACCTCCCCATTAGCTGTCATGTTTTGTATATCTTCTAACAGTAATGTGTCTATGTTCTCCCCCTGGTCTGGGGCCCTGTAGACAACCCCAGTTCTTATGGCTGTCCCATTTCCTGTTTCCAGGGTGACCCACAGTTCTTCTGGCTCCTTACGTGTATTCTGAATTTCTGTAGTTTTGATATTTTCATTGACATACAGAGCCACTCCACCCCCACCTTTTTGCACCTCGGTCTCTTCTGAACAGTACATAGCCAGGTGCTGAAGTCTCCCAAGTGTGGTTACTGGTGAACCACGTCTCACTAATTGCTACTATGTCCAGTTTGGCCTCTAACATTATTGCCTGCAGGTCTGGGATCTTATTTCCCAGGCTGTGGGCATTTGTGTACATGACTTTCCATTGGCAAGATTTCGGTGTGTTAGTTGTTGGGTGAAGTTTGGCATTTCCCCTGTGCGTCGTATGGGGAGACAGACCTTTTTTCTTACCTGGTGATGCAAATGATCTGCAAACATGCTGAATCCCTGTTTGACCACTAGCTGAGGGTGGAGGGGTGTTCCTCCCATTCGACGTATGGGGTGCTGCACCCCTCTCCCCATTTGCTAGTTTAAATATTCTGCAAAGATGTCAGACTTCTGCCCCAATGCACTGACTTCCTCCTTAGTAAGGTGCAGTCCATTAGATTTAAAGAACATTGCTCCCAGAACTGTTGCCAGTTCCCTACAAATCTGTGTACTTTTTCCTGGCACCAGCCCTTGAGCCACATGTTTAGTTCCCCTATCTCCCCTTCTCTGACCTTCCGTCCATCTTCCCTCTCTCCCAGACTGTAAGGATCTCAGAAAAGGAGATGTCAGATGAAATGGATGATAGTTTGTCAGCCAGCCTGGTCAGCTGTTCTTTGGTCTCTACAACTGACCAGCTGGCGAGATAATTAGTCCCTATGTGTACCAGGACATCAATGTTTTCTCCTGCTTTGTGAACAATTTTAGCAATGCAGTCAGTGTCTCTCCATGCTGATGTACCTGGGAGACATCTGACCATTACTCCTGGCTGGACATGAGTATCAACTCCCCCGAATCATGGAGTCTCCTATGATCAGAAGTTTTTTGGATTTCCTTTTTGTTTTGTTTTTTTGTTTTGGTTCCTGACTTGGGTGAGTTTTGTTGTGCTAGCTCCTGTGCTGCAGTGTCCTGCTCTGCAGTGTCCTCTGCCCCTTTGTTTGATTTCGGAGACAGAGGCAAATACCTGTTTGTAGTGTTTATATGATGGTTTTTGGAGGTAATATGTTGGAAAGCACAGAGTGATGGGGCTCCTGATTTGCTCTTCCTAACCACCTGCCAACCTCCTGGACCAACTACCCTCTGGGTTGAGGTTCTTCTGTTGGATGTTGGTGAAATGGCGGGTGGTTCTTATAATGTATTTCCTCTTGAATATGAAATATGAGGCACGCAATCTCTGCCCATGCTGCCCTGAGCTGAGCCCCAAGATCTCCAATGGCCCAGCATGTAGGACAGTGTCCTAAATCCTGTAAGACTGCCCTTCTGAAAAGTGTTCCACAGTACCTGCAGTTAATGATATCCATTCCTGATAAGTTGCTGGGTTTATAACCTGGTCAGAGTAATTAGAAGGAAGAAAATGCAAGTAATGGTTTGATTTTGTGTTTTGTTTTTGTATAACTTGTTATAACAAGTTAAATTACTAGTGCCCCTGTAAATGAGCTCCCCTTGTGGATGCCCCACTGATCCCCCCCTTCCAGCTTTGCCACAGGAAATGTCACAACTGTGGTACCCTATAAAAGGAGTGTAGTGTGGGGTTTGGGGATGGGGGTGGGTGGCTGGGCCCTTCCCCTGCCGGAAATGAAGAACCTCGGATGAAAGAACAAGAAGGTAAGAGCAGAAACAATCAGTCAACAACAAATGCAGTAACCCTGAAATCTTATCCTAATGTTAGATAAAACTGTAAAACCTGTAAAGCACCACCTGTAATAATTTCAGAGAAGATATACCCTGTAAGAAACACTTTGCTACAGAGAAAATTAAAGCAGTAACAGAAGACATACCTTGCAAAAGACAATTTGAATCAGAAGATTACAGCAGTAATCTGTTAGCACACACCTGTAGGCACACCTTGTAATAGTGCAGAAGAAGGTATACCAGCAACAACAATTTGAATCAGAGAAAAATAAAGCAATGAAATGTTAGCAACAAACAGTAGCAGTCCCTGTGAGTACAAAATAAAAATAACACACAGTAAATCTGCTTAGCCAAAAGAAGTCTTAATCCATTTCCCTTGCCCTGGTAAGGTTCGCTGCTCTGTCCTTTCAAGCAATCTTAGAAGGAAAGAGCTCAGGTGAAGCTAGGTGTCTTGGCCAGCAAACCAAGTTTTCTGCCTCCAAGATATCAACTAACCTGACCTTTTAACCCTTCTTTCTGTTGGAAATTACTGACAGTTTGCCAGCTCCACCCCCCAGATACACACTTAATCCTCTGGAACAGCTGTGGGAGGAAAGCAATTTGCTCCTTCAATGTGAGAAGGAGACTGAAACACCTCTGAGACAACAAACCTTTTCAACAACAAAAAAATTAAATAAAATAGTGTCAAACAGTAATTTTGCTTAGCCCAATGATAAAAAGTCACAAAAATGTAAGCACCACCTGTAATAATTTCAGAGATGATATACCCTGTAAGAAACACTTTGCTACAGAGAAAAATAAAGTAGTAACAGAAGATATACATTGCAAAAGACAATTTGAATCAGAAGATTACAGCAGTAATCTGTTAGCACACACCTGTAGTCACACCTTGTAATAATGCAGAAGAAGGTATACCAGCAACAACAATTTAATCAGAGAAAAATAAAGCAATGAAATGTTAGCAACAAACAGTAGCAATCACTGTGAGTACAAAATAAAAATAACAACACACAGTAAATCTGCTTTGCCAAAAGAAGTCTTAATCCATTTCCTTTGCTCTGGTAATGTTCTCTGCTCTGTTCTTTCAAGCAATCTTAGAAGGAAAGAGCTCAGGTAAAGCAAGGTGCCTTGGCCAGCAAAACAAGTCTAAGGTCGAGGAAGATGGCTCCAGTAGGATGTTTATTATCAAAGGCGGTGAACCAGTCATTTGTTACTTTGGCCAGTGCTGACACCATACTATGGTTTTGCCTCAAGCCTGATTGTAGTGGGTTAAATAGGTTTGAATTTTCGAGGTGTTCCTTTAGCTGATTGTTAACTATCTTTTCCAGGAGTTTAGACAAAACTGGCACAATGGAGATAGGTCTGCAATTGTTTACTGTACTGTAGGTCTCTCGGATTGGGCTTGAAACTTAAACTTGTGTAACACTTGAGCAAAAGCTTTTTGTTGATCTAGTGATAATTAACACCCTTCTGCTTTCCCACAGTTCCCTCTTTCTAATAGTTCTCAAATGACAAGCAAATTGTCATAAATAGATTTATGTGGTATAGTACATGACTCATATTGTGATATTACTATCAATACTATTTGTGAAAGACATTGGGCCCATATCCGAGTTAAAATCATTATAGCATTACTTAAGAGACTTAAAGGCCACCAGTTTGTAAGATCTGCTTTGTCCCCTTTTTTGTGCAGCAATATAAGCATTGCTTGGCTTATGAACTCTAATATGTTGCCTGAATTCAACATTTCATTAAATAGTAATACTAATTCTGGTTCTAATTGTTTTGAATAGGCCTTATAAAATTCTGGAGTAAGGCCATCCAGACTCAGGACTGTGTTGTAATTAAGCTATTTTATATCTTACAAAACTAATTAATAACCAATTATTCACAAGACTAGTGTATTTTTACACTTAGGGTATTTCTGGAATGGACATGTCAGAGGAAAAGGAATTTTGCTGTGCCACTTCTGGGGAGACTACAAAAGATTCTTCAAAGAAATAATCTATTATGTCCAAGATCTCCCCTGGTTCCATGTTAATACTGTATTACTATCAGTGGGAGTTCTCAAACAGGTCAAGATTCTTTTGAATACAAGATCCTGACAACCTTTAAAAATGTCTAAATCCTGCTTTTTACCTTCAGTACCCGATTGTGATTCCTGCTTCGAAGACACAGCCCTATTGTATTGGTACATATCCATATCTTGCTTAACCAAATTTACTTGCTTCTTTAAGTCACAATTCTGTTTGTGCATGGTGGAAATCATCTTGTGTAAATAAGCACAAGATTTCAGAACTATGTGTATTTGGAGTAATATTCCTGATGTGCTTGTTTCAGGAAAAAAAAATTCAAAATCAGCTTTTGTTTCTTCCCACTATTCCAGTTAAGTATCACAGGCACATATGATTGATTTTTGGGCACTATTCAATTTACATCATTTTACGGAAATCTTTTCATTTGCCAAGAAATTGTTATTAAGTCACCAAAAGGCTGCTTTCTTAAGCTATATTCGTGCTTCAATTATACACCAATGCTACTTGGCCTGATGTTTCTTTCAAACACAATTATGTGAGTCTCTTTTACAATAATACCTTTAGAAAAAAAATCAATTCAAGTTGTCAGTGTTCCCCTGAAATAAGTTTTGCCATCAGACTCATGTATAGTTTTGTACACATCACACAGACATGCAGTATGTACCATATTAATCAAAAATTTGTATCACTAAATAATGTATTGATCTGCAGGCTTTAATTCTCTGTCAAGAGCTTGCTGTTGAAATCCACCACATGATATTCAATTCACTTGTGTGTACAGAAGGTTGAATTTGCTTAAAAAGGGCTACAATAGCTGCAATTGATTGTGGTGTGTATACGTTAATGAAGCAATGCTATTGGCCCATGTAATTCACAATGAGTAGCAATACTGTAGCAGGAATGTTTACTAATTTTGCACTGTGAAACTGGTTCCTTTAAACAGTATGCCAATACCATCACAGGATCTGTCCCCTGTGACCAGAAGGAAGCTCCTGAATCCCATAACTTTTTAACTATGAAATTGCATGTGTGATATTTATTCTGGTGTCTTGATGAAAAATTATATTACCAGGTAATGAGCTCTGAAGTGAAACAGTTGTTCAACATTTTTTTATATCCTTTAATGCTGTTCACATTTAAGTTTATGGAATTAAGGGTGGTTCCTTTACACATTTAAATCTAGAGAGTGGGGAGGTCACAGGAGTCATGCTATTCTA
The DNA here is from genome assembly GCA_016271365.2 of Neoceratodus forsteri. Classification (NCBI taxonomy): domain Eukaryota; kingdom Metazoa; phylum Chordata; order Ceratodontiformes; family Ceratodontidae; genus Neoceratodus; species Neoceratodus forsteri. Next base: position 909,191,853 of record CM028133.1, on the reverse strand, counting down.
GAGTGGAATCTGGTTCTGCTCTTTAGATACTTAGCAGGTAAGTTCTCAGCCTGAGAATCCTCTTTATTGGATGAATTATCCTATACAGAAGAGAGGAAGGAACAGGCTTCAGAGCTGTCATCTGACTCTTCTGTATCACCCCATTTTCTCCTCCTGCATAAAGCAGCAAATCTATTTCCAGTTGTAACAGCAGGTGACTTGTCTGGTTTCGATTTCTGCTTAAGCAGAATGCTTTATATTTTGCAGTATCATCTGGAGGTCTTACTTACTTCTGCCTTGTCCCCTCCTCTTTTCATGGTTTCCTCTGCTATATGTTTTCTGCTTCTGTCACCGTGCCTTGCATTTCTGACAGTTCCACTTCTGTATCATCTTCTTCACTGGCACTCTCTGTTAAAAATGGTATTGGTGATATTCCCTTTGGTTTGTAGAATTCTAGTATTAGTACACCTCACCCTTCTCCCATGAACATCAGTACTTTTTCCTCTTCTGGTAGGATTACAGTAGTGTTTGTACCAGAGACATCTTCAAGCATAATTGATGAGTGAGTAGTACTGGGTTGTGTAGTGCTACAGAATGATATGAGGGGAATAATACTGTGGTTCTAGTAGGCTGACAACTGTTTTTTGTCATGCACAGGCAGTTCTGGAAGATACTTTGGTGTTTATCGTAAGAGATGGATAGAGATAGCGATTAGTTTTTCAGTTTTGAGATAGAGATAGTGTTTAATTCTTCAGTTGCAGATGGCTGGTTTCTGTTTCTGTCTTATGTAGACTAATATAATTGAAACTGTCAGCACTTGAAGGGAGGAGGAAACCAATGTGTTTCAATATTTATTAAGATTGAATCAGATGCACTGGAAAATCTGGGATAGCTGCTAGGAGGAGTGGGCATAAAAGCAATGAACTTCTGTGGACTACTGAACCAGAGTTTCTTTCTCTAGACTATCACACACCCATCCCTTATCCCTTACAGCCCCTTGAGTCCCAGTTAGCCAGGACCATCTCCATCAGCACCGGTTACCAAAGTTGTACTTGGAACTGGCATTGTGGAACTGTCATCTGTCCCTTTAGTTTAGTTTAATCATGTAATAGAGCATTCTATTTCATTATGATTCCAGGGGCTGTACAGGTGGCTAGGTTCTATATAAAAAGTAACAACATTCAATAAACTATAATATTAAAAAAAACATTAAATGGAGGGAGAGGCTTTATTAAACAAAAAGGTCTTTAGATCCCTTTTGAAAGGCAGTGAATTCCACAGGGTCAGCATCACAAAAGAAAAAGCCCGGGCACCTGATGACTTCAAATGGACCCTGAGAACCACCAGAAGGCCCTCATCAGCTGACCAAAGGGAATGAGATGGGTGGTAGAGCTGTAGGAGATCTTGCAGGTAACCAGGCCTCAGTCCATGTAGGGCTTTATAGGTCAGCAACCTGACCTTGAAGGTGATCTGCCACCTAACAGGAATCAAGTGCATAAAGTGCAGCACAAGCATAATATGAGTTGATCTCGAAAGGCCAGTCAACAGCCTGACCACCACATTCTGCAGTAGCTGTAGGCAGCAACGATCAACCCACAATAGCCCCAGGTAGAGGGCATTGCAGTATTCAAGCCATGACATCACAAAGGCATGGACCAGTGATGGAAGATCACCCAGGGGAATCAGGTGTCTAATCCTGGTCATGTTTCTAAGATGGTAGAATGCACTCTGGACAATGGCCGACACCTGAAATTCAAGTGTTAGACTGCTGTCCAACACAACACCAAGATTTTTCACTTTAGCAGAGGTTAGCAGCTGGGAATCTTTAAGCCTAAGCCTGATGACTCAACCAGCCTGAACTCCAACCCTCGGGTGACCAGATTCCACCACTAATGCCTCCATCTTGTCTGGATTTAACCTCAACCAGTTGGCACTCATCCAGTCTTGGATTTCAGCAAGGCACTGACTGAAAACCGAGACCACATCTTGTTGTTCAGGCACAAAAGACAGGTATAACTGAGTATCGTCAGCATAGCAATGAAACCTCAGTCCATACCATCTTATAATGTCCCCTAGTAGCAGCATATATACTGCAAACAACATGGTGGACAAAATGGAACCCTGCGGGACCCCACATGGCAGGGGCAGTGGCTTGGAGGAACAAACCCATAAAACCACCCTCTGCATCCTGCCAGTGAGAAAAGAATGAAACCAGCTGAGGATGGTACCAGGCAGTCCACAATGGACCTGCAGGTGATCCAAAAGCACCTCATGGTTTACGGTGTCAAACGCAGCCAAGAGAGCAAGGAGAACAAAAATAGAATGCTCTTCCCAATATCTCACCACCAGGAGATCATTAAGTACCTGAACCACAGCAGTCTTGGTACTGTGCCTTTTCCTAAAACCCAACTGGAGAGGGTCATAGATGTCATAACTTGATAAATGCGGTTTCAGTTGCAGGGCCACCACCTTCTAAATATCCTTCCCCAAAAAGGGAAGATTAGAGACAGATCTGTAGTTTACTAGTCCGGGTCTAAAGATGGTTTCTTCAAGAGGGGTCTCACCACTGCCTCTTTCAGAGGCTCAGGAAGACCCCCCCCCCACACTAAATAGCACCAGACTATCCCAGGCAGGACTGGGCCAATGGATTCAATGCACTCTACAAGAAGGTGCATCGGACCTGGATCCAAACTACAGTAGGTAGGCCTCAACTCCTGGATGACCTTCATGACATCCATGACCCCCAACTGGTTGAAGTCAGACCAGACAAATCGAATGCCCATGACAGTCCCCGGCACACCACTGCATCCCCCATAGTGGGTGCCGACTGGATCCCAGATCTAATGGAGAAAACCTTAGCAGCAAAAACACAGAGAAAATCCATCACACTTTAATTGTGAAAAATCTCTAATGGACTTAAGACAGGCCTTATTACACAGCCTGTCAATAGTTAAGTAGTGCTGGACTGGTCTGTTGACTGCTGCAGCAATCTCCTTGGACAGGAACTCTGCCTTCTTTCAGGAGATTGCTGTTTGATACTTTCTGTAGTGAGACATCAAAATAAGCTTATCCCCATCAGATCGGGATACCCATCAGTGTTGCTCCAACCTTTGGCCCCCTCTCCTTTAACTCCCTGAGAGTCCCATCAAACCAGAAGGACCTCCAGTGTGAGGCAAGGGGCCGAACATGGACTGGTACTATAAAGTCAAGGGCATCGGTGACGGCCCTATTATGGATGAACACCAACTCCCCCTGCACATCGCAAGCACTCCTCACACATGATTGGTTGAGCACTGCCATAAGACCCTCTGGGGTCAAACCCCTTAAAGGGCTGTACTGGACCATCTGCTTGGGGGAAAGTCTATCAGGAGGCGCTTCAAAACAAGAACCTCATGGTAAAGTGGTCAGATCAAACAACTGGTTCCATCACAAGGTCAGTAACTACCAATCCCAGTGAGAAGACAAGGTCCAAAGAGTGGCTGTGTATATGGGCTGCAGAGGTAACCACCTGTGTCAGGCATAATGATTGCATCAATTGGAGGAAGTCTTGTCCAAATGGTGAGAGTTCGTCATTGACTGAGGCATTGAAGTCACCCCAAATAATCCATTGGCAACTCCAACACCAGTCCAACAATGAAGTCAGCGACTTCCTGTAGGAATTCTCTCTCATGTCCCAGGGGGCGATAAATAAGAAGGATCCTGCAGCCTATACCTGCAACTTTCTAAATGGCCACACATTCAAAGGACCTTGCTGTTCCCACTTGCAGAGCTGTGAGGTTTAGTTTCAATTTAAAACAAATCACACCCCCCCACCCCTGCAATCCTTTTTCAGGCAGTGGATCACCAAAAACCCAGCACGAACCACTGATTCCAGTATGAGGCCAGCACTTTCATCCAGCCAGGTTTCAGTGATGCAAGCCAGATCAACAGTACACACCAAACTGGCTATAATAGCCATCTTGCTTCTAACAGATCTGGTGTTGCACAACACCTCCTGCAAAGGATAGGTGGATGAGGCTGGTCCATTGGATACCTAACCACCAAAGGTAGAGTCCTTGGGTATGGGAACAAGACAGAGAGCACCCCTACTGTGAACCCATTTCACCCCAAGGCACCTTCTAGAGCTCACCACCCCAATCTGTCTTTCTCTGACCATATTCACCAAAATAGGCTCCACAGACCACTGTCCTCTCCATCTTTGGGCAATTCCCAATGCCCTACAGCATCGATAGACTTCAGATGGTGACAAGGGACAATCAAATGGGCAGAGGTCACAGAGCCAAGATGGAGAATAATGCCTTCTCATGGGAGCCACTGACCAACACATTCCAGATCTAATCTTATTCCTGCTGTATCCAACTAGACAGTGTGACCTGTCTCACTAGCTAATTACCCTCCTTAAATAATAAACAATATAACAAAGCACAAACTAGTAAAATTCACAATTTGACAAATTAGAACAATAAAATATATAATCGCAATATACACAGTCACACAGACACACACACCAAAACTCTCCCAGTCCCAAACCCCAAAATACTGTATCCCTAAATCTTACAGATATTACTCAACACGGGTTCCGATTGGGTTTGTCATGTACCACTAATTTACTGACTTTCTATAATTCTATTATTTCCAACCTAGACTCAAACATTCCTTCTGACGTTATTCTACTGGACTACAGCAAGGCCTTTGATAAAGTGTCTCATAGCATCCTTGTTTCCAAACTTACCCAACTAGGTTTTTCGGCAATTCTTGTATTATGGATAAAAAGCTGGTTGATGAACAGATCACAGAGGGTGAGGGTAAACGGCACTCTATCAGACATGGGAAGGGTTACAAGTGGGGTCCCTCAGGGCTCCATCCTGGGGTCCACCTTATTTAATATTTTCATTAGTGATATGAAAATTCATTCCCTCAATATACTCATAAAATTTGCTGATGATACCAAACTGGGTGGTGCTGTTAACAATGCTGAAAATAGACAAATCTTAATAAATGACCTTGCATCTATTGAACACTGGGGCCTTATCAACAAAATGGAGTTTAATACAGCCAAATGTGCCATCATCCACTTTGGGAAAAATAACCTTCAACAAATATATACATTGAACAATAGCATAATTAAGGCTTCTTGTTTAGAAAAAGACTTAGGGATCTTAGTCAACAACAAACTGACACATGTTTCACACTGCAACAAAATAGCAAATCTAACAAACTCACTTCTTCGCAGAATCAAGGGTACTTTTGTTTCCAGAATTGAGCAGTGCATTATACCATTATATAGATCACATATCAGACCATACCTTGATTATGGCTCACCATTCTGGAGTCCTTACCTTTGTGGGGATGTGGACAGGTTGGAGAGGATACAGAGATGAGTCACTAAAAGCATCCCCCACTTGTCGCAGTTAGACTACAATACCAGATTACATAAAACGGGGCTGCACTCATTCAAACTGAGAAGGTCCCGAGGGGACTTACTTCAACTTTTTAAGATTATTCAAAACCCGACTTTAATGAGGCAATGTGGAATTTCTTTTGCTACTAGGAAAATCGGACCTAGATTAAACAATAAACAGTTAGACATAGCCAAAGTTAAAACTAAAAAAAGACAAAATTTCTTTTCAATAAGAACCCCGAGACTATGGAACACACTTCCCCAGGATATTATTGATGCCCCTTCCCTTACTACCTTTAAACTTAAATTGGACAAATGGTTAACTAGATAGGTACCCTTATTAATGATCCACACATGTGGAGGACAATATCTATGGGCTTCTGCCTTTTTTTGTCCCTCAAAACCAAGTAACCAAGTAACTGTAACTAACAACAAGATGAATCCAAACAGAAATTTTAAAATAAGATAGAAGGGAGTCCAGAATCAGAGCAGTAACCAAAATTGATCTCACAGGTGTTTCAGCAGAGACCTAAGGCCAGACCCTGAATGAGAAAGGCCCTTGCCTGAGTCACTTAATAACACTTGGAGAAATATCATATAGAAGCAGTCTAGCAATTTACAGCAGAACAATGAGCTCTGCCCCCCCCCCCCGGCTGCATATCGAGATTGAGATTGTCACAGTCACTTCTTCAGCCCTCTCATGGCTATAAGTCCCAAAAAAGTCTCAATCAATGCCAGTTCTCCAAACAATACAGGCCATTATGGTAGGCAAGAAAAGTAGGCAGTCTGAAAAAAATATCAGTTCTGAGGACACCAGGGGTCTCCCATCGCCCCGGCTCTCTTCCTAGTAAAAGTTACCTCCTTCACAAAACCAAAGACACTTTGACCTGCAGATTGAGCTTATAGAGCAGCTGACACCTTCTATAGAACCTTAACAAAATGTAATATTTAGGCAGATTCTAGATTGTATTTCAAATTTGTTCTGTTTCTCCTCCCAGTTATTTATCTCTGCGATTATTTGCATGAAAACAGGATCTTTGCTTCCGATGCGTTCATCTATTCCTGTTGCTTTCTCCCTACCTGAGGTCATAATGCACTGTTTGTGACATCACAGTTACTCCCATGGCAACAGATTGTGATGTCACTACAGAGGATTATGACTGGGTTCTAATCAAGAAAGGCAAAAACAGACTTCCTACAAAACAAGCAACTCGGAGAATCCTCAAACCCCTGTCAGCTTTGGGGTACCCTCAACTTTCTTCTCAGCAAATCAACCCCCTCTACCCTGGCCCCAATTTTTGGCCTCCCCCCAAATTCTTCTTTAAGGCTTTAAAACCAACTGACACTATCAAACGTATTCAAGGGAACAACCCGAAATCCAGCAAAGGGTCCGATGGTATCGACTACAAAATCCTTAAATGGTACATCAATCTCCTTGCAATCCCTATCACCAATCTTTTAAACAGCTCCCTCTGCTCTCGTACCTCCCCCAATTCCTGGAAATCCACCACCATCAAACCATTATTCAAATCTGGCTCCAGAAGCGAGGTCGGTAATTACCGTCCTATCGCCCTTCTCGCCCCCCATCAAAGATCATTGAGGAAGTTGTTCGCTCTCAACTTACTGCCTACCTGGAAGCCAACAACCTACTCTCCAGTGCTCAGCATGGCTTCAGATCTGGTCACAGGACAGAAACTGCCCTGGTCAGGTTCACTAGCAACATTCTTAAGGCCAATGATAAAGGCCAACACAAGGGTCGGTATCTGTCGACTTGACCAAGACATTCGACCTTGTGGATCATGCGCTCCTACTCAACACCCTCAAAGATCTGTGCCTCTCTGTCAATGTCATAGATTGGGTCAGAAGCTACCTTTCTGGGCAATCCCGTAAAACATCCATTGAAGGTCATCTGTCTGTCTAATGTCAGATCAAATATGGGGTTCCCTACGGCTCAATCCTGTGCACCTCCTGTTCTCACTTTTCATTAATAGTCTCCCCTCTATCTGCCTTAACACACAACTTGTCCTCTACATTGACGACGCAACACTATACAGTGGTGACGTCAGCTCCACCACCATGTTCAGCAAGCTACAGTCTGATTTCATGAAATACAGGAACATAGAATTTGACGGCAGACAAGGACCACTTGGCCCACCTAGTTTGCCCAATTCCCTACCTAATGGATAAGCTGCAGATCCTACTTAATCAACAGCCTACTTCCTCCTACCACCCTCTAGAATTGCCTTATTTCTGTCCCGTGCATTCTTGAATTCCCCCACTGTTTTTGACTCCACTACCTCCTCAGGAAGGCCGTTCCATGTATCCACAACCCTCTCCATAAAAAAATACTTCCTCACATTACCTCTGAGCCATCCCCCTCTATCTTCAAATGGTGCCCCCTTGTTCTTGCACATATCTTTTTCTGAAAGATGCTACCTCTTGGACTTTGTTGATTCCCTTGAGGTACTTGAGAGTTTCTGTCATGTCCCCCCTCTCCCTCCTTTCCTTGAGAGTATATATATGAAGCTCCTTTAATCTCTCTTCATATGTCTTCTGGTGCAGACCCTGCACCATTTTAGCTGCCCTCCTGTGGATACCCACCATCCTGTCTATGTCCTTGTGGAGATGGGGTCTCCAGAATTGCATGCAGTACTCCAGATGGGGTATCACCAACTGTCTGTACAGAGGGATAACAACTTCTTGTTTCCTACTGGTGATGCCTCTCTCTATGCATCCCAGTATCCCGCCAGCCCTCCTTACTGCCTTCTCACATTGCTTGCCCACCTTTAGGTCACATGATATGACTACCTACAGGTCTCTTTCCATTTTTTGTTGTTTATAGTATCTCACCCCCCAATTGTGTACTCTTCCCCTTGGATTTTGTTTCCCAGATGCATTACTTTGCACTTCTTTGCATTGAATCTAAGCTGCCATACATTTGATCATTCCTCCAGCCTTGCCAAGTCCCTGCTCATCCTTTACACTACACCTTCTGTATCAACCTGTTGCAGATCTTTGTGTTGTCTGCAAAGAGACCTACTTTTCCTTCTAGTCCCTCAGCAATGTCACTTATAAAGACATTAAAGAGGATCGGCCCCAGTACTGAACCCTGAGGTACTACGCTAGTAACCCCCTTTCTTCACACAGCTTTACCTGTCTTTTGCACTCCATCAGGATAGTGCACTCTTGGTTTTTAATAACTGCTTCATAGAAATCAGGGACGGGATAAACATCAGCTGGTTAAAGCTCAATTCAGACAAGACTGAGGTGTTGGTGGTGGATCATAGTCACCAGATAGAGAGGTCGGGATAGGGTGCCACCCAGGATTGTGGCTTGAGGAGTCCCAGTTACAGGTCTCTGAACAGGTGCGAAATCTGGGGATAATTCTTTTTTTTTTTTTAAATTGAGTACACTTTATTAAGGTCAATAAAAGTCAACAACAGACAAGAGTTATAACAATTCCTGGAGATAAAATGAGCACACACAAAAAAAAATAGAACTTGGTCCAGAAAGATATACATTTTGCTCAAACAAAAAAGAAACACATCTCCCCTTAAATCCCCCCCACCCCATACTACCCACCATGCCACTAAAGATAACAAACACAACAGGTCAGAGTTTGGGTCAATACAGCCAATTATATAAACACCAATAGACTGAAAAGGTACTATTGCAACTCCTTCTACATAGGGCTTCTGGGGGATTGATATTTGCTGCTTGCAGCTGGTGCAGAACACTGCAGCATGGCTGTTGACTGGGACTCCTCGTTCAAGCCACATCATGCCTGTGCTGCGCGCGAACTGCACTGGCTGCCTGTTCTGTGGTGGCTCACCTTCAAGGTCAGTCTTCCAACCTTTAGAGCCCTACATGAACATAGCCCTGTCTATCTGCAAGAGCTCCTGGTTCCTTACTGTCCCGCCCGCCCACTCCGCTCAGCTGATGAGGGGTTGTTAGAGATTCCCAGGGTACAGTTGAAAACCTCTGGTTCACACAGTTTTATGTTTGCAGCTCTGACCCTATGGAATTCTTTGCCTCATCAGATTGAAGAGTGCAAGACAGTGGGGAGCTTTAAAACAGCTTTAAAGACCTTTTTGTTCTGCCAGGCATTCGGTTATTAGTCACGTTATATGCTCCTACTTGTTTCTGTATTTTTTTATTACTTGATTTTAACTGTATTTGATACTTATGATTTTTGATTTTTTAGCTGTTGTTATGGATTGAACAGTGCTTTGATTTTAGAGATTGCGCTTCATAAATAAAATTATTATTATTATTACTGGGAGCTATTAAAGCTACACTCAAACCGTAAGTAAAACATAATGGCACCCAGATACGATTATACCTATGCATCTTACCAGAGAGACTAGCTATAAGGCACTCTGCTTGCAAGGCAAATAATATTTCCCAGTAACATTCGAGGAATTGAGGTGAGTACCAATCAAGCCAGTAATGAAGGATGACTTTTTCACACATATCAAGATTAGGGCCATATAAAACTGCTGGTTGCCAATCAGAGTGTCAGTATAATCACACAGGAGACAAATTTCAGGAGAAAAAGCATTGGATATCCCCAGCAGGGGATCTAGGCATGTTTTAATTGCAGTCCAAAAGGGGACCACAGTCTTGCAGGACCACAGGATATGAAACAGAGCACCAGGTTATTTACCACTTCTGGTGCAAGCTTCTGTGGGTAGCCTACCCATTTTGTGCAACCTTACTGGGGTATAATAAAGATTATGGATAATCTGAAATTGCATGAACTGGTACCTGTCCCACTTTATGTATTTATATAAATACTTCCAGATGACAAGCCAATTTCTTATGGAATTGGTAGTAGCAAGAGCCTGAGCCCAACAGTAAAATCTGGGGCCTTCATTAACAGACAGATGTTCCAGCAATGAGTGATAAAAATATGAAATATGCTGTGAAGGAGGGGCATTGTGGCAAAGGGGAAGAACAAAATCACCTAGAGGGCTAAACCATGGACCACTACCAAACAATTGTGTAAGCATATGAGACAGTTGAAAGTATCAAAAACAGGAAGAGATTGGCCAGTGCTATAAAGTGTGGGCTTCGTGAAAGGGCAACAATTTCTGATGACGAATAAGGTCCCCAACTGTATCCACTCCCATACCAGACCAAACCCTGTAGAAAGGATTTTTTCCTGCTATTTGAAAGTTAGAGTTCCCAAAAAGAGGTTTGAGCTATGTCTTTATGAGGCAGAATTTTAACTAGCACACATAGTTGTGAGTGGACATGGAGGAAAGCTTCAAGAGGTGTGTCCTGCAGCAGTTGATGGAGTTTCTTCCTGGAGAGGTAAGGGAGTGACCAAATATCTACTGCATTGGAGGAACACAAGGAGTGTTCTATGCCTAGCCAATATGGAATATAGGATACTGAATGGTCTCTTCCCAAGGGCCTTAACCAGTAAGAGAGCCTAGTGATATGCAGGGCAAAATAATATAAAAGGAAATTAGGGGCTTGTAAGCCTTTACCCTGTTTAGCACGCATCAATTTGGATAAGGCCCGCTGAGCTGCCTCACCTTGCCACAAAAAGAAGGTAAGAATTCTGTGCACTTGAGTAAACCATGACTAGGGTAGGGCGAAATTATACATCTGTAGTGGGTATAGTAACCGGGGTAATATATTCATTTTTATAATGTTTAACCAGCCCCACAGGGAAAGGAGCAACAGGGACCAATGTTCTAAATCCACTTTGATATATGCTACTATTGAATCAAGATTAAATTGTTTCAGTTTAAGAGAGGAAGTACTAAGAAAAATTCCCAGGTACTTCAGTTTATCTTTTTTCCATACGAGTCCAAGGTGTTCAAACATCTACCCTCAAAGTAGAACTATTAAGTGGCATGATATCAGTTTTAGCAAGGTTTAACTTATAATTAGAAATAATGCCAAACTGAGAAATAATCTGTGGAGTGGCAGGCAAAGATGTGGGAGGTGAAGATACATGTAACAAAATATTGTCAGCCTATGCTGACAGTTTATGAACCGCATTTCCTATTGAGATACACAAACTTGTGGTGATGAATTTAACTCGCTAATTAAAGGTTCCAGAAAAAGATTAAATAAATAGGGGGAAAGAGGACATCCTTGCCTGATGCCCTGACATAGAGAAAAGGAAGCTGATAAAACTCTGCTACAGAATATCCAGGCTGTCGGAGAGGAGTAAAGCACCTTGATCCATTTTATAAATTCTTGGGGAATACCAAATTTAGGTAGCAAGGCAAACAAGTAGTCCCATGAATCACCACCCCCACCCAACCCCCCACCCATACAAGAAGCAGCAGAGTAAAAAACTTTAACAAAAACCAAAGACCCCACCAAGTAAGAATTCCTACCCCCCAACCACCCATCCCATTCCTCCTATAATCAATCCCCTTTACTGCACTTATAATGCCCAAACCATAAAGAACTCATGCAACAGCACAAAGAATAGTCCAAAATACCACCCATCTCCCTCCCTCTTTCTGCACTATCTGGTGCATGATGGCCAAAGTACACAGTGGCACTGCTCCCTGCCCCCACCCCCCAAAAAGAGACAGTAATAGAAAAAAATTAATAGATAACTAGCTAAATTTCAAGCCAATATAACTACTGTTTTACACAGAAATCCCTCATTTGAATAACATTAAGTTAGAAAAACCTTTTACATGGACCTGACAACACTTGTCAACACATAATTCAATTAAGTGAAAAGGGGCAGCATGTTATCGAGCTCTTACTTCCAATTGCAGTACAAATCAAATGATATTTGACATGAGGGGCTATAAAATTACAGGGAGTGTGCAGCATGCAACCCCAAGTGAAACAAAACAAAACTCCAAAAAGTATTCTGCAACCTGCACTGGGAAAAAAGAAATATACAGTCAACCTGAGTCCCACAGTAGCAAGAAAAAGTGAAATCCAATGCCAGTATTAAGGAACAATTGACCAGTCAAAGTTCCGTCTGAAACGGAGCGGGTAGTAATCGTACATGCATGCAATCCACCTCATCAATATGGCAAGAAGTAAGCCATAGGTAATAAATTAAATAAAAATGCGTATCCTCACAATAATTCCAAAGTCCTGTTACCTATCCAGATAAAGGGCCGCCATTCCGCCTGGAAGTAGATGCTTAACTGGATGTTGTCGGTTAGAAAAACATTAGCAAAAACCTGTTTACTGGCTCATACTTAGGGAGAATCCCCGGCATAACATGTAGGTCTCAATGGGGTTTAAACAAATCTGGGATCAGTTCTTTCAAGGCAGGAGTTGCTTGTTCAGCTGACTCCTAAGTTTTCCAGGAACCCCCGATTTGTACTTGAAAATGAGTAGGATGCAAAACTTTGAAACAAACACCATCGGCTAGAATCTTGGTCACAATGGGGTGAAAAGCCACTCTGCGCTGCCTAACTGAAGTTGGTGAGTCCTGCCGTATCCGCAATTTTATACCTTCCCACTGTACCTCCTTCAGATCATGAACTTTTGCCAGCAGATGTTGTTTGTCAAGAAAGTTCAAGAATTTAAAAATAAATGATCTGGGGAGTGCATTGTCCAGAAGCAGTGGGCACAGGGTTCTGTGGGCACGTTCAGTAATATGACTGGGCCCATTCGGAGATGGGCCAGCCAGCTTAGCACATCATTTTTGTACAAACAAGATCGGTAAAGTTCCTTCAGCATTTTCAGGAAGTCTGAGGACCACCACATTGCATCGCCGACTTCGCCCTTCCAGATCCTACAGTTTCAACTCCATTTTAGCAAGTTTCTGGTGAAGACCCACTATTTCTGCATCATATTCATCCTTCCATTTCTCGAGTGAAAAAATTTTTGCTTCATTATCTCTGACTTGTTGATCAAGGTCAGAAAGATCAGAATACAAGGATTTAATTTCTGAAGTAAGTAGTTGGAGGGCTTCTTTCATGGGTGCAAGCTCCTGCATAAATTTTTCTTCAGAGAGCAGCGTTACACCCGAAGTAGCAGTAGAATCTTGTCCGTAGCCCTTAGTTGGGCCTTAGAGTGCTTGGTTTATTTGTCTGGCATTGCAGGTGGGGTGTGGCTTGGCAGGGAATTCCTCGTCTCAGCATCGATTTTTGCCAAACTTTGGGGGTTGGTGATTGCACGAGGCAACAACAGACAATTAACCCTAGAGTGTAAGAAAAACCTTAATAATATTTTTGAAACATAGTATAATGAGGGCAGAAGCAGTAAGGAGCAGCTCACTCAGTCTCAGGCATCACGGACACCTTTTGGGGGTACTTTGATGACGGTCTGACACTTTATCTACAGGTGTTTGAGACGCAGTTAAGTCCTTTCTTTTATCTGAGGAATATTGCCGATTAAGCACCTAGTTTCATCAGGTGACTTACCTACTCTGATCCATGCCATTGTGACTTCACAACTTGACTACTATAACTCCCTTTTCCTAGAGCTTCCGGGGGTTGATATTCGCTGCTTGCAGCTGGTGAAAAACACTGTGGCCAGGCTGTTGTCTGGGTCATCTCAATCCAGCCACATTATGCCTGTGCTGCGCAAACTGCACTGGCTGCCAGTTCAGTGGCGGATCACCTTCAGGGTTGGTTTGTTGACCTATAAAGCCCTACACAGACAGAATGCAAGCTACCTGCAAGATCCCTTGAATTCTTACTGCCCCCTCTGACCACTTCGCTCAACTGAAGAGGGATTGCTGGAGATTCCCAGGGTATAGCTAAAAACATTTGGATCGAGGGCATTTTCATTTGTAGACCCTACCCTGTGGAATTCTCTGCCTCACTAAATATGGGATTGCCTGACATTGGAGAGCTTTAAGACCATCTTAAAGACTTACTTATTTCAGACTGCATTTGGGGCTGTTTGTAATTGATTTTTATTGAAAAATGTCTGACGTTATTTGTACTTTAATATTTTAAGGTTTTAATTGTTTATACTGTACAGCGCTCTGATACTTGGTGAAGAGCACACTATAAATAAAGTTTATTATTATTATTATTCAGAGTGGACTCTGTTTACTATTACCCTCTGCATCCTGTAGTCCAGCCAATTTTTTACCCAGGCTACCACCTTGGGAACTACTCCAAGGCTGACTAACTTGTAGATTAAATTTTTGCATGGGACTGTGTCAAATGCCTTGCTAAAGTCTAGGTAAGCCATGTCCACAGCCCCTCCCTGGTCTCTTACTTTGATCACCCAGTCAAAGAAATCTATTAGATTCATATGACATGACCTTCCCACTGTGAATCCATGCTGCCTTGCATCCTGTGCCCCGCTGGCCTCTAGGTACTCAACAATTATTTTCTTCAGAAGTGATTCCATCATTTTCCCTACCACTGAAGTCAAACTAACAGGTCTGTAGTTTTCTGGTTCTGCCTTGCTCCCACTTTTGAGGAATGGAATCGCACCCACCCTCCTCTAGTCCTCAGGTACCACCTCATCCTCCCATGATTTGTTAAAGAGGGTAGTCAGTGGTGTCACTAGTTCTACCCTTAGTTCTTTTAGAATTCTTGGGTGAATCTTGTCAGGCCCCATTGCTTTGTCCACCTTCAGTTTTAAGAGTTCTTTCAGAACCCTTTCTTCTGTGAATGGACTGATATTGACTCCCCTATCCAGAGTGTTTCTATTGTTTGATTTAAGTACCTCCCCCTCTTCTTCTTTTCTGAATACTGAGCAGAAGTATTCATTCAGTATCCCTGCTTTTTCACTGTCACCCTCTGCCCACATTTCTGCCCCTTTTTTAAGCATCAATATTCCTCCCTTGGTCTTTCTTTACTTCCTAATGTACCTATAAATGGTTTTATCCCCCTTCTTAACAGAGTTGGCTATCTTTTCCTCAGTTTGGGCCTTTGCTATTCTGACTGCCTTCCCTGCCTCCTTCTGCTTTAACTGATATAGTTCTCTGTCCTGCTCCTTCTGTGTTTCCTTATATTTCCTGAATGCTATCCTTTTCTCCTTAACCTTCCCTACCACCTCTTTTGAGAATCATAACGGCCTTTTCCTTCATTTTGTTTTGTTGATTTGTTTTACACAAAGGCTTATTGCTTCAGTGATGGCAGTTTTGATTTTTCCCCATTGTTCTTCCACCCCTACTTCTTGCCTGTTTGCTAGTGCTTTTCTGAGGCACTTTCCCATTTTGCCAAAGTCAGACCTCCTAAAGTCCAACACCCTTGTTTTTGTATGGCTTGACTCTACAGCTGTGTTTATTTTAAACCAAACTATTTAGTGGTTGCTTGTTCCCAGATGGCTACCCACTTCTAAATCTGAGATCCTCTCTCCATCCCCATTTGAAAGTACCAGGTCTAAGACTGCTCCCTCCTGAGTGGGTTGCAACACTAGCTGTCTGAGGCATGCCTCCTGCAGGGCATTGAGAATGACCCTGCTCTTGGATGTGGCTGCAGTAAAGGTGCTCCAGTTAACATCTGGCATATTCAGGTCCCCCATCAACAATATCTCTTCTTTTTCTGCCATTCTAAGGATTCCTTCTATCATTTCCTTGTCCATTGCCTCTCCCTGAGACAGGGGTCTGTAAACAACCTGTGTGTGGATTGTGGTGCCATTTCCAGTCTCTAGGGTGACCCCCAGTGCCTCCTTCCCTCCCCTCCCTGTTTACCCTTTAGTTCTGTTGCTTTGATACCTTCCCTTATGTAAAGGGCTTCTTCTCCTCTTTTACCCTCCCTGTCCCTCCTGCAGATTGTGTGCCCTGGTATGTTGACATTGCAGTCATGGTTCTCTGTGTACCATGTTTCTATGACTGCCATGTCATCCAGGTGTCCCTCTTCCATCAAGGCCACTAGTTCAAGGAGTTTGTTACCCAGATTATGGGCACTGGTACTCATCACCCTCCATTTTTTGATGGCCTTACCTCTTTTAGGCCGATCTCTGTCCTTACTGCCTTTGCCTTTTTATGGATTTACTCCTGTTCTTCTCCCTACTGACTCCTCTACCTTTGTGTCTACTTCACTAATTACCCTGTTTTGTGGGGGGGCTGGCATTTTCCTGCTTCTCTTCAGTGCCCCCCCTTGGCTAGTTTAAATGCTTACCAGTGAGGCATTTAAACCTATCACCTAGGATCCTGATTCCTCTCCTGGACAGATGCAGACCATCATGCCAGTACAGGCCTGCATCCCTCCAGGTTGACCCAAAGTCCCCAATGAAGCCAAAGCTCTGAGCTCCACAGCAGTCTTTCAACCAGTCATTGAAACCCATGGTGCAGAGTTCCCTAACCTCACCCATGCCATAGACAGGTAGCACTTCTGAGAAAGTTACTATGTGTGTCACTTGTCTAAAGCCCCTCCCCAACTCCACAAACATCTACTGCACTGCTCTGATCCCATTCCCAGCCAGGTCACTTGTCCCTAGGTGGACAATGACATCCAGCTCCCTCCCCTGTACAGCTGCTCCCACAATCCTAAGGATTTGCTTCCTGTCCCTCCAAGCCATGGAGTTGGGCAAGCACCTTACCTCCCTCTCCCCTCCTTCCTCCAGTTCTACCACCAAATGATTGAGTCCCCCCACCAGGAGTTGTTTTATTACCCTCTGGGGTCCCATGCCACCCTCCTGTGGGTCTCCTTTGTGAAGGTTCCCAGCATCCTCCTTCATCTCCACTGTGGGTGCCTCCACAGAGGAACCACACTCAGCCAGAATGGCAAATGAATTGGAAAGAGGAACAACTAGAGGGATGCACCTCTATTCCACCACCCTTACCATCCCTGAGCCCACTGTGTTCCAACCGCTCCTATTTCTTGGCAACCTCTGAGGAAGTGGTGGTGGTCTAGGTGGTCCCTGGGTGGGGGAGGGTTCCCAGATCCTGCCAGGTCAGCATGGAGACTGGAAACTCCTCCCTCAGACCAGAGAGGTGCCTGCAAACAGGGCAGCAATGCAGCCTCCAGAACATCTCCTGGAAGATTGCCACTCCACAGTCAGTGCATTGCACCACTCCCCACATGTCTGTATCCCTTCCTGTTTAAGAGTTTTTTGGGATTTTCTTTGTTAGTCTGTGCAAGCGTGTGAATGTGTTTACCCACTATTCAGTGTGCTGTGTCTTTAAGGATATGAACAGGTGTATGTCCTTTGCACTTTTGGGGAGTGATGTAGAACCCCTGATATAAGAAATTATGTATGCGGTGGGTGGGGTAAGGGGTAGGGTGGGTGGGACTAAGCTCGTGCCATCCAGAAACAATCAACTACAACTCTGACCCAACACCCCAGTGAGTGCCTTCCTTCCTTTCAGACACCTATTTCACAGAGCTTAAGTAACAGATCTAGTCACAAATGACTGCACATATTCTCCCAGCTAAATTTCCTCCTAGAAAATAAAAGTTACACTCAGAAAAGTCAACCCCAAAAACAGAGAACCAAAACACTGACTTCAACTTGCTTACAAAGGCCCCAAAATTAAGAATTCAGTTCAGTGTACTGCTATTAAATCACCTCCTTGCTATAAGGAAGCTGGTGGCTGCTCTCCGTCTCACCTACAGCAGAAAGATTCCACAACCAACTCCTGTTTTGAATCCACATTTCCTCAGGCCCCTTTCAGCTCCTCCCCTTATCAGACACCTATTTCATATAGTTTAAGTAACAGGTCTTGTCGCAAATGACTGCAAATATTCTCCCAGCTAAATTTCTTCCCTGACAAATAAAAGTTACACTAAGAAAAGTCAACCCCAAAAACAGAGAACCAAACCACTGACTTCAACTTACTTACACAGGCCCCAAAATTAAGAATTCAATTCAGTTTACTTCTATTAAATCACCTGGCAGCTGCTATCTCTCACCTACAGCAGTCAGAGTCTGCAGAGAAGTTGCACTCCTGGTTCTCCAGAAATGGTATGGTACTAAATTCTAAGAAGACTAAGTTTATGGTTTTTTCAGGCCCTAGAAAATGTACCATCACTGGCCTTACATTAGTTGATAATTCTGGCTACCCAACTGAACAGGTGTCTGAATTTAAACACCTTGGGCTCCTCCTGGAACCTCACCTCTCCTTTAATCACAATGTTAACAACCTCATACAGAAGACCCACAACAGGCTTGGTCTTTTCTATAGGAAAAGAAAGTTCCTTATCCCTGCAACCAGGCTTCACTTAGTTACTCTCTTCTCCTGCCACTCATCAACTATGGATCCATTATCTTCTCCCCTTCCCCACCACATAGAAACATAGAATTTGGCAGCAGATAAGGACCACTTGGCCCACCTAGTTTGCCCATTTCCCTACCTAATGGATAGGCTGCAGATCTTAGTTAATCAACAGCCTACTTCCTCCTACCCCCCACTAGAATTGCCTTATGTCTGTCCCATGCATTCTTGAATTCCTCCACTGTTTTTGAGTCCACTACCTCCTCAGGAAGGCTGTTCCATGTATCCACAACCCTCTCCATGAAAAAATACTTCCTCACATTACCTTTGAGCCGTCCCCTCTCTATCTTCAAATTGTTCCCCCTTGTTCTTGCACATCTCTTTTTCTGAAAGATGCTACCATCTTGGACTCTGTTGATTCACTTGATGTACTTGAAAGTTTATATCATGTCCCCCCTCTCCCTTCTCTCCTCGAGTGTATACATATTAAGCTTCTTTAATCTCTCTTCGTATGTCTTCTGGTGCAGACCCTGCAACATTTTAGTTGCCCTCCTCTGGACAGCCTCCATCCTGTCTATGTCCTTGCAGAGATGGGGTCTCCAGAACTGGATGCAGAACTCCAGATGGGATCTCACCAACTGTCTGTACAAAGGGATAATAACTTCCTGTTTTCTACTGGTGATGCCTTTCCCTGTGCATCCCAGTATCCTACCAGCACTTCTTACTGCCTTCTCACATTGCTTGCCCACCTTAAGGTCATCTGATATGACTACCCCTAGGTCCCTTTCCATTTTTGTTATTGTTAGTATCTCATCCCCCATTGTGTACTCTTCCCCTGGGTTTTTGTTTCCCAGGTGCATTACTTTGCACTTATTTGCATTAAATCTAAGCTGCCATATATTTGACCATTCCTCCAACCTTGCCAAGTCCCTTTGCATCCTCTCCACCCCACCTTCTGTATCAATCCTGTTGCAGATCTTTGTGTCATCTGCCAAGAGACATACTTTTCCTTCCAGTCCCTCTGCAATGTCACTTATAAAGACATTAAAGATGACCTGTCCCAGTACTGAACCCTGTGGTACCCCACTAGTAATCCCCCTTTCTTCAGAGTAAATTCCGTTTACTATTACCCTCTGTATCCTGTTGTCTAGCCAATGTTTAACCCGGGCTACCACCTTGAGACCCACTCCAAGGCTGGCTAACTTGTATATTAATCTTTTGTGTGGGACTGTGTCAAATGCCATGCTAAAGTCTAGTAGGCCATGTCCACTGCCCCTCCCTTGTCTGCCACATTGGTCACTCAGTCAAAGAAATCTATTAGATTTGTCTGTCATGACCTTCCTGCTGTGAATCCATGCTGCCTTGGGTCCTGTGCCCCACTGACCTCTAGGAACTCAACAGTTCTTTCCTTTAGAAGTGATTCCATCATTTTTCCTACCACTGAGGTCAAACTAACAGGTCTAGACTTTCCTGCCTCTGTCTTACTCCCACTTTTGTGAAGGAGAATCACATCTGCCTTCCTCCAGTCCTCCAGTACTACACCATCCTCCCATGATTTGTTAAAAAGGGAGGTCAGTGGTGTCACTAATTCTACCCTTAGTTCTTTTAGCTTTCTTGGGTGAATCCCATCAGGCCCCATTGCTTTGTCCACCTTCAGTTTTAAGAGTTCTTTCAGGACCCTTTCTTCTGTGAATGGACTGGTATCTACCTCCCTATCCAGAGTGCTTCTATTCTTTAATTTAGGTACCTCCCCCTCCTCTTCTTGTGTGAATACATCTCTACTCTACTCCAAATTAAGATCAACCTACAACAACATTGCCCATTTTGTCACTGGTTTACCATGGAAAACTCACCACTGTACCTTCTACTCCTCCCTCAGCTGGCCCACCTTTGAAGGGCAGTTCCAACAAAAAATGCTCTTCTTCCTCCATAAGATATATCTGAATTTGCTGCCATCCAGTGTGATTTCCTTTTCTTCATTGCTACCTCTGCACAGACGACAACAGAGGCCTCAAGTATGGTTTTCAACACCCCTTTCCACCGCACTAAGCAAGCTTAGAACTTGATCACCCATAAGGGCACGAAGCTGTACAACCAACTGACCCCCAATATCCAAGCCTGTGGGTCCATCCACACCTTCAACTCCTACCTCAAAGTTCACATACTCAATTCTTCTGTCTGCAGCTGCCCCGACCAGCCCTCCAGCTAAACCCGACCACTCTCCACCTTGCTTATTTCTAGTCCCCCTTTCTTTACTCTAGTCCATTACCCCCTCTCCTCTCCTCCTCCACACCCATCTCCCCTACCCTTTGCTCCCCCCTCAACTTAGTCTTCACTCCCACTACCCACTCCTAGCCTAGGTTTCTTCATATTTCAATCATAGACCAGATTAAAACCAACCACAAAAGACTTGCACTTTCCCCACCTCTAGCACTTAGGTTACTGATCCCTCTAAGCCCCTTCCTTTGTTTTTCCTGCTCTTCATATGTTACACACGTAAATGTTCAGGCCATTGTATGTGTTTCTCTCTTTTTACTTTATTGTAATCAATTGCCTCCTGTTTTTCAGTTTATAAAAATTGCTGTAACTGTTAGACAACTGTTAGTCTTTGACATTGTTCTATATATCTAAGCAACTTGTTTGGATTGTTTCCCCTGTATAGATCTTTTTTCTGTTAGACTCTGTTTTGTATTGTCATACCTTCTTGGTACCTGTTACGCTGGACGTTTGTGAAAACAGGCATTTTTGCTCACATACCTTCCAGTATACAAAAATAAAGATTGATTAATCACATATTCATGCAAGTTTCCTCAGTAATGAACAATCTGGAAGAGACGGCTATAGAATACATGTAGAATGCAAGCTGAATTGTGCCTTAATGTTAAGTTTTTCAAAGATTTGTTTGAGGTGTCAGTAGCTCTTTAAGGTCTGAGCTTTCTCCAATAAATTCAACTTCACGGGTCGAAAAACCACAGTTTCAAGGGATGAGAAATGTTGGAGCAACAAGATACCCTCACACTTAGGTATCCACCAGGAATGTTACGAACGCTGGAACATTTAGCTGTACCCAGCTACTTTCTCCTCTGACTTTACGTCGCTCTCACAAACTAACAGGCTGGTCCTTAAAATTCAACATTCACTAGTCCATCTGCTGACACACCACAAATCCCTAGGCAGATGGACCACTTCCCATTTCCACGGCAAAGCAGATTGACTCCTTGCAGCTTCATAAGTCAGAGGTCCAACACCCTCAATCATGTCCAGCATTGGCTCCCAGGACCAATATCACCACTGAACAATGAGTGATCCTCAGTGGAAACCCTAACTGCATCTCTTTCTCCTCCTGTCCTTTTCTTCATGTTTTCCACATTATACAGCAGATGGCACTATGACCACAGCATTTTAGCAGGCCACAGCACAGCACACTCCATGATGACCCCAATTATCACTTTAATAATGTGTATGTAAAAAAGTAGGCAACCATGTGTGGTGTAATGTGAAGTGAGCCATAAAAGGGTGACAAGTGAGAGGAAAAACATATCCTGGTTCTTCAACCAACACCAGTGGCAATCCCTCCTGAAAGATATTAGGCCGATTCTAGAAGGGGTTGTGATCACCACAAGGGACTTGCGGCAGGGTGTTTGATGCAAATGCTGACTTGCCCAAACAGGGTGGCATTTACTATTCCAGAAAGCTGGCTGCTGCAAGTCCTAGATTCTGCAAAGTTAGACCAGCTCCCAGCTGGTCTAACTTTGTGTCTGTGGGGGTACTCTTTTTATGGGGCTTACACCAAACCTTTGGTGCAAGCTTCCGTAAAGTGGGAAAACTGTTGCAACTATGCCAGTCCTTCTGGAATCTGACTTTGTTGCACATGAGGGCTTTGACGCAGCTGCATCAAGCTTTGCAGTGGATGCAGGGCTTGGAGCAAGCCCTGTGTCCACCTTCTAGAATCAAACTCTTTGAGTCCAGTGACCTAACATGCAGTACTCTCAGTAAAGTCTCATAGCATGACAGCAGCCCCCTGCTTCCCTTTTACTCACTATTCACTTCACTGACTGGCTGACACATGGCTGACTTACAAAAAGAGAAGAAAAAAATGAAGGGAGGGATTTCTGTAGACTGCACCACAGCAGTCAGTAAAAAAAAAATTACTGTAAAATAAAACCTTCAGAAATCTTCCTTGCCTTGTCCTTGTCCCCTGCTAGGCTGGCTCCAATTCCCTGCTCTTCTGAAAGCTTTAGCTGAAGAGAATAACACAATACTCTGTACTTCTTTCTGCAGCTACAAACAAATTACTGGCCTGCCCTGTACAGAAACCACAGTAAACTGTTGTTAACTAGTTAGCTATGATAATAATAAAAAAGTGTTTATTAATCAAAAACAACTCTTTTACAAAAGAAATGGAGAGCTGTGCCTCTCAGTGCACACATTTCTTTCTCTGCCAAGAGAGCAAGAAATGGTCCAAGACATGTGCAGCATGTAGTCATCATGATCTTCAGCTTCACAGATTGGCTGCTGCAGTCCATGTGACCTTCAAAAATTTACACAGCTCAGTAAGGGATCTCAAACTACACAGCAATGGCTGCAATGCCACTGAGTGTGTGGTGCCTCCAGTAAACAACAAAATCTATGCAAGAAATACCAGGACCCTGCCACACTTGAATAGATACACAGATACATAGACAGTGTCGGCAGATAAGGGCCTATGGCCCACCCAGTCTGCCCATTTGAGCTTGTAAGTTCAAGTTTGTTTTCCTAGAAGTCTGTTGCCCCTTACCCCTGACCTCCAGAATTCCTTTATGTCTATCCCATGCATTCTTAAATCCCGTGATTGTTTCAGCCCCCACCACTTCCTCTGGCAGGGTGTTCCACTTGTCCACCACCCGTTCTGTGAAGAAATTCTTTCTCATGTTTCCTCTGAATCGTCCTCCCTCCAACTTCATCCCATGCCCTCTAGTCCTGGAACATCTTATTGGCTTACAAATAGTGTTTTCCTGCACCCTGTTCCTCCCTGTAAGATACTTGTATGTCTCTATCATATCCCCTCTCTCCCTCCTCTCCTCCAGGGAGTACATGTTCAGTTCCTTCAACCTGTCTTCATAGGGCTTGTGATGCAATCCATGCACCATCTTTGTTGCCCTCCTCTGAACCTTCTCTACCCTGTCTATGTCCTTACCGTAGGTATGGTCTCCAGAACTGTACACTGTACTCCAGGTGGGGCCTCACTAGTGTCTTGTATAGCGGAATTATGACCTCCCTTTTCCTGCTGGTGATGCCCTGCCTATACATCCCAGCATCCCTATTTGCTTTACCTGCTGCCTTGTCACACTGTTTCCCTACTTGAGGTCATCAGAGATGACAACCCCAAGATCCCTTTCCTGCTTGGTGCATGCTATATCCTCACCCCCAACTGATATATTGTGCCAGGTTTTTGTGCTCCATATGCATTATCTTTGCACTTCATTGCATTGAATTTCAACTGCTGAACCCCTGACCATTCTTCAAGCTCTGCAGGTCACTTCTCATTCTGTCTACACCTCTGGTGTGTCTACTCTGTTACAGAGCTTTGTGTCATCAGTGAACAGTGAAATTCTGCCTTCTAGGTCCTGCCATGTCACTGATGAAGATGTTGAATAGGACGGTCCGGCACTGATCCTGTGGTACCCCACTGGTCACTCTTCCCTCTGTGGGTGACAGCATTTACCACCACCCTCTGTGTCCTGCCACCCAGCCAGTTACCTACCCACCACACTACTGTCCTGCCCACCCATATTCCCCAGTTTGTGTAATAGTCTTTATGTGGCACAGTGTCAAAGGCCTTGCTGAAGTCCAGATAGGCCATGTCCACTGCCCTCCCTGATCCACCTCCCTAGTCACCCAGTCAAAAAATTCAACGAGGTTGGTCTGACATGACCTCCCCTGGTGAAATCAGCTGCCTTGGGTCCTGTAGTCCATTGACAACCAGATGTTCCACCAATCTCTCCTTCAGTAGTGCTTCCATGATCTTCCCACTACCGAGGTGAGGCTGACTGGTCTGTAGTTCCCTGCTTCCTCTTTGTTCCCACTTTTGTATAAGGGGACTACATCTGCTGTCCTCCAGTCTTTGGGTACCTCCCCTGTTTCCAGTGATTGGCTAAACAGAATAGCCAGAGGTTCAGCCACCACCTTTCTTAGTTCTTTAAGGACCCTGGGGTGCACCCCATCTGGCCCCATTGCTTTATCAACTCTTATTACTTCCAGTTCCTTCAGGACCCTTTCTCATGTAAAGTGCACCATTCTCACCCCTTGTACTCCCTTCAGACCCATTACCCTCCTCTTCCTCAGTAAAGACTGAGCAGAAATACCTGTTCAATATGTCAGCTTTACTGTTGTCATCCTCCATGCGGCCCCCATCCTCCCCCTTCAGTCTCACTATCCCTCCCTTTGTCTTTCTTTTTTCACTTATGTACCTGTAAAAGGTTCTGTCCCCTCTACCCACTGATTTTGCAATGCGTTCTTCTGTCTGAGCTTTGGCTTCCCTTAATGACCTCCCTGCCTCCCTTTGCTTCTCCTGGTACTTCTCCTATCCCCTTTGCCTGTGTCTTTTGTATTGCCTGAATGCAATCTTTTGGCTTTCACTTTCTTTGCTACCCTTTGGAAAACCATAATGGTCTCTCTTCCTTTTCCTCTTGCTAACCTGCTTAATGCATAATTCTGTTGTTCTTGTAATCCCCATTTAAATACAGCCACTGTTCCTCAACCCCTGATTCCTGTCCCATTCCCCTTAATGCCTCTTTCAAGTATCTCCCCATTTTCCCAAAGTCTGCCCCCCTAAAATCCAGGATACGTGTTTTTGTGTGATTTGGTTCTGCTCTTTCTGTGATTTCAAACCACAATGACTGGTGGTCACTGTTTCCCAGGTGCTCCCCCACTGTTACCCCCATCACACTGTCCCTGTTTGTGAGCACAAGGTCCAGTATTGCCTTCTGCTGAGTTGGTTCCATGACCAGTTGCTTGAGAAGGCACCCTGAAGGGTCCAGGATAAATCTGCTCCTAGTTGATGCTGCTGCTGCTGGGATGCTCCAGTCCACGTCTGGAATACTGAAGTCTCCAACCAGTACTACCGCACCTTTGTCTGCCATCCTTTGGATGGCTAGCATCAGCTCCCTATCTGTTTCTTCCTCCTGGGCTGGTGGTCTATAGACCACACCTGTGCGGATGGCTGTCCCCATTTTCCTTTCCAGCTTAACCCACAGTATCTCTCCCCCATTTTGTTCCTCCTGGATCTCTGTGGCCCTTATGTCATTTTTCACATACAGTGCCACTCCTCCTCCCTTCCTGCCTGCTCTGTCTCTTCTGAATATGTTGTAGCCAGATATGGCCATCTCCCAGTCATGGTTATCATTACACCAGGTTTCAGTGATGGCCACAATGTCCAGGTCTGACTGTACCATGACAGCCTCAGATCTTCCATCTTGTTGCTAAGGCTCCTGGCATTTGCACACATGGCTTTCCATGATTTGACCTCCCTAGACTGTTTCACTGTTCTACTCAGTCCCTTCCTTGGTTGTCATTTATCCCTGGTTCTCCTTGCCGTCTGCCCTTCTGCTGAATTTTGCCCCTTTTCTGCTTATCCACCTCTTGGGCACTAATCTCCATCTTTTGCACACTGCTTTGCAGAGATAGCCACTCCTCTGGTTCACTGGTTCTGCTGCTAGCTGTGGGGGGTGAGCAAGTAGGTACCCTCCTTGCTGGCCTGCCACCCCCCTATGCTAGTTTAAATGCTTGCCAATGTAGCATTTAAACTTATCATTGAGGATGCAAAACAAAACATTGAATTCAAAACAAATGCCAATATATAGTGCAGAAAAATAACACATAAAAACATTGAATCTGTTAGTAGAAAAGAATCAGTAGACCTATCCAGTCTAACAAATTTTACTCTGCCTATTCTGACACCTTGGAATCTATTTAGTTACCAGCATCCTGCTCACCTCCCTTTCCTTTACTAATTATGCCTGCGCCTATCTCATGTATGATTGAACTAAGCTCCACCACTGTTTTCGCCTCCACCGCCTCTTCTGGCAGGCTGTTCAAGGCATTCACCACCCATTCACACACCCAACCATCACCTACGTAGTCCCTTAGAAGGTCAGACCCTAAACTGTTCCATGTCCCATTTATGTGCACATACAAAGGCCAGGCCGCTTTTAATTACCGCATACCTCAGTCCTGGAATGCCCTAACTGCCCCCATCAGACTCGCACCAAACATCTTCCTATGTAACCAGTTACTCAGGGCACATTTCACCTCCAGTTGCTCCTGTTTCAACTAAGAATTTTGTCCAAATGTCACACTGCTATAATCTAACCCCTCACAGGGTACAACCTTTACCGGGCGGATCGTCAAGGTAAACATGGGGGGGGCTGCGCTGTAAATACTAAAGAGGTCCTTCGTGGACAACTACTCCCCACCCCCCCCAACTGGATCCTGGCCCACAGGCCATCACTATAAAAATCACACTGGGCACAATGAAATCCACCCCCCCACTCCTCATCACCACAGTATATATCCCTCCCAGGGAGCAGACTGTGGCCTTCCACTCCATTCTGTCCTACCTGGCTACACTTCTGCCACTAGCTGAGAAAATCGTTCTAGGGGACTTTAATATTAACTGGCTGGACAAAGTTGTCGCACCATTCTTAGACGCCGCTACTGCCCAGGACCTTACGCAGCTCGTCACATCCCCCACCAGACTAAACCAGTACACCGTGTCCTCCTCCCTACTGGACTTGGTGTTCACCAACCACCTTACTAAAATTGCCAGTACAACAGTACTCCCAAATATCCTTAGTAACCAATCCCCGGTACTCTGCCGTTGGATGGGCAAAACCCCCAAACCCCTGCCCAGACTAATCTATCAGTGCAAACTTGGCCCAGGAAAACTTGAGCAACTAAAAATCTATCTCAGGTCGATGGACTGGTCCATTGTCACGAATACCACTGACACTGACCTAGCCCTAAACCACTTCATCCTTGCCTTTAACAACATCTGTGACAAAGTCATCCCAATCTCTAAAAGAGTGGCCAAAGGAAACCCAGTGCCATGGGTCAGTGAGCACCTCCTGGATCTCATGTGTAATAGAGACTCCCTATGGCACCTCTCCAATGAGACTGGCCTGCCAGCTGACAGGCAGAAATATAGAGAAGCAAGGAACAAATGTACGTGGTCCTTGCGTAAATCAAAAGAGGAGTACTACCAGACCTCACTCACCAAATCCTGGGTCTCCAGACGAAAGTTCTGGAACAATATCAAAGACCTGCATGGTAAAGCTACCAATACCACCCCTAGCCAGCTCATGGTCGATGGGTGCCTTACCTCTGATCCAGCCCAAATGGCCGATGCCTTTAACGATGCCTTCTCCAATCTAAGTCTGGTTCTCCCCCCCAACTTCTTTGACCCCCCAGACACCTCCCCCCATCTGCCCACTCTTTCGCCTGCATGTCATCTCTCCCAAGGGTGCCGAGCCTTACCTCAGGAGGGCTCTAAGTCACTCCCGGTATAGCAGTGACACCTTAGACTTGAAATTACTTCGACTCTCACTCACTGAGGTGCTCAACCCCCTCACCCATATTCTAAACAGCCCCTTATGCCAAGGGAAATTCCCCTCCCACTGGAAATCTGCCCATATCATGCTGATCTTCAAAAGTGGGGACCATGCCCTTACTAACAACTACTGACCGATTTCCATTCTCTCTCCCCTATCCAAGGCCCTTGAGAGGATAGTCTCTGACCAGCTAATGGACCACCAAGCAAATACAACCTGCTTAGCCCGCAGCAACATGGCTTCTGGAAGGGCCATAGCACCACCACTGCCCTTCTGGAACTCACCTCACACATCCACTCCGCCCTAGATAGAGGACAAATCACAGGGGCTGTCTTCATAGATCTTACTAAGGCGTTTGACACCGTCAACCACCCGCTCCTGCTATCCACTCTGACCAGCATGGGATTCTCTCTGGATGCCCTGGTTTGGTTCTCTGACTATCTGTCAAACCGCTCCCAGCAGGTAAAGATAGGAGACACTGTCTCCAGTAGGCAACCTATCCTCTCGGGTGTCCCACAATGGTCCGTCCTGGGTCCATTACTTTTCAGCCTCTTTCTAAATTCCCTGCCCAAGACCTGCCCTGGGAACCTTCTCCTCTATGCGGATGATTCCGTCCTCTATTAGTCTGACACTGACCCTCTACAGCTCCACCTTTCCCTCCAGTCCTCCTTCAGCTCCACAGAAATATGGCTAACTGCCCATCGTCTTGTCCTGAACTATTCCAAGACTAAGGTAATGTACTTCTCCCATCCATCTAATTCAGAAAAGGTACTTTGTCCACAACTGAGGACTGCCAACCACACCATCCTTGACCAGGTGGACTCCTTCAGATATCTTGGCCTAACACTTGACCCTGCAATCACATTCCACCAGCATTTCTACCTTCTATCTACTACCCTCAACGTGCAGCTCAGGCTCCTGTATCACCTCAAACACTGCTTTACCCCAAATGCATTAAGGCTAGCTGTCTCCTCCTCAGTCCTCTCCCTACTAGATTATGGTCTAGTCATCTATGGGGCAGCTAACTCCTCGGCACTCAGCAGACTACGTGTCTCCCTAAATAAAGCTTGCCACCTCACCTTAGGCTGTGACCGGCTAACTCATACATGCACCCTGTACAATGCAACCAACTGGCTGAGCCTTGACAATAGGATCAAGTTCCACACATGCCTCATGGCCAAAAAAATTGCCCTTGGTCTCTGCCCATCAGGTCTCACCCCACTAATAAGACTAGCCCAATTGCTTAAGCACACTCGGAGTTATGGTAAACACCTACTGTCTGTCCCCCATTGCCGTATATCCCTATACCAGAGGCCGTATATCCCTATACCAGAGGTCCTTCAGCTGCAGAGCCCCATCCTGGATAAACAGTCTGCCCCCACCAATTGCAAATGAGAACAGATTAGGATCTTTCAAAACCACCCTTAGAGCCCACCTATAGGCCTCAAACCTTTGTGATTGTCTTTGACCAATCCTTCATCTAATGACTGGCCTAGGCTACAGCCAGCTCCCCCTCCTCATAACCCTGCCTCTAACAGCATCTCTCTTGTTTAGCTCTGTGCTGTTATACCATTTTGTGTTGCTTGTTTGCTCTATCTTGACCTAGGTCTCCTCTGTGAGGCCTACAAATGCCTCTGTAACAACTGTTAATGTAAATACCTGACTATGTACTGCTGTACGGCTATGTAACCTTTCTTCTCATATGTAATATTTGTGATGTGGAATCTTTGTAAAGGAGTCCTTGACTCAAAGGTACTTCCGAATCTCCAATAAATAAATAAATAAAATAATACGTATTGTACAGTACTCTACCCTCTGTGTTGTTATACTGTTTATACTGATTGTATGTATCCTACCCTTGGCTGTAATTTTTCTCCTAAAATGTTATGTACAAGCATTTGCTCATTTTGTACTGTCTAAGCATTTCCAATTTATGTATGTGGGTCTCGGCCCCCAGGTCGCATCTGGAATCGAGCATGTTGCTCAGTATGCTTTCCTGGTAAAACTCATAAATAAATAAATAATTCTGTGAAGACGTATTTCCTCACATCCATCTGAAACTCCCCCACCACCACCACCAGCTTCAGTCCATGCCCTTGTGTTCTGGGGCTTTTCCTCTTTTAAAAGAGACTCCCCACCTGAACCTTGTTCACCCCTGTGAGGTACTTGTATGTCTCAATCATGTTCCCTCTCACTCTCCTTCTCTCCAGGGAATGCATGTTGAGCTCCTGCAACCTTTCCTCATATTGGTTCCTACGCAGCCTCAACATCATTTTGGTATCCCTCCTCTGGACCACTTCCACCCTGTCAGTGTCCTTATGGAAGTGCAGCCTCCAGAACTGGACACAGACCTCTAGATAGGGTCTTATTAGTGAGCAATACAGTGACAACACCACCTCCCTTCTCCTGTTAGAGATCTTCTACTTAGGCACCCCAGCATCCCACTAGCCTTGCCTGCTGCCTCGTCACACTGCTCTGCCACGTTGAGATCATCAGATATGATTATCCCGAGGTCCCTTTTTTTTTGCTTGATGACTGTAAGTACCTTCCCCCATCTAATACACAGCTCCTGGGTTTCCCTGCCCCGGGTGCATGACTTCACACTTTTTGGCATTGAATCCTAGCTGCCACAACCTTGGCTGTTCCTATAGTTTCCCCAAATACCTTTAAATTCTCTCCACTCCATTCTGAGCATCCACTCTGTTGCAGATTATTGTGTCATTCGTAAAGAGACACACTTTACTCTCATGTTCCTCAACAGTGTCACTTATGAGAGCACTATATAAAGGACAAAGAACCTCAGTGATCAAGCACTGAGGCAATGGTTACCCCAAAGGGCATTAGCCGGGAAGTCAAGTTTCAAAGAAATGCAAACTCACACATGCAGGGAGGCGTGGCCTGGCATCAAGCAAGATGGATGTCTGACTCCAGAGCTCCTCATCAACTGTAACAATCTAACATTGTCTCTAGCCATCTAAGCCAAACTAAATACTCTATCAATGAGAATAAGTAGATAAATCATGCTACAGCTAATTTGCAAAGCTATTTTAACTCAAGACCAGCTTTATTGACTTTCGTGCTCCTGTATACTTCTGAAACGCTGACTGCAAGCCTTGCATCATGGCTAACCCCAACAAGCAGCTGAACCCTCTTGAAAAAATTGAGGCAATGTTCACTAAGATAGCCACAGATATGAACCTTCTGAAAATTGCTACCCAGCAAAATACTCAGACGATGAAAACGATCGACTCTCGGCTTGATTCCACAGAAAATAAAACACGCCTTAACAAAGAATCAATACAGGAGTTAAAAGCAACTATCAGACTTCAAGACCAGGCAATTAAAGAGCTGCAAACTAAGGTAGATGACATGGAGAACAGGAATTGAAGAAATAATCTCCGGATATTTGGATTCCCAGAGGAAGTGGAAGCCAAAAATACAACAGCATTCCTATTACATGTGCTACCACAAATACTTAAGCTCCAAATCGACAATGGCCTAATTATAGAACGCTCTCACCGATCACTAGGCCCTAAACCTCCTGCAGGACAAAGGCCTAGGCCAATTATTGCCAGATTCCTCAACTATACTAATACAGAACTTTTCCTGCAGAAATCTAGAGAAATTGGTCAACTCACCTGGCAGGGCATAACATTTACATATACTGTGACTTTTCAAAGGAACTATCAGCAAAACAGAAAGCCTTTACACCAGCTAGACAGATAATGCACCAAATAAGCCTTCATTTTTTGCTTAGATACCCAGCGACTATAAGGATATTTATTGGAAATTCTCACAAGGACTTTCACACTCCGGGGTCTCTAATGCCTTTTCTAAACAGTCATATCACAACTCACCCTGAAGGCTCAGCTGCCTGAGTGGCTCACTCTACCTCTGCATCCCCGACTACCACTGATACTGATTCGCTTCCCATCACTCTAACCTCGGGGAAGGAATCTGTTATCTCTGACTCCCTCGTCGTGCCACCAAGAAGGCAATCTAATCGAGTCCAAGAAAAGCTGTCCTTTGGTACAGGACACTCAAAAACACGATGCTGCAGTCCTGAAGATACACACCACAATGTACCTAGACCCATCGGTATAGACCTAATTATTTCTGACATCCCTGTGCATAACAAATACACATTGCTGCAAGACTTACCCCCTGTCTTACAATCCTAATGAAAACTCAGCTACAGAAATGAGCATCTCTACGGTAACTGAAATGGACTGCACTCCAGTAGAAGCTTCTTGGGCTGGTAATGGAGACAGCTCACCTTTCAAAGTTAATGAACCTCCAAAAAAGAAGCATCGAAGCAAGGGCAAAAATAAAGGGGACACTACACCCTTAAAACACTCAAAGTGATTGACCGTGGCCTTAATATCTCCAGCACCTACTGCCTAATACTATCTTGTAAGGTGAACTGGTAGAGCCTTTGTTCGTAGACTGCCGACGATTGGGTGGTTACCATAACGCTATTAGGTAGTTCAGTCTACTCCTAATGTTATCATCTCCCCCTGACTATATATAAAATACATGCATTTACTAAATAAGCGCACATGCAGGTCATTTTCGTGCTAGTTGAGCTGACATTTCCCAGCATGTGGTTATAGGGCTTGATTGCACATGGCTTGGCGTATGTACAGGTTGTGACGCTTTGTTGAACCTGATGGCTGATCGTGACTAACCTCTTATGGTGGGTGCCGAAGTACACCTTACAATTCATTGTGCCCTGGTTTGATATTAAATCCAAGATCATACTCAAAGGATATACCGCATGTTAATCCTGAGGTGGAATCTGGACTGCTCACTATGTTCGGCGCTTGCTGTTGTGGTGGATCAGCTACACGGGAGTTGATGGTGGCTTTTCTCGGGGCATCTGGAGAGTTGGTAGACTGATGTTTCTGTGACTCTATCAAAGTTTGACTTTTGTAGCTTTGCATTCTGTGTTCTTTATTGTTTAACTAATGGAGGCACTCCCCCTGCTGGACAAAGGATAACACTCAACCTAAATATAAAAGAGCATTTAAAATACATAGTTGATAAACCTTTTTGCTATACCTAGTATCTATTAGGCCAATTATATTTTAATATTTGCATGTTCTCTGACAGACCTAATTTCAATATTGAATTCATCCAATGATCGGTACATAATGAACCTCTTTTATATCCTGATCATTCCAGCATGTCACAACTCCTATACTTAAGCCAACACAGACATCATATCCTTTTAGTTTAGTAATCGTATTACTGCCTCCTAATTTTTGTTTCATATATATATATATATATATATATATATATATATATTTATATTTATATTTATATATTATGGTAGCACAGTAGTGCTACCATAGTTAGGGTTGAGGAGCCATTGCTATGTTAAACCCCAAAACTTTGCATCTTAATAACTTTGCAACTGTTTGATGGATTTGCCTGAAATTTGGAATACATGATCAAGAACCATAGGCCTTGGGATCTGCCAAGATTTGTACCAGTCGGATATACGGCTGCGGAGTTATAAAGTGTGATCTGTGCGCGCGTTTACGCTTTTTCTGGAATTCTATGGACGCGCCTACAGGTCATACGGTTTGAGCAACTGACCCAAAATCTTCAGGGAACATGTGGCCAGGGTCCCTGATGTGCCTTTTGAAGATTTGGTGAAAAAATATTAAACGGTTCAAAAGTTATTCAAAAAACAGTTTCCCATTATAAGTCAATGGGAAAAGTTAACAAAAAGTTTGACAGTGTCGCAAATGCATTTTTACTTTCGCAAATGGGCCTGTTACTTTTGCAAATCGGCCATTTTGTTTTCAGTTGGTGATCAGAAAATGGTTGGCATTTAAATTTGAGACCCTCTAGCAACCTAATTCTTTTTGTATTCACCTAGTCGGGCCCTGAAATGCTTGCCATGTCTTTATTTTGTGGTAAAACACCCATAAATGTTTTCAAATTTCTGGAAAAAGTACTTTCGTAAATTACTTTTGTGCTCACGAAAGTGTCGAACTTTTTTGCGAAAGCTTTCGCAAATTGCGACAGTAGTTTTCCATCTGTGGAACAGTGACAGCGATTCTTTGGCACTGCGCTGCAAAAGAACC
Organism: Neoceratodus forsteri; assembly: GCA_016271365.2. Taxonomy (NCBI): domain Eukaryota; kingdom Metazoa; phylum Chordata; order Ceratodontiformes; family Ceratodontidae; genus Neoceratodus; species Neoceratodus forsteri. Next base: position 909,157,725 of record CM028133.1, on the reverse strand, counting down.
GTTGGGAGTTTTGGGCTGAAATTTGGAGGGAACGGAGCCGACATCTCACAGATGTGCCTTTCAGTGTTGTATTGAAAAAATATTACATGGTGGCAAAGTTACGGCACTCCAAAATTGATGTTTTTTCCCATAGGATAACATTACGGCGCCCGACGCATAACAGAAATCCTTTGGATCCTGCTGCAAAATAACGGTTTGGTCTTTTTTCCTGAAATTTGGAGGGAAGACAGCCAACTGCCCACAGATGTGCCTTTCAGTGGTTTGGTGAAAAAACATTACAGGGAGGCAAAGTTATGACGCTCCAAACTTTTCTTTTTTTCCCATAGGATAACATTATGGCATTCGCCGCGCCTTTCAGGGCCCGTATCTTGGAAACGGTGCGAGATACGGACTTTTCGTCGGAAAATTTCTTAGCCCACTAAGAGGGGCTAAGATTCAAATTAGCCAGGACAGTTGTAAATAATATGACTTTTAAATTTTTTTTCTACGTCGTATGGTTCCTGAGATATAATGTATTCAGTATTCCAAGATCTCATTTTCTGCACCGATACTCATTATTATGCATGCATTATTTGTACTCACTGTTTTTCTCTATGCAGGTTTTGGGGAAAACCAGCCTGTGCACTCACATTACTGTTACTGTTGCCCTTTCCGCTTGCGGTTCCGTAACCGCTTCACTTACCGTTGACGTCTGCGCCACCATATGCGTTATCCTTTGCGTTTTCATTTGCGCTTGCGTTTCTGTTATTTTTTGCCATTTCTGTCTACAGTACTGTTTATCTTTCTGTTTCACTTTACATCTCCATGCCCATTGACATTTCTGTTTGCAGGCACCATGTTACTATGTGACAACACATCACGTGGCAGACCATTCCCGTCTACGCCACCATGTGCGTTACCCTTTCTGTTCTCGTTCATGCTTGTGTTACTATGTGCGCCACTGTTAGCATTTCTGTTTGCACTGCTGTCCCTGTTAGTATGCCACAAGACATCATGTGGCTGGAGCGCGGGGCCTACCACCGCTGCATTACATTCACTATTTCTCGTTATCATTCTCAAAAAGAAGGGAAATTAGAGGCAAAAAACTCAGTTTAATGCATTAGTTAGGGTTGTTCCACAGCGACAAAAGTGAGGAAATTCACTGTTAGGGTTGAAAACCCCCCTTGCACCCCCCCACTCACCCCCCCAACCGGCATTGGGGTGTGCATTGGGATTGTGGGTCCTAACTCTCACCCCATTCTCCTATACTTCTGCTGCTTTTACATGTCATGGGGTGAGAGTTGGGCTGATGATCCCAATGCACACTCCAATGCCACTACGCAAGCTCATCCTTTATGCTTTCATTTGCTTGCTTTTCTGTTACTTTTTGCCATTTGTGTGTGACCATACTGTTTCTCTTTCTGTTTCACTTTGCGTCACCATGCCCATTGACATTTCCATTTACAGGCACCATGTTACTATGTGACAAGACATCCACGTAGCTCACCGTTCCCGTCTATGCCACCGTAATGCGTACCCTTTCTGTTCTCATTCAAGCTTGTTACCATGTGTGCCACTGTTAGCATTTCTGTTTATGCTGCTGCTCCTGTTACTATGCCACAAGACATCATGTGGTGGGAGCACGGGCCCTCCCCAGCACTACATTCACTATTTCAAATATCATTCTCAAAAGAAGGGAAATTAGAGGCAAAACTCCATTTAATGCATTAGTTAGGGTTGTTCCACAGCGACAAAAGTGAGGAAATTCGCTGTTAGGGTTGAAAACCCTAACTCCGAATTCACCCCCAGCACCGCACACACACAGACACACACACACATTCAAGTATGGGGAGGACCAAGTCAACACAACCAATGACAGACATTCAGCAGCAGGTGACAGAAATAACAAACAATTGTCTGAATGTACTCTGAGACATCCCCACCCACCTGACCAGGTACTGCATGCTCAGTGGAGATCGACAGCAAAACTGAGGCCATGTACACCAGCATGACACATCCCTGATTGCAGCTGCACACAGCGTACCACACTTAGTAGTTGTATGGCCTTACCTACCGATGCCCCACACCACCTCAACTGGTACTGTGCCATTATTCAATATAAATGCTGAAGGTGCATGATGACAGTTGTAGAAAGGTTTTAACACTAGTGAGTATACATTAATTAAGAGAAACACATAAATTAACTACAAGACACTAGCATGCTTAAGATAAAAGTAGTGATACATTTAGTAGGTGATTTAATAGTAGTACATTTACTGCAATGGTTTACTCAACATAGAGAGGCTGATGTAAACGTATGGAAAGCATTGCCTGTTCAACGCTGTGAAATTGGTACTGCCAGTATCACATGCATTCTTACTGATGAAGGTGTATTGCTGATGTACATACATAGACCTTCAGTGTGTTTCAATATTAAAGATGTAGTAAGTATTCTTTGTAAGAAACATTGTAATTGCATGGATCAGGCCAAGCAACTTCTAAATATCATAGCACTACTGAGCCAACAATGATGTACTTGTATCGGAGATGTATATAGGATAGATTTTCCTGTAGGCACTTACTGAGTATGTTGTACCTGATAAAGACAATCTCATTGCATCTGTGATGACTAACTTATTCAAATAGTAATACATTTACTGTTGTTGCAATGAGTGATCTATGCCACTTATGGACACGGTGTGATTTTTTTAACAGTTGTTTCATACTCAGGCTGCATACCTACTGTTTGGGTTTGCCACACTTCTGTCACTGATGCTATCAAAGTGATAACTATGTTAATTGTGCTACAACAGGAATCAAGTAGGTATGGTGTAGATATAAACAGAATGTTTTTTAGTATTGATTTAACTCATAATGGGGTAAGTGTACTAGGACAGCAGGGGTTATCCTCTATCACTGACTCTGTCAGTTATAATCACACTAGGGTTTCGATGACTGTAATGATCAAGTTACACTGTTCATCTTCATGAGTTCATATTCACAGCCACTCTCCAGTAACTAGACAGTGTATGGTGTAACTGGGTGGGACACTGTGTTGCAAAGCTGCTGCAGTGCCTAGCAGAGGGAGAGTATCTACTCATAAAGATAATTAAGCAATAAGGCATGATCAACAGTTATGTTAAATGGTCTGTTAATCACCCTGTAGGGGTTTAATGTTGAATGAGGCATAGCCGAGTGCCACATGTCGCTAGACAGTGATAAACTGACCATTAACATAATACCTGGGAGTGGCTTATTGCTATCAATAAAACTGTTTTTAAAACAACATTAAACCATGTTCATCATATGGTTAGGCTCTACATGTATGTTAATAAAACTAAACATAAGGCTGTTACAATGTTTACAGTCAATTAGAAAGCTGCATTTCTCAAACCCTTGTTATAATCAGAGATATTATACCTGTACAACTCCTTGGTTTTGCTTAACTCTGTTGCTCAGGTGGCCCACCACAAGTGGTGTGGTCTGGTGAGGCATCGGTAGGTAAGGCCATGCAACTACTAAGTGTGGCGAATGCCTGCAGCTGCAATCAGGGATGTAATGCTTGGTGTACATGGCCTCAGTTTTGCTGTTGATCTCCACTGAGCATGCAGTACCTGGTCAGGTGGGTGGGGATGTCTCGTAGTACATTTAGACAATTGTTTATTTCTGTCACCTGCTGCTGGATGTCTGTCATTGGTTGTGTTGATTTGGTCCTCCCCCATACTTGAATGTGTGTGTGTGTCTGTGTGTGTGTGGTGCTGGGGGGGGTGAATTTGGAGTTAGGGTTTTCAACCCTAACAGCGAATTTCCTCACTTTTGTCGCTGTGGAACAACCCTAACTAATGCATTAAATGGAGTTTTTTGCCTCTAATATATATATATATATATATATATATATATATACACACACCCTCACTGTAGCACCATATCTTTAACTTGTTATTGGTCCTTTTTGTATTAGAGATGATGTTAGATTAGTTAATGTTATTAGTGACTTGATTACCTCTAGGTCTATAAGAGTAAGATAACTACAATGCTTTTTAGTTTGCTCTGAGGTTTGATACTGCATAAACTACAAACATGTTAGTACTGTTATACAATTTTTGCTAGATAAACTGTTATCCGGAAAGATTGGATTATACTTTATTTTTATTATTATCCTGTCTTCTGAACTGTTAAGCTATGTCCTAGAGAACAGAGAAGTGGTTTTGGTCCCTATTTCCTTTCCTTTTTTTGGACTGACCTTTCTTCTCTGCTCATCTCAGATGACTTTACTGTTTTATTGTTACACAGTTCAGATACTTAAAAGTATCATGGTTATATTGTTAGTAGAGAGTTGCAGGGAAAGAAATCTGAAAAAAATATATGTCTCTCTTTCTTGATGGTTTTAAATAGTTTTGCCAATAGATTCTTTACAATCAACATGCACATCAATTTGATCTGCATACCTTTGCTAAGTATATTTGGCTATTGGAGTCCCTTGATCTCACAACTACCCCATTGTGATTGGTTGACCATCCATGGCACTCCAGACAGTACCTCATGGGTTTTAGCCCACCTGATAGGCTAGTGATGCACATGACTCTAGGATCAAATTTCTAGTATATCCAGGTCTCAGAAACCCCTGCTCTGCAGTTCAAATCATGCATCTGATCAGGCAACAAGCACACCAGGGATCCCTGTCTGCTCCACACAGGAAGGTAGGCCTCTGAGCTTATAATTTTGGGAATGTGTTATTATGTTTTTGAGATATTGCTGTTTCACAAATGCAGCCCTAATTCAGGGTAGAAAAAGCCAGTGATGTGGTTTTTTCCTTGCTCAGTTTATAGCTTTCCCATTTGAGCTGTATAAGAAAAATTTTTATTTAAGATTAGGGATTCTGAACTCTGCAAAAACAGTAAAGAAATATATTTCCTAACTTGTTAAATGAGACTTCTAGCCTGTATTTTCATGCTCGGTGCAATCTCTAAGGTTTCTCAGTGAACAGTATGTTTCTATCATGTTGATTTCAGAGATGTTGCGAAAGTGCGTTTTAAAATTGTTTTCCCTTATCTGGCTAAATGTTTTTCTGTTGTTGAATCGCGCTAGCTCATGCATTCCCATAATCCTAAAAGAGAAAGACCACTTACGGGTCTATCTGGCTTGCGAGGACATTTTTGTTCCATCACACCTCTCGTGTGGCCTCTCCAGCCCCCCGTGGCCCTCGAGGTATGCCTGGTGCAGCTCGCCAGTCGGGGCACCCCCCCACACCTTCCAGAAGTCCTCTTCTTGTGACTTCTCACCTCTCTTCCCTTTGGTTCTTGCTCAGAATCTGAGCACTAGCTACCTCCCTCGTGTCCACGCCTCCTGACTGCCACTGCACGCCCTGCAGGCCTTGACTACTGACTCCATCTGCCCACGCCTTCCCAAAGGGACCGATCTGGTTTCTGCCTACAGCCATTCTCCAGGGCCATGCCTACCTCTCTCCTGCTTGGGAAGCCATTACTCCGACCTCGCGGGAATGAGGCCTCCTTCGGGGGGGGGCGACCTCATCACCAGGAAAGGGGGAGAACGTTTACTTCAGCCTGCTCGGGCCATTCGCGTGCTCCTCAGGGGCCCAGCTTCTCACAGACGGCTGCCTACTCATCAGGCACATCTCAGCATATAGGGCAAAGACTCAAGAGGTCCGTGGTTCATACCTTAGTGCACCTACATTTCTACAGTGGGGAGAGGGGACGGGAGCCACTGGTGTTTTTTCCTCAGGCTCCATCCTGACCCCTGGGCTCAGTATACCTTTTGGGAGAAGCCTTGTTCTAGCATCTGCATTTGTGAGGCCCATCTAAGCAGGGCGGCACAGAGGGTCGTTCCCTGCACTGCTCCACGGTAATCTGGGCCTCCCCAGGTATCTCCACACCTCATACAGCCCCGGAGCCAAGGGGATTTTCCATTAAGGGGCAAGACTCACCAAATCCACACCATGAGGGGTCCCTCCCACAGCAACCCCCTAATTTGACAACCAAGACAGGTCCTTTCTTCCCTCCTTACACTTTGGTTCCTCCCATAGCGACCCTGGTGTTGGAGTACTCTACCTTTACAGGAACCTCAGTTCCATTGCTCCATGGGTCCCTCCCTACAGTGAACCATGTGCTCACATATATGCTGGAGGTTCCTCCCTATAGTGACAACCAGTCTTCCACCATGCATGCGGGTCCCTCCCACAGCGACCCAGCACGCGGTCATAGCACCCAGGGAATAGAGCGCAGTAAAGCCCATTCCCCCTCAAAAGAATCGAGGGGCTACGCTTGCCTTGCCTTATACTAATTAATAGGGACAGTAAGATCCCCGCAGTGCATTGCACTAGCACTAATCACAGGCTTGCCTTCTTCTTTCTCACCAGATGGTCAAGGCCAAGAGGTGTTCCTCTTGCAATGCTACTCTCTTGCCCCAAACCCCGGGCTTCCTTTGTTCCACCTGTCTACTCAACGACGATGACTTATCCATGGAGCAAACTCCAGCTACGGGACCCGGCAATCTGGGACCCAGCGGGACCACATGTATGGACCATGGCCCCCTCCTGATTCAAAATCAACAGGCCACAGTCACAATGATGGAAAGCCAGCAGAATTTCATGCTGAAGATCATGGAGAAACTTGAATCCCTCACACAGCATAGAATAATACTGGCACTTCCAGAACCAGACAAGGCAGGGGGGCAACCTGAAGAGCATCTGGATCACGAGGATACCGTACCAGAGAACCCCCGCCCAGACTCTGGAGAGGATAAGGATATCACAGAGGAAGAGGTTGGGGTGGACACAGACGAAGAGGACACGGAACCTCAGACTGCACCATCACTCACTTCAAAGTTGTGTTCATTCGACACGGTTCCAGGTCTCATGAAAATGATCAAGGCCACTATGGGGTTTGACATCGAGGAGAGTAAGCCAGAGTCCAAACTTGACCCCATGATACAGCAGAAGGTGTCCACCTCGGAAACCTTCCCAGTATGCCCAGCTATTGAGGATGTTTTCAACAAGGAGTGGCAATCCACAGAACCAGGCAGAATGCCGAACAAGAAAAACCTGGACAGAATGTATCCGGTTCAAGAGGAAAAATCTGATATCTGGTGCAAAGCTCCCACCATTGACCCCCAAGTGGCGGCCCTCAGTAAGAAAACAATCTTACCATGCGGCACAATAGCTCTCAAAGATCTGACGGATAAGAAGGTGGAGGACATGCTAAAGAGGGCATTCGAGATCAAGGGCATCACCGCAAAAGCGGCCATGACTGCCATCTACACAGCTCGAGCACAAATCCTCTGGCTCAAAGAACTCCAAGAGAAAGCCAACCCAAAGTCCAGAGAGGCAGAGCTCTTAGAGTACACCTTAGATGCAGCAAAATACCTGGCTGACATGGCAGTAGACACCCTGCATCTACACGCCAGAGCCACAGCTATCACCAATTGTGCCAGGAGAGCATTGTGGCTGAAGCTGTGGGACGCTGACAGTGAATCTAAGACTCTATTGCAAAATTTACCTATGAAGGGGAAGCATGTTTTTGGGGAAGGGCTACAGGACTACCTCAAACAAAAGGAGGAGGGAAGAGACCTCCTTAAGAGCAAAACCAGATACACCTACCTCCCCTCCTAAAGGCAGAGGTTTCGGGGTTGGAACAGACTATACCAACCCTGCAGGGACACACCACCACAAAGCAGCTCATTTCTAGGCAGAGGTGCATCCCATAGTTACTGTAGCCTGTACTCACAAGCTTACCAACCGCCCTCCTTCTAAGCCCATGGCCAAAAATTTGGGGGAAGAGGTAGAGGATACGGGAGAAACAGCAATGACTACGTCCCCACAACCTTTTGGAGTCAGGGATCGTACCCCCCTGTGGGGCAAAGACTGTCATTGTTCAAACACCAATGGTTCAACACAACCTCAGACAGGTGGGTCCGAGAGGTGGTCACAAGGGGGTACTCCATAGAGCTGTCCCACGCCCCAATCTCCCACAGGTTTGTATCCTCCCCAATGGCCAAAAGAAAGACAACCCCACAACAGGTCCAACATATCTTGTTGGAACTACTGCAGAACAGAGCCATCCAGCCCGTCCCCACGCACAAACAGAAGCTAGAGGTCTACTCAATCTTCTTCCTTGTGCCCAAGAAGTCAGGAGAACTCCGGCCCATTCTAGATCTAAAACACCTCAACGAGCATGTGGTGTGCCATAGATTCAAAATGGAGTCCATACGATCATTTCTACGCAGCGTCCGGATACGTGACTACCTGAAGTCCACAGACTTAAAGGACGCATATCTCCATATCCCTATCATACAAAGACACAGGAAATTCCTTAGATTCCACATCCTGGGCCACCATTACCAGTATCAGGCCTTGCCTTTCGGCCTCACCTCAGCACCGAGAGTGTTCACCAAGGTCTTCATAGTCCTCGTGGCCAAGCTCAGGGAACAGGGGCTGGATATCATACCCTACTTGGATGAATGGCTCATTCGAGCACGTTCCAAGGAGCGGGCACTACAGGACACTGCGACCATCCTACAGGCACTCGAGGAACATGGCTGGGTAGTGAACCGGACAAAGAGCCATCTCGTACCCACCCAGCAGATCGAGCACCTGGGAGCGCTAATCAACTCATCCCAGGGCTGGGCAAAACCCTCTCAGACAAGGGTTATCAACCTGATAGTGCTGGCCCGTCACATGAGAGCCTGCCATCAGACAATCATGGGACGCATAGCCCAGCTGTTAGGGTATATGGCATCATGCATAGACCTCATACCCTGGGCCAGGTGGCACATGCAACCGCTTGAGACATACGTCCTTACTCGGGTTACACCGAACGAGTACAACCTGCAGGTCATTGTCCCGCTACCACCATCAGTGAGACACTCACTAGCATGGTGGACAGTAAAATCGAACCTCACCAGGGGGGTTCCCCTAGAGACCTCCTACACTGCCACAATAGAGACGGACGTGAGCCTGTCTGGCTGGGGAGTGTGCCTGGGTGACTCAGCAGCTCAAGACCTATGGTCACTGATGGAAATCAAACTATCCATCAACATCCTGGAGATGAGATCCGTTTCCCATGCTCTCGAAGCCTTCAAACCCTTCATATATGGCCAGCCGGTTCTGATACAGTCCGACAATCAGGTAACAGTGGCCTATATCGCAAAACAAGGTGGCACCAGGAGCAGAGCCATGCTGAGGGAGGCGACTTCAGTCCTCAATTGGGCTCAGACCAACTCAGCCATCTAGGCGCAGTACACCTCGCAGGAAAACTCAACGTGCGTGTGGATTGGTTCACCAGGCAACAGGTTCACCCAAGGGAATGGTGGTTACACCCTGATCTCTTCCAGATGATCCAGAGAAAATGGGGACCCATACCCATGGATCTCATGGCAATGCTGGAGAACAGACAGGTCCAGGACTTTTACTCATGGTTCAGGGAGGGTCTTTCCCAGGGAACCGACACCCTATCTCAACCATGGTCTCGGGAACATGTGTACATGTTCCCACCCCTTCCCCTAATTCCCCAGGTACTAGCCAAGATCCGGGCATCTCGCTGTACCATCATACTAGTGACCCCCTACTGGCCATGAAGGACATGGTTCGCCACAGTACTTGAGATGTCCTTAGCCAGCCTCAGGTTGCCTTACCGAGCGGATATGCTCTCACAGGGCCCAGTAGTTCACCCGGCCCCACGGACACTGAAGCTCATGGCCTGGCTCCTGAAAGGAGGAGACTAATGGAGGCAGGCTACCATGACTCCATCATTTCAAGCATATTACAGTCTAGACAGGTATCCACCACTTCCACTTACGATAGACAATGATCTATATTCTCAAAGTAGTGTCGGGAAAGAGGTAAGGAACCCGAACAGACAGACATGTCTACCATCTTGCTATTTCTACAACAGGGAGTAGACAAGGGCCTGGTCCACTCTTCTCTCAGAGCACAACTCTCTGCAATAGGGGTGGCCACGGGGCCCATCGGAGGGTACAGCCCAGGAGCACACCCTGATGCCCTGTGCTTCCTAAAAGCAGTGGAGGTACTCTGACCGAAAATACGACCGACCATCGCACCATAGGATCTCCCACTGGTGCTCGACTCCCTCAGCTCAGCTCCTTTTGAGCCACTTCACGAGGTAGACCTATTCTGGGTCGGCCTCAAGATGTGCTTCCTGGTTGCCATCTGCTCGGCCAGATGGATCGGAGAGCTAGGGGCACTATTGTGCAGAGAACCCTATACTGTTTTCACTCCCCAGGGAGTCCGTTTACGAACAGTCCCAGCTTTCCAACCAAAGGTACCCACTGCCTTCCACAGGGAACAGCCCATTGAGCTGCCCACCTTCCCAGTGGACACACAACATGGCAGTCAGCTGATACCGCATCACCTGGATGTTGGCCTCACCCTCTCCATCTACATAGCCAGGACGCTACCCCTTCATAAAACAGAAAGATTATTTGTCATCACAAGGGGACAAAGGCAAGGCAAGGCAGCCTCCAAGTCCATGATCACCGGATGGCTAAAGAGAACCATTCAGAATGCTTACCTAGCAAAACAGATGATACCACCTCAGGGTATCAAGGCTCATTCCACTAGGGCAGTCACCACATCCTGGGCGGAAAGGGCAAATGTGTCCTCTGAGGACATATGCAAGGCGGCTACATTGAGCTCCCTGCATACATTCACCAGACACTACAGGCTCGAGCACCTGTGTGCCATACAGACCACTTTCACCACTCAGATTCTCCTGGCAGTGACTGCATCCTTTCACTCATAGACCACTCTGTTCCCCCCCTTGGGTACTACACTGCTTCTTATCTACCCATGAGGTAATGTCTGAGTGCCATGGATGGTCAACCAATCACAATGGGTGTTTACTCACCTGGTAAAGGTGATTGTGTTGGTTGACATTCATGGTATTCCAAGGTCCACCCAACAGAGTGCTCAGAGTGACCAGGACAGGAAATCCATTCCAATCAAGACTAGGCTTAGGAGGGGATATGCTACATTGAAAGTTGACAGTCGATCCCGATGGGGTCGAGATTAGATTGTAAATAACAAGGATAATAAAATCCGGCCTGGTGGCCACTAAAAGATTACATTGTTACTAGCATCATTTCACATACTGTTGATATTGTTTTCCTTTGCATTTCTCTTTGCACTCTACTAACCTTGATTTCAGCTATGGAAGATTCGAACTGGAGAGCAGGGGTTTCTGGGACATGGATATACTAGAAATTTGATCCTAGAGTCATGTACATCACTAGCCTATCAGGTGGTCTAAAACCCATGAGGTAATGTCTGGAGTGCCATGGATGTCAACCAACACAATTACCTTTACCAGGTGAGTAAACACCCATTACACACTAGGTAAACTAATGTATGATGGCTAATCTAACACTATATACCTGGAATGTCAAGGGACTCAATCTGCCAAGTAAATGTAAACAAGTTCTTAACCATCTCAGAAAGCATAAAGCACACATTGCTGTACTGCAAGAAACTAAGCGTTTGGATGCAGATACTTCTAGATTAAAATGTGACTGGGTCAGTCAGGCATATGTGGCCTCTGCCCCTTCCAAAAAAAGGGGTGTAGCTATGTTAATTCATAAAAACTTGAAATGGAAACCTAATATTTTGAAGGATCTGGTCGGTAGGTGGCTTGTCACAACCTTCGATACTTCCTCAGCTCCATTATCTATAGTCAACATTTACGCCCCAAATTCCGATGACCCTCAATTTTTCCACAAGCTGATTCAACTTTTAATTTCACTAAATTTGGTTACTTGTCCTTTACTGATTGGAGGGAATTGTAACTTTATTCTGGACACCTATATGGACAGGAGCAATGGCTCACATGAAGATCACCCCAAAAGTTTAGCTACAGTGTCCCAATTAATGAAAGATCTGGGTCTATCAGATATTTGGAGGACTCTTCACCCCAGAGATAGGGACTACACATTCTACTCTCCTCACCACCAGTCTTATAGTAGAATAGACTATTGGTTAACCTCCCCTACAGTTACGACTAACGTAATAGAAGCTAATATTCTTCCTTTACTTATATCTGATGATTCCCCAGTTAAACTTTTACTTACTTGGGATTCCCCCACTAAAATCTCCTTCTTAGTGATTAGACCCCTTATTACTTAAAGATCCAGAATTTTTAACCTGGATTAAAACACAAATAGAAGAATTCATCGCATACAATCACCCAAGGAAGCTCTTAAAACTATCCTACATGGTAAACTAATTAGTTTTGCAATACACAGGAAGAAACTCAGCGAACAACACCTTAATAATCTTGAAAACCTACTAAAAACAAAACAAACACTATATTCAGCTAATCCCCGCCCGACCCCACCTCTCCTCTGCATTACGAAATCCTGCAACTACGCATGCAAATCAATGAGCTAATCTTTCGAAAAACAGAAATTGCATTATTAAGACTAAAACAGAAATACTGGGAAGGAGGGGAAAGGGGGAGCAAAATACTAGCCTACATATTCAGAATGCAACAAATGGAGAGACACATTGCTGCTTTAAAAGATTAGGCAGGGAAAATTTGGACAAATGATTCCTCTATTAATGAGATTATGGCAGCCTTTTATAAAAATCTATATTCCTCTTCCTCCACAGCATCACCCCCAGATATTATTTCCTTTCTTGACAACCTAGCACTTCCTCATCTCTCTCATGAGGTAGTATGCTTCCTAGGTACCCCTTTTACTACAGAAGAAGTAAAAAAGGCACTCTTCTCTCTTAAATCTGTAAGATCTCCTGGTGGAGATGGTTTCCCAGTTGAATTTTACAAGCTCTTGGCCGAACAATTATGCTCCTTATTATGTAATGTATTTCATGAATCTTCCAAGAAGGGTTATCTACCTCACACTATGACAGGTGCAATTATTACAATTCTCCCTTAAAAAGACAAAGACATTAACGTCCCATCTAATTATCATCCTATATCCCTATTTAATGCAGATGGTAAAATCTTTGCCAAGATCTTGGCAAACCATATAGAATCACATATCCCCAAATTAATTCATCAATCACAGGTGGGTTTTGTCAAAGGAAGGATGGGTTCTGACCATCTTCGCTTCCTAATTAATCTAATACATTAAGCCAAATCTCTTTATTCCCCTGTAGCAGTTATTGCTGTGGATTTCGAAAAAGCTTTTGACTCTTTAGACCGGAACTTTCTTTATCTTGTGTTATCACGTTTTGGCTTCAGTAACCTTTTTTTGTTCCTGGATCAAATTTCTTTATACATCTCCCCAAGCTAGGGTTCTTACTAACTCCACATTATCTCAACCTTTTAAATTAGCTAGAGGTACCAGGCAAGGATGCCCACTTTCCCCATCCCTCTTTATTTTAGCTCTTGAAACCCTTGCTACCTTTCTAAGGCAGAATAATGATATTAAAGGTATATCCACTGGCATACGCAATATACATCATTGTCGTATGCTGATGATATGCTCATCCTGCTAAAAAATCTAGAACTATCTGCACAACCAATTACCCGTACACTTAATTTGTTCTCCAGATTTTCCGGACTAAAAGTTAACTACCAAAAAACCGAGATATTACCATTAAACACTGTAACCCTTCCATGAACAATCTCCTTGGATTTTGCTGGGCTCCACAAGGTATTACTTATCTAGGGATAAAAATTTTGCCCAATCTGGATAAAAACTGGGAAAGCAATCTTCATCCCTTACTTGCAGATATCAAAACGAATTTAGCCAAGTGGAGAAATTTAAACCTATCTCTCCCAAGTAAAATAGCTGCTATAAAAATGAACGTTACACCTAAGATTCTCTGTTTGTTCGCTAACATCCCACTCAAAATCTCTCCTCTTCTTCTTCACAGTATTGACAAAATCATAGGAGACTTTCTATGGGAAGGCCACATACCGAGGTTTAGCCATATTAAACTACCCTCTCATTGGTCTCTTGGTGGTTTTGGACTACCCTGGTTTCTGGCCTACCTTTGGGCATTCAGAGCCTCACAAACTATCAAATGGTTTTCTAAACCTAATTTTAATGCACCATTGTGGCTTGACATGGAAGCTTCCTTAACCCCAGGGCAGATCCCTACCAGCTTTATATACTCTACCCCAACTTCTAAATTAAGAAAATATCCTACAATCAGTGCGTCTATCCATTATTGCTTTAGAATGCACAAGTGGCTCAAAACCAATCCTACTCCCATATCTTATACCCCTATTTGGGGAAACCCGAAAATCACTTTAGGGAACAAATCAATATATTGCAACTCTTGGAAACATAGGAACATACTCTTTCTAAATGATATACTGACTGATAATGGTAATACATTAAACTCTTTCAGTAACCTACAAACAAAATGGAATATTCCTAGACAAGAATTCTGGAAATATCTAGAGATTCACTCTGCTACACTCCCTATTATACAACAGACCAACAGACCACTCCCAACCTCCACATAGATTAATTAATGGACTAACACCTCTTCTGGCTTAATCAGTAAAATTTATAAACAAATCAGAGATATGTTACCGAACCAATCTCTCTTAGCCAGGAATAGCTGGAACCTTGCATTAAATGATAATGTATCTGACTTTCAATGGAGTGAATGCTGGAAACTTTGCCATAACACCTTTAAAGATACACGTAGCATGCTTATTCAGTATAAAATGTTACACTTCTGGTATAGAATCCCTTCCTGTTTGCACAGAATGGGTTTACTACCTAACAATAACTGTTGGCACTGCAACTCAACAAAGGGTGATCTTCTACTCATACTATGGTCATGTAAACCAATATCTAAAATATGGCATTCTATCCACAACCTAGCCTCCAAAATTATCTGCCGCTCTATCCCACTTGAACCGAAATACTGTCTACTAGGAGTTATAAACAAAGATATAAAATTAACAAAATATCAGCATAGATGGCTACATATTCTATTTATGCAAGTTAAGAGATTGGTTTTAATGCGTTGGAAATCCCAGTTAATACCGACTTTGACTGATATCCTGAACAGTTTAACCCATACTGCCTCCTTGGAATGGCTCTCATACCTGGCACAGGACCGACTGAATGAATTTAATCTCTGTTGGCAGGATTATTTAAATTTTCTTCAAACATATAGGTGATATGCACCATCAGATTCCTTACCCTGATATTACCTTAAATATAAACCTTTCTTTATAATTAATTTGTCACGCAGCTTTTTTTTTCTTTTTTGCTTATAATATTGTTTGATTATCTTGATCAGATTTTTCCATTATCTTTTTCATCTACATACAGGGCATTTAATTATATACGGATGTAATCATATATATAAAATCTTCTTTTTTTTGATTGTAGGTTATACAATTATCATAATATTAATTTCTGTTTCAATATATCAAACACACTATTGCCTGCATCATATGTTATATAATGTAGTAGTCTTTTTGTTTACTGTACCATGTACTGTACTTGTCAATATATATAAAACTCAATAAACAATTTAACTACAAAATCACACATGCCCCCATAATGAAAAGCATCATAGGCTGCATATGCAAATCATCACAGAATAGTATGCTGGTTCAACTTTAAGCAGAAAAACATGGTGCCAAAAGGCCTTTCACACAGTTTGCAAAGGGTGCCAACAGAAAATATAATGTCTTCACTGGGGGGCTCTCACTACCCTTGACAAAACACTCATTACTGTGCAAAACGTTAACTATTGGTGGGGACTCTTGAGGCAGTTCTCTAACTTTGGCTTGCTGCAATTTGTACAGTGGTGTCACCACATTGATTTTGGGGAGGCTACAGCCCCCAATCTAAGTTAAAGCCCCTCCAATCATTTCAGTAAAGTAAACATAAATAAATAGCAGCCATATGCTTTTTTTATTTGTTTTGTGTGTCTGACTTGACTTCCTTGCAACTTGCGACTCACTACTGAAGACTCTGGAAAAAAGGAAAAAATATCTGACTGATACTCCTGTCTAACTTGAGTCGAGACTCCGAGAGACAGCAATCAGACAGAGTAGCGTGCAGAGCAGAGCGACTTGCACAGTCGCAAGGCAAAGGCAGCAGCGCTAGCCAAGCACTAACTAAAGGGGCTCACTGGAACTTCAAGTTAAATTTTATGTTCTGGCAGCAGAAAAACTATTAATTTATTAGCTTCAATGTCCTGAGTACACACACGGCACTTTCTGTCTGCACCCCTCCCAGCAGCACACTTCCTGACCTATGGATTGTTCTCCTCTGTCTGCCCCGATTTACCTCAGTCAGAATGAACTGCATGCAGATCGCTGATATGATTCTGCATGCAGTTCAGACCGAGGTTAAAAATTAATCCATCTATCCCCATCTGCCTGATTGACTTCCTCCCATCCTGCAACTCCATCTCACTGACTGGACCGGCTGCAACTCAGCTGCTGTACACCTTTACTAGCAACAACAAGGACCCACTTGATTGATTTGTGTACCCAATCCCCGATGATTCCCCAGCCCATTCTGCACTGCAGCACCAGCTGGGAAGAGGGAACAGGAGGGAGTGGAAAATGATACGCATTTCAACTGTGCACAAACACGCTGTGATGCTAGGCATGCTTTAGTCCCCAATGGGGCCAAGTCACTCAGGAAAGATTTTAATGGCACTGGATGGTGGCTGGCAGCCACAGCAGGTATTAACTGTGTGTGGTGTCTCTGTGGCTTCGCTTACACTTGGTGGCTTGGCTGGCTTGGGGGGTGGCACGGCAACAATATTTACTTTTTTGTGTGGAACTGTGGATTAATCTGGGACATGAAATTAAAGTTCTTAGGCAGCAGCAGCAAACAAACAAGGGCACTGCAACTGCACAGTAGACTAGGACAGGGCAGGCAGGCTCAACTTACACTCGGTAGTCAGCAGCACTAAAGCAGGTTTGCAGCATTGCAAGGACTCCCTATCATGTGTGTCATCACTTTGACATGAAATTGAGCAAGGAGTCCTTGCAATATTGCGAACCCGCTTCAGTGCTGCTGATTACCGAGTCTAAGTTGACCCTGCCTTTCCTAGTGCTTCTGCTGACTACCATTTTAAATGGCTTCTGAGTCGAGGAGTAGGACTGGGGGGGAGCGAGGACTGGATGGAGGGAGGGTTCTATTCTGAGCTGATTCTATGACTGGCACCCGCTTCACTGTCTCCCTACCAATAGCATAGCGGGGAACCATCTGTGTGAAAAAACAGTTTTCCAGTAGTAGCATAAAAGCATACTCATTATTACTTCCCATATTATGAGCCCTGGGTGCAATATGGCATGTCCCTGGACCCTCCTAGCTTTGTTAGAATTTTGACTAAGGGGCATTTGCCCCCCCTCAACTTTGTACCCCTGGTGACACCCCTGAATTTGTATTTCCTTTAAAATAGTTTTTTACCTGCACCATACAATGGTCTTTGTTTGATATTTCAAGTATGGTGGGTGCTCAGCATTTGCTTGTATAGACACAGCGAGGGATCCCTGTAAAAAAGGCTGTGTCATGATGTCAATGTACAGAAGAGCCAAAAGGGAAGCTAGTCAGCTTTGAACCCTGATTGTTGGAGTGAAAAGGGATAATTTTTTGGCAAGACTACCAAACTCCACTTTAGCATAGCATTAGATGGCCCTTAATCTGTGCCAGAGCCCCCCCCATCAAGGACCAGGAGAACAATCTAAATTATCATGTCCACCATCATGATGGCAGCTTCTGACCCCCATGACAGTTAGGAAATGGGTCAAGGGTCACCAAATAGCTTTCCCTGGGATTCAGCAGCCAACCAGACTGCAGGACAACACAAAGAAAGGGCACTGAAGCTAAAAGTTTATATTTGGGAGTGTGAGCACCACATTTTTTATGTATATTGCCATATGAACTCTTACTCTTCCTACCCCACAGCCTTGTTCCCATTTCCTCCAATAAGCTCTGTCCATTTTTTCATTTTATTTATTTTGTACCATTGCCTTATTTAGCATTGTTGTTGTATATATTACGGAAATTAACATTTCCTGGGGACTTTCTAGGTCATGCTGCAAGCTGCTTCCCAGGTGGAGGTATCACATGTAAGCAATAATACCCGACAGAGTGGGCTTTATTGGGAAATACCGGACCCCCCAGGGGCATAATGAGGCCCTGGAAGGTCCGGTATTTCCCAAAAAAGCCCACCCTGGAGGGTATTATTGCACTTAGAAAATGGGCAACTGCATTTTATATGTTTGGGGGAAAAATATGTATAAATGTTAAAACACTTTCTTGTGAGAGATAGTTTTTTGTTATAAAATAGTTCATCTGCCTGCATTTCACTGCTGTTTTTTTCCTTAAAGTTTGAGACTTTTGTGCCTCCAAAGCCTCCATAGTTATAACATTTTCATGTGGTTGTCATGGTTACTTCTCCCCCTCTCCACACACACACACACACACACACACACACACAGCAGTGATAAGCAATATCGAGGGGCAAATTTCAAGATAAAGGAGAAAGAGAGAGATGTGCAAAACACATCACCTCTGGTACAGGTTAGATGAGAGAGAGAGAGAGATAGAGAGAGTGACAGAATGTGCAACCTCCGGTATCACCAGTGTGTATGTCTGTGTGAGAGAGATGCTCTGTGACATGCAGCACAGTTTGAATTTTTTTTCTGTTCTGAGTGTCTCTTGTGTCCACTATCCTGTGCTCTTCTCTACCTGCTGTCCCTGCTGCCACTGAGCTCATGCCATTCCTCCCACCCACCTACTTGCTCTCCCGGATGTATGCCTCACCATTGCCAACCGATCACCTGTTTGCCATCTCTCTCTCAATCCCCGAGTCCTTCCACTACTATCTGTGGACTGGCTGCCTCATCACTCACTCACTCACTCGGCCAGGTGGCTCTGTTTCCAATGGCAAGGACTGGATTTTTTTATGATTAAATTTAAAGGTAAACGGCTCATTACAGCTTGCGTCATTCTGAAGTGGAAATCGGCTATTTCACAGCTCGCTTTGTAAGCAGGAAACATGACGGCTCCTCCATTTGAGAATTTGGGGTGCCCAAGGATTCCCCAAGTAATGAGGCACCCCAAATTGGCACCTGTTTTTTTGAGGGCTCTATTGAAAAATAAATGCATGCTGATCATGGCTTTCAGCCAGTCAGCATGCTTTATTTTTCAAGCCCATTTTCTAACATGTAATCTGTCCCAAGCCATGCAATGTCTGGCCTCTCTGCCAAAGGGTAAAACCCCACATGTCACTTGCCAGCAGGATGATGTCAGAGACTATGTGGGAGCTGTGATAAGATGGCTACATAAGTCCTGCATTATCGGAAGTATTTAATAAACTGATAAGAACAGAATATAAAACAAATAGGAAACACTACAGTTAAACAGAATTGCTGTAAATATGATAGGTTTTAACTTTTATTCTAGTAGCTACTTGCTCTTGAAACCATTTCAAAGAGCTGGGGAAAACTTCCAAGGCATTTAATCAGTGTGATAAAAAAGCATGGTCTACCAGGTCAAATGCCTGGTCAACAGACATGGTACCAGTTAACTGGCTATGAGCCATGAATCTATGTCATCATTTATGAACCTGGACAAGGCAGTGCCAGTGCTGTGGCCAGGCCTAAAACCATGTTGCTAAGGGGCAAATAAATTGTGCAAAAAATGTAGTTACAGCAAATTCTTTCAAGCTATTTTCCAAATGAGGAGACAACTAAAATTGTCAAGGACGTAAACATTTTCGATACAGTATAGATTTTCTCCTTGAAAATGGGCACAGCACTAGCATGTTTCTGTATACTATGTATATTCCAGATTCAAAGAGCACAGATAGAGGCTAGAGAGGAAGACTGTAGAGAAGTTCAGAATAGGGAGATTAAAAATCTTATTCATGGGCATAGAGTGAAGAAGTGGCAGTTGTAGGATTCAAACACAGGTCTCTAGGTTTGAAGCTCTGCACTCTAACCACTACAGTAGGTCAAACTTCCTTCCACTGATGCTTCATACTTACTGTAGATCAAACAGCCATTTAGTTGCTTAAAATAAACCAACTGCAAAGCAAAAAGTCAAGCTGTGTTTATCATAAAAGAAGACAGGATGGTAAGAGTGCAGACATGAATGCTTAACAAGGGTTTCAAGATGCATGGTGCAGATTGCAGAATGATATGATGGAAACAGGAAGCCAGCCTCCTACTACCGTAACCACAGTATTTGGCACATATGGCCCACTCTTTGAAAGTGTGACAGATTCTCTGTTGGCATATAAAAAAAATTATCTCATATCAGGCCTTGATATTTTCTTTTGCTTGAAATTACATGGAAAGTTTAAGGATTTAATTCTGCACTATTTCAGAATGCATTGTGGAGTTATGCTAAGAGTTGAATCCTTGGAGAATCACTTGTAATTGTTACTGCTGTATATATCCACTGAAGTCTGTACCTAGACATATTGATCTATAAGAGACTGAGGCTATGCTGTTTCTTCTGGGTATTATGTGTACATCTAGATCCGTTTATGAGGATATTTCTATATAAGGCCATGATACTGTGGCCTACGAGCTTCACTGTGGCATAGCTCCACTCTATTACATACCTATAACTGATTTTAGGAACTTGCTGATGGGCTTGGTCAGTAAAAGATAATTTATTACTTCTAATATTATTAAAAAATAAAATTCACAACTATATATCCAGAAAGAACACTCAGTGTTGCCAACACTTTTATTTGAATTGTATTTATGTTTTCTTAATAAGATATTTATAAAAACAATTCACAAAACAGACTGCAAAGTACTTTACAAACACATAACCACTTTGGGAGGCTCAGAAGAGGGAACTACCATAGAAAAACTGGGCAACACTTTGAATTTAGTTTCCTAAGTAGTCTATTTAATATACATTATACAAATGGCAAAAAAATGTATTGCATGCAGATTGGCCACAGTGTGCCTGGCACAGTGATGCTATCGCAGCATAACATCACTGAATGAAGTCCAAGCACATACATGACCTGATTACATGAAAACTACATGTAAAGATTACTACTCACATGCACGTCAGCACTCATCCCTCCTGTTACACTGACGTGTTTCTCTTCAGTACCGTGCCATTCCATAGCCTCCATGAATCTCCTAACAGCACCCCAACTTAATTCAAAAACACAAACAGCAAAAGAAAAGTAGATTCAAGCCACTGTCATTGGCTTTCTGCTCTGCTAAGTCATTGGTGCAATTTCAAGAGTACATGCACATGTGAAACCTGCGCTCAGCTCCCTAGTAAGGACAGCACTGAAAAACTTTTTTAACTTTCTTTATTACTTTTCTTTTTTTTTCTTTCTTTGTACAATAATGCTACCATTTACCTCAGCTCCCTACAGCTTAACAATGTGGGGTTGAGAATTGTTTGTGAACAGTATTTGTAAAGCTGAGTGCACAGCTGTCGGCTTCTCATACTAATCGCTCAGCAGAGGAAGTAAAATAAACAACGTGGACACAGCAACTCAAGTAAAAGGCAGCAGGCTGAAGGGTTTGAAAAAACTTGGCTACTGCTGTGAAAATTTGGAGGCAGTATAGTGCAGTGGTTTAAGGCTCTAAGCTACAAATCTGGAGACCTAGGTTAAAACCCCATAGCCCTCACTTGCATACTGTGTGACCCTGAGCAAGTCACTTAACTTCCCTGTGCTCCCAGGTCGCACCTGTAAACAAACTTTCAACTTAGTGTGACACTCCTGGTTAAACAATTGGAAAAAAAAGACAGGCAGCAACACAAGAATGGGGGGGTCTCACACACACACACACACACACACACACACATAGAGTGACAAAGGACCTATTGGGGATACAGGGAAGCCATATAGATCCACCACCACCTGTTGGCCAAATAGAGAAACTATTGACTCCCTTCTGAATATGTATACCCACTCTAACAGAAAAGTAATTTAAACACAGTTTTCCATTTTTCTTTTTTTTTTAAACAAGGGAGACATTGTATAATAGCAATAATGCACTCCAGGGTGTGCATCGTGCTTGGATAACATCACTTCTCAGGTTGTGGATGCACTTGGCCTGTGGCCTCACACCCAACCACCTGAGACATGACATCATCCAAGCATGACACACACCCTGTCATGCATTACTGCATAATTTAATAACTGTTGCATACTGTAAACAAAGAACCACAGAAAATTGCTGACAGAAGATGACTTTACACTCTATCCAGTCTGCCCTGTCAGACAGTACATACTGCCTATCCAGTCTGCCCTGTCAGGTAGTACATACAGTCTATCCAGTCTGCTCTATCAGGTAGTACATATAGTCTATCCAGTCTGCTCTATCGGGTAGTACATACAGTCTTTCCAGTCTGCCCTGTCAGGTAGTACATACAGTCTATCCAGTCTGCTCTATCAGGTACTACATACAGTCTATCGAGTCCGCACTGTCAGGTACTACATACAGTCTATCGAGTCTGCACTGTCAGGTAGTACATACAGTCTATCGAGTCTGCACTGTCAGGTAGTACATACACCTTAGTTGCCCATAAGCTTCCTTCCCTGCCCCATGATCTATCTCCCTTTACCAGCCCTTTATGTCTTCCCTCTCTCCTCTTGAATCCCTCTACTGTTTCCACACAGAAAACCTCTGTGGGTATTCTATTCCTCATTTCCACTACTTGCTCTGTGAAAAATAGTTTTAAAGGACCTTTGTGAATCTACCCCCCCCCCACAAGTGCTGTCTTGTGCCACGTTATTAATATTGTCTCTCTATGTGAACAGCTTTATTAAGTTCACTTTGTTTATTCCTCACATGTACTTAAGAAGTTCAATCATGTCCCCTCTCCCTCCTGGCCTCCACAGAGTACATGTTGAGGCTCTCTAGTCTTGGCGCATACATCCTACTTTGCTGGCCGTGTATCATATTGGTCATCCTCCTGTGCCCAGACTTCTGTTTGGTAATGTCTTTTCTGAAGGGTGGGTTCTAAAATTGCAGGCAGTAGTCTGGGTGTGGTCCCACTAGAGCTCTGTACAGAGGCAAAATGACCTGTCTTCTGCTGCTGTTAAACCCCCTGCCAATGCATCCCAGCATTCTAGTTGCTTTCTGCATTACTTTTTTATACTGATCTAACAATTTCAGGTTGTGAGAAATCCCTTCCTTCTTCAGTCACAGCAACTAATACCCCTGCCATACTTTATTCAACCCAGGGTTTTGACTGCCTTTGTGCATGACCTTAGACTTTTTGACAGAGAAGCGATGCTTCCAAACATGCCATTGAAGTAAATAAGATGTGAATTAAGGTTTGAGCAGTAATGTACATTGGACATCATTTTAATGTAAAGTAATTAAGCAATATACCATGAGAGGGTGTGGGTGATGCCAGGATTTATCTACTCCTGGTGTGATTTGGTAACAAGGCCACAGGCCTACTGAGTAAACTACACCAGAAGTGGATAAATCCTGATATCACCCTCACCCTTGATTATATATTTTTTTTACAGTAAGAGAGAGAAGTTTTTATGGTTCAATAAATAATTTATTTTGTTTTAGTCTAAGAAATGAAAGTGGTATGCTTCCACTGAAGCAAATAGTTCCAGACTTGTTTGGTATACATACTGTAGCCAGGTGCAGAAGAACCATGCAAAGTGCTGGAGTCGGAATGGGCTGTAGGAGGTGTTGCTAAACTTTTGCCTTATTATTCCCAACCATTTCTTCTCACTGAGATTGTAATAATCCAACTGGAGTGCTGCTACTGCTGTTGCTGCCACTGCACATCTTTCTTGACTCTCGCTTTTTTGCTTCCTACCACCAGGTCCAGTGTCACTGTCTTCCTCACTTCCTGGCATCTCCAACCCTCAGTCCTGCTGCCACTGAGCCAGCTGCTACTGCAGGAGGAGGTAATGTCATCAGCACAGTTGGGCTGGGGGTCTTACCTGGCAGTGACACCCCCCTGGGATAGAACAAGAGGAAAGCACAAGACCCTGCCCCGTACCTCCCTTGAGAAGGGTTGCCAGCATTGGAAGGCGCTAAGGTCATTGGCTGGGAGTGGGAGCACAGTCATCATACTACACTGCAATGTCATTGCCAGGGACTGACTTCCAACTGCTTTGAAAAAGAGTAAAGACAGAGACATCCCTTCTCATTCCCAGGTTAGCAGTAGAAAACCAGATGGCGGCCAGCGCGTTTGTAGTTTACAATTGGAGTGTAGGGGGGGGGTGGCTGCCAGGCGACTTCTTCCTGTGGGGTATAGCAAGATTTACACATTGTAAATCATGCCAGCCAGTCAATCAAATGCCAGTAATTTTTAGGCCATTGAATAGTTATGTATTTAGCACGCATACTATATACAATCAATTCCACTTGCATGTCATTCGGTTATATGCCATTTTTGGATATATGCCCATTTTGCCCTAGTCCCAATTCTTTCCAAATGTTTATAATGTTAATTGTTTTATTTGTATGCCTATGTATTTTTGGTTGTATGCCTTTTTTTTGCTGAGACAAGTCAGTAAAGTGCTGTTGTTGCTGAGCTCGTCTGCCTAATTGGGTGTTAATTTATTTATTTAGCTTTTGTTTACTGGGTAAGTACACTAGATAGATATTATGCCTATTTTCAGGAACGATCCGGGAGAGAACAACATGAGGAACAACAGTCAAGGAGACATGGCAAAGATTGCTCTTACATGGTTGCAATTAGAGGTTAAATAGCTGTGCTGTCATCTTTCTTCAGATTTCCATTGTTTCTCATTCAGTACACATCACTCAGCAATAGAGAAAAGTAAATGCAATGTTCTTTCACTGGCTCAAAAAGCTAAGTTTATGGAGAAGGCTGCTTTGCCTGGTGTGTCCTGGAAAGAACTAGCAGTCAAATTCAGAGTGGACATGTGAAGACGACGATGATGAAGAGGAGGAGCAGGATTTGGTTACTATGACTGCAGAGATATGGCAAATGACGGGAAAAATAAGGAATTATGTGGCACTCAGGAAACAAAAAGCCTACAAGTGGTTTTACTCATTCAAAAAGTGTATTTAGATGTTGGCTTTCCATGGAAAAAAACAGCTGTCCATTGATAGCTGGCTGACACAAGAGAAAGGGGAGCACAGTGAAACTGAAAGCAATGCTGCTACTGCAAATGATGCTTACATTGCCAGTGCTCATGAACACTAAACAACAGAGCCGTTTTTTATTTTTTAACTTGAGACATGCCACTGCTTCTTGGTGCAATTCTTTTAATGTCCTGTACTTGCCTTATCATTTTATTCTTAGCAGTATACAGTGCTCATCATTCATTTTAATTATTTTTAATTCACTTGTGCTGTCTGTTGTACTAAAATATTAAATGAATTGTGATTCCTCTGCCATGTGCTGTGCCACTAGTCTGTTTTGTTAGAGCAGGAGTTTTTTTAACACTGTCTCACTAAATGCAAAATCCTGTTTCTGCTTGCATGCCATTCCACTTTTATGCACATTTTGTTGTGGACAGGAACTTGTGCATATAAGTGGAATTGACTGTATTAAGAACTTTATTATCTGTTATTAAGATTATTATGACCTAATAAGCATAATTGTTTTTTCCATGGAAGTACATGACAGCTATTTATGTACTCAACAAAGCCATATTAAGGCACTGGTTCTTACCTTGTTGAACAATCTGTTTATTACTCTTTGATAATCATTAAGAAATGGTACAAAAAAGATAAGCATTTTCAGTTTAAAGTGTTATCATGGTCTGATGTGGTACATCTTCAATACCCTTTGCTGTCATATAGGTGACTAGAGTTTTCACCAAACTCTTTTGATGTTTACCCTTGTTATAAAAAGATCAAATAGGTTTTGTTTTGTTTTTATTTTTAACCAGGTGGTGGGCTGAGCACAGCCCTTTTTCAGCCATGCCTGACATAAAATTAACGGTATCCAGTGATATGGGGGAGTCAAATTGAGTGACTCAGTATGAGCAATTCAGTATGACCACCCATAATAAAAGAGAGTATGAAAGAATAGCTAGTGGGGGAATAGCAAGGGTCTGGTACAAGAAAAGCAAATGTAGGAATAGAAACATAGAAACATAGACTTTGACGGCAGATAAGGACCGCTAGGCCCATCTAGTCTGCCCATTTCCCTACCAACAGGATAGGCCGCAGATCCTAGTTAACCAACAGCCTATTTCTTCCTACCCCCCACAAGAATTGCCTTATGTCTGTCCCATTCATTCTTGAATTCTCCCACAGTTTTAGACCCCACAACCTCCTCAGGAAGGCTGTTCCATGCATCCACTACCCTCTCTGTGAAATAATACTTCCTCACATTGCTCCTGAACCGCCCCTCCTTCTATCTTTAAATTGTGTCCCCTTGTTCTTGAAAGTCTCTTTCTGAAAAACGCTACCCTCTTGGACTTTGTTGATTCCACTGAGGTACTTAAAAGTTTCTATCATGTCCCCCCCCTCTCCCTTCTTTCCTCAAGGGTATACATATTAAGCTCCTTTAGTCTCTCCTCAATACGGCTTCTCTTGCAGACCCTGCACCATTTTAGTTGCCCTCCTCTGGACTGCCTCTATCCTGTCTATGTCCTTGCGGAGATGGGGTCTCCAGAACTGGACACAGTACTCCAGATGGGGTCTCACTAACTGTCTGTACAGAGGGATAACAACTTCCTATTTTCTGCTGCTGATGCCTCTCCCTATACATCCCAGTATACCCCCAGTCCTCCCTACTGCCTTCTCACATTGCTTGCTAACCTTAAGGTCATCTGATATGATTACCCCCAGGTCCCTTTCCATTTTTGTTGTTGTTACTACCTCCCCTCCCACCCATTGTGTATTCTTCCCGGTTTCTTGTTTCCAGGTGCATTATTTTGCACTTCTTTGCATTGAATCCTAGCTGCCATACTTCTGACTATTCCTCCAACCTTGCCAAGTCCTTTTTCATCCTTTCCACGCCTCCTTGTGTATCAACCCTGTTGCAGATTTTTGTGTCATCTGCAAAAAGGCATACTTTTCCTTCCTGTCCTTCTGCAATGTCACTGATGAAGACATTAAAAAGGACTGGACCCAATACTGAACCCTGCAGTACCCCACTAGTAACCCCCCTTTCTTCAGAATGGACTCCATTTACAGTTACCTTCTGTGCCCTGTTGTCCAGCCAATGTTTTACCCAGGCTACCACCCTGGGTCCCACTCCCAGGCTGGTTAATTTGACTATTAATCTTTTGTGTGGGACTGTGTCAAATGCCTTGCTAAAGTCTAGGTAGGCCATGTCCACAGCCCCTCCCTGGTCTACTACTATGGTCACACAGTCAAAGAAATCTATTAGATTCATCTGACATGACCTTCCCGCTGTGAACCCATGCTGCCCTGGGTCCTGTGCTCCACTGGCCTCTAGGTACTCGACTATTCTTTCCTTCAGAAGTGACTCCATCACTTTCCCTACCACAGAGGTCAGACTGACAGGTCTGTAGTTTCCTGCCTCTGTCTTGGACCCACTTTTGTAAGGGGAATCACATCCGCCTTCCTCCAGTCCTCAGGTACCACACCATCCTCCCATGATTTATTAAAAAGAGTAGCCAGTGGTTTCACTAGTTCCTCCCTTAATTCTTTTAGAATTCTGGGGTGAATTCCATCAGGACCCATTGCTTTGTCCACCTTCAGTTTTAGGAGTTCTTGCAGAACCCTTTCTTCTGTGAAAGGACTGGGATCGAACCCCCTATCAAGAGTGCTTCTGTTAATTGGATTAGGCACTTCCCCCTCCTCTTTTGTGAATACTGAGCAGAAATATAGGGTGAGTGTGGGATGGTGGGAGGGCAGTAACATGATATGGGAGTCAGACTGGCAGGAACAATTCAGCCTGGCCGTCTAGCACAGTGGTAGGGTGTATGCCACTAGTGCAGAAGGCACTAGGTTCACAGCTTGCAGTGTGTAAGAATGTTCTGTGTGTTTTTTATTTCTCCCATTTCCCCTGTGTCAGCCCCCCCTCAGAGTTGATTATATTAATTATGGGGGTGCAGAAGGGCAAAGCCCTCACACGGGGGTGTGGGGGCATCACCCCTGAATAAAAAAAAATGTTGTAAAAGATAAGTGTTTGACATGGGACAGATCCCGCTGTCTTTGTACTCGTTGTTGTGCAAATCACTGTTGCAGTTTTCAGTAACTTGCACCCACTGTAATGTTTGGCACTTTACTAAAGTCACCGATATCGCATGGAACCAAATTAACATACAAGACTCAGAAAACAATTATAACAATTACATACATTGACACTTACTGTTATAATACAAATGTTTTAATAGCAAACATTTAAAATGTTTCACATTATGCACAATTTACAACATCTACAAACTCATTTAAAAGTGACAGTGCAAACCATCGAAAAACTTTCTTACTCATATCTATCTTAATTAGAGGAATGGAGTACAGATTCCTAGCACTACTTCTAGTCATTCGGCCCTTAAATAGTGGAAGCAATACACTCAGTAATTTAGGTTCCTGATTTTTTCCCACTCTATAAACAAAGGAAGCAGCATGAAATTTAATCCTTAACTCAAGGGGCAAATCATTCAGTTCTGTGTACAACACACAATGGTGTGTCCTATGGGGAGCTTTGAGGGCACATCAATGGATGTTATTAAATATAGTTTTATACTTATTACAAAAAACACTGTTATGATTAATGAACATTACACTGCCATAATCCAGAATTGGTATTAACAGTTGCTTAGCTATAAGCAGACATGCTTTATCAGTCAGGGAGGCCAAATTACGATATAAAAATCCTAATTTCTGATTCATTTTACTACTCACTCTTTCTATATGGGGAACCATACTTAAGTTAGGGTCAAGTATTATTCTCAAATCTTTGACGGTTTTTACCTGTAGAAGACATTCCCCATTTTCCACAATAATCTGTAAATGACCAGATTCCTTCAATAACCTTTGTGTTGTGCCAAACATCATTACCTATACCTTTGCCTCATTTAAAATAAGTTTATTCTCTTTCATCCCTTGGTCCAATTTTACATACTTGTTTTGCATAGATACCTAAATTTCCTTAATGGAAGGGGCAGAATCCCAACAGCTGCATCGTCTGCATATAGTAGACTGTTATTTACAGAGAAGGGATTAGGTAGAGTAGATCTTTTACAAACATAGAAAACAATAAGGGATCTAGCACCGACCCTTGTGGTACCCCTGTCTTTACAATCATAGTATCTGATAGTTTATTACCAATTCCTACTCTTTATACTCTATTCCTTAGGGAACTATCAAACCATGGTAAACCTGTCCCATAGACCCCTATTCTCCCCAATGTAGTCAATTAAAAGTTCATGATCCACAGCATTGCAGGCTTCCGCCCAGGTCATTGAACACTGTTCCAGTGGCCAGCCCCCCCAACAGGCCCACAGCATGGCATCCACAAACCCATCCAGCACCATCATGGTGGACTGACCCTTTCTAAATCTGTGTTGTTGGTCCATCAACAGACCATACTGCTCTAAATTAGCAAGGAGCTGGTGAAAGCCACAATGACTACTGAAACAAAAAACATTAGAGACCACCAATAAAAACATATTTTCTTTATTTAATCTATTGCTGTTTAATAAATAATAAATATTTAAAAAATATTTTATTTCCTCTGCAGTGATTATCCGGCCCATTGGCACAGGGGTAGCAGTATCATTCACAATGCCCATGGTTGGGGTTCAGAAGTGAGCCCCGATCATCAGTGGTCATCTGGGAAGAAAAGATTAAGCATCCCAGCAGATCCTCTCCTCCTCCTGGGGGAAGGCAACCTTACTCCACTGCAATATTACCACCTGGGTGACCACAGCTGGCAGTGCAAGCAGGAGGTGCAGGCATATGCCAGGGAAGGTCTATGGCTGGAGCCAGGTTGTGGCAAGCATGCATGCTTTATGTGCATAGCTGCCATGGTGACCACTCACAGTACCAGCTAGTAGGGTAGGGAGCAACTAGAAAAGAGTAAACCCCTCCAGCTGCAGCAGTATTATGAGTCAGGCCTTAGCAGGCCCCGCACCTACCCAGGCTGACCAGATTGGCATTTTGGGCCCTCCTACCTCTGGGATTTGTCCCCTGAGTCCTGGAGGGGAGACCCACCATGGGGAACAAGCTACACTCTCCAGGTCAGGCCAGACTGTGGGGTGATGGGGCTGGAAACAACAGAATGACAGTTTGAATGGGGTAAATCCTCAGTGGACCAGCCAGAGGAGCAAAAATAGAATTGATTAAAGAAAATCTGCAGTGATGGTCTGAAAGTCTACCGTCAATACCCTATGCTTCCATGTAACAGACTAAGGGTTTCTCAAATGGTGACGCAAACCTCCCTGGGGAGGTCCCAACCTGTTCCAAGGGAAGTTCAAGCAAGCCTGAAAAGTACTGTATTTAAATTTTGAGTTTTGTATATTCTGTATGAAGGAATGAGGCAAACTGAAATTAACTTATGTATTTATTTATAACTCGGTGTCCAGGAAAGCACATAGAGCCAAGGCTCATTTCAGGAATACCCAGGGAAGGGTAGGCAGTGAATACAGTTCTAAAGGTAACTGCAAACCAGTCTTGCAATACAAAATGAACAATGGTGCAAACAAATAGGAAGAATAAACAAATAATGAGAGGTAACATTTAACCGTTTAGACTGGTGGCAGAACATCCCAAATATAAGGGCTAAGCAGAAAGATACTAGGAGTAAGAGCAGGAGGGAACAGAAGCATCTCTGACAAGTTGTTTCAGAGCAGGGTGACATAGGAATATAGGATCATTCAGACAAGAAGAGGCATGTTGCCTGCCATGTTTGTTGGTAGTTTTTTTAAGAGGGGGAAGGCAGAGGTAGGTAGGATAGAGGAGAAACAGAGAATGCAGTCCAACCCATGAAGATGTTGCAAAAAGGGGTAACAATGGTTCGAGAGTCAAAATAGCAGAACAAGTAGTTAGGCCTGCTGAGAAAGGATTACAAGTGGGGATGGTTACAATAAGCTGAATAAAATGAGAGACAGCTACTCAAAGGAGGTTCACTTTATTCCTGAGGGGCTGTACTGTGAGAAGTCTACTATTTTTCTGTGGGGAGGCCCAAGACTATTTCTGTATTTGCAGGAGGCTCAATATCTTTTCCATGACTTGGGGGAGGCTCAAGATCTTTTCCATTGCTTGGAGGAGGCCCACTATGGCAAAATCTGAGAACTAATAGACTATGGTTTGCATCAGGTATGTGCACATCCCGAATGTTATCTCCAAAATAACTTGAATAATGGCCTTCCTGAATATTCAGGAAAGATTCTTGAACAGTCCAATAGTTGGGTAATCAATATGTGGCCATCCACATGTCCTCCGACCTCCTAGTTGTGCCTGTTGTCCACATAAAAAAAAAAAACACCAACCCTCTTAGTACTAAACAACCCTCTTCATGCACACACACACACACAGACCCCGGTCCCAACAAAGTTAGTGTGAGCGACATAGACAGAAGCTATTTCAATTTCAGATACAGCCTATGTCCAAAATAATTTCCCCCAGCCTTGTATCAATTCCTACCCACCAGCCTAACTCAACACATTCATGTTACCCTGTCCTTCAGTCCGTAGACATATAATCCATCCAACACTCCTCCCTCCACCAGCTCAAAAATAAATAATTTCTTAAGTTCCATGGCAGTGGATTGGCACAGCCCTTCAGCCACTTTGGCCAGCTGCCTCCTAATGAATGTGTGGTCACAGAGTCACACTTCTAGTTAGCACCTATCAGCACTCAGCTGAACAAGTGATTACTATACTCCCAACTGCATGACTGCTTGCTTTTATTCATTAGAAGGTATCCAGCTGAGGTAGAGGGAGGGCTTTGTCAGTTTCCCACCATGAGACCACAGAAAGTGTGTGTATGTGTGTGTGTGTGTTTGATGGGGGAGGATGGGAATGGATCGGGTGCCTAAAGGGTAAGTGAACAGGGGTAATATTAATCTGCTGATTAGGCTGGGGGGGTTGCTAGAAGGGTGGAGGAAAGTTATTTTGGACAAAGGTTGTGTTTGAAATCTAATATGCCTCTGTCTTTGTGGCCTGTGTTGGGACTTAGAGATGAAGAGGGTGAGCATGGTGCTAAGAAAATTAGGAGTACTGGGTTTTGTTTTTAATTTTTTAATACGTGCAACAGAAACAAGTGGGGCATGGCTGGAAAACATGGGGGTTGAATTCTGAATAGCCAAATATTAGGTGCCAAATACCAAATATTTGGGTGAATATTTGGAAAGAGGAATTTGTACACTAACATTTGCACTCAACTCTGTCAGAATTGTACTCATGTTGTAAGACGCCCAGTGACTAGGTGGCCAGCAACTACTGACAAAGTACTAACAGTACCTTATTCACTTTAAAAACACAAAAGGCTGTGTCACATTAATTTTCAAACAAGCTTTCCAGGGTGCACATACCAGGACAAAGTCAATCCAACTTCCAAACACATAACCGCCATAGCAGTA
Source organism: Neoceratodus forsteri (assembly GCA_016271365.2). NCBI lineage: Eukaryota > Metazoa > Chordata > Ceratodontiformes > Ceratodontidae > Neoceratodus > Neoceratodus forsteri. The sequence goes on along the minus strand of CM028133.1, from coordinate 909,125,313 downwards.
ACAGTCGACTGCTGACATTTCAGCATCCCATTGATGTCTTCCTCAGAGCTTTAAGGAAGACACCAATGGGACAACGAAACATCAGCAGTCACATGGGTTGAGCATTTGCTCAAGTTCAGGATTGCAACAGCTGGTGGGAGAACGCTGTTTGATTTAAATCTAATTCTGTCAGCTTATTAAACTGCATAGTGAACTGCATCAGCAAATTCATGAATGGACCCTACTTTTTGAACTTGACATTTGGGTATTACTGCTGCTGTATGTTTTGGCAAATAATCTACTGTGAGATCACAAGGGAAGTGTGGTAAGCCAAGTTCTTGGTGTGCTGACCATTACCACTATGGTGGTTATGTCTTTGGAAGTTACCTTATTAAGTTTATTTGGTCATATAATTATAACAGATGACCTGAAAACATTTAAGCAGTGTGAAAAACATAGAAACATAGAAACATAGAATTTGATGGCAGATAAGGATCGCTTGGCCCACCCAGTCTGCCCATTTTCCTACCTGTCGGATAAGCTGCAGATTCTAGTTAATCATCAGCTTACTTCCTCCTGCCCCCACTAGAATTGCCTTATGCCTGTCCCATGCATTCTTGAATTCTCCCTCTGTTCCTGACTCAACAACCTCCTCAGGAAGGCTGTTCCATGCATCCACAACTCTCTCTGTGAAAAAATACTTTCTAACATTACCTCTGAGCCATCCCCCCTCTATCTTCAAATTGTGCCCCCTTGTTCTTGCACATCTCTTCTTCTGAAAGATACTACCTTCTTGTACCTTGTTAATTCCCTTGAGACATTTGAAAGTTTCTATCATGTCCCCCCTCTCCCTCCTTTCCTCAAGGGTATACATATTAAGCTGCTTTAGTCTCTCCTCATATGTCTTCTGGTGCAGACCTTGCACCATTCTGGTTGCCCTCCTCTGAACAGCCTCCACTCTGTCTATGTCTTTGCAGAGATGGGGTCTCCAGAATTGCACGCAGTACTCCAGATGGGGTCTCACTAACTGTCTGTAGAGAGGGATAACAACTTCTTGTTTTCTACTGTTGATGCCTCTCTCTCTATGCATTCCAGTATCCCCCAGCCCTCCTTACTGTCTTCTCACATTGCTTGCCCACCTTTAGGTCATTTGATATAATTACTCCTAGGTCTCTTTCGATTTTTGTTGTTGTTGTTATTAAAAAGCAGCATTAAAGGCAAATGACATGTTGGGCTGCATAGGAAGAGGAATTACTAGTAAAAAGAGGGTGGTAATTATGCCACTGTACAGATCACTGGTGAGGCCTCACCTGGAATACAGTGTGTAGTTCTGGAGACCACACCTTAGAAAGGACATAGACAGACTGGAGACAGTACAAAGGAAAGCTGCAAAAATTATACTCGGACTCCACAAGACATATGAAGAATGACTACATGACCTTAACATGTGCTCCCTGAAACAGCATAGAGAAAGGGGGGACATGATCAAAACCTTCAAGTGCCTGAAGGGAATAAACAAGGTCCAGGTTCAGGACCTGTTTCAGGTCAAGAATCACACAAGAATGAGAGGCCACTGCATGAATCTGGAAGGGGGCACGTTCAAGAGAAACACAAGAAAGTTCTTCTTTACTGAGAGGGTGGTGGACGCTTGGAATGGCCTTCCACCTGGGGTTGTTGAGACTAAGTAAGTTGGAACTTTCAAAATGATCTGGGATAGGCACAAAGGTATTAGAACACTGAATAGCAATTAATGGGGGAGCTAGGCTCATGGGCAGACTAGATGGACATGTGGTCCCCTTCTGCCATCACTTCCTATGTTTCTATTTATTAATCCTAAACATCAAAAAGTATTTTGATAAGCCTGTATTTGACACAGAAATACAATGAAGACCACCTGGCTATTGGATTTCTTACACATGTATGAGTATTCCTAGCTATAAGTATGTCAACTTTATTGTACATATTTTTTTTATATTGTCTGTACATGATCCTGGGTCACACCTGTATAAGCAATTGATTTCCAGTGTGTTTACCCATTAAACAAATAGACAAACAAACAAAAATTTTCCCCAAAGGTTGTATGCTAACCATCTTCTCCCACATGACAGCAAATAGCACAAAACAGGTGTTGCCATGCTATTACTGCAATTCAAATACTGTACTAAGGATTATATTATGAATTTTAGAGTAGAAGGCAGCTATGGTGCCTATGTTAACTGCTCCTCACTTCAATGTGGTAATAATAATCTATTTCTTCATTTAATAAGAACTTGTCCAAGTAGGATTTAAAGCTAGATTTATAGTCACAGGTAATTGTGCTTTAAGAGAATTGGACTGGGGGTGGGAGTTGCTAGAAGGGTAGAGGGAAGTTATTTTGAACAGTGGCAGTGTCTGAAATCTAATGTGCCTCTGTCTTTGTGGTTTGTGCTGGCATCCCATCGAGATCACAAAGAAAGAGCCATGTGGCTGAAAACTGCACAGTCAAAGCATCGTGTGTAATTTGGAGTTAGTTTAATTTTACCGTGGTTTTTGACCATGCACATTTGGGGTTTCCATACGGTGCCTTTTTTTACTGAGCAGGTTTCGATTGTGCTCAAATATGAGTGAACCACCTGTGCTAGCTTTGTTGAGGCTGGGGGTGAATGGCATGATCTACAGTCCTCTGACACTGGGGGAGAAGTTAGATAAAGTACTAGAGGAAGCCATTAGCAAAATGGCAGAAACATGAGAGGTGCTGCTGGTGGTTGGAGTCTCTCAGCTGTGGCTTCAGCAGTTCATCCATATTTGAGTGTAGTCGAAACCCGTGAGATCAAAAAACATGCTGTGTGGAAACACCAAAAGTGCATGGTCAAAAACCATGCTAAAATTAAATAAACCAACTCTGACCCACACACACTGTTTTGGCAATGCGGTTTTCAACCACGCAGTTGTTTATTCACGATCTTGACAGGATACCGGCCTGAAGCAGGGACATCCTGGACTCCCTGTTGTGGGCGTTTCTCAGATAAGTCAGGTAACTGTTGAATAACAGCAAATGTTTATGCACTTGAAAAGATACCTCGGTACACCCAAGCCTAGTTGTTCTGTCATGCTAAGGAGCATTGTCTGCTACTGTTGTACACTAACTCCTTCCAGAAATGGAGACTAGTCCTAATGAAAATGTCTACTGTGTTAGTCATAAGCAGTGTCGTCCTGTGTTCATAAATCCTGGAAGTGAATTTGTAACTCTATGGAAATGTTACATGTAACTGCAATGCACTGTTTCTTGTAAATGTTATTCTATGTAACTAATTCTGAGTCAACCCTGAAAAAGGGACCTTCGGGGCTCAGATGGTCTACCCAGTTACCAAAATTGAAATAAATAAATAAACTAGTCAGTGAATCCACTTATAATGGGGCAATACTTGACCTGGTACTCACCAAGAGAGACAGTGTTGCAGACGTCAAGGTGGGAGGCCACCTAAGGACGAGCGATCACCGTACAGTGTGGTTCAATATAAGGACAGCTGCAGAATCAAACCACAGAAGAATGAGGGTCCTGCATTTCAGCAGGGCAGATTTTATAAAGATGGATGAATGCCTCATGGATGACCTGATGAGGGGTTGACCTGGGATGGTGGAGGAACAATGGGCAAAGCTAAAAGGGGGCATAGTTAAGATGACAAGCCTGTGCTTCAAGCAACTGAGCAAAATTAAGAGGAAAAATAGACCACTATGGTTCTTGAAAGAGGTGGCAGGAAAGATAAAGGCTAAAAGGGTTGCATTCAGAAGGTATAAGGAGACACAGAGGGAGGAGAATAAGAAGGCATTTCAGAAAAAAAGAAGGATGCAGATAAAGCAGTAAGGAGTGCAAAGGTGCAAACTAAAGAGAGAATAGCTCAGGCAGCAACAAAAGGGGACAATACATTTTTAGATGCATAAATGAAAAGAGGAAGACCAGGGAAGGGACTGTAAGGTTAAAAAGGGAAGGGAGGGACTGTGCAGAGGGGGACCAGTAAAAGGCAGACATCCTGAAAAAATATTTCTGCTTGGTGTTCACAGAGGAAGGAGAAGGGGAGGGACCACAAAAGTACAACAGAAGAAATGAAGGGGAGAGATGGACACTAGTCCTTTTTCAGAGGAGATAATCCTAAAGGAACTCACTGATCTGAAAGTGGACAAGGCAATGGGGCTAGATGGAGTGCATCCAAGGGTATAGAGGGAGCTCAGAGAGGTACTAGCTGCATCTCTGACAGTCCAGTTTAATGGCTTTCTGAAACAGAAGTTGTTCTGGAAGACTAGAAAAGGGCAGAATTAGTCCCACTCCACAAAACTGATAACAGGGAGGAGGTTGGCAATTATTTTTTTGAAATTCAACTTGTATTAGTTTTATAAAAAGTATTCATAACATAACGTATAGACTTTGTGTATTACAATTGGTACACACAAAATACACTACACAACACATTACTCCCCCTACCCCCCCTTTGGAGCATGCCCACCTAAGTAAAAGAGAAAAAGAGGTATTATATATTCCATTAGTGATAACAGTGAGGAGAGTTAAAGGCAGTTTACAAAATTAATGCAAGTACAAAACATAACATTTCCCCCAATTTTCTCAAAGGACACCAGCCTGTTGTTTGAACCAGCAATTAACAGTTCAGTTCTAAAGCTTGTTGAGAGCTATGTCAGCCATTCATTATATGATATAACCAGCTGGTCCATCCAGTGTTTGAGTACAAGCCTTTTAACAGCAATGGATATTAAGGCCATATGGAATTTACGTCTTTGACCCTTACATCGGAGCACACACCAAGAATACATTTTTCAGCTGTGAAAAGATCCTCCAGCCCCAATAAGGGATCCAACTTAGACTGGATATGTTGCCATAAAGGGGCAACTTTTTCACACTGCCAAAAAATATATAATTAGTTCCCTTCTTGTTTATCACACTTGGAGCAATTGGGGTCTGGAAGCCTAACAATTTTAGCCAGTTTGATCTGAGTGTAGTACATATTACTTAGGATCTGATACTGGGTAAGTCTGAATCTGTTCTGGGAGATATATATATATATATATATATATATATATATATATATTCTACCATATTTGTTCCCAGTTAAAGGATGAGCCAGGCAAAAGAAAATTCCAGACTTGGGAGCCTGGGATAGGGACCGGAAATTTAATAGTTAGAAAATAGGCATAGAGCAAGGAAATGCAGTGTGATTTGAAGGATAGATCTTGCAGATGGTTTAAAATGTGACTTATCTTAGTATGTTGGGGGATGACACCAAATTGTCTGCCTACCAGATGTCTCAGTTGGAAGATCTTAAATATGTACCATTGCCTTATATTGAATTTTTTGATAAGTTCAGAAGAGGAAAGAATGGCATTCTGTGAATATAAGTCTGCCACTAAGGCGCCTTGTAATTGAGATAACCAATTGGGAGTGAGACTGGCACTGTCAATCTTAATGTTAGGGTTATGAAAAATCAGTTGAGCAAAATAAAGCTATGGAGACATCGTATAGTAGGAGCAACACTGACAGAAAACCCTGAGTGTGGTATCAATCATTGAGTGTCTGAGTAGAACAGGGAGAGATTGTCTGGGAGAATAGAAGATTGTGGGAGGATACAGATTATGCAAATTCAGAAGACATCTTTCAAGTTGCAACCAGATAGGGATGTATTCGTTGTTAGCGGTAGGAAACCATCTTCTAGCCTGTGAAAGATGCCTAGCCCAGTAGTATATGAGGAAATTAGGGAGGTGAAGACCCCCGCTTCCTTTGGGATGACTTAGTTTGAGAAAAGACCACCTGGGGCGTTTGTTTAGCCAGATGAAACCTGTGGTGAGAGCATGTATATGTTGGAAAAAAGAGAGAGGAAGCCAGATATTCAGCATATTGAGGGGATAGAAAAGGCGGGGAAGAACATTCATTTTAATAATGCTTATCCTGCCCCATAAAGATAGGGGAAGAGATTCCTACCTCCACAGATCATGTTGAATTATGGTTACCAGGTCATCCAGATTTAATTTCTTTTCTTTGATGAGGTCAGTGGCTAAATATATACTCAAATAGCTGAGTGAGCTGGGAGACCATTTCATCCCAAAGTGGTTGAAGTCTGCTCTATGCGTGAAGCAGTTTAAAGGGAATATCTCCATTTTAGTGAGGTTCAGTTTATAATTTGAAAATCAGCTATATTGAGCTATGATCTCAAGGGTGTGTTCCAGGTAGGATACTGGTTGTTCCAGGTGGAGCAAAATGTCATCTACATATACTGATAAAGTAAGAGAGTGGTTAAGTATTGAGATGCCTTGAATCAGAGGAGATATTTTGATATGATGAAGAAGAGGTTCTAGAAAAAGATTAAACAAGAAGGGTGAAAGAGGGCAACCATTTCTGGTGCCAGTGAACAGAGGAAAATGAGAGGAAAAGACCCTGTTACAAAATATCCTTGCAGAGGGAGAGGGGTAAACCGTTTAGATCCACTGAAGAAAATTGGGGGGAAGCCCATTCTTTCTAGAGTCATCCAGAGGAACGTCCAGTAAAGCCTATTGAAGGCTTTCTCAGTGCCTAAAGAAATCAGTGCCACAGGATTCTGAGAGGATTGAGTGAAGTGGAATATGTATTTAAGTGTCCTAAGGTGATTAGCTGAAGACTGGCCAGGGACAAAACCCACCTGTTCAGGACTTAATTGGGGAGTCCAGATTTTCTAATATGCTGGGAGAGTAACTTGGTTAAAATCTTGATGTCACAATTTAGGAGAGAGATAGGGCAGTAACTGGCTGGACTGGTAGGGGGGTTATCTGGTTTGAGTAAAAGAACTATCGTGGTTTCTAGTAAGGTCGGTTCTAACAAGGCAGTGTTAAACATATTTCTGTAGAGAGTTAATAAAAGAGGGGCTAAGTCTTTAGAAAAGGTCTTGTAGAAATTGGAAGGAAAACCATCAGAACATGGTGCCTGATTCAGAGCTAAACTAGAGACTGCCTCCTCTGTCTCTTCTAGGGTGATTGGGGAAGATAAGGAAAACTGAAGATGAGTTGGCAGACAGGGAAGGTCGAGAGTCTCCAAGTAGCCTTTAATTTCTTGGTGGGGGCAATGGAGAATTATGTTTGCCATAAAGAGTACAATAGAAGGTTTCAAAAACCTGAGCAATGTTCCGTGGTAAGGTTTTGGTAGAGCCATTCTGGGCAGAAATAGAGGGGATTAGTCTAGAACTCTCCAGTTTATGCAACCATAAAGCCAGAAGCCTGCCTGCTTTTTCACCCTGTTCAATATATATTAGTTTTTGTTTTAAAAATAGCAAATTCTGCCTTTTCATGCAGTAGTTTGGTGTATTCATTTCTTACAGCTAGTAATTTCTCCAGGGAGTCAGAGGAGGATGAGGAAGATAAAGAGGATTCTAGGACTCTAATTTGAGATAGGAGAGATAGGACTTTAGCTTCCTGTTGTCTTTTCTTCCGTGAGGCTATTTTAATGAATTTGCCTCAAGGAAAGCATTTGAGCACACACCATAGCAGATCTTCCCTTTGAATGGTGCCTTTGTTCAGATTCATGAAGGAGTGAATAAAAGATTGGATGTTAGAGACAAGGGACTTATCTTTAAGTAACTGCATGTTTAATCTCCAAACTGAATCTTTCTGGCGGTTAGGATCAGGAGAAAGGGTCACCCAAGCAGCAAAGTGGTCTGATAAAACAATTGGGTCCATACCAGCCTGACAAATACCAGTGAGAAGGGGGAGACTGATTAGAATGTAATCCAGTCTGGACCAGGATTGATGGACAGCTGAATAAAAAAGGAAAGGGGCAATGGGAAGGGTTAAGGATACGCCATGGATCGTATAGACCCAAAAGTTCTATGAAATCCTTCAGGGCAGTTTGAGAATGAGATGGGGTTATCAGAGGTAAATACGATCTGTCTAGATCTTGTGTTGGAGGAATGTTTCAGTCCCCCCCCCCACAGTATCAGGGAATTTGGTAGAGAGGGTGCAATTTTATTGGCTAGCATCTTGAGGAAGGTAGCATCCCCTCCCACCGGTTCATGTATAGATCCCAGGACCATGCCTGTATTGTTAAGGGATCCCTTAACTAAGATGAACCTTCTAGCTGGATCCTTAATTGATGATTCAGCCTGAAAGTATACCCTCCCTATAATTAAAATGGCCACTCCTCTACTTGAGGAAGAATCACCAGTGGCATAAAATTGACAGACCCCTTGCCGTCATAACCAGATGGCTTCACTTGCTAACAGGTGGGTTTCCTGAAGGAGGATTATGTCAGCATTGAGTAGAGAACAATGTTTAAGAACGTGGTGTCTTTTCAAGGGATCTCGAACTTCCCTAACATTCCATGTTACAATTTTAATAGGATTATTCATAATTTGTTTCAGATTTGAAAGGTAACCAACATATCATAATAAACATGCAGTCATAACCCATTGGGCACGCTCCCCCCCCCACTTCGTCCCCCCATCTACAAAATTTCAGAGGAAGGAGAGACCAGTCAAATAGTCCCAACAATAGCAATAAAGTATTGTAATAAGCTAGTACTAACAGGTTCTATCTATCCCTTCCCTTTAACCTTATCTATTTTAATAACTAAAAGTGATAAATATACATTAATTCCTGAACCCCCCAACCCTCCCTCTTTCCCAATTCCCCAACTATTTACATAAGGCCACTGAATAATCTCTGAAATAGGTTGTATTCTGTCAGGAAAAGTATCAGGAGACCTGCCCCCGATGGTTAGTACACTCTCTGCAAGTGATTGTAACAAAAATAGTATGACATCAGAGTTCTCCTTGTTTATTAAAGTAGTAAAACCTGATGCTAATTGCCATATTCCAAAAAAAAATTTGGAAGAGGTAGCAGAGTATCCAACCAAACCCTCCATATGCAGGTACATGGTGCAGCTCTACCCTGAGCTTGCTCCAGCTAGGAGAACCCTCCACCATCACTCCCCCACTAAAGAAAAAAGGGAATCACGAACTCTGAAGAGGATAATCAGGTCACGTAGTGACACAACGGAGCCTTTGTGAACATGAGGGAGCTCTCTATAATCTGACTGATCAGTAATGTTAGCTGCAGTACATCTTAACCAACTACTGTCAACAGTTAACCTACAGCTATTAAACATGAGGAATATCTTAAACCAAATACTTGCAAATAAGATTGCAGTCCAAAGTCCTTGTAAAAATGAGTCTAGGAAAGTGCCTGGGGGAAGAGAAATGAATAAAGGACCAGCAAAAGGTATGTCACCAAATAAATCCCCTGGAACCTTCTGCCCAAACCATGGTTCCTCCCTGGTGTAGGATTCACCGACTGCACACGGCAAGCGAAGCAAGGGCCTAGTTACTGCGAACTAGGCTTAAGACCTCCCCTCACCGAAGGTCCAGTCTCTCCCGGCTGGCAAAAATCACCAGGTAATCATGAAAGTTAACTATAAAACATGTAAAGAAAAGGGAAAAACTGTTCCAACTACCAGGAGAGGGGCATCGTAGCATGCAAACAAATTTTATTTCCTAGAGAGGATCAGCCTGTTTTAAAAAGGTTGGGAAGCTTGTTGGCTAGGTCTGTAGCCACTTGACTGGGCGATTCAAATGAAATCCAAAAGCCATTAAGAGGAACTTGCAGTTTGGCCGGGTAGAGCATCTTGAAGAGGATGCCAGCTGCTATCAATTTGGTGACCATGGGGTGAAACGCTGAGCGTTTCTAGTGCGTTTCATAAGGCAGGTCCTGTGAGATCCATATTTTGTTCCCCTCCCACATGATTGACTGTAGCTCTCTTACTTTGGCTAAATGTGTTGTTTATCAACAAAGCTGAGGAATTTTAAGATGATTGGCCTGGGGGGGGGGACCTGGTTGTAACTTCGGGCAGAGAGATCGGTGTGCTCTCTCTTCTCTCTATCTGGTACATGGAGCCTAGTGGGGATGGGCCCACCACTTTCTGGAGGAATTTCTTTACGAAGAGAATGGTGTTAGATCCCTCTTTGGTTTCAGGTATCCCCATTATAAGAATATTGTTTCTTCTGCTTCTCCCTTCCAAGTCTCGGTTTTAAGTTGGAGTTTGTGGATTTGTTGATGAAGATGTATTATTTCTGGTTCTGTTTTTTTCTTCCAGGTTTCTGGAGATCAGGAGCAGGCCTCCGTGTCACCAACTCTCCTAGTAAGACTAGTCATGTCTCCTCTGATAGTTTTTAGCTACGTGGAAATATCAGAGAGGGTTTTCTGAAATGGCAGGAGCTCTCCAAATCAAATCAAAATTTATTTGTAGAGCGCTTTTCAATAAATCAAAGCACTAGTACATAACAAGAATAAAGCATCAACTATAATAAATAATAACATAAAACAGTAAAAACAACCATAAGATAATCTATCCAATTGCTAGTGCAATAAGTTCTTGCAGGAACCAGTCCTCCATGAGGGAGATCACTGGTGGAGTCGCTGATCCCACTTTGTTAGTCCCCATACCCTGAACTCTTGTTTTTTTGGGTGTTTTCTCTAGGGTGGGAGGTGGTGTATGCTTCATCGGGGCCTGCCTCATGTCAGTGTCCATCGCGGCTAGAAGCCAATTACGATGTGCATAAACAGATGTGAAAAGTCACTGAAGATAGGAATGAGCCGATGAGTAGATTATTGTAGAAATAGCAGCTAAATTTGGGTTTTGATGGTGGATGTAGAGGTTGAGAGGCAGTAGCTCCAGACAAGTGCTGTTGCTAGGTTGCCTGCATCACGTGATCTCCTCGAGGTTGGCAATTATAAGCCAGTCAGCCTGACACTGGTGGTGGAAAAGTTAATGGACAGACTGCTAAAGGAAAGGATTGAGGAATATCTTTTTTTAAAATTAGTAAAGCTTATTGAAGATTTAGTGTGGATAGTCGGTGACATGGGTTTGTGCCAGGTAGATCATGTCAAACCAATCTTGTGGAGTTCTACGAATGGGTAACATCAGAACTGGACAGGGGAAAGCCTGTGGATGTATTATTCTTGGACTTCAGCAAGGCGTTTGACTCTGTCCCCCACAATGGTCTGGTGGAGAAACTGATGGGGTTGGAGTAGGTCCTTTGATGGTCAGATGGATTGAAAACTGGCTAGCTGGATGCACCCAGAGAGTAGTGGTCTGTGGGGAGCTCTGAACCCTAGAGAGGTTGGTAATGGGGTACCGCAGTGCTCTGTCCTGGGTCCGATCCTGTTTAATGCATACATATCAGACATCAGGGAGGTATAGGGTGTGAAATGAGTCTCTTCGCTGATGACTCCAAGATGGGAGCAGTAGTTGAGGGAGAAGAGGGGAGGTTGGCTATGCAAGGGGACCTGGACACCCTAGAAAGCTGGGCTCACACATGGAAATAAAATTTCAATATCACCAAGTGCAAGATGTTACAAATTGGGTGGGGAAACCCTAAACACAGGTACACCCTGGGAGAGGAGGCGCTGGAGGCCTCAATAGGGGAAAAAGACCTAGGGGTCATGGTGGATGCATGTATGAATAACTCTGAGCAGTGCAGGAGAGTGGCTAGCAAGGCAAACAGGATGTTGGGATACATCATAAGGGGGATCACCTCTAGGAGCAAGGAAGTGATTCTGCTTCTGTACAATGGACTGGTTAAACCACACCTTGAGTACTGTGTACAGTACTGGAGACCACACTTGAAGAGGGACATACAGCTCCTGGAGAGGGTACAGAGGAGGGCAACTAAGATGATACAAGGGCTAGGGGATTTGACGTATGAGGACAGACTTGAGGAGCTCTGCCTGTTTTCATTGGAGGAGAGGAGAGGAGAGACAGGGGGGATATGATTGAGGTCTTCAAGTACCTCAAGGGAATAAATAGGGTAAACATGGAGGGGATCCTTAGACTAAAGCAGGGAGGTATCACCAGAGGGCATGGTTTGAAGTTGGAAGGTAGAAGGGTGAGGGGGAAGGAGGAGGTTTTTCACTGAGAGGTGGTGGACCCTTGGAATGCAGTGCCTGGTGAGCTGGTTCAGAGATCCAGGTGGTGGCTTCAAGAGGGTGGGACAGACACAGAAATTGGATGTATCAGATGATGGCCTGTCCCGGGGGTGGGGATGGATGATAGGGGTTTCTGGAACACAAGGGGGGAAGGGCCTCGGCACCCAACTAGGGATCTGAGGTCCGAGCAGACTCGATAGACCGTAAGGCCTAATTTGCTGGCAAATAGTATGTTATTGAAATAAGCAGACAAGGTTAACTCCATCATACAAATGACTGAAGTTGCACAACAGTACATATGTAACTATAACTGCATACAGATCACTGTCAAACTCAAATGAACACATAGCCCAGATTTGGCTATATCCACACTCACTAATGTCCTTGCCTATATTCTCTTCTTTAGGTAAAATTACAGTACAAGACAGACAAGTATAGGAGTTCATTCATCTGCGAATGGAAAGCTGACGGACCCGAGGGATCTCTAGTGCAATTCAATCTCATCTTCTTTCAGCTCTCCCACAGATCAATAATGTCAACCCTGTTTACAGCTTATCATGTAAAAAAAATCACCAGATATAACAGTAGAACAACAAGGACAATGATAAAAATAGTAATAAACAAAGACCAGTGTTATGGTATCATTAATTAATTAATTACTGCTCAGAAGGGGGAGGAAGGTGAGGAAACATGGATGAAAAACTCCCCCAAGAAATGCACCAAGAAAACCACAAATCCTCTCTGGGTCCTCCAGAGCATTTCGTAAACTTCAAACCAAAAGTTGTTCCAACACTGATATACCTTCAAATTTTCTCTAAATTGGAAAAAGGGTAAGCATCTTGAACTGAACATATTTTGTTGTAAGCAAAACCTAGCGGTGATGGCTTCTTTTTATATTATGGATAACATCTATCCAATGCTGAAGACTTAATTTAGAATTTGTGAACCAAGTTTGAGTAATCCCCTTATTGGCAGATGCCACTAAAACATAGAACAGATATTTTGCATTTGGTGTAGAAACCTTCTTAGAGTGGTAAGCCCAACACCAAATTTTCAAAAGTAGGAGGTAAAGTTAAATGTAACATCTCTGTCACCCCATTGGACACTTCTTGCCAATACAAATGTAGCTCTGGACAACTCCAGAAGATGTGGTAGTGGTTCCCCAATCCTCCACACTTCCTCCAGCATCTGTCTGAGGGATAAGTACCAAAATGTTTAGAAATGTTTGGCGTGGTAAAGAATGTAGCACATACTTTCCAGTGAAATGCATGCCAGGAAGGGCAGCCTGTTGTCTTATGCACTCATTGCTATATTTCATTCCAGTTTTGGTGGGTTAGGGTATTTCCATTTCTAATTCCCACTTAATGATGAACTGAGTAAACTGTCTTTACAAAGATGGTGGCCACGCTGGGCTAGTCGTCAGTTGCAGCAGCACTCAGAGTATTCAGAACTCCTCTTTTTGTTTGTTATTGTGTTATTTTATGTTTTTTAGTTATTTAGTGGTAGTTAGTTAGGGTCCTGAAGTGAAATAGTGAAGTAGGAATAGCGTCTTCGGGGTAAATAGCTTTAGAAATTTCAGAAACATTTCTAATGGAGTCGCTCACTCTATACAGCAAAAGTTTTTTTTAGACTAGTATTCCTAGTCAAAATACATTAATGTTCACTTTTTAACCTGCCCTACCTGCCGGTGGTATCCCTCGGTCTGGGCTATCGAGGGCTTGGTGGAGTCCATGGATTTTGCTGTGGATCTGTTTTTACAAGAGGAGAGATCTTGAGAATCTGAGGAGGAACTGTTGAAGAAGGGTGTTTCAGCCGGAACATCGAATGAGGAGTTTTGGTGGCTGGACTTTTTCTTCGAACATCATCGGATTGCTATTAACAGCAGACTGTGTGCTGGTAATCATTTCCTGAAGAGTTGCTGGACAGGCAAATTGTGGAGGTTGGTGGGAGCATTAGGGGGGTTCTGCTCTAGCTCATCTGAGAGCAGCTGCAGTAGGTTGGGTCCATAATGGGAGGTGCTGGTTCAAGTCTGCTGGAGGGTGGATCTGGGCTACTGGTGGCCTCTAGGTTCTGTGGGAGGGTCTGCTGTTGAGCGGGCACTGGGCCAGGGGCCGCAGTTGTGGGCAGAACTGACAGGGTGGCTGTTTCCTGGGGTGAGGGTTTTTGAGGGAGCCCTTTTTTGCTCCTAAATCAGCATTCCTGCTGGCTGTTGAGGTTTTGTCTATGGTATAGCGACTCCAGAGGGAAATACGCTAGAACTGTGGAGAAGATATCAACAGTCTACAGCAGGGTATACTGGTTACACAGGAAGGACTCTGGAAGGACTCTGCATTAGATCTACTGCCAGTAAGGCTTTCCTTTGGGCTTGGTTATATTACATGTTTTTAGGCAGTGAGAGTGCCTTTAAATAATTATGTTTTAAATAACTTCAAATAATTTCTGTCTGCTCATTATTAAGGTTCAAAGTGATAGTTGAATTTTGGTTTTGGGCTTTGGTTTCATTGCCTGAAGAGGTGAGAGCTCTGATGGACTTTTACTAAAACTGCTCCAGAGATTTAGTGACTCTCATTGATCTGCAAAGACTAATTTAATGTCATAAGACTTTATCTTGTTTCACATTTAATTAATGTTTATTTTAGTGTATTTATTATTGAAGGGGAGGGTAGACATTGTTGGTTTGTGGGGGATTGTGAGGAGTATATATAAATTGTAAGTAATTCGTTAGCAAAACTATTGTTTAAGGGTGGGTAGATGTTTGGGGTAGAGGATAATTTTATTTATCTGTTTAATAGTTTTTTAAGTTTTTTTAATTTAGTTAGTTATTTAAGTGAGGTTTTCTTGACAGGTTAGGGGTGTTTTGTTGTTTCTGAGTCCTTCGGTATGTGTAAGAGGCCTACCCCCACAGTCGTGCGCTATTCATCCTCCGATCTTCGTGCCCTCCGTCTCCCCCATTACAGCCATCAGCATACCAGCACTGTACAGTGCTATGTATTGCTCATAGGGGAGGGAAGGGGGTTGAGGGATGCGAACAGTGGAGGTCGAATGAGCGGGCCCATCGTATTCATGTAGTGAGACCCAGAAGATGGCCTGGGGTGAAATGAAATCTGGAGCATGGTCCTTCATGCCTAACTTTCATACCCAAGGCCACCACCAATATTGGTGGGCAGGTAGCCCGAGCAGCTTCAGAGGTCCGTCCTACCCGAGCAGTGTTATGTAATGTCAGATCCATCAAAAATAAGACTGCAGTTATTGCAGATCTTTTTGGGTCTGCAGATCTGGCATGCATTACTGAGACCTGGCTGGATGAGAATGCAGGCCCCATATTAGAGGCTGCTATTCCGATTGGTTACTTGGTGTTACACCGCTCGAGGTTGGACCGGGGGGGGGGGGATTGCAGTCTGTTTTAAGACCAAGCTGGGCCTCACGAGTGTAACAGTTGAAGAGGCTGAGTCATTCGAGTGTACCGTAGTGGTGGGTGTGGGTTGTAGGATCACCTTCATTTACTGTCCACCAGGTGATGAGAAGAGTTTCCTACTGGAAGTTGCAGACTGTGGACTTTGTGATCGACATGGCATTCGAGTAGCCCAGGCTGACTGTCCTGGGTAACTTTAACGCCTGTGTCAATGATGAACTCTCACAATTTGGACAACACTTCCTCCAATTGATGAAATATTTGGGCCTCACACAAGTTGTTGCTTCTGCTACTCATAAAGGCAGTCACTCCCTTGACTTAGTCTTTCTCCTGGGGATCGATGCCTTCGATTTGGGGGTGGAACCAGTTGGATGGTCCAATCACCATACTGTGGGGTTCAGTTTTTGTGCCCCCCTTCATAGGCCTACCCCTGTGGAGATGGTCAGGTACCGCCCTTTGCGAGATGTAAGCTCTGAGGCCCCGGCAGTGGTGCTTGACCTATTGGAGTTTTCTGGAGTGAGCAATGACCCAGAAACCTTGGTACTGGCATATAATAAGGCCATCTTCTTGGCTCTGGATAACATTGCTCCTGCCCGCATTTGTCCTCTCCCCCTTCCCCCTCGGTCCCCATGGTTTGATGGGACCTAGTTGAGGGAGATACGGCAACAAGGACAAAGGTTAGAATGTTGCTGGTGGAGATCTGCCCTTGATGCCGACCATTTTAGATTGATGGAACATTACCAAGTCTATCACTCTGCAATCTCCCGTCAGAAGGCAGAGTTCCTGTCTGGGGAGAATGCGGCTGTTCAGAACCGATTAGCTCAACTCTTTCGAACTGTAGTCAAACTGTGCAACCCAGCCTGCCTGCAGGTTCAAAGAGCTTTTTCCCCAAGTAGAGTCTGAAGAGCTCACACGCTTCTTTGTGGCTAAGGTGGCCAACATCAGGGCAAAGCTCTGGCCAGCAACTTCTAGGGGAGAAGCTATGGATCAGCGCTTGGTCACTAACCTCGAGTTCACCTGGAGTTCCTTTGCCAGACTGGAGCTCATTGACATCATGCAGATTGTCCAGGGTATGTGCCCTACATGCTGTAGTTTGGACCTTGGCCCAACTTCCCTGATTAAGGGTTGTTGGGATACCATTGGCCCAGTCCCAGCACGGATAGACTGGTGCTTCTTGGAGATGGGTGAGCTTCCTAGCTCCCTGAAGGAGGCGGTGGTGACGCTCCTCTTGAAGAAAGATTCTTTGGACCCAGACTGCCATGCTAACTACAGACCAATCTCTAACCTTCCCTTTGTGGGGAAGGTGATTGGGAAAGTAATGGCCATACAGCTGGAGAATCATCTGACCATCCATGACATCTATGAATCATTCCAGTCTGGTTTTCAAAAGAGGCATAGTACTGAGACTGCACTTGTTTGAGTGCTCAATGATCTCTTGATGGTGAGAGATCAGAAGAGCTGTTCCATCTTGGTTCTTCTTGATCTCTCCTCAGTGTTTGACACTGTGGACAATGGGGTTCTTCTCGAACGCCTGAGATTCATCTGTGGCCTGTCTAGTACAGTCCTTGGGTGGTTTAGATCCTTTCTCACTGGCAGAACTCAGAGGGTGGTGTCGGGAATTAATTTCTCTGGCCCAGTCTCTCTGTCATGAGGGGTACCTCAGGGTTCAGTGTTGTCCCCATGTTGTTCGCAGTGTACATGCTGCCTCTTGGAGACATTGTAAGAAGGTATGGTCTGAGGTTTCACTGCTATGGTGATGATATCCAGCTCCACCTATCTTTTGCACCCGACCAGGATAGAGCTCTCTCGACATTTAACAACTGCCTCACTGAAATCCAGAACTGGATGGATTTGAGTTGGCTGAAATTGAACTCGAAGAAGACGGAGGTGTTGGTTGTGGACCCGGGTCACCAGATAGAGGGGAGGGGAGCTGGTTTGCCTTCAGGGCTTTTTCTTGGTGGTTTCCAGCTCCCCACATCTTAACAGGTGTGAAATCTGGGGGTGATTTTTGATGACGGACTGACTGCGATTGCAGGTGTCGGCTGTCATCAAATCTTCCTTTTACCATCTGACGAACATCTCCAGGATTAAGCTCCTTGTTCTGTCTGGTGATCTGCCTACATTGGTCCACACCTTTGTGACCTCACACCTTGATTATTGCAACTCCCTTTATCTAGGGGTACCAGGGGTTGATATCCGCTGCTTGTAGCTAGTGCAGAATGCTGCTGCCCAGTAATTGACGGGTACTCCAATACCGGTCATATTTCTCCGGTGCTGCGCTAACTGCACTGGCCACCAGTACAGTGGTGGGTCAACTTTGAAGTTGGACTTCTGACGTATAAAGCTCTACACAGACTTGGCCCAGACTATCTGAAAGAGCTTCTTCTAGTACCTTACTGCCCTAGGCAGTCGCTCCACTTGGCAGATGAGGGGTTGCTAGAGATTCCAAGGGTTTCTTTAATATCTTCAGGGGTCCGTGATTTTATGTACATGGCCCCAGCCCTTTGGAATTCTCTACTCCATCCACTCTGGGAGTGCACGTCCATGGAGAAATTTAAACAGGCCCTGAAGATCCATCTGTGGTATCAAGTGTATTTGACTTGATGTTATTTTATTGATTTTATGAACCAGTATTTATTGTATGTGTGTTTTATAATACTGTTTTTATTTGGAATTGTCTGTTAAAGTGCCTTGATTTTAGAAAGGCGCTGTACAAATAAACTTTATTATTATTATTACTTCAGATGTTTTCAATAGCTACCTGCCCACCTTCTTCCAATAACATTTAATATAATTGCTATATGAATTTTCTTTTGTCCAGTGTGTGCCCCTTATTCCAAACCAATTTTATTCCTGGGTGAGGGTATTGTGTAACCTCTGCCATCCCTGGACCTTTCAAAATATAATTTCTACATTGTAGGAATCTGTAAAAGTCTGAAGATCTGAGTTAAATTTCTTGTTTAATGGAAAGGAAGCTTTTAACCAGTCCACCCTGTACAATCAGTTGCACCAAATTTATGAAAAGTGTGCAGGGCTTCAAACAGGCATGGGATAGGCATAAGGGAGCAATACAGATGAGTATGAATAGACAGGCCATTGACAGAGTAAAGGCCTATGGCACATTCATAAGGCAGACAAAATGGGTAGACTGGATAGGCCTTGCAGTCCTTATCTACCGTCAACTTCTATGTTTCTATGTAAACTATACAAGCCTTTCGTGACCAAATTTGAAACCTATTATCCCACCTTGCCCACAGGAAGTTTGGCAGATATTGTATAAGAATATATCTCCAGACTGGGGTAAGGGTCCCCCACATTTGCCTAGCTTGAAGACATACATGGAGACTCTGCCTGGTCCAGGGGTTGCTGTGATTTTTAAGTTCAAGGACAGAAATCACCCAGGTGAGAACTCTAAGTGACAGGTAAGTGAGGGCCTCTTTTTCCATTTTGGGCCACCCCACCAAGTTCTCCTCATCTAGCAACCATGCTATTGATAAAAGCTGGGCTACCTGGTAGTATTTTTGAAAGTTGGGCAAACCCCACCCTCCTTTAACTTTTCCCTCTGTCAACACTTGCCAGCAGATTCTGGGTTTCTTCCATGCCCATATAAAGTGGGATATTTTCTGTTTTAAGTCCTTCCACTCTTTTGAAGGTATGGAGAGTTGCAGTGTGGAATACAAGGAAAGAAACCTTGGTAGGACATTCATCATTATTGTGTCTATCCTGTTAGAAAATGTTAATGGAAGGGAGATTCATCTGTTTTAAGTCTTCACTCACTTGCTGTTTCAGGGCTCCATAATTATACTTGTATAAATGGAGTAAGGTCATTGGAATCTGAATACCAAGATAATGTATCTTATCCTTTACCCATTTATAAGGTGTGCCCAGACCTGTGGAGTTATTTCCCATTGACCAGTAGGACCTCTGATTCATCTATGTTCACCTTAAAAGCAGAGATTTCTCCAAAGGTAGGGAGTAAATTTAAAAGAGGAGTCAAAGATCTTTCAGGGTCACTAAGGTAGAGCACAGTGTCATCTGTGTAAAGTGATATTTTATTATTTCTACCTTGGACTGTGATCCCTGTATCCCCTCTCCCCATCTGACTGCCTGTGCCAGTGGTTCCATACTTAAAGCAAATAGGAGGGCGGACAAAGAGCACCCCTGCCTTATTCTTCTTTCTATTTTAAAAGACTCTTAAAGAGTTCCATTCACCTGACCAGTGCTTGTGGTTGCATAAATGACATTCAACCAGGACATAAAGCCAGAGCCAAAACCCATATATTCCATAACTGTCCTGAGGTACACCCAGTTAAGGTGATCCAATGCCTTTTCTGCATTGAGAAAAATGGCTAACTGAGGAGTTTGATCTGGGTTTTTATGGGCCAAAATATTTAAAAGTCTATGGATAGTGTCTGACAGGTGCCTATGAGGTATGAAACCTGTTTGATCTGGGTGTATAAGTAGTTCAGTGTACTTTTGTTGTCATTTTGCCAGAATTTTACTGAGAAACTTCATATCTTGATTTAGCAAAGAGATCAGCCAATATGCTGCTCAAGTATCTCTCTTTTTTCCTGGCTTGGACAAGACCGTTATTATAGCTTCTTGCCAGGAGCTGAGTGTTTTTTATTCCTGTAAACAGGCGTTATATATCTAAGTCAGGATAGATACTAAGGTCTCCCAAAAGGTCCTATAACATTCTATGTTGTAGCCACCCAGAAGAGGGGATTTACCAGTTTTAGGCTCTAATATGACTCTGTGCAATTCCACCTTGGAAATTTGTTGTCTAAATTCTTGCTTATCGGGAGAGGTAACTTATTCAGTTCTAAAGGCAAAAGGAAATGATTAGTCTTGGTAAAGCTCTTTGAAACTTCGCTGTTCTACTGGGTTCTGACCTTACTGTGGTAGTGTCATGCTTATCCCTGATTTTAAGACTAATTTATCTGCCTGGCTTTTTTTCAGCCTGTATGCTAATAGGCAGGTCACCCCCACCTCATGATATTTTTGGTGTGCAAAGCAAAGATGTCCTTCTGCTTGCTTATCTTCATACTACTTTAATTCTTGTCTAACTTTAATGATTTCCCTTAGTGCTTTACTATTATTAGGAGTATGTTTATGCTCCTGCTCTAAGGTTTGAAGTTTGGTGAGGAGGCAGTTTCTGGACATTTGGCCCTGACGATTTTCTGCAGATGCATAACTAATTATCTCTCCTCTCAACACTACTTTAACCATGTCCCAAACCAGGGTTTCAGGACAGTCCTCCCATAGGTTGTCTGCGTATATATGTTTTATACTTTGAGCAATATGAAATTGAGAGTTGTTGCCATTTGAAAGAGTGACATTACGATGCCATAGTGACCTTCTTTCTTGACCAGATTCAATTTGGTTGATATATATATGTGTATATATATATATATATATATATATATATAGGGCATAATCAGAATGAGTGACATTATGGATAGCTGAATGACTTATGGAGTGCAGAAACATGTTTTGGGTTAGAATGAGGTCTATATGGGAGTAGGATTTTCGAGCACTTGAGTAAAAAGTAAAGTCTTTTCCTCCATTATGTTGAATCTGCCAGATATCTAAAAAACACAATTCTTCCTTAAGGGTCCTCATAGCTAGCTGATTAATGCTTGCATATCCTGATGTTTTATCTTCTAGAGCGGACAAAACACAACTGAAATCCCCCCCCCATAATGTCTTACCCAGGTGGTGGTGTTGCTGCCTTTCCAAAAGCCTCCTTAGAGAACCCTGAGGCAACTGTATTCGGTGCATAGAGGTTTACTACATGGATATCCTCCCCAAACAGTGTACTCAAAATCCTAACAAACCTACCCCTCCATGACTGCTTCAGAAGAAGTCACCCTAAGGGGGCATCCTTTCTTTATTAAAATAGCTGATCCAGTTTTTTGTTGCTGGGGTGTAAAGCCCCCACTACATTCCCAACCAGGCCATTCAAAGTTTCAGGTGCTCTTCTGCAGGTAAATGAGTCTCCTGAAAATAGGCCTCACAGCCCAACCTTTTTAACTCGTTAAGAATCTTGCTGCACTTCACTGGGGAGTTAATCCCCATAACATTAATTGCCAGTATTGTGAATGCAGCCATATCTGCAGTAAAAGTATTGCTAACACATAATACCTCAGGACTGCTCTGATATTCCATACCTTTCCCTGGATCCATGACTGGTCATTGACAAAAATTCTGTCAAATTACCAAACAGCGAAACCGGCAGGTCGACCACATTTTGCAGTCAGCTGATGGTTTCTTAGAAATACAAGTGTTTTCTTCTGGGGGCTTCGCCCAAACTATGCCCCACTTAGAGTTCTCAGCTCCAGGTTGGAGCTAATTTGGGGGGGGGGTGCAGGACCCCTGACTGACAGTGGAGGATTCCAGCGGGTTCCCTACAGTGACATGGCACTGTTGTCACTGTAGGGGACCCTGCTGTCAAAATGTCACTGTCGGGTGTGCATACCCCTTTCCCTCTACCTAGCCCCCAACATTAGCTATAGTGGGTAATGAACTCATTTGAACAACTAGAGTTAACATTACAATAAAAAACACAGAACTCCATATAAGCAAGTTTTCATGTCCCAGTTCAAACATTAACTGGGTATTCCAGAAATTCATAACTGCTAATCCCACATCCTAGGTTAAACTTATTCTAACTTAAAAAGTAGTAAAAAGTAGAGGGAACAAAGAACACTGCTCACAGTGGGTTAAAAGTAAATGGAAAAAAAAATCCACCAAAACTCTAGCCAAGAGATAGAGATACACTCTCCTTCCCCCTACAAAGACTGAGAATAAGTGTTTATCACAGTACCACAGTGGTGTCAGGGAGGTTTAAAAAAGTTTGGAAATCTGAAGTTACTGTAAACCAGCCCCTACAGCCCAACCACAAACAAAGTACATCAAATTCCGGTGAGAGTGGAGTCCTCCATGGTGCTCACCTAACGTCGTGCATAGAACAACCCACACCCCATCCTCAGGCCATTCCCCTGCCACATAAAGCTCACAAAAATGGAAGCTCACCATTCTTATGCCCTCAATTGGGGGGGGGACTACCATGTCCCCCTAGAAACAGAGCACATTTCCCCTCATAAATATCCCTCCACCAGTGATAAAGTAAGTTGCCTGTTGCTTTTGTCTTCAGTTGTATCCTCCAAATGATAGTATTAGCTAATCAGATCTGAGCTTAGAGCAATTTGGGAAACTGTTTCAAAAATCAATACTCATGTTCTGAGATGGTCAATTAGCCTAAGCCATAAACCACCTCAGAGAGTGCAACCATCAATATCTACCAACAGTTGGGAAAGCTGACTACTTAAGCAAAAGTTTCTAGCTCCTGCTGCCAGGTATGCTTGGGCTGCCACAGAAAGCACCAGTATCCTATTTGGGGGGGGGGGGAGTGAGCAAAAACATAAAGAGAGAGTAAAAACCCATTAGTTAAAAAAAATCCCATTCCCATAAATCCTCTCCCTATCCATCCTCCAACTCAAAACACAGTCGAGAATGCTGACCTACTGTGCCGCCGTCATTCTAACCATTGTGCTGCATTTTTTAAGAAAATGACCACTTCATTGTCTACCCATGCAGAGCAGAATCAGCCAGTGTGACATGACCCTCATGCTCTAGTATTTAACAGCAAGATATCTCAACAGGCTGGCCACAAAAAGAGAGTGCTTCCCCCCTTGACACCAGGGGACCACCTCCCCCAGGCACCCCCCCCCCATGAGGTGCTCAAACATTAATCCCTTTCCATTAGATAATTATAATAATCAGCCTAATAGTGAGATTCAAAAGTAAACAGAGAATCCTACAGTTTAGAGTACAGTCCATAGAGCACTGGCTAGCCACACCTTAAGAAAGTTCAGCTGACTGCATCCGAGGAGTCCGTTGTAGCAGCCTTTTCTGTGCCAGTTCCTGAGTCCAATTTTTTGATCAGCTTCACCAGATCTGGGGCAATTTGCTTCAGAAAGGACCACGATGTGTTACTTATTTTCCTACCATGCATTGCTAGCTGTCATGCTCCCACCTGGAGTATAGCTTCCCAACAACTCCATGAGGTCTGGTAGAGGAATGTTCTATCCTTTAAGCAAAGGGTCAGAGTGCACCAAGATCTCAGAGATTTTAACATCAGAGTACAGATGCACTTTAACTTTTGCTGGATAATTTAGCTTCACCTTAATGCCTTTCTTCTTAATTTCCTGGACTATGACTCTCACTCTCTGCCACTTAGTTTGTAGTTCTGTAGAAAAAATCGTGATCAAAATATTTGGGTGAATTTTCAAACTTAACATTTGCTGTGCCACGGACTGATATATCAGTCCAGAATTCCTATATGTTCAAATTTTGTTGGCAGCCCAAGGGTTAAGGTCCTTATGTTTCCATGCTTCCAGAAGGATTTGATCTTTAAAGATTGGTAGTGTAACATATGGATGATCCAGGAGCGTGGATGAGCAGAGGGGTCTGACAGCTTCAGTTGTAATGCTCGATGAGCCTGCTCCATGTTCAGGGGAATATCAGATGGAAGGGAGAGTGTAGTTCCCAGGTGGTGCTTGATAAAATCAGTAGGGGTTGCAAAGCCTTCCTCAGACCCTTGTTTTACTCCATGTATTTGTAAATTATACAGGTGAGCAGTTTTCTGCATCTTCGAGAGCTACTGTGTCTTACCTCTTAAATGTAACTGCTGAAAAACTACTATGTATTATGTTCCTCGCTGTCTAGTGTAATGTACCTGTGCTGTATGCTACCCCATGTATTAGTCCATGTAATTCCTTGGGACGCCCCTGAAAAAGGGACCTTCGGGGCCCAGCGGGCTTACCCGGTTAGCAAAATGTAATAAATAAATAAATGCTTGTGTGTCTCTTTCCCATTTTGGGAGATACAACAGCACCTGATCTCCAATTTTCTGAGCTTCTATCACCTGTGTCACTTTCTGTTTATCTTCTATAACTTTTTTGTCAATCCCCCTTAAATCCATACACAGATCGGTCTTATGCATTGTGGCTAATATTACCTGGATTGCTCACTCTGATCTAATGGGAAATGGTTTGTCCTCCAAGACTGGTTCTTGCAAGGATTCTGAGGAAGAACGAACACACGCAGAGGCTGCAAACCTGTCCATAGAAACAAAGAAACATAGAATGTGACGGCAGATAAGGACCACTTGGCCCACCTAGTCTGCCCATTTTCTTACCTAACAGATAAGCTGCAGATCCTAGTTAACCAACAGCTTACTTCCTCCTACCCCCCCCATTAGGACTGCCTTATGTCTGTCCCATGCATTCTTGAATTCCCCCACTGTTCTTGACTCCATAACCTCCTCAGGGAGGCTGTTCCATGCATTCACAACCCTCTCTGTGAAAAAATACTTCCTCACATTACCTCTAAGCCTTCCCCTCTCTATCTTCAAATTGTGCCCCTTTGTTCTTGCACATCTCTGTTTCTGAAAGATGCTTCCCTCTTGGACTTTGTTGCTTCCCTTGAGGTACTTGAAAGTTTCTATCATGACCCCTCTCTCCCTTCTTTCCTCAAGGGTATACATGTTAAGCTCCTTTAGTCTTTCTCCGTATGTCTTCTGGTGCAGACCCTGCACCATTTTAGTTGCCCTCCTCTGGACAGCCTCCACTCTGTCTATGTCTTTGCGGAGATGGGGTCTCCAGAACTGCACATAGTATTCCAGATGGTGTCTCACCAACTGTCTGTACAGAGGGATAACAACTTCCTGTTTTCTGCTATTGATGCCTCTCCCTATGCATCCCAGTATCCCCCAGCCTTCCTTACTGCCTTCTCACATTGCTTGCCCACCTTTAGGTCATCTGATATAATTACCCCCTGGCCCCTTTCCATTTTTACTGTTGTCAGTAACTCACCCCTCCATTGTGTACTCTTCCCCTGGGTTTTTGTTTCCCAGGTGCATTATCTTGCACTTCTTTGCACTGAATCTGAGCTGCAATACATCTGACCATTCTTCCAACCCTGCCAAGTTCCTTCTCATCCTTTCCACTCCATCTTGTGTGTTAACCCTGTTGCAGATCTTTGTGTCATCTGCAAAGAGACATACTTTTCCTTCCCATTCCTCTGCAATGTCACTTATAAAGACGTTAAAAAGGACCGGTCCTAGTACTGAACCCTGCGGTACCCCGCTAGTAACCCTCCTTTCTTCACTGTGGACTCCATTTACTACTACCCTTTGCGTCCTGTTTTCTAGCCAATTTTTTATCCAGGTTACCACCTTGGGACACACTCCAAGGCTGGCTAACTTGTGTATTAATCTTTTGTGTGGGATTGTATCAAATGCCTTGCTAAAATCTAGGTAGGCCATGTCTACAACCCTCCCTGGTCTACTACTTTGGTCACCCAGTCAAAGAAATCTATTAGATCTGTCTGACACAACCTTCCCATCATGAATCCATGCTGCCTTGGGTCCTGTGCCCCACTGGCCTCTAGGTACTCAACAATTCTTTCCTTCAGAAGTGATTCCATCATTTTTCCTACCACTGAGGTCAAACTAACTGGTCTGTAGTTTTCTGCCTCTGTCCTGCTCCCACTTTTGTGAAGAGGAATCACATTTGCCCTCCTCCAGTCCTCAGGTACCACCCCATCCTCCCATGATTTGTTAAAGAGAGTAGTCAGTGGTGTCACTAGTTCTACCCTTAGTTCTTTTAGAATCCTTCGGTGAATCCCATCAGACCCCATTGCTTTGTCCACCTTCAATTTTATTAGTTCTTTCAGAACCCTTTCTTCTATAAATGGACTGATATAAACCACTGTCTTCAGAGTGTTTCTCTTGTTTGGTTTAGGTACCTCCACTTCCACTTCCTTGGTGAATACTGAGCAGAAATATTCATTCAGTATCCCTGCTTGTTCACTGTCACCCTCTAGCAACATTTCCTCCCCTTTATTAAGCCTTAGTATCCCTCCTTTGGTGTTTCTTCACTCCCTACTGTACCTATAAAAGGTCTTATCCCCCTTCTTAACAGAGTTGGCTATCCTTTCCTCGATTTGGGCCTTTGCTATTCTGACTGCCTTACCAGCCTCTTTCTGCTTTAACTGATAAAGTTATCTGTCCTGCTCCTTCTGTGTTTCCTTATATTTCCTGAACGCTATCCTTTTCTCCTTAACCTTCCCTGCCACCTCTTTTGAGAACCATAGCGGTTTTTTCCTTCATTGTGTTTTGTTGATTTGCTTTACACAAAGGCTTTTTGCCTCTGTGATGGCTGTTTTGATTGCTTCCCATTTTTCCTCCACCCCTCTTTCTTGCCTGTTTGCGAGTACTTTTCTGAGGTACTCTCTCATTTTCCCAAAGTCAGCCTCCTAAAGTCCAGTACTCTTGCTTTTGTATGGCTTGATTGTATGGCTGTGTTTATTGTGAACCACACTGTTTGGTGGTTTTGTTCCCAGATGGCTGCCCACTTCTAAATCTGAGATTCTTTCTCCATCCCCATTTGAGAGTAGCAGGTCTAAGATTGCTCCCTTCTGAGTGGGTTCCAATACTAGCTGTCTGAGGCCTGCCCCCTGTAGGGCATCAAGAATGACCATGCTCTTGGATGTGCCTGCAACAAAGATGCTCCAGTTAACAACTGGCATATTCAGGTCAACCATCAACAATATCTCCCCTTTTTCTGCCATTCTAAGGAAGCCTCCTATCATTTCCTTGTCCATTCCTTCCCCCTGAGATGGGGGTCTGTATGCAACCTCCATGCAGATTGTGGTGCCATTTCCATGTCCATGTCAGCTTTGATTACAAGTTACTACATTTTAATCTGTTAGACAGTATTATTTCCTTCTTTGGATTTTGGAGGCTTGCCTGCCATTTCTGCTGCATGGCTGAAAAACTTAAATTGACCAGGGATTCTTATCAATGAAGGAAGCTTGTGCTGTGGAGCTAGCAAAGTTACCTGCTACCATTGCGGTGACATCACTGGAAGTCCGGTTTGAGGAAGATCTTGAATCCAGTGGGTTACAGAACAGAGGTAGCATGGATTCATGGTCAGAGGAGAGGTTATGTCAAATGAATCCGATAGATTTCTTTGACTGTGTGACAAAGGAATTGGATTAGGGTTGCGTGGTGGACATGGCCTACCTAGATTTCACTAAGGTTTTTCACACCGTTCCACATATGAGACAAGTAAGCAAGCCAGGTAGCTTTGGAGTGGGTCCAAAGGTGGTAAACTGGATAAGAAATTGGTTAGGTGATAGGTGACAGAGGGTGGTGGTAAACAGAGTTCACTCCGAGGAAGGGAGGGTGACCAGCGGGGTACTTCAGAATCATTGCTGAAATCAGTCCTCTTTCATGCCTTTATAAGTGACATTGCAGGGGGGCTAGAAGGGAAGGTCTACCTCTTTGCGGATGTCACCAAAATTTGCAACAGGGTAGACACACCGGGAGGGTGGAAAGGATGACCAGAGACTTGAGAAGACTTGACGTGTGGTCAAGAGTACGACAGCTGGATTTCAATACTTAAAAGTGCAAAGTAATGTACTTAGGCACCAAAATCTGGGGTTAGAGTACAAAATGTGTGGAGTGATTGTGATGACCACCAAGCAGGACAGAGATCTGGGGTAATCATATTGGATAACCTAAAGATGGCCAGGTAGCACAACAAGGCACCAAAAGCCCTACGAGGGAAAACTAAAGGACCTCAGTGTGTACACCTTGGAAGAGAGGAGGGAGAGGAGGATAGAGACCTTTAAATACCTCAGAGGGGTAAATAAGGTACAGGAGGGAAGTATTTTTCAGAAAAAAGGTGCTCAAGAACAAGGGGACATGCTATGAAGCTGGAGTGTGGTAGATTCAGGAGAGATGTGAGAAAGTACTTCTTCACAGAAAGAGTACTGGATTCCTTGAACAGCCTTTCACTGGAGTTGGAGAAGGTGAAGACAGTCGTGGGGTTCACGAATGCATGGGATAGGCATCAGGGTATCTTAATGGAAAGGAAGGGGTGGAGGAAGAGAGTTGGAGACCAACAAGGTATGTGGTGATACTATAGGGAAAAATGGGCAGACTGGGTGGGCCAAGCGGTCCTTATATGCCATCAGAGTCAATGTTTCTATGTTATTCCATTCTCAATCCACCCTCTGTGAGAAGAAAAGCCTTCTTTTCTCTAATTTAAAAGGTTTCTTTTTCAATTGTAGTCTAGGTACCCTAGGGTTGTAAATATGACTTAAACCTAAGGCTTAATTTTGAAAGCTAGAAAATAATATGTTTATTCTTAGACAGAAGGACTACTAGTATCATATGATCATTTCCAAAAATAATATTTTATGATATTTTATTATGCTTGAAATATTATTTTGGAAGCAGTGACATAACTGGTAATCGTACAAACTTAATTTTTTTAAAGAAAGCTTGAAGTCTGATCAGCATGTATAGAGCATAACAATACAGTTCTCCTGTGTTGCTACATGTCTACATTGTGTTGCTACATGTCTATACATGGTGATATAATAATATGTTGATAAAATAATGAGACATTAAACATTTAGTGAATCATTTTATGCTTTCATATTAATATGGCCACTGTAGCAATGTCTTATCAATATATTAATTTAGCTGACTCCAAACTTTCATTACTAAAAATACATTTCTAGCACTATATACCATTTTTAAGACATCGGGCTCAATTTTCTGAACCTCGTTAGATTGGACGCACCTTTTTGCTGACACCCCAACTGCGGCAAACGTGGGTGTCCAGGGACCCTGCATGAAAATTTTGTAAAAATCAGGGTCCCGGTACCAAACTCCCTGAGTTTTCTGCAAGTCATCCTGTATGCTGAACAACTGGTACACAGGTGGGGAATGCTGCAGACTGCGGGCATTTCAGTCATCATTGGTGGCCATGGAGGGAGGCCCACTGGCTGCTGGCAGGGTTTGTGGCAAGCAGGCTGGGGAAGATTGGGTTGTGTGGGATGGTGACAGACCCCAGCGTGGAACTGTCACAGCTTCATCCATGATAGGCAGTCATGGGGAGGCAGTACTGTGACTTGTGGTAGGGAAGGGTCCTGGAATTAACCAGCCGTGGCACCACCATTGCAGAAACACTTAGCTGGGTGTGACAGGGAAGCAGTTATCCCCTGTCAGTGGTGGTAATGGGGGGCATGGACTGCCTCCCACCATGGCAGGGCACTTGAAGTGGCACACAGTCCATTAGACCAGATTCTGGCTGGTCTAAATCTGATGGCCCATGCTTCTGTTGCCAGGGTTTGTAAGATTCCAGTTAAGGGGATACTGTAGTGCTGCCCTGTAGCAACCCCCCTCCCTTGCCTCACTGGTGTGTCTATCACAGGCTGCAGGTTGGTAACTTCAATCTGCCAGATGTGGACTGAAAAGAAAGGTTTTAGTGCATCACAGACTTGCTGAGAGTGCCAAGAGGAAAAGATACTGTTCAACCTTTATAACATACCATGGGAAAGAAGACTTCTGGCACTCTGGAACTGGACTCTTTATTGATTATATTAATGCAACAATACAGAGCCTGAAATTTACCTGCCAATCAGGTAAGGATATCATAACATTTTTATCTATACAAATAAAATCTAATCCCAACTCAATTGCTGAAAGCATAGGTTATAGAAAGCCCACAGCAGCCAACACTGTCTTACATGCTGGAAGTGCACACCTCACACAATTGAAAGAATCTAGACCTTTCAGTCAACTGACAAGATTGAGAAGAAACTGTACCAGAGAAACTGATTTCTTGATACAGGCCGAAGAAATGGTAGAAAGATTTAAGGAAAGGGGCTACAGGGCTATAGTTCTGGACAAAGCATTTACCAAAGCCAAAAATCTGAATAGAAATGAGTTGTTAGCACCAAAATCCAGAAAGTCTGAAAATGAGATACTCATTACATTCTCCACCAAATACAATAACCTGGCAGGGAGAATAGGGAATGCCATGCGTAAACACTGGCATACAGCATTTTAAAAACAGATCCAATATTAAGAGAAGAAATAGGCGAAAAACCCAGGATCACTGTTAGAAAGGCTACAAACTTAGGGGGCCTGCTTATGACTTGTCATTACAAACTCACTAAGCCTCTGGTTCTAAGGATGTGGCTACCCGCTAAACCAAAAGGTTTTCCAAAATGTGGCCACTGCAATCAGGGGCGCAGTAATTGGGGGAAAGTGGGGAAGTTGTCCAGGGCCCCAAGCTCAGGAGGGGCCCACTTGAGGAGCTGGCATTCCCCCTGGCATTAACTGGTTTGGGAAACAGTGGCCCATTTCAAGTGACTTGTCCGGGGCCCCAAAATTCATAGCTGCAGCCCTGACTGCAATGTCTGTTAGTATGCAACAGAGGGGAGTCACTACATACAGCCACACAACAACAGGAAAATTACCATTAGAAATGCTATTTCTTCTGCCACTTCATTTGTAGTCTACATTGTATGATGCCCTTGTCTTAAGCACTGTATGTGGGAAGGACCGCATGCCCATTAAAGACCAGAATACAGGAACACATATGGGCAATTATTAATAACAGTGAAAGAAGTGCACTAGGACTACATTTTAGTAAATTTCATAATTCAGACCCCTCCACTTTAAAATTCACAATAACTGATTTTATGGCTCCTCTAAAGCAATGTAGTAATAGAGCTAATGGATTACTCAAAAAAAGACTAGATGAATAGGCTCCTTGGATACTGTATCACCTCTGGGACTGAATGAGGAAATCAGTTACACACCCTATATTAAGGAAACTAACCAAAAAAACTGCCTGATAATCCTTAATTTACTGTGCCTTTATACTGATCGGTGACCTACAGTAGGTCACCTATATCCAAAGTCAAAATGGTCTATGTTTTTCATAAAAAATGTTTAAAGTGTCATTTCATTTATTTTTTAATTCCTCCTTGTATTTGTTTGAATTGTTTAATGACAACGCTCTGTATTTTTACAGGTCTTAGCAAGTTGGCACTACAAACCACCACTTTGACTTAGAGAGAAGATCTTGGACACTAATAAAGTGATCGGACCTTTAGTTAAAAGCCACAGTCTAATTTACTTGCAGTTGTCCTGTCTTGTAGCAACAGTCTAGTTTATTCTTTAGGATTACCCTAGATCCAAATAGACCCCACCACTTTCCTCCCCTGCCCCCGCCCCCACTGCAGCACATTTTTTTAAACAGCTCTCGATAAAGCAACATAGAGAAAATCTGATATTATTTCAGTTTAATAAAAAATATATATATTTGGGGCTAAAGCTTGTAAGAAATTACTGTAACTAATTATTTTTATAGGAATGTTTTTTGATAAATGTATCTGTTGGAAACTTTGAAAAAGAAGCAATGTAAGTGACTGCATCTGTTATCAGTTGCTTTATGAATGGTGATGGGTACATGGAGAAGACACGCCCCATGATGAAGGCTATTGAGAACGGCCAAAGTGCTGGGTAACTGCCCTAACTCCAGGTTCTTTGATGTATAAATGAATTGCACTGCTTCAGCTACAAATGATGTTCGAGTGATTTGCTGGTTCCGGAGTACCAGAAGTCTTCTTTCAGATGTGGACTGGAGCCTTTCAGCTGCACCTTCTGCAAGAGCTGGGCCATTCTTGAACTCATACAAGGGGCTTTTCTCAGGCAGCTAGTGAACAAACCTAATAAGGATGGGGCAGTGCTGGACCTGGTGCTAACAAACAGGGACAGCAAATTTGCAGACATCACAGTGGGCAGTTCCCTAGATACCAGTGATCACCATTCAGTGTGGTTTAACATTTAGTCTGGAGCAGAGGCAAACCACATGAAGATGAGGGTCTTGAACTTTAGGAGGGCAGATTTTAAAGAAATGGGAAACTGCCTCATATGAAGGGATTGCCAGGGAGAGGTAGATGAACAGTGGGGCAAAATAAGAGAGGGCATAATTAAGGCAACCAGCCTCTGTGCAAAGAAAGTGAGTAAAAGCAAAAGGAAAGAGGCTGTTATGGTACTTTAGGGAAGTAGCCACGTGGTGAAGGTAAAAAGAGTGTCATTCAGGAGGTATAAGGAAATGCAGAGGCAGGAAGACAGGAAGGTATATCAGATAAAACAGAGGGAAGCAGGTAAGGCAGTGAGTGGAAAGGTGCAGGCACAGGAAAGGATAGCAAAGGGGTAGCAAATGGGGATAAAACTTACTTCAAGTACACAAGTGAGAAGGAGAAAGCGATGGGAGGGATAGTGAGGATAATGAGGCAGCAGAGAGAGACTTCACAGAAGAGGACCAAGAAAAGGCAGTCATCTTTAACAGGTACTTCTGCTCAGTATTTACAGTAGATGTCAGGTGAGGGACCACCAGGAAGCAGCAGGAACAAAGGGAACAGGAAAGTGGACACAAGTCTATGTCCAGAGGAAAGAACCCTGAAGGGACTTGTAGCTCTGAAAGTGGACAAGGCTATGGGACTGGAAGAGAAACACCCAACGGTAATAAAAGCACTCTGGGTGGGCCGGTTGCCCCACTAATGGCCTTATTCGACAGCTCACTGGAATCGAGCAGACATTGACCCTCTACACAACAGGTACAGCAGGGAAGAGGCTAGCATCTATAGACTTGTCAGCCTCACCTCAATGGTGGGTGCATTAATGGAAACACTGATAAGGGAAAGGTTGGCAGAGTATCTTGACTCCAGTGGACTGTAAGACCAAAGGCAACATGAATTCATGGAAGGGAGGTCATGCAAGATGAATCTGATTGATTTCTTTGACTGGGTGATCAGGGAAATAGATTGTGGGGCAGGGATGTGGCTTATTTGGGCTTTAGCAAGGCCTTTAACACTGTGCCACACAGACTAATAAAGAAACTGAGCAGCCTAGGGATGGGATCCAAAGTGGTGAATTGGGATAGCAATGAGTAAATGGATAGGTGACAGAGGGTGGTGGCTAACAGCATGGGGTCAATATCTCACATGGCAGAATGCCGTGCGGCACAATCGCATTGCAAGATTGCCTGGTTTCTTTTGTTCTGTGGGGGGCTCCTCCCCAAACACCCCTCCCCATTATGGGGGCTACATCCTCTAGACCCCCCCACTAAAAATTCTAACTCTGGGGGGGTCCAACTCGAAATGCGCACAGGTCTGGAATTCACCATAATTCCGTATGCTATTAAGCGTACGACATTATGACCAGGTGCGGGGGCTAACGACACATACTCTAATAAAGGAAGAGTGACCAGCAGGGTGCCGCAGAGCTCAGTACTGGGACTAATCCTCTTTTAATATCTTAATAAGTGACACTGTAGATGAACTGGAAGGAAAAGTATCCCTCTTTGCAGATGATACCAAAATGTATTAGGATGGACAATCAGGAGGGGTGAAAAAAGATCCAAGATGGCTGACGGAGAGGCGTAGGAGGAGTTGGGTCTATCACGATGGCTGCTGGAAAAGTTCCTTTTGTTGCCTCGGTAGAACTAAGTTAAAAAGAATTGTGTACCTCGTAATTTTATTTTTCACTGTACTTGTTTTCCAGTTAGGGACTGCTGGCGTAATATTATCTAAAATGTCTTGTTCTGGCTAAAAGACAGCAAAAGACATTTCAGAGCTTATACACCCTGAAAGACATCAGAAAAGTGAGCTTAGGATGGCTAGAGTCACTGTGGAAACTCATGCTGTTATAACGGAGCTGATATGGGCTTTTCTACTACTACAAATTCCACTCCCTTTGCTGAAACATATGGCTCTGCTGCTGCAGAGAAAAAAAACAAATCAGAGGGCAACCCCACTTCAGGAATGGGCACTCTTTCTAATGCAACATCACCTTTCAAATAATTCCGGAGACCCATATTCAAGAGACCAAAGCAGGAATTTTTACCCCATTACCTGATAACAGCAGTGGGCAAGTGACAGCTCTCAAACTCTGCAAGCATCTTTACTATGAGTTCCAGTTTAAATATGGTACATAGTACAGTTTTCTCTGTTGGTGTTGAATCTGTTGTGCAGGGAGGTTTATCTCCCACTATGTCTACCAATAAAGGAAACCTTATGCATTTGGGTTCTAATCCTTCTCAATGCAATATAAATAATTTATGAACAGTTGCTGCTGCAGAAATGGTGGCTAAATAAGAAGTTCAATTAAAATCAGTACTAAGTTACAGGATCAGGAAGACAGATCTTAGAGGGAATCTCAAATTATGTAATATTCCTGAAGGCTTAGAAGGCTCAGACAATCCTGTTGCCTTGTTTGAGGGACCAGTGCCATGGGATACAAATATCTAGAGAAAGTTATACTCTCGACTGGGCTCACAGAGACCCCCCTCAAGACTGTAACACATCCATCTACAGCAAAAACATCACATTGGACTGTATTCATCAAACCACATCACTTTCAAGAAAAGGAAGCTATCCTCAGGAAAGCTAGAAAGGAAAATGACCTTATCTAGGAAAATATTAGATTTCATGTCTATCCTAACTTTAGCTGTGCAAGTCAAAATCAACGTAAATCCTTGGATCAGGTTATTTCAACCTTTAGATCAAAGGTTGCTAAGTACTCTTTGCTTCCACCAGCTAAATGTAAGTTTGACCCAAATGGCTGCCTGCGGTATCTCACAAATGTATCTGAAGCCTGAAAAAGCCTGGAAGTATCAGAGGCTGCACTGCTTCAGCTTGAGAGCAAGCATATCAAGATGTCTGATAAAAGACAAGTGGTTAAACTATCCTTATACTTCGCTTTTGTTTTCCTTATTTTCAATAGGTTCATGACAGAATCCCCTTTTGGAGGCACTTGTGCATGCTCACTTTTCAATAATTTAGCCACCCCACTCCCTCCCATTCCTGCCCTGACCCTGAAACTGGCACAGCCCTCCACTCACCACTACATAGAAACAGAGAAACATAGAATTTGTTGGCAGATAAGGACTGCTCGGCTCAACCTAGTCTGCCCATTTCCCTACATAATGGATAAGCTGCAGATCCTAGTTACTCAACAGCCTACTTCCTCCTACCCACCACTAGAATTGCTTTATGTCTGTCCCATGCATTCTTGAATTCCCCCATTGTTTTTGACTCCACAACCTCCTCAGGAAGGCCGTTCCATGCATCCACAACCCTTTCCATGAAAAAATACTTCCCCACATTACCTCTGAGCCATCTCCCCTCTATCTTCAAATTGTGCCCCCTTGTTCTTACACAGCTCTTTTTCTGAAAGATGCTACCCTCTTGGACTTTGTTGATTCCTTTGAGGTACTTGAAAGTTTCTATCATGTTCCCCACTCCCTCCTTTCCTTGAGGGTATACATATTAAGCTCCTTTAGTCTCTATTTGTATGTCTTCTGATACAGATCCTGCACCATTTTAGTTGCCCTCCTCTAGACAGCCTCCATCCTGTCTATGTCCTTGTGGAGATGGGGTCTCCAGAACTGCATGCAGTACTCAAGATGGGGTCTCACCAACTGTTTGTACAGAGGGATAAAAACGTCCTGTTTTCTACTGATGATGCCTCTCCCTTCGCATCCCAGTATCCCCCAGCCCTCCTTAATGCCTTCTTACATTGCTTGCCCACCTTTAGGTCATCTGATGTGACTACCCCAGGTCCCTTTCCATTTTTGTTGTTGTTAGTATCTCATCCCCATTGTGTACTCTTCCCTGTGTTTTGTTTCCCAGGTGCATTACTTTGCACTGCTTGTATTGAATCTAAGCTGCCATACATTTGACCATTCCTCCAACCTTGCCAAGTCCTTTCTCATCCTTTCCACCCCACCTTGTGTATCAACCCTGTTGCAGAACTTTGTGTCATCTGCAAAGAGACATGCTTTTCCTTCCAGTCCCTCTGCAATGTCACTTATAAAGACATTAAAGTGGACCGGTCCCAGTACTGAACCCTGTGGTACCCCACTAGTAGCCCCCCTTTCTTCAGAGTGGACTCCATTTACTAATACCCTCTGCATCCTGTTATCTGACCAATTTTTTACCAAGGCTACCACCTTGGGACCCACTCCAAGGCTGGCTAACTTGCATATTAATCTCTTGTGTGGGACTGTGTCAAATGCTTTGCTAAAGTGTATGTAGGCTATGTCCATAGCCCCTCCCTGGACTACTACTTTGGTCACCCAGTCAAAGAAATCTATTAGATTTATCTGACATGAACTTCCTGCTGAGAATCCATGCTGCCTTGGGTCCTGTGCCCCGCTGACCTCTAGGTACTGAACAATTCTTTCCTTCAGAATTGATTCCATCTTTTTCCCTAACACTGAGGTCAAACTAACAGGTCTGTAGTTTCCTGCCTCTGCCCTGCTCCCACTTTTGTGAAGTGGAGTCACGTCCACCCTCCTCCAGTCCTCAGGTACCACCCCATCTTCACATAACTTATTAAAGAGAGTAGTCAGTGGTGTCACTAGTTCTATCCTTAGTTCTTTAAGAATTCTGGGGTGAATCCCATTGGGCCCCATTGCATTGTCCACCTTCAGTTTTAACAGTTCTTTCATAACCCTTTCTTCTGTGAATGGACTGATATCAACCCACCTATCCAGAGTGTTTCTATTTGGTTTACATACCTCCCCCTCCTCTTCTTTTATGAATACTGAGTAGAAGTATTTGTTTAGTATCCCTGCTTTTTCACTGTCACCCTCTGCCCACATTTCCACCCCTTTATTAAGCCTCAGTATCCCTCCCTTGGTCTTTCTTCACTCCCTAATGTACCTATAAAAGGGTTTTACCCCCCTTCTTAACAGAGTTGGCTATCTTTCCCTACAGTACACATTCCTTCATAGCCCACGTTGTGGGTGGCCATGATGGTGAGCAGAGGGCTGTGCTTGTTGCAGAATCAGGGCAGGGATGAGGGGGAGCGCTGGGCTGGGCAATGCCTCACAGGTTGGGGAGGGTGGGGGTCCACTAGCCCACCAAGGACTATTAATGCTTTTTTCTTTGAGTGAGATCAGCAATCGGGGGAGTGGGGTGCTATCGGACCGGGGCACTTGTTGCAATTTACTCATGGATCATCGGGGATCATTGTGGGAGAGGGAGACACTACACCATCAGGGCTTTTGTACACATTGTGGATTGGGGGAGCAGTACATTACCAGGCAATATGGGCTCAGTGTTAATGCCATTAATCTTTTTTTTTCACAGTAAATTGCAACGGTACCCCACCGAGTACCACATCACTGCAGCTGATGCCCAGCTGTTGCCTGATACCCCGACTGCCACCTCCCATGCCCTTAATTTAGCCCTACAGCCCCCTGCACTCCATGCCCCACTGACTGGCCCATAGACCACCTCATGGCTGGTCTAGTGGGAACCTCCTCTGCATCCATGGTGGGTCTTGCAAAATTCCCAAAAAGGGGATGTTGCAGCCCCACCATGGTGCAAGCCCCTTCAACCTGGTGCACCTGATTGTTTGACACAACCCTGGTGCAAGGGGTCTTTTATGCAGCAGTGTCAGGATCAAATGCACACTGCTTTAGAAATCACGTTTGATGCAAGTTTTGACACAAGTCAAAGCTTGCGTCAAACTCTTTTGACGCAAGTCCCTTGCATCATTCTAACCTGTTTGAAAATTGGGCCCTTTGTCTTGGAATGTAAAGGGCTTGAGAGAGAACATTAATGCTAACAAGATTATTGATTATGTAGATAGGAAAAAACAGACATACTTCTCCTACAGGAAACTAATTTCTCTCATGACACCTTTGAGTTCTTAAAAAAAAACCGACCTCAGGTAACATATCTTTTTATGATACTAATTCACGTAGGGTAGCACTATTTATCAAATAGAATAGCATTCTTAAGGTATGCCGGGCACTTTCAGACAAAGGCAGTAGATATGTTATCCAGAAAATAATAATGCCTGGCCAAATATTGATGGTTGCCAATATTTATGGCCCAAATGATAATGACCTGTCTTTTTTCTCTGAATTTAGTTACCTTTGCTTCCTCATACATAATAGGTGGGGACTGCAGTCTTACCTTAAACAATACCCTGGATAGATAATCTGTAACCATGACTAAAACCTCCTGTGCATTAACAATATTTAAAAACTTCATGGACAATCTACACTTAGGAGATCGGTGGAAACAATTAAGCCCATCTTCTGTTAAATATTTTTTTTTCTCTGCTGCACACCAAATGTATTCTCGTATTGACTTCTTCTCAACCTCTGTTAAACTGCTAAGTC
Source organism: Neoceratodus forsteri (assembly GCA_016271365.2). Lineage (NCBI taxonomy): Eukaryota > Metazoa > Chordata > Ceratodontiformes > Ceratodontidae > Neoceratodus > Neoceratodus forsteri. The sequence goes on along the minus strand of CM028133.1, from coordinate 909,086,913 downwards.
AGATTCTGAAATCAAGTGGGTGCATGTCACAAAGGTTTGAGCAAGCTGCCCAGAAGGCAGCTTGTGCCGTTCACTGGTGTGCCAGGGACCCTGTGCCTGATTCACTATTGGGTTGGGTTCCAGCGGCAAAGTTCCATGGCTTGTGGCAATCCTGGTATTGTGCCAAACAGATGGTGCAACCTGAAGGTATGCCATAAGCCAAGGGCAGCCCTGTGGCAATAGCACCATGGACAGCAGTCCCTGGTGGCTATCGCCCCCCTGCCCTGATCTCAGTTCAGAAATATAAAGTAAAAACAGTCCATGGTAGTCTAGTGGACCCCACCAGCCACAATCCCCTGTTATTTTGCATAAAAGATCCCTGGTGGTCTAGCAGTCCTCCCTTCCTAGCCCCAATCCCTTGTTAATTTTCGTTAATAATCTCTGGTGCTCTAGCTGTCCCCCCCCAGCCCCAATCCCCCATTACTTTTCATAAATGATCCCTGGTGGTCTAGCAGTCCCCCCTCTCCAGTCCTGATCCCTCGATAATTGTCATAAATAATCCCTAGTGGTCTAGCAGACCCTCAACATCACCCCTCTCCCCCCATCCTAACCCTAAGCCAAAGACTGGCACAGCCCTCCTCTCACCTCCGCGACCAGCTACTGACTGACCTGTGACTGAGCACATACTGTATAGTGTATGTGCTCATTGATTGACAGCTGTCAATCAATGAGCGTGTACACTGTACAGTATGTGCTCAGTGACAGATCAGTCAGCTGTCACGGCGGAGGTGAAAGAAGGACTGTGCCAGTCACCGGCTTGGGATTTGGGATTGGAGGAGCAGAGTGGGGCACTCTCGTGTGGGGGGGACTGCTAGACAACCAGGATTATTTATGAAATTAACAGGGGATCGGGGGCTGGGGAGAAAGGACTCTTAATTTCACCAGAGATGCTATGCAAAATAATGGGGATTGAGGATGAGATGAGGAGACTGCTAGACCACCAGAGATTATTTATGAAATTTAATAGGGATCGGGCTGGGAGGGGGACTGCTAGACCACCAGGGATCTTTTATGCAAAATAATGGGGGATTGGGGATGGAGAGAGGGGACTGCTAGACCACCAGAGATTATTTATGAAATTTAACAAGGGATCGGGGCTGGGGAGGAGGGACCACTAAACCAACAGGGATCTTTTATCTAAAATAGTGGTGGATCTAGGCTGGGGTGGGGGAACCATGGCACATTGCCCCACAGTACTCAATTGTCCCAGAAAGACATATTCTAAGTGCCCTTATACCAGCCCTGTTTGGTCTAATTGTACTTAGACTTAGAAAAGGGGGCACAATTTGAAGACAGAGGGGAGATGGCTAAGGGGCAACGTGAGGAAGTATTTTTTTGTGGAGAGGGTGGTGGACACATGGAATGGCCTTCCTGTGGCAGTTGTGGGGTCAAAACAGTGAGGGAATTCAAGAATGCATGGGACAGACATAAGGCAAGTCTGGTGGGTGGTAGGAAGAAGTAGGCTGTTGGTTAACAAGGATCTTCAGCTTATCCAATAAGTTGGGAAATGGGCAGACTGGGTCTTCCAAGCGGTCCTTATCTGCCATCAAAGCATATGTTTCTAGACTATTGCCTTCTGGGACAGTTTAGTGAATCCCAATATAGGGGATGTGGCAGCCTGCATCTGCCACATGCCCCTAACACCATGCCGCAGCCACTTTTGTGGTGCAAGGTTGGTGCAAGACCCCCTTGGTGCATGCAGCCTGCGTTTGATTCAGACTGCTTTTCTGAATAGCTCCTGGGGCATCTTTTGGTGCAAGGTACCACTTGCATCAATGCAGGCATCTTTCATCAGTCTAGGGGCTTTGTAAATCAGGCCCACAGCATCATAATATAGTTATCTCAGATCACGCCCTGATCACTACAACGATATGATCAAGTATACTAAAACACCTTGTCCTCTGGAGATCAGACCCAACTATTATTTCCAAACCTGATTTTAATAATTTAATATATCAGGAGATTCAAAAATATTTTGAGAACAATACTACACCAGACATCTCTGAATTAATAAAATGGGACTGTTTCAAAGCTTCCTTTGAGATCTTGCTGTTCCATATATGAAAAGCAAATATAGATGAAGGAATGGGGAAATAAATTGCTTAGAAGCTAAACTGAATGAGCTGGAGGCATCCCACCTATTGAACTCTACTGAATTCACAATGTGAAACTTTACACAAAGAAAGATTTGGGGCCTCATTTTCAAAAGGTTCACTCAGCATAAACTGGGTTTGTGCCACACTAACTTTGAATAGTTATAGCTTGCAAGGGCATGCCCATATTCAAAGGGTACACATGCACAGTGCACCTCCAACAGCGACATTGCACACAATACTGTGCTGAGCCTAAGCAAATGAGGGTTACCCATTGCATATGAGGCACAGGACAATATTGAAAGGTTTCAGATGCGCTAAATGGCCACCAGCAGTGATGCAGTTTAACGCTTCTGAAACCCAGCCCTTAACAGTACACAGACCTGTCTGCCCACTGTCAGGGGTTGGGTACCCTGGCTGTTCAGTGGTCCCTCCATAGCCCTGATCTGTGTGATAGTATAAAAATCCCCAATGCCCTGGTAGTCTAGTGGTCCTCCTTTCCTGAGCCCTGATCCATGTTTTAATAAAAAGATACACCGATGCCCTGGTAGTCTAGCGGTCTCCTCCCCAAGTCCCAATCCATGTATGCATAAATATTCTCCCATCTCCCTTGTAGTCTAGTGGTTCCCCCTACCCGATCACAAATCCATGTTTTAATAAAAAATACACTGATACCCTGGTAGTCTAGTGAATCCCCTTCCCTGAGCCCCAATCCCATTCAGCATAAAGAAATTCTCCACATCCTTGATAGTCTAGAGTCCCCCCACTCCGGTAGGCAGTAACCCACCACCCCGTTCCCTCCCCAGCCCAACTGGAGCTGGCAACTGGTGCAGCCTCCTCACACCGCCATGGCCAGCCACCAAATGAACTGTATCAGAGCATATACAGTATATAGTACACACTCATTGGCTGACAGGTCAACCAATGAGCATGTACAGCATACTAAGTAAGTGGGGGCTGATTCAAACCCAGGTCTCCAGGTTTGCAGCTCAGTGCCCTTAACCACTAACTACTACAATATACTGTCTCCTATTATTGGGACTCAGTCTGCCTACTATGGACCCATGGTTCAGGTGTATAAAAAGACTGTTTTCCAACTCACTTATGTTGCTGTGATGAAGCAGTGACATCACGGCAAAGTGATGGCACATTTGTTTGTGTGCGTGTTCCATGCATGTTCTGGTCTAACTATCCAGGATGGACTGGAAAGTAAAAGCGAAAGATTTCTTTGAAAAGCCAGGCAAATGCAATATTGAGGAAAGTGAAATCAAAGGAATTGTCCAATCAAGCAGTGTATGCTGCCTCAAGAAGTGATAATACAGGCCGAATTAAGAGCTGATGGACTATTCTGTTTGGTCTCTGATATACTGTATGTGGGGAGCTATTTGTGCAGCAGTAAAAGTGTTTTTTTGCATAAGCAAGTTGGAGAAGCATGATGACATACTGTACATAGCAGTTGAGCAGCCACCCGGTGAGCTTTGCATCTATATGAGCATCCTAGCTGTGGTTTGTAGTTCTATTTTGCTCTGAGTGCATTCATTTTGTGTGCCACAGCCCAGAGCTTCAAAATGCCATCCTATGACTTTTTAAGAGGTCTGTATATGTGATCTAGTATAAGCTGAGAATGACATGAACTGCCGGTGCAGCAGTAGCACTACTACTTGTGATGACAGTGATCCAGGTTTAGGAACAAGCCAAGATCATCAGAGGGCTGGCTGGGAGATGAGGACTGAGCATCCCACAGGATGCTCTCCTTCTCCAGACAGGGAGTGGGGATCACTATTGCCACACAACCTCCACCTGAGTGACCCCAGGTAGCAGTGCAGGTGAAGTTTAGAAGGTGGGTTAGGGGACTGCTGATTGGCTGGATGAGTGCTCACGGCTTGCATGAGCATGCCCACCTAAACCAGCATCCTTGGGGAGAAGAAAAATCAGAAAAACACAGCTGGGCACCATGATTGCCTCATGCAGCCCACACACCCCACATCCCACTGACCTAGGCTCATCCTAGGGTATCATCTGAAGCATTTCCAAAGGACCTGGTCTAGCCAGAGGACCTCCACTGTGTGGAGGGGATACCATAGGGTACCACTCCAGGAGACAGGTAAGTCCAGGGAGATGGTGGGGTGACAGAGTTGAGGCTGCATGGGGCACTGAGAAGGGTCCAACGGACAGCCAAGAGAGGGAAGATAAAAAGAATGTTAAAAAAAATGAGAATAACAAACTACAAACATATGTTTAGCCCTGTTTAGAACATCTTATCTCACTGTAGTAATTGTCTCAACTAACTGCTTAAGTCCAAACTCCAAATCATTGGTTCATTAAGTAAATTCATTAATGGACCTATTATATGTGGCAGTGACACGTAAAGTAGGTGAAAAACTATGTGAGTTGGATATGCATTTCCCATCATGGCATGACATACGAAGAGGGAGGTGGCCACTGGGGCATGAACCAGCCACACAATTATGCACATTGCTTTGCACAGGAAGAGACAGGTGAGCCACACAGAGCGTGAAACACCACAAGACTTCACATAAATGGACAACCATGGCCTGGGGCACAGACTTACTATGCAGATATGGTACATACTGGAGTCACGTGATGCAAGGGAGTCACGTGATGCAAGTGCCGGCTTAACATCCTGACCACTCAGCTCTCGCCTCCCGTCTCTGTTTTTTTGTTAAATTTCAAGAGTAACGGACTATCATAGCCACAATCCGGTTCAGTTCACTGGCTAAAGCGTGGAGGATGACAACAGTAAAGCTGACATACTGAACAGGTATTTCTGCTCAGTCTTTACTGAGGAAGAGGAGGGTAATGGGCAGACTAGATGGGCCTAGCGGTCCTTATCTGCCGTCAAAGTCTATGTTTCTATGTTAATGGGTCTGAAGGGAGTACAAGGGGTGAGAATGGTGCAGAAATGGACACAAGTCCTTTTACACGAGAAAGGGTCCTGAAGGAACTGGAAGTAATAAGAGTTGATAAAGCAATGGGGCCAGATGGGGTGCACCCCAGGGTCCTTAAAGAACTAAGAGAGGTGGTGGTTGATCCTCTGGCCATCCTGTTTTTTTTTTGTTTAACCAGGTATAGCACACTAAGCTGAAAGCTTTTTTACAGGAGCAACCTGGGAGCACAAGGAGGTTAAGTGACTTGCTCAGGGTCACACAGTATGCAAATGGAAGCTGTGGGATTCAAACCCAGGTCTGGTCTGCTGGATGTCACCAAATTTGCAGCTCAGAGCCTTAGACCACTGCGCTATACTGCCTGTTTGGCGATCACTGGAAACAGGAGAGTACCCAAAGACTGGAGAACAGCAGATGTAGTCCCCTTATCCAAAAGTGGGAACAAAGAGGAAGCAGGGAACTACAGACCAGTCAGCCTCACCTCGGTAGTGGGGAAGATCATGGAAGCACTACTGAAGGAGAGATTGGTGGAACATCTGGTTGTCAATGGACTACAGGATCCAAGGCAGCATGGTTTCACCAGGGGGAGGTCATGTCAGACCAACCTCATTGAATTTTTTGACTGGGTGACTAGGAGGTGGATCAGGGAGGGCAGTGGACATGGCCTATCTGGACTTCAGCAAGGTCTTTGACACTGTGCCACATAGAGACTATTACACAAACTGGGAATATGGGTGTGGGCAGGACAGTAGTGTGGTGGGTAGGTAACTGGCTGGGTGGCAGGACACAGAGGGTGGTGGTAAATGGCTGTCACTCCACAGAGGGAAGAGTGACCAGTGGGGTACCACAGGGATCAGTGCTGGGACGGTCCTATTCAACATCTTCATCAGTGACATTGCAGGGACCTAGAAGGCAGAATTTCACTGTTCACTGATGACACAAAGCTCTGTAACAGAGTAGACACACCAGAGGGTGTAGACAGAATGAGAAGCGAAAAGCAGAAACTTGAAGAATGGTCAGGGGTTTGGCAGTTGAAATTCAATGCAAAGAAGTGCAAGATAATGCATATGGGGCACAAAAACCCTGGCACAATATATCAGTTGGGGGGTGAGGATATAGCATGCACCAAGCAGGAAAGGGATCTTGGGGTTATCATCTCTGATGATCTCAAGGTAGGGAAACAGTGTGACAAGGCAGCAGGTAAAGCAAATAGGATGCTGGGATGTATAGGCAGGGGCATTACCAGCAGGAAAAGGGAGGTCATAATTCCGCTATACAAGACACTAGTGAGGTCCCACCTGGAGTACAGTGTACAGTTCTGGAGACCATACCTACGTAAGGACAGACAGCGTAGAGAAGGTTCAGAGGAGGGCAACAAAGATGGTGCATGGATTGCATCACAAGTCCTATGAAGTCAGGTTGAAGGAACTGAACATGTACTCCCTGGAGGAGAGGAGGGAGAGAGGGGATATGATAGAGACATACAAGTATCTTACAGGGAGGAACAGGGTGCAGGAAAACACTATTTTTAAGTGAAAAGATGTTCCAGGACTAGAGGGCATGGGATGAAGTTGGAGGAGAGGCGATTCAGAGGAAACATGAGAAAGAATTTCTTCACAGAATGGGTGGTGGACAAGTGGAACACCCTGCCAGAGGAAGTGGTGAGGGCTGAAACAATCACGGGATTTAAGAATGCATGGGATAGACATAAAGGAATTCTGGAGGTCAGGGGTAAGGTGCAACAGACTTCTAGGAAAACAAACTGAACTTACAAGCTCAAATGGGCAGACTGGGTGGGCCATAGGCCCTTATCTGCCGACACTGTCTATGTATCTATGTAAAGTACTGGAGAGTGAGGAGACCCCGTCCTGGCTTCTGATGGAGAAAGATAAGCACAAAAATCATGGGAAGCATACTCCGACTGTCTCTCCTGGCAAGGCCCCAAAGAAACCCGAGGACTCTTCTGCCTCCGGCGACACAGAAACCAAAATGACTGTCCTGGAGAACGAGCCACTTACACTGGTGAGATTCTTGGCAGAGATGAAACCCTTTCGGGCAGAATTCCAAGCGGTTACCGAGGAGTTAAAAGCAGTCACCCTGGCACTAGAGGACCTATCAAGATGCACAAAGGATAATGAAACTAGAATTGCATCGGTGGAAGCCCAGTCTGCTGAGGTTGAGCCAGAGATGGTGGCTATCCACCAGAAGTTGGCAAGGTTGGACTCTAAGATTGAGGACTTAGAAGGAAGAAGCAGATGCAACAATCTTATAATCATTGGGCTACCGGAGAAGGTGGAGGGGGCGGACCCAATAGTGTTTGTCCAGAGGCTTCTGATAAAGATTGCTGATCCATCACCATATGGCTCGAATTATACAATCGAAAGAGCCCATCGCACTCTAAGATCGATGCCCCCACCGGGTGCCCCCCCACATACCCTAAGCCTCCGTTTCTTAAATTATCTTGAGAAACAGCATGTCCTTCTTAATATTAGAGAGCTCAAAGAAGTTTTCTGGGAAAATGCTGTCTTGCGAATCACTCAGGACCTACCCCTCACAGTGAGGCAGAAGCGAGCAGAATACCATTCGATAGGGGTAAAATTGATTGCTTCCTCTACCCAGTTTCAGATGAATTACCCTGCGCACCTGCAAGTTTGCTTGTCTGGTTCATGGGTGACCTATGAGAACCCAAAAGTAGCAATGGAGGGACTAAAGGCTGCACTCCCGGACCTATTCAAATGAGAGGTTGAGCATTCGTTCCAAGGGGAGAAATCAAGTCCTGAAATGGTGGGCTAAGGACTTTTGAAAGAGGAACTGTTCCTGGACATTTGGTGCATCCTATCCCTTACTGCTGATTTGGGGACTTTGGCCGAGGCAGGGGTCAGTAAATGTTTTCAGAAGTGGCAGACTTTTTTGTATTTGCACTACCTGAGGCGGCCCTGATTGATGATCCTGCACCCTGCCTTGAAAGACAGTTTTCTCATTTGCCGATAATCATAGACTTGAAGTGATAGTTCATTTTGCCTCGGTTATTTTGCCTCTGGTTTTATAATATTCGTTTTTTTCTTGTTTCAAGCTGCAGGTTTGATAATAGCATGATGACACTAGAGGGCACCAGTTCTTTGCGGATCTGAATATAACCACTTTTATATCACAGTTTGGGCTTTGTTATTCGTTCCCCCCGAACCCTGCAAGGTTGCAGTTTTCCTTTTTAAATGTTGTTTTCCGGTTTCTCCTCATGTAGGTAGATAATGTGCATTTCATTTGGACCATGAATATCGGCGAGGAATGGGAAATGGATGTTTCTATATCCCGGTTATTTTGGGGATGTTCTCTCTCTTAGATGGTCCCTCTAGAGCTTTGAGGGGCGCCTCTCAGTTTTCATTTTTTTTTCTTCTTTTCTTTCAGACCTGCTTTAGTCGGGAGACTGATGTGATTGGATAAAAAGGTGGTAATTTTGCTGGGAGATTTATTAGAGTGGGATACAGCTTTTGGATGTTTTCCAGGTACATAAGTACTGTGATCGGAGAGGAGGTATCTCTACCGGTCTCCCACTCCAGAGGGGAGTTTTTTCTTTCTTCCTTTGGTTGTCGTTAGGAGTAGGAAGGGTTTGAGATGTTTAGCCCCAAGGTATGGAGGGCTTTCTGAGTTTGGATTTTAGTAGGTCTCCTCTCCCTTTTTAGGACTTCTCCTATAGACTTATCGGGATTATTCCTTTTCTGTTAGTGCTGGAGCCCATCCTGCGTTAGGGGGCTCAGTTGCAGTCAGATAGTTAGCAAGATTATAGTCAGTCCAGGGATGGGGGGGCTGGGCGGTGACAAGGAGGGTCTGTGCATTTGTCATCATGGACCAAGACAGAGTTATGTTGGGGGAGTGAACGTTCTGGGCGGAACGTTTGGGGCAGAGGGGGATATTTACTACTGCTATGGTGGGAGGTATAAGGGTTTAGTGTGGAAGAGATTTTGTTCTGGGGAGGAAAGGGGGGGCAGGGGGGAGGTGAGAAGCAGACAGAACTACACGGGACCTGACCAGGTTGGTGAAGCTCATGCTGGGCCCTGGAGAGCCCATATGTTTTTACCTAGTAAAGGGGTATGTTTAATCTTAATCAGAAGTTAAATGGGAACTCTCTGGGATTTAATTACGTGGAATGTTAATGGAGCTAGGAACAATACTAAAAGGCTTAAGATTCTGAAACACCTTCAAATGCAAAAGGGGAAAATCATCTGTCTACAAGAGATGCATTTGCTTGACTCAGAAAGCACCTTGTTTAAGTGACAGAGTATTGGACAGGTGTACCTGTCTGGCGAGAGCATTGTTAGTAAGGGTGTGGCCATTCTGATTACTAGGCAAACTCCATTTTCCTGTGAGGAAATTATCAAGGATCCCTCGGGTTGCTTTTTGGTAGTTGTGGGAACGTTAGATAGGTCAAAAATATTAATAGGTAGTATTTAAAGCCCAAATACCGATTCTCCTGGTTTTTTTGTAGACCTGTTAAAAATATTGTCACCATATGTTCATATTCCGATGATCTTGGGGGGGATTGAAATTTACCGTTTGACCTGGATTTGGACAAGAATGGCAGAGGGAGAAGTGGGCTAACTCCCGCGAAGAGAACCCTTAGAGAGTTGTTTGACAGCTTTGGTTTATGTGATCTGTGGAGGGTCTTATATCCCTCACACAGGGAATATACATTTACATCGGCTGTTCATGGATCCAGATCCAGGATCAACTATTTCCTGATTAGTCAATCGGCCCTCCCCGGTCTATCACAATGTTCAATACTGCCTGGGATAATTTCGGACCATTCACTGGTCCGCTCTTCAATAAATCTCTCCCCTAACCTTAGTAGACAAACGATCTGGAAGTTGAATAATCAATTATTACGTTCCCCGGCAATTAAAGAAACCATTACCCACATTATAGAGCAATATGAAAGGGAGAACAAGGAGTCCACAATTAAAGGGGATATGGAGCGAAGTGTGCTCAAATGCATTTTGAGGGGCGAACTCATCAGATTAGTGGCAGACAGGAAGAAAGAAAAGAGAGAATAAAGCCTTGACTTTACTTAGCCAGATTAGGGATCTAGAATGTACCCTTTCTGGGACCACCCCTGCAGATATCAGAAAAAAACTAGTCAGTTTAAGAAATCAATACAGTGACCTTTTGCGTGAGAAAGCGGAATACGCCCTGTTAAAGACTAAGGTTTGGTACCTCGTCCAGGGGGAGAAGGTCGGGCATTTACTGGCTATGAGACTAAAAGGAGAGGAATCAGTTAGGAATATTAACAGTATTACATCTTGGTTGGATGGCAAGGTTAAAACTCACCCTAAGGAAATTGTTCAGGAGTTTGAAAGTTATTACAGGGATTTGTGTAGCCCAATGAAGTCTAGGCCCTCGAAGGAGGAGGTGGAAAGTTATCTTTCCTCTTGCCCACTTCCTTCGTTGCTCCCGGGGTTGGGTGGTGAGCTGATCCAACCTATTTCAGAAGACAAGATTCTTGCAACAATAAACTCGTTTACTCTTGATAAGGCCCCAGGCCCAGACGAGTTCTCCCCAAATTTTTATAAATGTTTTGCTGCACAGCTAGTTCCTAGTTTAAAAAGATTATTTCACTGTATTTTGACCTCTGAGAAAGTGGACAAACACCTATTTGCAGCTCTTATTATTGTCATTCCTAAAGGAGGCAAGGACCCAGACAAGATCTCCAGCTGCAGACCCATCTCACTTTTAAATTACGATGTTAAGATTTTAGCAAAAATTCTGGCCAATCATTTAGCTAAAGTAATGCCGCTACTCATACACAGTGACCAGGTTGGTTTCATGTCCGGTAGGTTGGCCGTTGATCACCTACGTAAACTGGCTAATATCTTTTCTACATCTAGAGATCACTGTTCCCTTTCTGGGTTGGTGTCGATAGAAGCAGAAAAAGCATTTGATAGGGTGGATTGGCATTTTTTATTTTGGACTATGATAAAATTTGGACTCCCTCTCTCTTTTGTTAGGAATGTTTTTTCCCCTGTATAGTCAACCGAGCGCACAGATTTACTGCAATGGGTTTTTTTCTTCAGTATTCCCATTGTGTGCTGGAACTCGACAGGGATGTCCTCTTTCACCTCTCCTTTTTAACCTTTACCTCGAACCTTTTCTGGTAAAAATAAGACTGGACCCTAGAGTCAAAGGAGTTAAAATAGGTCCCCACGAATTTAAACTTTCCGCATATGCAGATGACGTTCTTCTTCATTTAACCCATCCCAATGCCACTATACCAGTGGTTATAGAGCTTATAGAGGAGTTTATCAGGTTTTCTAATTATAAAATCAATAGAGAAAAAAACCTTAGTATTCCCGTTGAATTCTAGGGTGCTGAAGTCAGAGATTACAGCGCTGGGTTTACAATGGAGTCCGCATGAGTTCACTTATTTAGGGGTCATCTTGGCCCATAGTGAATCCAAGATGGTGCAACTGAATTTAGACTCGATAAGGAATACCATTCAACAGGATCTTGCTAGGTGGGCCAAACTCCCATTATCCTTATGGGGTAGGGTTAGCCTGACGAAAATGAATATAATACCCAGGGTATTGTACCCGCTAACCATGCTGAACTCATGGTTGCCATTGAGCTGGTTTAAGAATATGCATGCAATAATTTCAGCATTCATCTGGCAGGGGAAGACTCCACATACAGCTTATTATAGAATGGCCGCTCCTAAGGAGAAGGCTGGGTTAAATCTACCTTATTTGGGATTATATTATTGGGCAAGTAGTGTTAGCAAGTACTTAAGGTGGCTGCTAGTTCCCATAGAGCACTCTCCATCCTTATATGTCCCCTCATGGGTCAAGTTAGAGGTGGAGTTAATAAAGGAAGTGGGGTTTGATCCGACTGCACTCCTTTATGCTTCACCGAAGTCCCTATCTGGGGATTTATTTCCCACCCCGATCAAAACATCTTTAAGAATCCATGCACAGCTGTGCTCATTTTTAAAATATTCCCCCAGTAAAGATAGGCATCAACCCCTGTGCCAAAACTTGAATTTAAAAATTGGGGAAAAAATGATTCAGGAATCTTGGCTTCCTGAGATAAAGGATTTGAGGATTTCAGACCTCTTTCAGGAGGGGGAATGTATCTCTGTTGAGGCCTTAATTAATAAATTTTGTGTCACCCCAGGCATATCTTTAGAGTTTATCAGCTCCGACATCTGCTGGTACAATCTCTTAGGAAACATGTCAGGTCTCAGCCATCTGAAGGATTTTTTGAGTTCCTCACCAGGACTGTTTGGGAGCCACATGTAGTTTCCAGATTCTATAAATGTTTATTTGATCATGCATTTCAACAGCTTGATGGCACTCCCTATTATTGGAATACTGTTTTCAGGGACCCGGGGAGGGATTTGCATGCAATCTGGCTACATACCTATAGGTATATATCTCAGGATAGGCTGGGAGTCATGCAATTTCAATTTTTAAATAACATGTTCTGGACCCCACTAAAATTGCATATGATTGGTCGTATTTCTGATCCAAATTGTAATTATTGCTGCCAGCAGGAGGGGACACTACTTCATATTTTCTGGGAATGTCCTAGGGTCAAATCCCTGTGGGATACAATTAGAGAATGAGCAGACCCCTTGCTGGGGCTAGATCACCTATTCAGTCCTGAGGTTTGTTTATTAGGGGATTACTCTCGAATTAAGGTTAAAGCCAAATGGTATTATATGGCCATTATATCAGCGTCACTCAAGAAGGTAGTATTGAAACATTGGGTGGACGGAGATGTCATCACTTACACAGAGTGGTTACAGGAGTTGCTTTTTAATCTGAATATGGAAAAATTCAGTGCGAATCGAAAGAATTGTTTGTCAAGGTATTGTAAGGTTTGAGAAAAGCTACATGAGTTGTATCTACTTCAGTCGGGTACTTATTCCCTTTTATTACCTAATTTCATGCTAAGAGTGTTTAATGATGTGGTGCATTACTATATGGTTCTGTCTGCTTGGGGTTGGGGTGGAAGGAAGGAGGGAGGGAGGGAGGGAGGAGGGAGAGCAAGGTGCTTCTGATATTGTACCTGGATATGTTCACATTGTCATAAGTTTGTATTGATGCTTCACACTGTACAGCTGGGCATCACTCCAGCCACCATCTGCCATCAAGGTGGATTTATGTGATGTGGGTGAACCCGCATGTGCGAGTCCCCACTGAGCGACCAACAGCAGGTGACTGCAGGAAGGGTGAGTGCACAGCTGTGGCGAATGTGCACACAGGGAAAATGCACAGAACGGGCAAATGCTCAGTGGGCAAGAGTGAGGGGAGCGAGCATCAAAAGAGTGACTACAGGGAAAAGGGAAGGGGGAACGGGCACCCATACTGGGTGGCACCGCTTGACTGCTGGGCAAGGATCCAGCCCATAGCCCATGGTGTGCAGGTGCAGATGGTCAGTGTCAGGAGACGATCCATGGGTGGCAGGGCATGGCGCACATTTACCACACGGCCGCGTCTGGTCACATGTGGAAGGTGAAATTGTGTGCCAGCCGATGGAGGCAGTCGTAATGGCTCCGGGTCTCATACTTGGCAACAACAGCAGCGATGCTGGTGTTCAGGTCTCTACAGCATCACCAGCCCTGTGGGACCTCTGCCACCGAGACCAGCTGATCAGAGCAGACTATTGTCAGCCACTCTTCCTCACAGAGGCACTTCAGTAGTCTCCAGATACTGGGGTGGCATGCACCGAGCCTGGTGTTAAATGTTCAATGCCACCCCTCCACCACATTGTTAGTTCTGGCCAGCCCCTGGATGGTCACAGCATGGCAGTTCCACTGCTTGATTGGAAATGTTGCCCTTTGGTGCCCTGAGCAGGCGCTGGGATGACTGATGCAGGTGCCCACAAAGTACTCCATGACTGGCTGCAGCAGCTCCTCATTCTGCACCATGTACTGCCAGGTTTGCATCTCCTGAAATACCACTGCACATCACTGGGTGGCATGAATGCCAATGCCAGCAGCATCCAGAGGTGCAGGGCAAGGTCTGGATCCATGGAATACTGGTGCAGTGCCTCTGGGTACTGCTGGATCCTGCACCAGATGGCGCGAAAAGTGGAAAAAACAGCTCCTCATGTTGGCGTCTGGAAGGTGCTGGACAGTGCGTGCCAACTGGCATGCTCAAAATCAAGCAACATGGTGGTGGGAGCTAGTGTTGGACAGTGGTGATGTAGCTGGCCCAATAGGCAACTGTAGGTCTGGACCCCTCCTGGTGCAGGTGAGGGTGTAGACGGCTGGCAGGACTGCACCAGACTGGATGGTGTGGATGGTGTAGAGCTGCCCGAACAGTGTTGGGCATGCCCTGAAGGTGCCGTCCATGAACCAGTCTGGGCAATCCTGAAGCTGCTGCAGACCCCAGTCACTGGCATATATCACTAGCCGGTCCCACTCTTGGCCACTGTCATAGAGCAGGAACTGTACCCCTTCCACCATGATGGTGAATTCGGACGGTATGGCCAGGTCAGTGACCGTGGCTGGTGTCATTGGCCACTCCTGTGCTACATGACGCATGCACTGCATGGTCCATCACAGTAGGTGCACCCTGGCAGGCAACCCACAACAGCCACGGGTATCCTCAACATGCTCCCAGCAACCACTTGTGATGCACTATCCAGCGAACTATGCACTCTGTTCCGTAGTGACCCCAGAACCAGGTGCACACCAATGTCTGCTGTGTCAGAAGCATGGTTATGCTCCTGTAGGGTGGCAGCCACAGTGTCGTCTAGGGTGTGCAGATGGGCGAGGCAGCTAAATCTGCATGTCTTGGCACATTGCTAATATACCTTTTCTGAGCCAGCTTTGTCCTTACGGTAGACATAGCTACTGTAAATGGCTAGAGGTTTGCCTTTTTGGCTCTGGATGTATCTGACGGACATCCTTGATCCAGGATGGCGGTTCTGCTTCCACCATGCCCGTCCCATTTGTGTGTGGTCCACACCCCTCACCCACTGCAGTCTGTTGCTGCCCCTTCCTGTCTGGGATGTTTATCTGGCATCCATTCATTGGCCCCCCGGCCCTTGTCCTGTGCCTGTCCCCAGGTGCCTGTGCTGGTCCATCGCCCTGCTACAGTGAGTATCCTGTGTGCTTGTGTTGTGTGGGGGGCCTGGTCATCATCTCTACATTGGCAATGTTGTTGTGCCGGGGTGTGCAGCTTGTGTGTTGTGGTTTTGGGGCTCAGGTGTGTATGCTTCCTGCCTGTGCTCACCCCCACTGCTTGTCACCCTGTCCAGGTAGCTGTGCTCAGTGTCTCTGCATGGGTGTTCACACATGCAGAACTGCTGTGTATTTTCATTTCATTTTACCTCTCCTCCACACTAACTTGTTTTTTTTCCTTTTAGATATTTCTTGAAGAAGACCTAAGGTCGAAACGTAGATTTTTAACTCTATTTTCTATTTTCAGCGTGCATTTAATATAACCATTTTGTTTTGCTTTTAGACCACATGCTGACGCAGCACCTTGTTTTGTTTTTTACAATTTGTATGCTACATTTGCTGCGACCCACTATGCCTAATCTGAAATCTCTTCTGAATTCTCTACGATGCTCCTTCATTTCTTCTATGTCTGCATTCCCTTCTCATATTTCTAAGCCTTCTCTTGAATTATTTTCTGCCATTTGCTCTAAAACTAAACTCTGCAGTCACTTACAGTTTCTTTCCAAATGCCGCCACCTGGGTATTATTCCTAAAGGTTTCTGTTTGAAATTTCATCCTTGTTCATTTGGATCTGAGACACATGTTTCCTCTACTAACAAGCTTTTGAAAACTTTCTCTAGGAAACTTATCATGCACACCATTATCTCCATCAAAACACAGCTGATCTCTGTGGACAAAACCATTCAAAGGCAAAAGGATTTCCTGCAGCGAACGGCTAGACATAACCTTCCTTTTATTAAGCACTGCATCCAAAACCTTAACTCCACTCTTTCAGTTTCTCAAGGATACCAAATCTGCAAAACTCCAGTCTCTCACCCAGCAGCTCAATGACCAACATGAGCCCTCGAGTCAGACACAACCTAACAATTTGGTATTTTGCATTCCTCCAGACCTTCCCCTGACACAAGATGAGCAATCACTCCTTAGCAAAGGTCTCTCTTTTTTCCACCCAGATATCTTGATGCACCCCAAGTTCAAGTTGATCTGCAGTGCTTTATCAGTAGAGTATGCCTTGCAGCTCATTTTTCTAATATGACTTCTCTTCTCACAGATGATGACAGTATCACCAGAACTATCAATGACATCAATCCCAGCCAAGTGCATGGACACCCCTCCAGGACATTTGCTGCTGTTGATTATTTTGTTAACCAATGCATGGAAAACACCACTAACTTTAATCTTCATTGCAGGCACAACCATTCCAACCTGACACCTGGTGAGCTTGCAGCCCTCAGATCTCTACAATGTAGGAATGACATTGTTATTAAACCAGCTGATAAGGAGGTGCTGTTGTGTTCTGGCAAAGGAGCTATACATCACGGAAGCCACAGCAACTATCTGACACCAGGTTTTATTCTTCTCTTCCACAGGACCCCACTGCTGACTATCAGACGGAGGTCACCACCACCATCACCTCTGCTATTGAAAACAATGAGCTCCCTGCTTCTGCTAAGAGACTCATAGTTCAGCATCCCCAGACATCCAGGTTTTATCTTCCCAAAATCCACAAAACAGGTAACCTGGGTCGTCCTATAGTGTCTGCCTGCTCCTGCCCCACTTCCCCAATCTCCGCATTTTTAGATGGCCTCATGAGACCCCTTGTTGAGTCCCTGCCCTCCTATGTTAAAGACACTAACCATGCGCTCCAGTTATTTGACAGGTTCAGATTCAGTGACTCATCAGCTCATCTTCACCATGGACATCAAATCTCTTTACACAGTGATCCCCCATGATGATGGTCTGACAGCTTTGCAGCATTTCTTGAACAAGCGGAAGTCAGCAGCCACCCACACACACACTAACTCATCTGGCAGAACTGGTTCTTCACTCAATGCTTTTCTTTTTAATAACAGTTTTTCAGCAGGTCAGTGGAGTTGCTATGGGTACCAAGATGGGTCCCAGCTTTGCTAATCTGTTTGTGGGTTGGGTGGAGGAACTTTTTCTCTCATTCACAGAGACTGTGCCTGAACTTACAAACGCTACATTGATGACTGTGTGGGGCCACCTCCTGCTCCAGGAGACCCTCCAAGTCTTCCTTGACAAGTTCACCACGGCCCATCCTTCCCTTCAGTACACTGTTGAGTATCCTCCTCTACACTGCCTTTTCTGGATATCCAGCTCTCAGTCCAGAACACTGGTCTGAAGACATCAGTCTATTACAAACCCACTGACTCTCACAGTTTCCTCCTCCATAGCTCCTTCCATCCTAAACATGTCAAGAATGGCCTGCCTTATTCACAGTTTCTTAGACTTCGTAGGTTATGCAGTGAAGAGGATGATTTTGCTGAGCAGACCCAAATAATGCATAGTTTTTTTATCAACAGGGGATAACCTAAAAGCACAGTGGACAGAGCACTCTCCCGGGTCAGTAACATGCCCCGTAACCTTGACCCCCCTCAGGAGGGATACTGTCACACAAGAACAATGGCAAAGTCCACTAGTTCTTCCTTTCCATCAGAGCACACCTTCTCTTCACAGGATCATCACTAGTAACTTTCCCATTTTGAAAACTGACCCTAACATTGGTGCTTCCTTTACAGAACTACCTATTGCCTCCTACCGTCGGCCACCTAACCTGTGGAATCTCCTGGTTAAAAGCAGCCTACCCACTCCTAACAGTTCCTCCCCCCAAGGTACCAAACCTTGCAACAGGACTCGCTGCTACAGCTGCAAATTTATTTCCAGTGTGACTGAGATTCGGGATCCTACAGGTGTTTTTCACATCACCAAGGAGTTCTCATGCACCTCCACTAATGTGGTGTATTGTACTCTTTGCAGGAAGTGTTCAGCTATTTACATTGGAGAAACTGGTAGGCGTCTTACTGACCGTTTCAGGAAACATTACAGAGCAGTCAGGAATGGTGAAACTGCTAAACCCATTGTATCCCACTTTATCTCCAGGGACCACAATGTCAATGACCTTTCTGTTTGTGTCCTTCAGCAGGGCTTCTGGGATCCTGACCATAAAAAAAACATGGAAGCCAAGCTGATCATCTGCCTTGGCTCCCAGCAGCCCTCTGGTTTAAATGATAGACTTATTTTCCACTAGCATCTTTCAGCCATCCCCTTTTTTTCCCTAAAGTCAATTTGTTTTTGTACTCATTTATTTTTCATTTTCACCGTATGTCTCTATTTCTGTCTCCTTCCCACACATTTGTCATCTTTCAGCCTTCTTACAAGGCCTTGTTAATTAGTCTCCACCTGGGAACTTCCCCAGCTCTTTCTCTCCCATTATGCTTTATCTTTCCCATCATCACCTTTTTGTTTCTCAGATTCTCTCTTAATCTTACCATTTATCACTTCTTCTCCCTTAGCCTCCCCCATCTTCTTTCTCCACATATCTCTCTCTCTCTCTCTCTCTCTCTCTCTCTCTCTCTCATTTTACCTCTCCTCTACACTAACTTGTTTTTTTTCTCTTTTAGATATTTCCTGAAGAAGACCTAAGATCGAAACGTAGATTTTTAACTCTATTTTCTATTTTTAGTGTGCATTTAATATAACCATTTTGTTTTGCTTTTAGACCACATGCTGACGCAGAGCCTTGTTTTTGTTTTTTTACAATTTGCAGTGTATTTTGCCCTTTTATTGTCATTTGGCCGCACTGTGCAGTCGCTCTTTCGGCACATGCTGTTATTGCCTCACCCCCCCATTACCACGCCATTGTTTCTGCTCTCCACTTGGTGGTTCCTCATCAAGGCCAGCATATGGAAGGCCATCAGACAGCAATCAATGCTGCAGGGCTGCTACCCAGGTCCATCAAGGCAATAAAGTACAAGTGGTGGGACCAGAGGGTGACCATCTGGAGGAAGCTGGCAGACAGGCTGCAGTCACAGAATACCACTAGCAAGCCCATCATCGCCCCCCAAACTCATGCAGGTGGAGGACATGGTGGTGGACACCATCAGTCTGGTGACTGTGGATGGCAAGGAAGAGGGTCTAAGCACCACTGCCCTGCACATGAGGTACAATGCACACTAGAGTGACAATGATATTGGCCTTGTCATCCCATCTATCCTTGCAGTGGGTCTTCCGGTGTCATTCCTAGAGGAGGAGGAGGACATGACTGTGGCAACCAACCTTCACAAGGCCAGACTACTGGACACTGCTAACCAGGACAGAGCCCTGCCCTTGCGTGATGGTGAGCAAAGCGATGGTGCACCTCACTGACCACAACAGTCTCCAGCACAACCACTAACCGTACATTATCCCCCGACAGATGCCACCAATGTTAGCACAGGGAGCAACCAAAAGGACAAAGGAAAAAGACAGAGCACAGGGCTCCCTGTCACAGACCCACACGTAGGGTACCCCCACTCCTTGGAACCATGGTCCCAGAGCCCCATAGAGAGCAACAGCATGGATGATCAGGGGCATGCATCACAGCCATCCAGTGTGTCAGGTACAAAAAAATACCATGTGCACTGACACCCCAGCTCACAGCTGGGCAACACCCAGCTGCAGGTGTGCCTGGCAACACCAGCAAAGCATCATGTAAACAATGGCCCTGGCCTCAGCAGTGATGAAAATGGTCCACTGGACAGGACAGGGCTGTACAGGGTGGGCTGCGCCACTACATGCCTACTCAATAGGTACTTCCCTAAAGTGTGGTGACTTAAGCAGGACAGGCTATAGGCCAGGAAAGAAAAAAATGCCCAGCTCAGTACCCTCATGATGGAGGTACAAGGGCTTCACATGGAGTTCAGTTGGGTTGGAAACCTGTAAAGGGTGTGCTAGGGCACCTAACCACACAGGCTGGTGGAGATGGTGGTAAACCTCTTGCACATCCTGCCTTGTCAACACTGCCCCATGCCGGCCACAGACCCACATTGCCACAGCCCCTTGATGCAGAGGGGGATGGGCCTAACCCTCCCATGGAGCCCACATAATGGGGTATGCTGGCAGACATGGGGCTCATCCATGCATTTTCTCCCCCATAGGACACTTCTGCACTGCTGGTGGACCTGTGAACCATCTGTGAAGGCACAAAGGAGACTGACATACACCTACAGTCTCTGAAGAGACCCCTGACTGCAGGCAAAGAAGGTGGCCATGCCCTCCTACTGCAGGTATACAGTGTCCATTGCCACCATAGAAGAATTTATGTATTTAGTTATTTATTTAAATATATTTTGCCAGGAAAACAAATTGAATTGATGAGGGTGTCAGGGACACGTGCAGACATATCAGATGGAGGCAGTATGGTGCAGTGGTTTAAGGCTCTGAGCTGCAAATCTGGAGACCTGGGTTTGAATCCCACAGCCCCCACTTGCATACTGTGTGACGTTGAGCAAGTCACTTAACTTCCTCATGCTCCCAGGTTGCACCTGCAAACAAGCTTTCAGCTTAGTGTGTCTCATCTGGTAAAATAATTGGTAAAAAAATATATATATATATATCTAACCCCTGTGGGCATACCCATGAGGCAGAGGTAGTGCCAAGGTACTGGACCCCAGAACATTTGCAATGAGTTTACATTTTGGGCTGTTTTGGCATTTCCGGTTTCATTTTGTGTGGATAGCTTATTGTGGATACCTGTGTAATACACATTTGACTGTACCTGCTCTGTGTCTTGTTCTTCTTTTGGGGGGGGGCAAGTGTGTATCTTTATTTATGGCTGCCCTCCCTGCCACACAGTGCTTGTTGTGTCCCCCATCACGCTATGCAGAAAACTACTCTGTACACATCACTGTGCATATGCATTGTGGTCATCCATGCATGGGTTCGCCTCATTTGCAGCATACTGTGGGCCCCCATGCAGCTGTGATTTGGTGCATGGTGCATTCAGCTCATGTACCCACCTATACACACCTGTGCTATGCTGCATTTTATATCTGTGTAGCCACTGCACATAGGGCTCAGAGTGAGCATACTGCAAAGCGAGTTTGCATGAAGAAAAGTACATAAGATAGTAAAAAGGATGCTAAGAGAGAAGAAATATCCTAACTACACACATACTATAAAGCCTCAGTCCTAAAGCACAACATTCTGAGTATGCAAATCCTTATGCAATGCTGACTGACAAAAAATCACCAGAATAAACAGTGACTTTTAACGAGCTGGTTGCATTAAAAATAGCAGGCAGAAGACTCTGTTTTTTTTCAAAGTGGCCCCTTGATACTTTCTATTTCTGAAATGTTTTTTTTTTATCTATTTACTCATTAGATGGTTTTCTACTTAATTGTATTAGGTGTGTTGTGGAATGCAATGCTGTACCTGAAAGCAGACATGTCTAGTTCTCTTCCTCCCTATACATATGTAAGGCTATGCCTGGAGTTCAGTGGCCAAGCTGCCAGCCACTCCCACTTCCTGAGCTATATAAGCAGTTCCTCTAAGCCTCACTGTGAAACATTTTTTCTTTGCAGCCGAAGGCTCTGCCAGTTTGTTCCCTGAGCTGGTTGGGCCTCCCACCCCCCTTCCCCACTTGTCTCTGCAGGGCTTCTGTGTTTGTTTTCCTGCTTTGGTTTGTATTTTGCCTTCGGCTGTGTATGCTTCCTTTCTTTTTTGAGGGAGGGGGCCTTTCTAGGCTCCAGGGGCGGGATATTCAGAAGGGTTGTGCATGGTGCAACAGGAGTGCACCATGCGCAACCCACTGATGCACCCCAGTGCGATATTCAAACGGGGAACGTGCCTGTCACAAATCCTGATGCACCAGGGTGCATCAGTAATGTATGCGGCACAAGTGGGGGGGGGAGTGCCCATGCATACCCCGCACATCCCGATATTCAGCCCGGGATGTGCTGAGTATAGGCAGATGCAACCCCTACGTGCACTGCACACAGTTGTGCAAAAAAGGAAAGGAGCAACAGCTGGCCACCACAGGTGAGCTGTCATATTGCAGGGCGTAACACGGCAGCTGCCAGCCATGGATGGCCACCCGAGCTCCAGCGGCACCGTCTGTCGCGGTAGCCCCCATGTCTGATCACGTGCTTTCATTATGTTTTTATCCCTGGTGGTCCAGTGGACCCGATTCAACAGTCCGATTGTGGGCTTTACATAGATACATAGATAGTGTCAGCAGATAAGGGCCTATGGCCCACCCAGTCTGCCCATTTGAGCTTGTAAGTTCAGTTTGTTTTCCTAGAAGTCTGTTGCCCCTTACCCCTGACCTCCAGAATTCCTTTATGTCTATCCCATGCATTCTTAAATCCTGTGATTGTTTCAGCCCCCACCACTTCCTCCGGCAGGGTGTTCCACTTGTCCACCACCCGTACTGTGAAGAAATTCTTTCTCATGTTTCCTCTGAATCGTCCTCCCTCCAACTTCAACCCATGCCTCTAGTCCTGGAACATCTTTTCGCTAAAAATAGTGTTTTCCTGCACCCTGTTCCTCGCTGTAAGATACTTGTATGTCTCTATCATATCCCCTCTCTCCCTCCTCTCCTCCAGGGAGTACATGTTCAGTTCCTTCAACCTGTCTTCATAGGACTTGTGATGCAATCCATGTACCATCTTTGTTGCCCTCCTCTGAACCTTCTGTACCCTGTCTATGTCCTTATGTAGGTATGGTCTCCAGAACTGTACACTGTACTCCAGGTGGGGCCTCACTAGTGTCTTGTACAGCGGAATTATGACCTCCCTTTTCCTGCTGGTGATGTCCCTGCCTATTCATCCCAGCATCCTATTTGCTTTACCTGCTGCCTTGTCACACTGTTTCCCTACCTTGAGGTCATCAGAGATGACAACCCCAAGATCCTTTTCCTGCTTGGTGCATGCTATATCCTCACCCCCAACTGATATATTGTGCCAGGGTTTTTGTGCCCCATATGCATTATCTTGCACTTCTTTGCATTGAATTTCAACTGCCAAACCCTGACCATTCTTCAAGTTTCTGCAGGTCACTTTCATTCTGTCTACACCTCTGGTGTGTCTACTCTGTTACAGAGCTTTGTGTCATCAGCGAACAGTGAAATTCTGCCTTCTAGGTCCTGCGCAATGTCACTGATGAAGATGTTCAATAGTACCGGTCCCAGAACTGATCCCTGTGGTGCCCCACTGGTCACTCTTCCCTCTGTGGAGTGACAGCCATTTACCACCACCCTCTGTGTCCTGCCACCCAGCCAGTTACCTACCCACCACACTACTGTCCTGCCCACACCCATATTCCCCAGTTTGTGTAATAGTCTTCTATGTGGCACAGTGTCAAAGGCCTTGCTGAAGTCCAGATAGGCCATGTCCACTGCCCTCCTGATCCACCTCCCTAGTCACCCAGTCAAAATTCAATGAGATTGGTCTGACATGACCTCCCCCTGGTGAAACCATGCTGCCTTGGGTCCTGTAGTCCATTGACAACCAGATGTTCCACCAATCTCTCCTTCAGTAGTGCTTCCATCATCTTCCCCACTACTGAGGTGAGGCTGACTGGTCTGTAGTTCCCTGCTTCCTCTTTGTTCCCACTTTTGTATAAGGGGACTACATCTGCTGTCCTCCAGTCTTTGGGTACCTCCCCTGTTTCCAGTGATCGGCTAAACAGGATAGCCAGAGGTTCAGCCACCACCTCTCTTAGTTCTTTAAGGACCCTGGGGTGCACCCCATCTGGCCCCATTGCTTTATCAACTCTTATTACTTCCAGTTCCTTCAGGACCCTTTCTCGTGTAAGGGACTTGTGTCCATTTCTGCACCATTCTCACCCTTGTACTCCTTCAAACCCATTACTCTCCTCTTCCTCAGTAAAGACTGAGCAGAAATACCTGTTCAATATGTCAGCTTTACTGTTGTCATCCTCCACAGGCCCCATCCTCCCCTTCAGTCTCACTATCCCTCCCTTTGTCTTTATTTTTCACTTATGTACCTGTAAAGGTTTTGTCCCTCTACCCACTGATTTTGCAATGTGTTCTTCTGTCTGAGCTTTGGCTTCCTTACTGACCTCCTGCCTCCCTTTGCTTCTCCGGTGCTTCTCCCTATCCTCTTCTGCCTGTGTCTTTTTGTATTGCCTGAATGCAATCTTTTTGGCTTTCACTTTCTTTGCTACCTCTTTGGAAAACCATAATGGTCTCCTTTTCCTTTTCCTCTTGCTAACCTGCTTAATGCATAATTCTGTTGTTCTTGTAATCCCCTTTTTAAATACTGCCCACTGTTCCTCAACCCCTGATTCCTGTCCCATTCTCCTTAATGCTTCTTTCAAGTATCTCCCCATTTTCCCAAAGTCTGCCCCCCCTAAAATCCAGGATATGTGTTTTTGTGTGGTTTGGTTCTGCTCTTTCTGTGATTTCAAACCACAGTGACTGGTGGTCACTGTTTCCCAGGTGCTCCCCACTGTTACCCCATCACACTGTCCCTGTTTGTGAGCACAAAGTCCAGTATTGCCTTCTGCCGAGTTGGTTCCATGACCAGTTGCTTGAGGAAGGCACCCTGAAGGTCCAGGATAAATCTGCTCCTAGTTGATGCTGCTGTTGGGATGCTCCAGTCCATGTCTGGAATATTGAAGTCTCCAACCAGTACTACCTCACCCTTGTCTGCCATCCTTTGGATGGCTAGAAACAGCTCCCTATTTGTTTCTTCCTCCTGGGCTGGTGGTCTATAGACCACACCTGTGCTGATGGCTGTCCCCATTTTCCTTTCCAGCTTAACCCACAGTATCTCTCCCCCATTTTGTTCCTCCTGGATCTCTGTGGCCCTTATGTCATTTGTCACATACAGTGCCACTCCTCCTCCCCCCTTCCTGCCTGCTCTGTCTCTTCTGAATATGTTGTAGCCAGGTATGGCCATCTCCCAGTCGTGGTTATCATTACACCAGGCTTTCAGTATATTTAATAATCCTGGTGGTCCAGCGGTGCCCCCCTCCCAAGCAGAGTGGTGGGACTGAGTGGATGAGTTGGGAGGGGGGTACTGCTGGACCACCAGGGTTATTCAATATACTGAAAGCTTGCAATCGGGCTGTAGGATTGGGTCCACTGGACCACCAGGGATATACACACAATGAATGCCCATGATCAGACCACCAGGAAGTTTAATTCATTGAATGCCCACGATCAGGCATTGGGGTGCATTGACCACTGAGATGCAGGGGGGCGTCGGTCCCCAATGGCTGCAGCCTGGCAGGGTGCCAGGTGCAAGTAATCGGGGATCGGCACACCTGCATGCATATGGGGCCATAATGACATGCAAATGGCCCCATTTGTGCCTTGCATGCATTATGGCCCCATTTGCATATCCACCGCTGAATATCATGGTTGCTGCGCCTAGTGCAATGGCACTTGCACTGGCGCATCCCCCTGCTCCTCTCTGGCCACTTGCGCTGGTGCAGAGTCACTGCGCCTTGCGCAATGCAGGTGGCCACAGTGCCATATTCAACGGTGCTGAGCCATGGCGCAGCACCATTGAATATCACCCTGTCAACACCCTGGGGCTTCCCAGTTGTGCTGCACCCAGGCTTGCACCACAGCTTGGCAAAGTATGAATATCTCACCCCCTTGCATACTACTATTCAGAGCTCATACTGTTAGCTTTCAGTTACTCATAACTCTTAAATTACTTGCATTGCATCTGCAAACCTGACCTGTGTGTTTCAGCTCAACTATAGCTGGTCCATGTGGCATATTTTATTACTTTCACCTGACTCATATTTACTTGAACCTAGCTCTACAGCTTACTCATGCTTATTCTACTTATCTCACTGCTGCAATCTCATTGCACTGCCTGTTGACAATGCTTAAGAGCACTATGCCTCCTTTATTTGCAGTTACAACTCGGTGTACTCATTTGTTTACTACTGCTGTACAGGCCTACTTGCTTCCTGCTGCTGCATTGTTTACTCCCATCCCTATTGTACCTTGTCTACTCTGAGGTTAGCTGAAGCTCCTGCTGAGGCTATTAAATTAGCTTTTATATCTGCATGTGGTTCTCAGTCTTTCATCGCTTCCTTGCTTGTCCTACGGCGGGGACTGGGAGGTGTTTGGGGGATCGTGGCCTATGTGGTTAATTGATTCTGTTCTAAATCCTGTCTTCGCCGCCGAAAATCCTCAGAGTTTGTCACCTTGATTTGGCTATTCATGTCTAGCTGGCTTACCCCTAATTCAGTGCTGTTTACTTGCTATACAGTTGTTATGCAGGTCCACCTATTACTACTACTGCTTACTGACGCATCAGGTCCACACTTGCTTACACAACGGTTGCTCCTTGCTTACGGCTGGGATTCTACTGCACTCAATATGCATTCGACCTTACAAGGTCTCAGCACTCAATGTTCATTATGATCTCAGCACACCATGATTATTCAGCTCACCTGCTTTTAGCTCTCAATCAATTCTGGGGCATGCCAGCCATTTGGTTCTGGCGCATGGTTCCTGCAGCCGACGGTCTCGCTCTGCATTTAGTCTGCATCATTGAGGGTATCCAGCTTGGGGCAGGATCCTTCTCACCTGTCCCATGGCTGGGAATGTCCTTGCCCCAGCTTGGCTTTAGCTGCCTGCTATGCAACAGCAGCACCTGGTGTAGAATTTAAGACTAGCAGTGAAGGGTGGTTATGACGATCTCCTTTGGCTCTAGTGTTCCACTATAACGGTTGGCCATTGACTTTAGTGGTTTCCCCAGCAAGGCACCTTCACCGCATTCTCCCCATGACTGCCTCTGGTTCACCTGGTTTGATTTAGGGCAGGTAGGCCCAGGTGAGTGCCTCAGCAGTTGTTGCTCTCCTCCTGCACCTTGGATGCACTTTTTGTTGCAGAGTTTTCTTGCAACCTTCCATGGCGTTCCCGCTAGAGGGTTTGAGTGAGAGCCTTCCTCCAAATTGGAATATATTCCACCTCCCTTTAATTGGGTTTTCCAAATTGTAGCTGCAGAGCCATCACTAAATAAATGTTCCCAAGCCTGGAGGGAAGGCGACCTAGGCCTTGGATCGCCAGAGATTTCCTCCTCATAGGGTTTTCTTCTCTCCTCCATTGCCCCAGGCCATAACTCTTAGTTAGCATAGTTGTTTTCCCTAGTTTCTTTAGGTAGGTTCTGTAGTTGGATGGAGGTGGAGGATGTCCTGCCATTCCCTCTTTCCTTAGGGGATCCCCTAATCTCAAAGCAAGTCATCAGTATCATGCTATGCAAACTTGGGCAGTTACTATGACAACTAAGCATATCATTGCATTATCAAACTACCTATGCTTCTCTACTACTATGTTACAGTTACTGTTTCTACGTCACTGTTACTCTTGCATAATGCTTCGTGTTGCCTCCTTTTTGGGGATGATACTACATTTTTGGGGGGGGGATTCCTAAGGTACCTTTAGCCACGGGAACCATCCCGTGGCACCTCTAGGGATAGAACCTTCTCTGAAAGTTCCTTGCCATCGTACCCCTACAGGGTGGTAATTCCTCTGGAATAGAGAGTGCGAACGGCCAAAACCAAACTAACACAGTTGCATAAGCATAACACTATACTGGCTGTGTTGGTCAGTGAAAGGTAAGGCTATGCCTGGAGTTCAGTGGCCAAGCAGCCAGCCACTCACACTTCCTGAGCTATAAGAACAGTTCCTCTAAGCCTCACTGTGAAGCATTTTTTCTTTGCCCCACCATCCTCCCCTCCTCCTCCAGTGGCAGCACTCTCTCCTTAGGGGGATTCCTAAGGTATCATTAGCCGGGAACCATCATGTGACACCTCTAGGGATGGAGCCCTGTAAAATATGTGTAAAATACACTTAAAATGTGTTTAAGTATGTTTTTTTATAAATGCCATTTCTCAGCCATGAGTTATTGCAGATATACCACGGTCATGTGATATGTTTTGACCAATGAGGTTACAGGATTTTCATACTCCATTGTATAATTACATTTTTTTGGGGGGGGTTTACATCACTGAGGTCATACAGTTCGAAAGAGGCTGTCATTTTTTTTAAATTTACCACAGTGTCTTAGCAAAGTGGAGACAGGAAAAATGGCAGCAGTTTCGTTTGAAGTAAAAGCCTACTGATACATTGATTGGCATGAGATAAAGTTAGTTGGTACCTTTTCAGTGGGTAGACTGGAGGATTTACAATGCTGGGAAAGGTATCAGCCAACCAATCAGGTTGCAGGATTTGGCTTATTCTATTTACCATATTGTATAACGGGGGATTTACCATAGCTGGCAAGGATTTACCCACTCAGCTGTGCCCTGAGGGCAAACCACTCCAGCCATGGTAAATCTCCCGATAATCCACATCCCCTTGTGGCTTATTGCTTAATTGTGTAGGGAAGACAGAGAGGGCATTTAAAGTGAGAGTGTTGGAGCATGTTCAAGCTATAGAGAGACAGGACATTACATATGCCACTGCTGCACATATATTAGAAAATAAAAATGAAATGCACATGTTCAAATTTATGGGAATTGAAAAAGTTTTTTTCAATCAGAGGGGTGGTAACACAAGATTTTGAAAAAAGAAAACAAGAGGATTCTCAGATTGAGAGCACATAGAAAGCCAGGAATTAATGCAAGTTTGGAACTTAAATCATATCTGGAACAAATATAGAGTTAAAAATGTTTTATATATATTGGATATGATTTTAAAAAATCGTTGTAGGTTTATGTTAACGTTTCTTGCACTTTATTTTTAGTTAATTTAATTGTATTTAACATATCAGTTTTTTGAACTGCTGGAGCAACCATGGTGACCAATTAACTGTGAACACATCATTCTGATGTCATGCCGGGAACAGTATTTAACTGATTTTTTCTGAGTGATTGTTTAACCTTTGATGAAGGACTTAGTGTCCGAAATGCATCAGGTGGTCTGGTTTTTGTGCAACAAAGTTATATTTTAGTAGCTCCGTGTTCAATTTCATAATTGGGATATATGTGTGCTATAGCTTTGTGAAAATGTGAAGTAATAGCTGTGAGCACCACTGCTACCATGTGCATGTTTCTTTGAAGAAGAGTAGTTATACTGCATTAGTCAGTGCTGTTACTGTCCTTTGCAGTCCCTATGTTCTTGTCTTATGCTGGCCATGAAATTTTTCAAGGCTTAGTAAGTGCTCTTCTGTTTTCTGTATGGTAGTTTAAAGTGTATCTGAGTTAGAAAAAAATGTTTTTAGAGAATACAGGGATTTCACAAGACATGTAACAGAACTGAATGAGACACTCCAAGCAGCGCACAGACCTGAGAGCCTGCAAGCAGACATTGCACAGGTAGATATTTGTTACCTGTCTTATTCCAATGGAACTACACACTGGCTGTTCTCACCCCCCTCTTATAGGTCACAGATACCACGTGACCGAGACTGCCAGATACTATCTCCCTACATTCCTAGTTGCACATTATTCTCTTTGACCATTAGGAGCCACTAGTGAGCACTCCTAGTTCTCCCTCTTACTAGCCCTAATCAGCCTCTCTGTTGCACAGATTCTAACCTTTTCTCCCCTACTCTTCCCTGATCTCTACTTTCCCTCTTGTAAAGCCAGCATCACTTCCCTTGGGGATCAAACCCCTGACCTCCTACACTTGAGGCAGCAACACTAACCACTGTGCCATCGCAGCAGCCACACTTTAGTGTGTCTTTTTGACAGTGTTGGGTAAGTTAGTTTTTCTATTACTTTCTATTACTTTTGGAAACGTGTTCCAGAAAGCTCTGTGCAGTCACTAGCAAGGATGGAGAAGTACTGGAACATGTAATACACCTTACAGTTGCAATTACGTATGTCCTTTTATACAAAAGAAATACATAACTGTAATTGATTACAGTTATTTGAAAGTAACTAACCTATTACTTTCAAGAAATGTCATCTTTTATAGCTATTTATTATTTTTGTATTGTTTTTATATAAAAAGAAATAAGTAACTATAATTGTAAGGTGTATTACTTTTTCAAGTATTTATCCATCCTTACTAGTGACTGCACAGAGCTTCCTGGAACAAGTTTCCAAACATTATAGAAAATAATAGAAAAAGTAACTTAACCAACACTGCTTTTTGACATACTTTACTCACCGGCTACTACATCCCCTGGTCTGTTTGGTATACCTATTACCCTTACTTGGCAGTGTCAGTGGCTCAGCAGGTAGCACACTCACCTCTGAGGCTGGGAGATCAGAAGGCTGTGGGTTCTACCCCCACACCAGGCACTTGGGTTAAAGCCCAATACTGACACTGTAGTGCAGCATGGGGAGGGGGCTGCACTCCTGAGGCGCCATCTTTCAGATGAGACACTAAGCCAAGGTCCCATCTGCCTTTTCTGGTGGTAGTTCAGGTGGATGTTAAAGATCTGATGGCACTTCTTGAAAACAGTGGCAAATTTCCATGGTGCCCTGGCCAAATTCCCCCCATGACTAAAAGACAACCAACAGCTTAATCTGGTTCAAGGTCAGTTGGCATTCATCTGTAACCCCTCCCCGGGTCATGCCTGAAAATATGCTGACTTTGTCTGGTGCAGTTACCCGGTCAACAAAAACTAAATAAATACCCATACCCTCTACTTCCTGGTAGCCTATATTCCCCCATACCTTAAGTTTGCCTACACACATCTACGCTTGCCCCCCCCCCAACACCGCACCAATGTGTGTGGCACTAACATCTGGCCCCCACACTTATCCTCCTCCTCTCCCTTGCATCTCCCTTCTACCACAACATCCCTATCCCACAAACTTATGCCCCACTCACTTACATAAAAGTCAAACTGCATAGGACAGAATATGCTAACACCTCACAGAGTGATACCCTGAGGCCCACTGTACAGGCTGCCAGTGCAACCTGCTATCCCTCAATGAAGTTCTGCCGATTCCTTCAACTTCTCACTTCCCCACATTTTAACTCTAAGCCAACAATGCCATCTGGTTCAAGACTGTGAACCTTGCATAGGAACCTCAAACTTTACCTGCATAGGATTGTCCTGCTTCTTCTTCTTCTCCTTTCAGGAAATGTTCATTCCAACCCAGGCCCTCCTTATTTGGCCCATGGTCATACTAGCAGAAATGGCTCCCTGAAATTTGCTTCCATGAATATCAGAAGCCTCTTGCCCAAATTTTATGACCTACAAGATTGGGTCACACAACACAACCCATATGTGCTTGCCATTAATGAAGCATGGCTATCCTAAGGTTTCTGACATCTCTATTTCACTAGCTGGATATACCCTATTTAGGCAAGGAAGGTTAGGGAAAAGAGGAGGTGACTGTGCTCTATATATAAAAGACACGCTAAATGGGCAAGCCTTTCCACAAATGACCACCTTGAACAGGTCCTAAGTACTAGCCACCAAGATAAATGAAAGGCTTGCCTGTAGTTCAGTGGCCAAGCAGCCAGCCACTCCCACTTCCTGAGCTATATAAGCAGTCCCACTAGCCTCACTGTGAAGCATTTTTTCTTTGCAGTTGGAGGCTATGTTGGTTTGTCCTCTGAGCTGGCTGGGGCCTACCCCCCCCGCCTGCTGTTTCTGTGTATCTCTGCTGTACCTCGGTGTTTGTTTTCCTGCTTCTGGTTTGTATCTTTCCTCCGGCTGTGTGCTTCCCTGTGTTTTGTGTTTCTTGTTTTTAGGCCTTCCCTGTTTTCTGTTTTGCTGTGTTTTGGTTTTGTCTTTTTTGGGGGGCTTTGTTTCTAGAGCTAGCATACTTACTCAGAGCTTATGCTACTTGCTTTGCACTGCTACTCTCAAATTATTTGCATAGTAACTCCTAGCATTCTGCTACACAGAATTCATGCTACTGCTTTCAGTTACCTACAACTACAGCCACTGCTGCTGACTGTTTAATTTAATTACTATTGTACCCAGTGCCTGTGTTTTATGCTGTGCTCACCATGCTCAAACTACTGCAATGCAGCTGCAATTATTATCTAACATACTAACATACTAGCATACTATTTGCCAGCAGATTAGGCCTTATGGTCTATCAAGTCTGCTCGAACCTAGATCCTTAGTTGGGTGCCAAGACCCTCCCATCCCTTGTGCTCCAGAAACCCCTATCATCCATCCCCACCCCCCCGGGCCAGGCCATCATCTGATACATCCACTTTCTGTGTCTTCCACCCTCTCTTAAAGCTCTCCACTGTGGATCTCTGAACCAGCTCACCAGGCAGAGCATTCCAAGGGTCCACCACCCTCTCAGTAAAAACCTCCTCCTCTTTTCCTCCCTCACCCTTCCACCTTCCAACTTCAAACCATGCCCTCTGGTGATGCCTCCTGCTTTAGTCTAAGATCCCTCCATGTTTACCCTATTTATTCCCTTGAGGTGCTTGAGACCTCAATCATGTCCCCCCTGTCTCTCCTCTCCTCCAATGAAAACAGGCAGAGCTCATAAGGTCTGTCCTCGTGAGTCAAATCCCCTAGCCCTCGTATCATCTTTGTTGCCCTCCTCTGTACCCTCTCCAGGATCTGTATGTCCCTCTTCAAGTGTGGTCTCCAGTACTGTACACAGTACTCAAGGTGTGGTCTAACCAGTCCATTGTACAGTGGCAGAATCACTTCCTTGCTCTAGAGGTGATCCCCTACGTGCATCCCAACATCCTGTTTGCCTTGCTAGCTGCTCTCCTGCACTGCTCAGTGTTATTCATACATGTATCCACCATGACCCCTAGGTCTTTTTCCCTATTGAGGCTTCCAGCACCTCCTCCCAGGGTGTACCTGTGTTTAGGGTTCCCCGACCAAGATGCAACACCTTGCACTTGGTGATATTGAAATTTAATTTCCATGTGTGAGCCCAGCTTTCCAGGGTGTCCAGGTCCCCTTGCAGGGGCCAACCTCCCCTCTTCTCCCTCAACTACTGCTCCCATCTTGGAGTCATCCGTGAAGAGACTCATTTCACACCCTATACCATCCCTGATGTCTGATATGTATGCATTAAACAGGATTGGACCCAGGACCGAGCCCTGTGGTACCCCACTACCAACCTCTGTAGGGTTGAGAAGCTCCCCACAGACCACTACTCTCTGAGTCGTCCAGCTATCCAGTTTTCAATCCATCTGACCATCAAGGCCTACTCCTAACCCCATCAGTTTCTCCACCAGACCATTGTAGGGGACAGAGTCAAGCGCCTTGCTGAAGTCCAAGAATAATACATCCACAGGCTTACCCTGTCCAGTTCTGATGTTACCCATTCATAGAACTCCACAAGGTTGGTTTGACATGATCTACCTGGCACAAACCCATGCTGCCGACTATCCAGACCTCCCACCTCCTCCAAGTAAACCCCAATCGTTCCTTTAGTATACTCTCCATTATTTTCCCACCACCGAGGTTAAACTGATGGGTCTATAGTTTCCTGGTACTTCCTTCGACCCCCCTTTATGGATTGGTACCACATGTGCCTCTTGCCAATCCCTAGGTACCCTCCCTGTCTCAAGTGACCTGTTGAAAAGCTCCGCCAGGGGTGCAGCCAGTATGTCCGCCAATTCCCATAGTACTCTCGGATGAATGCCATCCGGCCCAGGAGATTTGTCTTTCTTTAGGGCCTTGAGGGCAAACCACACCCTTTTGGTGGGGATGGCATCATCCGTCCCCTCCACCTTACTGGTCTTTTTATCCTTATCCAGATGTGACACCCCTTGGGTACCTTTCCCTCCCTTTTGCTCCATTTCTGCTGCTCCCCTGATCCCACTCTCTGCGCTTCTATCCCTTTGTGCCTTGCTTGTAGATATCCCATCCCCTCTAGTGAACACAGGGCAAAGTACTAGATTAAATACCTCTGCCTGGTCCCTCGCCTCTTCCACCCCACCCTCCTTCTGATCTCAATCTGCTGAGATGGCCTGGTTTTCTCGCTCCCCAATGTACCGGAGGACCCTTTTTCCCTCCATGTATCCCCTGTGCCAGCCATTGCTCTTTACTGGACTTTGCTCCCTCACCATACGGGTGACTTTTCTAGATGCAAGCTGGTACATTTCCTTATCCTATCCCCTCTTGTTGTTTTATTTTTTGTAAGCGCCTTCTTTTCTCTGACTGCTACCTGGACCTCACTGGACCACCAGCATGGTTTATGTGACCTTGCTCACTCGTTTCAACAAGCGCAGATCCTGACTGCCTCCATGAAGTCCCGTTTTATGACCTCCATCTCCTTTCCACACTTGTTGTTGAGTAATCCCTTCAAGTGATCCTTGAGAATATTTCCCATGCCCATAAAGTCTGCCCCTAAGTCCACTGCCAGTGTCCTAGATCTCACCCCCCTCCCCAATGCTTATTTGAAACCAGACAGTATTGTGGTCACTCCCAGTCAGGGGTCCTGTACAACCATGTCCTTCA
This sequence comes from Neoceratodus forsteri, assembly GCA_016271365.2. NCBI lineage: Eukaryota > Metazoa > Chordata > Ceratodontiformes > Ceratodontidae > Neoceratodus > Neoceratodus forsteri. Next base: position 909,052,571 of record CM028133.1, on the reverse strand, counting down.
GGATCCCCATCTGCCAGAACCACATCCAGGACATGCCCCTCCTTGTGGGCTCCATCACATGCTGTGTTATAGACACATCCTGGAAGCCATCAGCAGACTCTGCTCCTGGCCACCTTAGAGGACATGGTTCCCCAGTTAGTACCTGGCATATTAAGGTCCCCATCAACACCACTCCTTCCCTTTGGACCACACTGGGCATGATGTTGTCCAGCAAACCATCCTCTAGAACATCACTCATCCTGGGGGCCTATATGCTATCTCCCAGCTTGACCTTATCTCCTGCTGGGGATCGTGAAGTGACCCATAAGGCCTCCACGTTCCCTCTGCCTCTTCTACCATAGCAATTTCTATGTCATCTCTAATGAACATAGCCACTCCACCCCTCTGCCCTCCTTTCTATCCTTCCTAAGCATAGTGTACCCCTGTACATTTAGGTCCCAGTCATGGTTTTTTTGTTGGCCCACGTTTCCGTGACTGCCCGCCACATCCACCCCTCGAACAGCATGGCCTGGAACTCTGGCAACTTGTTTCCCAAGCTCCTGGCATTTACTAACACTAACCCCCACCCTTATCCCTGATCCTTTTTGTGAACCCACCCAGATTCCTTATACTTCCATCTCCCCTGCTCCTCCTGAAACCTCCACCTCCAGTCTGTTTCCCTCCCCCCTTGGGCAGAAGGCTCTCCCTCATCTGGAAGGAGGGCTTCTGGTCAGCCCTCCCTTATCCCTTCCCCCTTACAAGTTTAAACCCCACCTTTCTTGTATGTAGTCAGCCATCCCTGTTTGAGGACTTCCTTCCCTAATGGGGCAAGATGAAACCTGTCCTTGGCATATAGTCCTATCCTCCCAAACTCCATTCCAGTTCCCTAACATCCCCAACCCATTCTCTTCACCCCACTTCCTGAGCCATTCATTAACCTCTGTAGTCTTCTTTTTCTCCACTGGGGCCTTTGGTACTGGCAATATCTCCGAAAGAAATGTTGCATCCATTATCCCGACAGACTCTGGCAAGTTCTTGGAACCTTGCTTGGATTTCCATAATGCTATTTCCCTCTAGATCATTAGTTCCCAAATGCACAGGAAATCCGTTTCCTCCACAATCCCTAACCATTTCATACACCATGAACTTTGCTCTGTGCACTGTCAGCCCAGAGATACTCACTACCTTCACCTGGCTATAGCATCCATCCCCTGTCCCTCCCAATGGATACCCTTAATCATCGAGTCTCCAGTAACAGAACCTTAACACCGCCATCATCCTTATGGTTACCTCCACTATGCCCTCTCAGCCCCCACTTTATTCATGATCGCAATTTCATGGGAGTCTTCCTGCCTTATTAGAGACCCCCTTGTCACCCTCCCCTTTCTGCCTCCCTTGCTATTTTGCCCACTTAACTCAAACCCCCTCTGAATATCTGTGTGTTTCAGCTCAGCTATAGCTGCTCCATGTTACATACTCAGTTCTTTTCACCTGACAGTTTACTGACCTTAGCGGTGGTGCTCATTGCTGGTCTCATTCTCTTGCAGCTTCATTGCACTGCCTGGCTACACCTGGTTTCAAGCATTGTCTCCTGTTTTATTGCACTTACAGTACAACTCTGAGGTCAGCCAACTAAGCCCCTGCTGAGGCTGTTCATGTATTTTTATTAAAATTGCCTAACTAGCAAAAATCCTCAGAGTGTTTGTCACCTTAATTTGGCTATTCCTGTTTGGCTGGCTTGCCTCCAATTCATTGCTGTTTAATTGCTATACCATATGTTTTGCAGGTTCTCCTTTCACTACTACTGCTTATTGACCTACATGCAGGTCCACTCTGCTTACACAACCGTTGCTCCTTGCTTACGCAAACCATTGTTTCATGCCTACTGCCATCCCCTTGGCTTTAGCCTAGGATTCTGCTGCACTCAATCTGCCTTCGACCTTGCAAGGTCTCAGCACTCAATGCTCATTACGATCTCAGCACGCTGTGCTCATTCAGCTCACCAGCTTTTCAGCTCTCAATCACTTTCTGGGGCATGCCAGCCATTCTATTCAGTCACTGGGTTCCTGCAGCCGATGGCCTCGATCTGCTTTAGTCCACATCTCAAGCATGTCCAACTTGGGGCAGGATCCTTCTCACCTGGCCCATAGCTGAGAATATCCTCGCCCCAGGCTTGGCTTTAGCTGACTGCTATGTGACAGCAGCTCCTGGTGTAGAATTTAAGATTAGCGGTGAAGAGTGGTTACGACGATCTCCTTTGGCTCTAGTGTTCCACGATATAGTGTTTCCCTAGTGAGGCACTTTCACCACATCCTCCCTATGACTGCCTGTGGTTCACCTGGTTTGATTTAGGGTGGGTAGGCCAGGTGAGTGCCTCAGCAGTTGTTGCTCTCCTCCTGCGCCATGGATGCACGTATTGTTGTAGAGTTTTCTCGCAGCCTTCCACGGCATTCCCGCTAGAAGGTTTGAGTGAGAGCATTCCTCCAAATTGGAATATTTCCCACCTCCTTTTAATTGGGTTTTCCAAACTGCAGCTGCAGAGCCATCACTAAATAAACTATCCCAAGCCTGGAGGGAAGGCGACCTAGGCCTTGGATCCCCAGAGATTTCCTCCTTATAGGGTTTTTTTCTCTCCTCCATTGCCTCAGGTCATAACACTTAGTTAGCTTAGTTGTTTCCCCTAGTTTCTTAGGTAGGCTCCGTTGTTGGATGGAGGTGGAGGATGTCCTGACGTTCCCTTTCTCCTTAGGGGATCCTGCACTCTCAAAGCAAACCAGCAGTATCATACTACACAGACTTGGGCAGTCATTATGACAACTGCGCATCTCATTGCATTATCAAACTGCCTATACTTCTCCACTACTACTACGCTACAGTTACTACACCAATGTCACAGTTTCACAGTTACTGCTTGCTTATATGCTTCATGTTGCCTCCTTTTTGGGGATGATACTACATTTTATTTTGGGATTCCTAAGGTACCTTTAGCCACGGGAACCGTCCCGTTGTATCTTTAGGGGTGGAACCATCTCTGAGGGTTCCTTGCCTTCGTACCCCTACAGGGTGGTAATTCCTCTTGAATAGAGAGTGCGAATGGCCAAAACCAAACTAACACAGTTGCACAAGCATAACACTATACTGGCTGAGTAGGCCAGTGAAATGAAAGGCTTGTCTGTAGTTCAGTGGCCAAGCAGCCAGCCACTCCCACTTTCTGAGCTATATAAGCAGTTCCTCTAAGCCTCATTGTGAAGCTTTTTTTTTTGCCCCACCATCCTCCCCTCCTCCTCCAGCAGCAGCAAAAAAATATTAAAATCACAAATGAAGAGCTGTCCCAGTCTGCATTTGCCAGTGGTGTGATTGAACAAGTGCTCTGTACAGAGATTTGGTAAGATGGTGGCAAGTGAATGGAGATAGGGAGGAAATTGATGATTTTAGTGCAGTGATTGCCTGAGAAAAGCCAAACCTCCAAAAGCCCATTTCTCTGAGCAATACTAGTAAGTTTGTTTTGCCTTTGGCAAGAAAACCTAAAAACAAAGACAAGTGTCACCTCAGCATTAATTACATAGAGAATACTGAATGGGCAACTATGCACAACCAGTGTGTTCTGTGACAGAGGGGTTCTAATTCCCTCTGCACTCGAGAGCAAAGCTCAAGAGGTCCATGGGAATCAGAACCCCAAGGTGGCAGAACACACTGATTATGCATAAAGTTGCTCATCCTGTATTTTTTATAGTGTATACAGTAGTATTATGTAAAATGTGTGCATTGTGGTTCTTTCTTTTTCAGAATGAAACTGACTTGTGCAGTCTCTAGAGGTTCTAGAATAGAACTGTGGTACAACAGCATTTTGTAAAGGATGGATTTATATACAGAAAAATGCTCTACTATACACTATAATGATTTACAAAAAAAGTAGATTGACATCTGAGCGTGCTCACAATCCACCATTAGTGTACTATCATTCTTTACTAATTATCACTCCTTGATGCTATAACAACAAATTCTGGTCAGAGCCAATACAGTCGCAAGATGTTGTTATTAATGATATAAATTATTATTTTGGAAATTTTTATTTTTACAGTATCACTGCAGTCTTTGTAGGATGATAACCAAAGAAGTGGGTTGTTAATTCCAGCAGCTGTGTGAATACAATGTTGAATACAATGTTGCCAACTCTATTTTGTCTGAAATCCAAGTTATTGGATGGGTTTACAGTTACTCTGGTTTGTTTAGGTTTAGATCAGATTACAGTATTTCATGGAGGATGTTATGTAAGTAGTACGGGGGAGGGAGAACAAGCAGCATGACCGCAATTGTTTCACCCTGACACAGAGCTCAGTTAAAAGTAAAATGCTTTCTTTTTAGACAATGTAATTAAGATTACCAATTATGATACAAGTGCTTCATCCCTCTTTTGTGATGCTACCAATAGGATGATAACATTTTTTGGGGCCAGATCCTCTTTCCTTCTCTTAATTTCAGCTTAAGTCACTAAGAACTCAAGTACTCTATGGCAACAAATAATACCACTATAGTTTGTCTGCGCAATGATTACGGTAACCCCAAAACGTCCTGGCGACCATTTGTCCACCACTACAACTCCACAATGTTTTGTCTGGGGACTAAATAGCCGTATGCATGTTTATATAGATACCGTATACCTCAAAGTAAAGAAATCTTGCCTGTGGGCTTTCAAGATCGCATAGAATGGCAAGCTGATAGGCACTGCAGAAAGGGAGGAAGCATGATCAAAGCAACATGTCACAGAATGCCAAACTGATAAGCACTGGAGAAATGTTGGATTTACAGGAAATATATCTTTCTGTACAATACATTGAGTTCTGTAGATAGATGTGAAGGAGTGAGATGCAATTTCTCTGGTGCTTATCAGTTTGACATTCTGTGAGACATTGCTTCAATTGCCCCCCTTCTGCAGTGCCTATCCATTCAACATTCTATGGGCTCACATGCAAGACTTCCTTATTTTGAGGTGCATGATATCTATAAAAACAATGAGCTTGTTAGGTTATCATCCTAGAAAGACTGCATTGATACTGCAAAAGTAAATATTCCCATAATAATAATAATGATTTCATGGGGAGGGCTCTGCAATGCAGCCATAAAAAGCAGTTGTTAAAGTCAACAGATTAAAATGTCTGCAGTGAAAAGTGAAAAAAGAACCAAGAGAGGGATGTGAACACCAAAATACCAAACTGAACAGAGACCAAGAGTGAGGAGAAAAAGACAAGGCAAAGTTTATTTATATGGTGCCCTATCCCAAAGACTCAGTGTGCCATACAGGGAAATGTCATAACGGCAATAATAAATACAGAATAATATTTAATAAATTATTCATAAATAAATATTACTAAATGTCTAAAATAAATAGGCAATCCTTTAAAAAATTACATTATTGATGTTCCCTTAAAGGTCTCCTCAAGTAAACAGAATGAATATGAGGCAGCAAACTGCAGAAAATTAGGAGATAACAAGCCTTAAAGAGCCCCTGATGCCAATGGGACAACTTTGAAAATAAATGTAATATTTATACAAAATTTAGCATGTATTTCATACTTTTTCTGTAATTTTCACCCTTATTTCTTCATTACTAAGGACATTTTCTAAGAAACAGGATCCCTGTTCCATTAGCTTTGGAATCTTGTCAAGAAAGTGCATCTGCAGTACACACATTCTCTATTATATATTATATCAGAGCCTTCCTTTTTGCATTAGCATGCTTCTTCAATAATGTATTTGTCAGTTAACTGCAACCATCTTCTCCAAACTATCAAAACTGGCTCTCCTGAGGGTTAACAGGCTGATATTGTTTCTGGTGAATTAGCTTTTCCTGTCACATTGAATTCAGTCCTATAATGAACATTGTTGCCCATCCTCTACCTAATCCTTTCTGCTCTGACCATGATTTCCCCACTACTACATAGCAGATTAAGAACAGCATACTTTCTTGCCTCAAGTCTGATGTGCCGAATGAAGAAAAAAGTCCTTCACACCTAATGAGATCACCCTCCCTCCTTTCCCTCTGACACGCTCTACTTCTCATTTAATGTTGGCTACAGTAGATTAAAATCCCTCTTTGTAAATAAGGTTCACAACATTATTGTCCTTCAAATCTGATTGCCAATTCCAAGTCATTCTGTAGTATTCAGTTCAGAATCAATTACTTGCGCTTCCAGGAACTGAGCAGGGTGTTCAGAAAGGGTTACTAGCCCCAAAAATATCACAAGTCCCAAAGTGTCTGGCGCCACCAAAACTTCAAAAAAGAACCAAAACTCAAAGTTTCCACTTCGTGTGGATTTATTGCTCTTAAATCAAAGTAAACAGAGTCACAGATTCACCCAATGTGCACTGCACCAGCGCTTCAGCTACATTAGATTAATTTGTAACTCTGTTTACTTCTATTTAAAAGCAATAAATCCACAGGAAGTAAAGACTTTGAGTTTTGGTTCTGTTTTGGTTTTGATGGTGCCAGACGCTTTGGGACTTATTCTGCAGTATAGCTTGGCAGAGTACTATGTAACATACTTTCAGGATGGTATTATTTTCCTCTACTATGGATCCTAATACCAGCCACAGAATTTGTGTGCAGCCCCTACCCCTCCTGTAGCACTTTCAAATAAGTAAATAAAACTAAAATTACTGTGGATGGCTACCACGTTGACACAAGGTTAGAGAGATGCCACAACTAAAAACACCAAAAGGCACTTGCTTTTTACAACTGCTAACATGCTGATATGCCAACTCAGTCTGTTATGGCATTTGTTTTCACAGTGCACCCCCACCCTCTTGTTGCTGCATTCCAGAAAATGCCAATGGGTCTGAAATTTCAAAAGGACACAACTGAACAAATCTGTTCTCCCCACGAAAAAGCTGCATGAAATGCAATCCCTACTGCAAGCTGTCCATCCCAAAATCAATCCGTGAATTGCAAAATACGATTGTATATGTTACCTTTTGTCCCATTTGCTTTTTGGAAAACCAAAGTCTGGTGCACTTCTCTCTTTTCTTTACATGCCATAACTGAAATGCCGAATGCAGGGGAGGGAGCAGACTTTGTTTATTTCTCTGTTTTGTTTTCGTTCTTGAGCATGGGGCAAGAAAATAGTGTGGGGGGCAGAGACAAAAGAACACCACTGTGGTTACTGAATGGAAACAGCAGAGTGCGTCAAGTAGTGGAGCGATTGTACTTCAGCCCCAACATTTAGGGCTTCATTCGGAAGGTGACGTGTTTCTCTCCCTTCTCCCTCTGTGTGATAGCAAGATATCATGCAGAGCTCTGCCCTGCAGCCATAACAAAGAAAGGCCTGATTTTCTGAAGCAGTGTGTAGTCACTAAAAAGACTCTAAGAGCTATGATCATTGAAACAAATAAGACCTAGAATTATAAATAACATTTTGACCACAGAAAGATATTTAAACTTGCTGAGCAATTTATTTAAATCAAGCAATTATGAGCTTGCTCAGTAAAGTGATCTATTCAGCTCAGTTCACCTGTCTGAGTGTGGAGTTGTAAGGGATCATCCTATTGCAACAGACGTTTTACTTCTTTTTGCAATCAGAAGCAATTTTGTCAGTAAATCATGCTTGATGTTGGGGGGAAGGTGGTTGATGTCCATTGCAAGGTAGCATTCAATAATACTGTGGGAGATGGCTGTGCTGTTATAAAACATCCTTACCTGAGAAAGGCAGGTTGCAACAAACGATGTGACTACAAGCAAACTCCATCAGTTTGCACACACAGAATTACGTTTTGACCTGTAATACACAAAGAGAAATATAGTGCCTTAATAAAAATATTGCTTTTATCCTGTCTGAGTTATGTAGTTTTTTTTTTCATTCTAGCAATTATAATTTACACATATGTGAGACATTTCATGTATGTTCTATCCCGAAGCACTTTACAGAATAGTTAGATGCCTGTTGCATGCAGCCAAACATGGCTGTCATCATGCACTAAGCAGCATCTGAAGCATGGGCATGCACTATTACATTAGTACTCTTTGATGACATTTGTTTGCAATTGAGAGCAGGAATGCTGGCCAGGGCACGATGACTTATTCCTTATTCTTTTCAAATTGTAGTTGAATCTTTCACTTCTATCTGAAAATCAATCGAAAATGATAAAAAATATAAAATAAGAAACTCTAGGAACAAGAAACTATAATTTGATCCAACAGGCCAGACTCCTTTTGTTGATTTCCTTCCTACTCCCTTGCAATATCTCTATGGTCCCTGTTGCTCCAGATAGGGATACAATTATCTCTGAGACTCACCTAGTCCATTTGCTCCACTATGACATTAGAATGGCCAAGAGAGGATAACTCTGACAATTTGCTGAACAAGAAGAAGACAGAGCACACACAAGGGGCTTTAGAAAAAATGAGTGCCATCCTTAAAGAATGGGTTCTGGTTCCAAAACTAGTCCTGATTTTCCAAAGTATTGCCCTTGAATTGTCTAATAGCTAAGATGAGCAACTAGGACAGTTTGCTGTTTTCTATAACTGGGTTCTAATCTCCCATACAATTGTACCATTTTCTCTGTAATGTTTACATTCTGTAGAGAGAAAGCAATAAGTGCCATAGCTGGGATTTGAACCCTGTCAGTACAGAATACCATTATGTTGTACTGCCACTTACACCACAAAGGCAACTGGAAACCTGAAATCCCAGAAGCACCTTTACTTTTTCTAGAATGCACAACCCAGAGTTGCACAGATAATTACATTGTTATTCCTTCATGAAGGTAGCTACTGATAGAAGGGTTGAAAAGGGAAAATAGGAGACACCCTATCTAGGGTAGGGTAACAAATGCATTTCAGACAAGTAAAGGTAGAGGTAGGGAGTCAAAGGACATAGAGAAGAAACAGAAAGATAGAGAAAACGTTCTACAGACAAAACAGACAACAGACAAAAAAGTTAAAGAAACAAAACAGCAAGGGAGAGGTGCAGTTGGAAAGGGTGTGGAGCTGCAGTCTTTTGGGACACATACTGGAGTCTGAGGTGCTGCCCCATTTTTACTCAACTCTCCAGATTGAGGGCAGAGGTTGCTGGACTCCTGGGTCAAACTGGCAACGGTACAGAGAACCTTCTGCCCAACCCAGGAGCTAGTAAATCTGCCACTGCTCCACCAGAGGAACCTAAGCAGAGACAGAGCAGTTGGACCTTGGTGGGCTCTGGAATGGTGGGGATGGCAGGAAGGAAACACACTCATTAGCCTGTACCACTGCACAATTCCTACACCATACTGGCAGGACAGGGCAGCTGGGAGGAGGCACCCAGAGCAGTGGGAAGGGGGAAGAGGGAATCCTCAGAGAAGGGGAGGCCCCAAGGAGGGAGAAAGAGGCCCTGAGCCAAGGAGGAAGCAGCTGCTGGTGGAGGACTCTATCATCGAGGGAATAGATATGAGAGTGGGGGAGAAAGGGCGAGGGAGGTGAAGTGCCTCCCTGGTGCTTTGGCTTGGAGTGACTAACAATCAGATCCAGAAGATTCCTAGGGTGGCAAGAAATTTGAGGGAGCTAGTTAACTAGTTGTCACTGTTCACCTAGGCAAACATGACCTGGCAAGGGCAGTGTAGGAGTAGTGCAGGGTAATTTCTGGGAGCTGGGGAGGGGCCTGTAGCTGGTAGCATGTATGCTGGCCAAGGCAAGAAAGGGCACTTCTCACCATAGCATTTAACAGTTGTCTGAAGGCATGGTGCACAGAGGAGGGCTTTTGCTACATTGGGAACTGGGAACCAGCCTGGGAGGATATGGGCCTCTATAGGAGAGATGACCTACATCTTTCCAGGATGGGACCACTGTCCTTAGTTGGAGGTATAGCTGCTACTTGGATGAGCATTTGAGCAAGTGGGGGGGGGGTAACTACCAAAGGAGGCAAAGACTGCCTTCTCCCCCCAGACAATGAAGAAACAGGGAAAGAGGATCTGAGGGGAGGAAGCTCTACCAGGGCATGGGCACAGGAAGACAGTGGTGGGGACAAGGTGGAGGGCAAGGAGGGCATACATCAGGACAGCAAGAAGAGAGGAGTAAAGGAGACAGGTAACAGAAAGAAAGACAAGGGAAGAGGGGGTGATCAGATAGAGCTTCAGAAAACAGCACAGGCAGGACAGGGAGAAAGAAAGGAGGGAGGCAGGCAGGGGGGTTAGGTATTGAGAGCCATGTGCACCAATGCAAAGAGCCTAACAAATGCAGTTCTGGACTTGGAGGCCATCATGGATAAAGCTAGCTTGGATTTAGTGGTCATAATGGAGTCATGGCTCACTGAGAGCCATGACTGGGTATGACCATACCAGGCTATTCTCTGTTCAGGAGAGACAGTGAAGAGAGGAGGGGAGAAGTAGTGTACTATATGGGTGGGAGGGAATTATTGCTACAGTGGCGCAGGGGCACTCACAGGAAAAGGAAGGACTGGAGGAGATGTAGATCATCCTGGAGACATGTGTTAGAGCCGCTATCAGTACAGGGGTGGTATGCAGACCTCCAGCATAAGTAGAGAAGTTAAATAAGGCACTCATGGAGGACATCATCAGGATGGAAAATATGGGGCAGATGCTGTTAGTTGGTGACTTCAGTTTGGCAGATGTAGACTGGAGCCTTCCAGATGCAGTTTTGCCAAGGAGCAGGGCTATCCTTGGCTCCCTACAAGGGTACCTTTTTCAGGCAGCTAATCAATGAACCCACTAGGGACAGGGCAATGCTTTTTTTTTTTTTTTTAAATTTGCTCTTTATTCCCCCTTCTCTCCACTCTGGTTGCCATTCTTTGGGGAGCCCTAGGCTGGGTATCCCTTAGCTCCAACCCAGGTAACTCCTTTCAGGATTTGTTAGACCTGCCCCCATTCTGACATGGTTCTCCCCCGGATGGGGAGTGGAGGGGATCCCCCCTTTGTCCCTTCCACAGTCCATTAATGTGCATCGGGTGGTCTTGACAGCCCCTCAGGGAGCCTGATTTGGGAGTCTTGGGGCAGCTGGGTCCCATCTACTGGTGACTGGAGCAGGGTTTTCCTGCTTTCTGTTTATCCTCAGAATCCCAGCACTTGAGGGAATCCAAGGAGGCAGGGTACGTTGAGATGTGCCACTGCTCTGGATTCTGGCCAACGTCCTCCCCTTCCGAGTTTCTGCAGTTCTGCTGCACCTCCACCTGTGGTCACCCAGGTGGTGGTAAAGCAACAGCCCACCCTCCCTGGAAGAGGACAGCAGCCCTCTAGGTGCTTGATCCTATGACCCTGGCTTGCCCTCCAGCATCCCGAGGTCGCTCCCGACCTCAGCTGCTGGTGTCACAAGCAGTAGTGCAATCACTGCACCAGTGGGCAGCCAAACAGGGCAATGCTTGCCCTGTTGCTTACAAACAGGGACAGCATTGCAGATATCAAAGTGGGCTGTCTACTATGTACCAGTGATCACCATACGGTGTGATTTAACATTAAGACAAGAGCTGAGGCAAACTACTTGAGGATGATGGTCCTTGACTTTAGAGGGTGGATTTTAAGGAAATGAGAGACTGTATCAGAAGTTGCTTATTAGGGGGGAATGCCAGGGAGGTATACAGGAACAGTTAGGAAAAATAAGGGGAGGGCATAATTAAGGCAACCAGCCTCTGCATGAAGAAAGTGAGTAAAAGCAAAAGGAACAAACTCTGATCAGAACCAATACGGCTGTGCCATGTTTTTTCTGCGTGCAGCTGGAGAAAGCTTTTCTGAGTGCTGCTGGAGTATTCCGTGCAGAAGATGGTGGCGATGACGAAACTGCACATGCATGATAGTCACACATGCACAGTATGATTCAATGCTGCCATCGAGTGCATGGCAGTCATCACTTCTGCAGCTGCAAAAGGAAAAAAGTGCCTCTGAAGTGGGTGTGTTTATGTGGTCCTTGGAGGGAAAGTGCCACATAAACACAACCACTGGAAACTGTGTCACAGCACTGTTGAAGCACACCAGACAACGGTCTGGTCATGTGCTTCCACAGTGCTATTCTGAGATCTTGTGTTGGCATACTGTCTGCGGAGCGCCACCCACGCAGCCTTTAAAAGAGACCTGTGGGACTCTAGGGAAGTGGCCACAGTGGTGAACTAAAAAAGGATGATATTCAGGAGGTGTAAGGACATGCAGAGGGAGGTCTAAGGACATGTGGAGGGAGGAAGATATGGAAGCGTACCAGGTAAAACAGAGGGAAGCAGGCAAGGCAGTGAGGGAACAAAGAGGCAGACTGGCAAAAAGATAGCCAAAGGGATACTAAATGTGAAAAAGACTAGGTACGTAAGTGAGAAAAAAAAAATAAACAAAAAAAAAAAATGAGGATAATCAAGGCAACAGAGTGAGACTGCACTGAAGGGGACCAAGAAAAAGCAGTCACCCTAAACAGGTACTTCTGCTCAATCGTCAATGGGTGGGGGGTAGAATGGACCACCAGGGAGCAGCAGAAACAAAGGGATGGGGAGGTGAACATTGTTACCTTTTTACCTATGATACTACTGTTTTGTTATTCGAACTTGCTATTTGTTTCATAAGTGCACCGAGCCTGAGGGCTCTAGTCATTTTGTCTTTTTCACTGCTTAAGGCAGGGACAGCTTTCCTTTTCCTCTGCATTTGCTGTTTTACAACGGTGACTATGTTTGTGCTATAATATTTTATGCATTTGTAGCTGCCATTTACCACTGCTTTTTTCTTTAATGGTAACTTTTTTTTTGTTCAAGAAACTTTTCAGTAACAAAAACAACAGCAGAAACAAGCAATCAACCCAAGGATCTTGTTTGAACTTAGCTGGCTATTACTTTGGGTGGACTTTCTCAGAGTTACTCTGTTGATTCTAAACTGAAGGAGGTATATCCCGTTTCTTTATTCTTAATGGTAGTGCCATATGTCATTGGAACCATCCATTGTTTAACCTGACCCCAAAATGGCTGCATAAGATGGAATGAGTTAAGCTATGTTAGCAGATATTTGTAAATACCTACATCCAATATGACCCTTATTCAGTGGAGGTACTTTTTGTGTCTTATACAGCACATACAGTAGCACATAACATACAGGTGCACTTCTGTCATTTGATTCTCTGCTGCTTTTCAACTCCCCCTCACCATGATTTTGTCAGTTATAGACCTTTTTTGGCCTGGCTGTAACCTTATCATGTCCTGTTTCTGTCCAAATATCTACTAAACATGACCCCCCATATTTCATAAAGTTAAATGAAGCGAATATTTTTGGATGCAATATATTTCCTTGTGTGACTCTCTTCAGCAAATATCCACATTTGCCACTGCAGTTTAAATCATAGCCACGTGGCATGAACTTTGAAAAGATTTCATTGCAATTTATTTTTTGTATGTATGTACTGTATGAACTAGCACTTTTTATGTACAAATCTTATGGAACAATATTATAGCCACTTTATCCTGCCTGCATTGTTTTGTGGCTAAACACTGCCTCTAGAAAAAACTGCAAGTTCCTGAATGAAACATATTTATCAATTACATTTATCAGGCCCTATTTTCAAAAAAAAAATTAGAATGACACAAGTTGTGTCACTCCAGGGCTACAGAAAACTCCGGGTGCACAAAAGACCCAGCACCGATTTTACAAAAATCAGGATCCTGGTGCAAAACTCCCCAGGTTTGCCACAAGTCGACAGCTATGCTGAAGAATTGGTGCACCTGCGGTAGTTGCAACAGGGATCCATTCTCCCCCCGCCCGGTGCAACACCAGAGGGGCTGGGATGGGTAGGGGTGGTGGTGAACAGGAGGGAGCTGGAGGCAGTAGGAGCATGGAAGGTGACATAGGTGGAGTCAGGGGCACAGCTAGGAATTAATGGAAGTGTTGTAGCACCCTGCAGGGTGCATTTGCTTTTGTATGCATTTCTGTATTTTGTATTAATATCTGTTAGAGTACCACAACTACTGTACCAATGAATTATACTGTACGGGGGGGGTCCTTGACAGAATGCACCATTGCACCAGGTGGGCACAACCCTGGCAGCTGCTCCCAAATACAGTATAATACATGGGTGCAGTAGTTGTGGTACTGTAATAGGTATTAATACAAAATACAGAAATACATGCAACAGCAAACGCACCCTGCCATGTACCACAGCACTCCCATTAATGCCCAGTTGTCCCCCCAATCTCCCCCAATGCAACCTCCTGTGCCCCTTCTGCACCTAGCAGCCCAGTGTCAGAACCTGTCCCACTGGTGCCCTTTGCTGCAACCATGGTGTGGCTTGCAAAAAAGGGGATGTTGCAGCCCCGCCATGGTGTAAGACCCCTGGTGACCTGGTGCACTGGAGTTCTTGACGCAACCATGACACATGGGAGCTTTGGTGCAACTGCATTCTGAATGAGATGGGCTGCTTTTGAAAATTCTGATTGCCACTAGTAGTGATGCATGTCACCCCTTGCATCAAAATATTTTGACACAAGTCCTTTGTGTCAGTCTAACCTTTTTAAATTCGGCCCTGTCATATCCTCAGATTTAAAGAGACAAATGCTGTATTGTTAGTTTGTGGATTGGAGTTTTATTCGATTTGAAGGAGACAGCTATTCATACATAATGTTTCATACATTTTTTTCATAGATGAATGATTGAAGCTGCAATTTTATGATTAGAAAAAACTGAGCACATTTGATAGAAAAGAGACTAGTGTGAGAATTTTTTCTTGAGTGCTGTTTTTCTAGTCTGCGATGCTCTTGTTTTAAATTTAAACAGACCCAGGTGCTAGATGCACTCACAGGAGCTGAAGTGTGGAGTCTCCTGTGTTCTCTCTTTGTATAAGAAATGGGGATACGATTTCTTCAGGTACATAAGTGAGAAGAGAAATGCAAGGGGAAGGATAGTGAGGGTTGTAGAGGGAGATTGCACAGAAGAGGACCAAACAAAGCAGTCATCCTGACCAGGCACTTCTGCTCTGTCTTCCCAGCAGAGAGCAGGAGGGACATAGTACCAGTGATTAACTGGAACAAAAGGGGAAGGGACGCAGACTCAAGTTCATCTTCAGAGGAAAGAGTTCTGAAGGGACTTGCTGCACAAAAATGGACAAGGCTATGGGACCAGATGGGGTACACTCAAGGGAACTGAAAGAACTCTGGGAGGTCCTGGCTACACCACTGATGGCCTTATTCAACAGCTAACTTGAATTAGGCATGGTTCCACTGGACTAGAGGAGAGCAGACATGGTCCCTCTACATAAGGGCAGCAGCAGGGAAAAGGCTAGTAACTATAGGATGGTGAGCCTCGCCTCAGTGGTGGGAAAATGAATGGAAACACTGTTAAAGGAAAGGTTGGTAGGGTGTCTTGAATCCAGTGGACTTCAAGACCAAAGGCAGCATGGATTAATGGGGGGAGGGATCATGCCAGAGAAATCTGATTGAGCTTTTTGACTGTGTAACCAGGGAAATAGATCTGGGGAGGGCAGAGGATGTGGTCTATCTGGACCTAACAAGGCCTTTGACACTGTGCTGCACAGGAGACTGATCAAAAAATGGAACAGTCTACGTGTGAGATCCAAAGTCATGAATTTGGTTAGAAACTGGTTAATGGATAGAGGACAGAGGTTGGTGGTTATTGGCACCTACTTTAATGATGGGAGAGTGACCAGCAGGATACCACAGGGCTCTGTACTGGGACAGGTCCTCTTCAATATCTTTAAATGTGACATTGCAGATGAACTGGAAGGGAAGGTATGCCCTTTTGCAGATGCTACAAAAACCTGCAATATGGTGGATAACAAGGATGGGTGGAAAGAACATGTAGGGATATTGGGAAACTTGAAGAGAGGTCAAGAGCATGGCAGTTGAGGTTCAATGCCAAAATGTGCAAAATCATGCACCTAGGGCATAGGAATTTAAGAACTGAGTATAGGATGGCGAGAGGTAATATTAGTCACTAAGTGGGCAAAGAACCTTGAGATTATCACATCTGATGACCTCAAAGTGGCAGAGAAGCGTGGCAAAGCAGTGTGTAGGACCAGTGTAATACCTAGTTGCATAGTAAGAGGTATCTCCAGCAGCAGAGGTGGTGTTACCACTGTATTGCTCACTGGTGAAACCCCACCTGGAGTATTGTGTACAGTTTTGCAACCACACCTCAGAATGGACAAAGATGGGGTGGAAGCAGTCCAGAGGAGGGCAACTAAAATGTTGCAGGGGTTGCACCAAAAGCCCTACTAGGAGAGACTGAGTGGTCTCAACATGTACACCCTGGAAGACAGAAGAGTGAGAAGGGACATGATAGAGTCATACAAGTACCTCACGGGGAGAACAGGGTGCAGGAGTGGAGCTCTTTCAAATGAGCAAGAGCACCAGAACCAGAGGGCATGCAATGAAGCTGGACAGGGGGAAGTTAAGAGTAAAGTAAGTGAAATAAAATGTTATTTATATGAGGCGCCCTTCCCGAGCTCAAGGTGCCTTTACATTATATCATAAAATAACCATATTATATTTAAAATCAGTTAAACAACAACAACAATCTATCAATAAGTCCCATAAAATGCCTAGTTAAACAAGTACGTTTTTAAGAATTTTTAAAATCCTTCCACGGTCAGGCTATCTCGTATCTGGCGAGGTAGAGAATTCCACAGGGTAGGTGCCATAAAGGCAAAAGATCGTCCTCCAGATGTTTCCAGGGATACCCTGGGAATCTCCAGCAATCTCTCACCAGAGAATCAGAGTGAGTGGTAGGGGCAGTAAGGAAACAGGAGCTCTTTCAGGTAGTGAGGTCCCAGTTCATGTAGGGCCTTAAAGGTCAGCAATGTGACCTTGAAGGTGATCCACCACTGTATGGGCAGCCAGTACAGTTCATGCAGCACAGGTATTATATGACTGGATCTAGGAGTTCCAGTCAACAACCTGGCAGTCGCATTCTGCACTAGCTGCAAGTGGCAGATATCCACCCCCAGTAGCCCTAGATAGAGGGCACTGCAGTAATCAAAATGACTGGTGACAAAGGCGTGGACCAAGGTAGGAAGATCTTCGGATGGGATTGTAGGAAACCCTCCTGTGCACATATCATCAAGTGTTTATTGTTTGTGTGTGGATTTTGAATGTTAATTTAGAACATTCAGTCTGTGTACTGACAGACACTTGAAGTGTGCTTTGGGGGAGGGGCGTATCTGTGGTGGAGGTTGATTAATTGGGAGAAAAAGGCAGTCTTTCTGTTTTGGTTATATTTTTCTTGTATAACTGTGTTAATGTACACACAGTAATATTTTCAGTAATTCTTGATATTTTTCCCTCCCCAATTGCTGTGGTGCAGCAGTGCATAATTTCAGTTTGCTTAAAAGATTTGGTTTTATTACTGAAGTTTTTAATTTGCTATGCCTTCCTTGTAGTATGTGTGTGAGTGTGCGCACGATGCGTGCCAGCAAATCAGACACATTTTATTGTGCCACAGAGTAATTGCAGCAGTGTGAACCTGCTATCTCCCGCACCTGTGTGATTTTGTACTGCTTTGTGGTATCTTGGTTTTGGACTGTTACTGCAGTGAACTGCACTGCACCCCCAACCCACCCGAAAAAGGTATTCTTTTCCAGATTGGATTGTGACTTGTGAGAACTGGTTGTGACTTTGCGTCTGCATCTCTTCTTGAATGCACAGTGCAATCTTAATCTGTCTGTGCTTTTGCATTTGTTTAGTGCCCAATCTCCATCTGCAAGCCACAGTTTTTTTTTTTTTTTGGCTTCACATCTGCTGGCCCAGACTGAAAGTTCAGAAATCTAAATTTGTTTAGAATTTTCTTGGTGATCTCTCAAAATGCCTGCAAAGAGATGTGCAAGCAAAGCTGTTTCTGACTGTGGCACTGCTTCCAGTGGCAAGATTGTCCATGGGCATGGTAGTAAGCAGAAATGCATAGCTGATGTCAGTAAAGGGTTTTCTCCATCAATGTTTTTTACAGTGCAATCTGTAGCTTCACTTATAGTTGGAGGAGATGATGTTGTCCCAGCTGGTGGTGTTAGTGCAATTTCTGCTGGCATGAGTATTTGCTGCCTCAAGTTCCACTTATGACCAGTTAACCATTTCAAAAAACATAGTTGAGTCTAAAGCTGTGACTGACAGTGTAAATGGTGTCATACTCCCCATTAACATCCCCATGATAAATGAACATGATTCTGATCCTGGCGACAATAACTCACAATGTCACATTTCTTCCAGCGCTGTTGAGGTCATGCCTTTGCCATTCAATGAGTCAAAGTGTGCTGCAAAAATATCTGGTGATGATGATAATCATGCTGTGGTTGATGCATCTTCTCCACATGACAGCATACAAGCTGAAAAAGTGGATACGAATGATGTTGATTAATATGATGATGATGTCAGCGCCCTTGTTGGGAACCGGAGAAAAAGAAAGTCAAGGTAGCAGTGTCTGGGTCTGTTGGTGTTAAATCCCCCCCCCCATCAAAAACGTTGTGATTTAGCAGTTCCTGTTGATGATAATGATGATGACCCAGTAATAGCCATAGGTAGTCATGGTGGTCAGTTGGAGTCCAAGTGTGTCCAGCCTGAAAAATCATGTAGCATACCCCCATTTCAGGGGTTAAAAAACCAGAGTCCAATAATCAGCATCAGGGACATGTTAAAAGTAAGGGATCACAGTCCCTTGTTTGGGATATTTTTGTCCAAGATGCAAATGAGTCAGTTGCAAACTGCCAGCTTTGCCATGCGCGTGTGAGTCGAGGCAAAAAGGGCAGTCATCTGGGCACAGAAGGCCAGCATACACATCTTAAGAACAGGCATATGGCACTGTGGACCCAGCCCCAGATGGCAGCTAATGCTATAGTGGGATGTTCACCCTCATCATCAACCTTACTGAGCATCTTATCCCCATCCATGAGTGTAAGACCAAGTAGGAATGTCTGCAGTAGCAATGTAATAACACCAGATGATTACTTCAAAGGCATGATGAGGGGGAGGATTATGATTTAGAAAACTTGTCAAGTGGTGGTCAGAGTAGCAGTGGTGGTGGTGGTGGTGGTCAATGCAGCATGTCTAGTGCAAGTGGTACATCAACCCCTGTACATAAAAAGGAGAAAATAACTTAATTTGTGGACTTGTCACCTGTGCACCCCTCTTCATCACACATCCACACCCCACCCCCAGCCATTTGCAGAGCAGAGCCATTTGTCACACCCGTGCAAAATGTGTAAGTTAGCCCACATTGGAGAGTGTTTTTGCCCATAACCTCCTGCCTGGCTGCCTGAAGCATGTGACCTGCACTGTGTAAGTTATGTTATGTGTGTGGGCTGCCTGTGAATTCTCACTCTGCCTTAAAGCAGAATAAGGCAGAGTGCATAATGCAAAGTCGTAATTACAACACGAAGTGGCAAAGTGAGGGTTTAAAATGGGCACTTTGTGTAGCAGAATACTAAAGCAAACTGGCCACTTAACGTCCACTTTGTGGGCAGAATTTCACTTCGCTGCATCTTTAGTGACCACACCTCACATCTGCTCATGCACCAGATTTCTTTTCTTTTCTTTCCCCATTTTTTGTGTTGTGTTTAAAGCTTTTGCACTTACAACATTGGACTTTGTTTACTGCACTTTGCTCTGATATACAGGTGGTATTTTTTTTTTTTTTTTTACTGATGATAGTTTTATTTTAATTCTTCTATTTACTTACTGTATCTGCACTGCTGATATATTTGTACAACTTACATGTTGCACAATTTATTGTATTATACAATTATTACTTGTGCAGGTAAATATTACTTTGAACTATAAATTCTTCTAAAAATGTACTTTACTGTACAATAAATTCTCTCCTTTGCATTCCCCCTGGACACCTCTGAAAATTAGCTGTGCTCAGTTCAGCACAATTTTCCTGGGGAAACTTATATAAATAAATACATAAAATTTGTATCAAACCATTACACCTGTTTTTCCCATAGACTGTGACCAACTCCCCTGTCAAGTATCTGAACTTTTGCTTTAAACTTTCTGGTGGTTTTTCAACAACTCAGCATTGACACCTTTGTTTGTTTCCATAAAGATTATGCCAAGGTATACTCTGTGATCTTCCCACCTATCATTTACTGCAGAAAATTGACACTAAAGAAACATGCTAGCCTAACATGCTGATTCCTGGCTGATTTACATGAACATTCTATATGTATATAAGACAAAGAACCTCTGTGCGTAAACACTGAGGCAAGGGTTACCCCAAAGGGCATTTGGCTGGGAAGCCAAGTTTCAAGAAAATACAACATCACACATGCCCACACAATGCAAAGCATCATGGGCTGCATATGCAAATCACCACAGAATGTTATGCTGATCCAACTTATATATCTGACTTAACATTTTGTTTTACTTCTACTGGCCTGATGGACTATAACTGCTGAATATCAGTCTCTCAAAAAAACAAAAAAAGCATTTTTGATAGTCCAGTAAAGTTGTCACCATAACAGATTGTTGTTTTTGTTTGGATTTAGTATTATGTGGGATAAATCAATGGCAATCCAAGCTGCTATGAACAGCACAGAGTGTATGGGCCTCACTCTGTTGGCATGCCTTGTCATCACCTATGGCAATGGGACAGTCTGCAACAATTTGAGAATAATAGGCCATGGAGTGTAGCAGTAGATGTGTTTACCAGGCTGCTGTAAAAGCAAATAACCAGAATACTGGAAAGGGCTTCTGTATGAACAGACAAAAAATGGGTTCCCAAAATGTAGAAGCAGTGGTGACTAGGTCTTCACATTCATGCAGTGGAGGTAAAAAAATACAAAATTGCAAAAGACCTAGGGACAGATTTTCAAAGAGAAGAACACTGATGCATTAGCCAGTTTTCTGTTCTATCAGCATCCATCGGTTTGCACCAAAACATGGGCATCCTGTTTTAAATAAACGGAAGTTTTATAACAGTTTATCTGATTGTTGACAGCTGCCATCAAAATAATGATTCACACATTTTTTTTTTATTCAGGATGCAGACATTATGTTGCAATGTCTGTAAATGTATAGAATGTTAACACTTTTGGTTGCATTTGCAGAAATTAGTGTTGGGAACATTGTGCAGCTCATTGGCCCCCTTGGAAAATACAGCTAATTGGCATTGGAAACTTAACCAAGCATTAGATTCTTTATGGTGCCAAAGCCTAGGATGTATTATGATATTTTGTGCAATTTACTTCAAGATTTAACAACTGATGGAATGCCAGTATTAAGTAACAGATTGATGCCCAACAACTGGAGCCTAGTGCGAGTGGAAACTGCAAATTCTGATTATGTGAAAATTTAGCAAATTTCAGAATTTTTCCACAGTGTTTTTCCATGTATGTATTTTCAGATTTCCAGAAAGATTAAAATCCTTGATTTTAGAAAGGAAAACTTCAGAAGGATTAGTGAGCTGCTAAAGAGTCATCTGGCAAGCATCCCACTGGTTATGGGGGGATCAAATGTGGCTCATCATCAAGGAGGGAAAAATGGTTGCCACAAGAGAGTGTATTAGAAACATAGAATCTGACAGTAGATAATGATTTTACGGCTCACCTAGTCTGCTCATTTCCCTACTCAGTGTTAACAGCCCAGATCCTATTTGATCTGTAGCACACCTTTTCTGCCCATCTCCAGGGTATCCTTACGTCTATCCCATGTGCTCTTGAACCCCCATATTGTTTTAACCCCCACCATCTCTGCCAGAAGGCTGTTCCATGGATTCACCACTTTTCTGTGAAAAAGTACTTCCTGACAGCCCCCTGAGCCTTCCACCCTACAGCCTCATATCACGTCTTCTTGTCCTAATGCAATGCTTCCTCTGAAATATGCTTCCATCCTGTAGCCTGTTTATACCCCTAAGGTACTTGAATATCTCTATCATACCCCCCCTCTCCTCCAGTGAATAGATATTAAGCTACCTGAGTCTTTCCTCAAACGGCTCCTGGTGCAGTCCGTGTACCATTTTCATTGCCCTTCTCTTGACTGCCACCATCCTGTCTGTGTCCTTCCTGAGATGTGATCTCCAGAACAGGATGCACTACTCCCGGTGAGACCTTGTCAGTGATCTGTACAGTGGCACAATCACCTTTTTCTTTCTGCTGGTTATGCGCCTACCTATGCATCCCAGCATTCTGTTTGCCTTCCCCACCGCTTTTTCACATTGCTTGGTCACCTTTAGATCATCTGATATGATGATCCCCCAGTCTCTCTCTCTTGCTCTGTGGTGGCCAGAACCTCCCCACTCATCCTGTACTCATCTCTTGGATTCCTGTGACCCAGGTGCATTGTTTAGCACTTTTTAGCATTGAAACTCAACTGCCATACACCTGACCATTCTTCCAGTAAGCTTAGATCCTTTCTCATTCTTTCCACACCTTCTGGTGTGTCAACTCTGTTGCAGGTCTTGATTTTGTCCATGAACAGGCAAACATTTCCCTCCAGATGCTCTGAAATGTTGCTAATGAAGACATTGAACAGGACTGGTCGTAGCACTGATCCCTGTGGTACACCGCTGGTCATCTCCCTCTCTTCTAATTTCATGCCATTTACTACCACCCTCTAAATCCTGTCCCTTAGCCAGTTCTCAACCCATTTTACTACCATAGGGCCCACTCCCAGGTTTCTCAATTTATTTAGCAATCTCCTATGTGGGATGGTGTCAAAGGCCTTGCTGAAATCCAGATAGGCCACATCCACTGCCCCTCCATGATCTACCACCCTGGTCTACCAGTCAAAGAAATCAATTAGGTTTGTCTGACAGGACCTTCCCAGTGAGAATCCATGCTGCCTTGGATCCTGTGCCCTGCTAGTCTCCAGAAACTTCACAATCCTCTCCTTAAATAGGGACTCCATTAGCTTCCTCACTACTGAGGTCAGGCTTACAGGTCTGTAATTGCCTGTCTCCTCCCTGCTGCCACTCCTGTGGAGAGAAACCACCTCTGCCCTCCTCCAGTCTTCAGGTATCTCCCCTGTCTCTAGAGATGAGTTGAAAAGGTCAGACAGTGGACCTGTCAGTACGTCCCTGAGTGTCTTTAATATTCTGGGGTGAAGCCCATCTAGCCCCATTGCTTTGTCTGTTTTTATTTTCACAAGTTCCTCTAGGACTATTTCAACAGTGAATGGGCTGGTGTCAATCTCCCTCCCCTGACTACCACTCCTAATGAGTTTTGGTCCCTCACCCTTCCCTTCTGTGGTGAACACTGAGCAAAAGTCTTTGTTCAGTATCTCAGCCTTTTCTAAGTCATCTTCCACCCACCCTCCTCCTTTCTTCCTGCTTCAGCCTAACAATGCCATTTCTGGTCTTTTTCCTCTTGCTAATGTATCTGAAAAAGGTCTTGTCTCCTTTCTTAATAGACTGTGCTATATCTTCCTCTGTCTGTGCCTTAGCCCTTCTGACTGCTTTCCCAGATTCTGTTTTTCTAGATACGTTTCCATGTCCTCATCCTTGTGAGTCTCCTTGTATTTCCTAAAGGCCTTTTTTCTCTTACTTTCTCTACCACTACCTTTGAGAACTATAGTTTTCATTTCTTTCTTTTACTCTTGCTATGCATTCTAACACAGTGTCTTATTATTTCTGTTATGACTCTTTTGAGTCTAGACCACTGTTCCTCCACATCTCCCCCTGTACCTTCTGCTGCTAGGGCACTTTTAAGCTGTCCCCCCCCATATTTCCTTAAAGTTTTCCTGCTTGAAATCCAGAACCCTAATTCTTGTATGACTTTCATCTACCACTGTGGTTATAGTAAATCATATTGTTCTGTTGTCGCTGGAACCAGGGGGACTGCTCACCTCAACATCTGTGATCCTGTCCCTATTAGTCAGCACCAAGTCCACTATAGCCCCCCTCCCGGGTGGGTTCTACTACTAGCGGCCTTATGTTTGCTCCTTTCAGGGTGATCATGAAGGTCCTGCTCCTTGTAGTACCTGCAGTCCGAGTGCTCCAATCAGCATCTGGCAGGTTGAAGTCTCCCATTAGTAGTAGTTCCTCTTTCATTGCCATTTTGTGGTTGATCTCCACCAGAACTTCAACTGTTTCCGTCCCCTGTGGAAGAGGCCTGTAAACCACTCCAGTGTGAATGGCAGTCTTATTTCCTACCTCTAGGGTGACCCACAGTGCCTCCATTACTTCCTGTAACTCTTGAACCTCTGTTGCTTTAATCCCCTCCTTCACATACATAGCCACCCCCCTCCCATCTTCCCTTCCCTATCCTTTCTAAAAAAATGTGTATCCTGGTATGACTGTATGTGTTAGGCTCAAAGGGAAGAACTCAAGGGCCAGAGCACTCAGGAGGTTTAGCAATGAGGTCACCCTGGAATTAAGGAAAAAGAGGCCTGCCTAGAAGAAATTCAAGAGAAGCCAGAGGGAGGAAGACAGTGAGAATTTCCTGAAAATGGATAACGTAGCAGGTAAGGTAGTACTGCAGGCTAAAGCTCAGAAGGAAATGCAACTAGCTGCAGGAATTAAACATGGGGAAAGACCTTTTTTTAGCTGTATTAGTGAGAAAAGGGATAGGAAAGATGGGATGGTCGCACTCAGGAAAGAGAAGGGGTGGTTGAAGCAGAACAGAGGCAAAGGTAAGGTGCTAAATGAGTACTTCTGTTATATGTTCACGAGAGAGAGAGAGAGAGAGAGAGAGAGAAAGAAATAAATGGACCAGTGTCACTAGGGAGAAGGGTAACAGATGTTTTGGTAGAAATAACAGAGTAAGGACAGTTTTGATATAATTGAGGGTAGATAAATACCCAGACAAGACAGAATACACCCAAGGGTGCCAAAGGAACTGGGGAAGGAGCTTGCAGATCCCTTGGCTGACCTGTTCAATCATTTGCTGGAACTGGGTATGATGCTATAGGACTAAAGAAAGGCACATGTAGTGCCCCTCCATAACAGTAGTCCCAGGGATGACTCAGGGAACTGCAGACAGGTCAGTATAACCTCTAACTCAGTTAAGAAAGGGGATAAAACCTTTTATAGGTACATCAGAGAGCATAGAAAGACAAAGGGAGGGATAGTGAGGCTGAATAGAATGAATGGTGGGTGGGCAGAGGGGGACAGTGTAAAAGCAGGGATACTGAATGAATATTTCTGCTCAGTATTCACAAAAGAGGAGGGAGAAGTGCCTAATCCAATTAACAGACGCACTCTTGATAAGGGGGTTGATCCCAGCCCTTTCACAGAAGAAAGGGTTTTGCAAGAACTCCTAAAACTGAAGGTGGACAAAGCAATGGAGCCTGATGGAATTCACCCCAGAATTCTAAAAGAATTAAGGGGGGAACTAGTGAAACCACTGACTACTCTTTTTAATAAATCATTGGAGGATAGTGTGGTACCCGAGGACTGGAGGAAGGTGGATGTGATTTCCCTTCACAAAAGTGAGACCAAGACAGAGGCAGGAAACTACAGACCTGTCAGTTTGACCTCTGTGGTAAGGAATGTGATGGAGTCACTTCTGAAGGAAAGAACTGTTCAGTACCTAGAGGCCAGTGGGGCACAGGACCCAAGGCAGCATGGGTTCACAGCAGGAAGGTCATGTCAGACGAATCTAATAGACTTTTGACTGGGTGACCAAAGTAGTAGACCAGGGAGGGGCTGTGGACATGGCCTACCTAGACTTTAGCAAGGCATTTGACACAGTCCCACACAAAAGATTAATAGTCAAATTAACCAGCCTGGGAGTGCGTCCCAGGATGGTAGCCTGGTTAAAACATTGGCAGGACAACAGGACACAGAAGGTAATTGTAAATGGAGTCCACTCTGAAGAAAGAGGGGTTACTAGTGGGGTACTGCAGGGTTCAGTACTGGGTCCAGTCCTTTTTAATGTCTTTAAAACTGACATTGTGGGGGGACTGGAGGGAAAAGTATGCCTCTCTGCAGATGACAAAGATCTGGAACAGGGTTGACACACAAGGAGGCATGGAAAGGATGAGAAGGGACTTGGCAAGGTTGAAGAAATGGTCAGAAGTACAGCAGCTGGGATTCAATGCAAAGAAGTGCAAAATAATGCACCTGGGAAACAAGAACCCAGGGGAAGATTACACAGTGGGGTAGTAACAACAACAAAAAAGGAAAGGAACATGGGGGTAATTATATCAGATGACCTTAAGGTTAGCAAGCAATGTGAGAAGGCAAGGCAGTAGGAAGGGTTGGGATGCATAGGGAGAGGCATCACCAGCAGAAAACAGGAAGTTGTCATCCCTCAGTACAGACAGTTGGTGAGAGTCCATCTGGAGTACTGCATCCAGTTCTGGAGACCCCATCTCTGCAAGGACATAGACAGGATAGAGGCAGTCCAGAGGAGGGCAACTAAAATGGTTCAGGGTCTGCAAAAGAAGCCGTATGAGGAGAGACTAAAGGAGCTTAATATGTATACCCTTGAGGAAAGAAGGGAGAGGGGGACATGATAGAAACTTTTAAGTACCTCAGTGGAATCAACAAAGTCCAAGAGGATAGTGTCTTTCAGAAAAAGAAATGTGCAAGAACAAGGGGACACAATTTAAAGATGGGGGGGGGGCGGTTCTGAGGCAATGTGAGGAAGTATTTTTTCACAGAGAGGGTAGTGGATGCATGGAACAGCCTTCTTGAGGAGGTTGTGGGGTCTACAACTGTGGAAGAATTCAAGAATGCATGGGACAGACATAAGGCAATTCTTGTGGGGGGTAGAAAGAAACAGACTGTTGGTTAGCTAGGATCTGTGCCTGTCCTGTAGGTAGGGAAATGGGCAGACTAGGTGGGCCAAGCGGTCCTTATCTGCCATCAAAGTCTATGTTTCTATGTCTATGTTTCTATATTATGTGCAGGCTCACGGAGACCATACTTAAGATAAGGTTATTAGAGTATCTGGATGAGAATGATCTCCAGGATGACAGGCAATGTGGGTTTATGGGAGGGAGGTCATGTCAGACAAATCTAATTGACTTCTTTGTCTGGGTTACTTAAAACAGTGGACAGGGGCCAAGTGGTAGACAACCTTTACCTCTACTTCAGCAAGGCATTTGACTCTGTGCCTCCAAAGAGGTTGATAAGGAAGCTGGTAGATCTGGGAGCTGGTGAGGAGTTGACTAGGTGGGTGGAAAGCTGGCTGAGGGGCAAGACCAACAGTGTGGTAGTGGGAGGAGTGCTCTCCAGCGCAGGGAGGTCACCAGTGGAGTCCCACAGAGCTCAATGCTCCAGCTGGTGCCGTTCAATGTTTTCATCAGTGATACTGAGGATAGCATTAAGGGCAAAATGTACCTATTCACAAATCACATCAAGCTGGGAGGTGGACATGGCAGAAGGGATACAAGACCTAAAGGAGGATCTAAAAAAAACTAGAGAGGTGGTCCAGAATTTGGCAGCTTGGCTTCAATGCAAAGAAATGCAGTTATGCACATTGTAGCCATGAACCCGAAGACTGAGTAGGGCCTGGGAAGTGTCCGGGTATCTGCATCAGATGAGAAGGAACTGGGAGTGATGATAACTAGTGTCTTGAAGCACTCCATGCAATGTAGGAAAGTAGTAGCAGAGGGAAATAAAATGTTTGGCTGCATTGTCAGAGGGATCAGCAGTAGGTGAGCAGAGGTAATACTGCCATTGTAGCAACCACAGACACAAGGCAAGCCACTCGGCTACTCATCTTTCGGATGAGACGTTAAATCGAGGTCCCATCTGCCTGGATTAGTGGTAGTTCAGGTGGATGTTAAAGATCCCACGGCATTTATCAAAAAGCATAGGGGAATTTCCCTGGTGTCCTGGCCAAATTTCCCTTATTCGCTAAAAAAAAAAAAAAAAAAAAAACACCAACAGCTTAATCTGGTTCAAGGTCAGATGGCATTCATCTGCATCCCCCTCCCCCCGGTCATGCCTGAAAATAGGCAGGATGTGTCTAGTGCACTTACCCAACAAAAACTAACTAAATAAATAAATAATTCTGGGCCAAGAGAAAAATACCAGTCGTGAACACAAACTTACGGCACCAAGATACAGTAAAATATACCATTTATTCAATAAATAACAAAGGCAAAAACAAAAAGATACCTTGCTGTGCTTGGCCACTAAAGGTGCAGAAAATACCTAGACAGGACAACGACCCAACCTGGTTTCGTCTGGGAAGGCTTTATCAAGGGACAAGAAACAAATACATATGGGTATATTTAAATGGTCTTACTACTTGTCACATGTGCAAAATTAATACGTTTCTTAAAGGTGCAGAGTACCACAAAGTGCTAACCAGTGCTAACAAAGACCAAATACTGAAACTTACTGATGTCAGTAAACATCTATCCATATTGGTATAACATTTCCTTTCCAAATATTTCGTTAGATAATTTCCATTAATTAAAAGGGAAATTAATATCTAATGCTGAATAGCAAACAGAATTTTTGTGGTGCTGAACATACAGTAGGCTGAACTTAAAATTCCACTTCAGAATATCAATATTTACATATTATTATATCACTTCTGTTGCCAGTTTGCTAAAAAGGTTCTGAAGACTACTAAACAGAGTAGCTGTTGTTCCATTCTAGATGGCCACTCTTTCATTCCAGTGTCACTTCATATAACGAAGCAAAATGAAGTCATGTTATTACATGTGGACCTGTAGAATCAAGCACAGAGAGACACAATTTCACAAACATTATCCACTCAGATTATTCAGTATAATCGCTCTGTAAAATTCAAGCAGTTATCTTGGTTTATTTCTTCTCCTCCTGTTGATCAAAGGCATTACATCCAATCTTTCATGTAAGCCAGGGGCACTATGCCTCCCCCCAAGCTGGAAGGTCCAAAGTGCTTCCCTTTCAAGGAGAAGTGTTTTTAAATCATGTCCTCTCTTTCCCAAGGTAACTTTCTCTACCCCACAGAACTGAAAGGTATGTTTTTCTGGATCATTCACACTCAGGATGTGTGAGGCTAGGGCATTCCTTAGTTCTCTGTTTGCTATTGTCCTCATGTGTTCTCCTACCCTGGTTTTAAAATTCCTAACAGTTTTGCCCATATAAAAGGCTAAACAATTACATTTTGCTAGATAGACTACATGGGTGGAATCACAATTGATAAAATTCCTTATTTAAAAACTTCTAGTAGTATTTGATGTACAGAAGTAAGTGGTCTTATCTATCACAGCACAATATTTGTATCTATTGCATTTAAATGTTCCATGCAGTGGCGGATACAGGATGTTACAATCGGGGGGGGGGGTGTAATGGTGCCTACTTGATATGCATCTTTCCATAATTTTTTTAATCCTTTATATTATTCTTTATCATATTTTGACTGAAAATATAAACATCAATCAATCAATATATTAGACTTCTCCAGCAAAGTAAAATGCAGCAACAGTAAGCAAGTAAATTACAATGGGGGTGCACCTGCACCCTCTTAAACCCCCTAGATCTGCTACTGGTTCCATGCGGTAATGCTGGTAGCCATGTTTTAATCTGCTGTTCAGTATGTGGCTGATAACTGTGGGTTAACATAGCGCCTAAATTCTTAGCTCTTCTATAACTGAATCTGGAAGGTGTGGAGCAATAATTCCCTAAGACCTGGTCTGAACTAATTATACTCCAATTCTTAGTTATAACCTGTCTAATCCCTGCAGATCTAGTGGTGTATGTTGTAACAAAATTAGTCTTCTGTTCTGTTTCTTTACCCATTTCACTTTTGGTCATCGGGTCACTCCTAAGCATATTGTTGACTGCGTTTTCTACCTGGTCTAGGACTTCAGATTTGCATCCTCTCTTCTGGAACCTGGTATGCATAGCCCCCCCTCTGTCTCTGGTAATCCTCCTCAGCACTGCAGTTCCTTTTTATTCTCATGTATTGGAATTTAGGCATGTTCTTAACTACGTGTTTGGGGTGATAGCCGGTGGCATACAGAATTGTATTTCTGTCCTTTTCTTTGTATTAGAGGTTTGTTTTTTAGAGTGCCATCCTCTTGCTGTAAAATACCAAATCAAGGAAATGCACCTCTGTAGCACTTATATGTGCTGTAAACCTCAGATTACCATTTGTACCTTCCATCCATTTGATGAAACTTGCCAACTCTGCCCTCTCCCCTTTCCACACCAACACTATGTCATCTATAAAACACCTCCATAGATCTATCTTGTGGCAAAAATGATTAGTCTCGGGACTATAGACTCTTGTTCTTTCCCAATAGCCAAGATACAAATTGGCATAATTGGGGGCAAAATTAGCCCACATAGCTGTATCTTTAATCTGCAGAAAGTGTTGGTCATGAAACAGGAAGGAATTGCATTCCACGACCAGCAGGGCACATTCACACAGAGAGTCAACCATACCTGGATTATAATCAGTATTTGATTCCAGCCAGTAACGCATTGCATGTATACCATCTTTATGTGGTATGTTTGTTTAGAGTGCCTCTATTTCTAGTGACACCACGTACCATGCTGCTTCCAATCACATCATCCACCAAACCTAAAACCTGTCTGGTATCTTTTAGATAAGAGGATGGTTTCACTACTATATCCCTAATGTGTGCATCTACAGACTGTGACAATGTCTCCAAAAGACTACCAGTCCCAGACACTATAGGCCTGCCTGGCAGTGCACAAAGGTTTTTGTGCACCTTAGCTAGGGTGTAGAAGCAGGCCATCACAGGGTGCTGTACAGTTAGAAAGTCAAATTAATTCTTCATTATTACCCCCTCATCCAATACTGTATCCAAAAAATTGTCAGTTCTATTTTTAAACATGTTAGTGGGGTCTGATTTTAATAACAGGTAATGTTCACCATTCACCAGCTGTCTGTAGCACTCCTTGATGTATTTTTCAGCATCCAGTATTACCACCACACCTCCTTTATCTGCTTTCTTAATAGCGATAGATTTATCCTGCTGTAAATTCTTTAGAGCGATTCTCTCTTCTTCTAAAAGGTTTATACTTTCCACTTTTCTGCTGCAGAAACTGATTTCGTGCTCACACACCCTTTCAAAGGATGAAACACTATGGTTATATGGAGGGTTGAATACAGACTGCAGTTTGAAGACAGAATTCAAACAGTCATATCTATGTATCAGGTGATTGGATGGTCCTTCTGTATCAACTGATGTTGGCTGTGACATGCATTCCATAGAATAAGTTGATAAGTCCCCGGTTTCTTCCAAAATAGATGTTTCCGATGGTTTTATGTGATAAAGACGAGTCTCAAAGACTGCCTATCACATAGAGCGAGCAAACTTGAGCACAGTCAAAAGGGTGACAGATATCGTACTGACCGTTACAGACAGCGATGGTCGATGCAATACTTAACGCCCCCCCAAACTTAAATAACCAACTCCAAGGAGGTGCAGACCATGGGGCAAGTTACCAGATTGTGGAAAGAAAAAAAAAAACAAAAACATTTCTGTCTGTAGCCAGACCCAAATTCGGGTCTGCTTGCACTGTAAGCAGTAGTGTACACCACTATGCTATTCACGCAGCTTAGTGGGAAATAGCTACAAAGGCTGCTATATCCTGCAGTAGTGAGTACAGCTCCTTGCTGCACTCGCTACACAGGATATAACAAGGCATTGCACCACTCGCTCTCTTGAAGAGTGCTATTATTGAGTCGCTGAAATGTGCAGAGCTCAATAATAAATGCTTTACATGGGTGCTACCATTTCCAATGTATCCAGGTTAGACCCCATGGTATCAAATGATTCTACTATATTTTAACCTTGTTTTGACCAAAATGCTTTCAAGTTTAGGTACTGAGTAAATCTTTTTAAATCTAAATAGAGGTCGAAGGGGTTCACATCACAGCTTGGGACAAATGTTAAGCCCTTTTGTAAAAGTTTTAATACTGTCTCACTTAGTTGTCTTTCTGACAGATTTAATACATTCATTTCTGTTTTGGGGTCTGTGTTTTCTTTCCCCAACCTCTCCCTGATGACATGTTTATATTTCTGCCACCTCTTGCTTAGTCTTCTGGTCTTCTTATGTTGGTTGCCCCTTGTTGAAAGCTCACCACTCTCGGGCTCCTCCAAGGATCTGTGTTCAATTCTTCCTCTTCTTGTAAAAAAAAAAAAAAAAATGATCTGTTGCTTCACAATCTTACCACTGGAAGTGGTGCAACAACAAGGGGAGACCCCACATTTTTTAAGGATTGATTTGGGCTGTCCTGATTTTCTGAATCTCCCGTTTCTAGGACTTCTGCTGTTATTCCCATTTGACTGAGTGGTATTCCAAATAAAGGCTTGTCCTCTAGCATAGTCTCTTTTGTCCCTTTGACATTTTTCCAGCTTCTGTGCTTTTAATTTAACATCTTGTTTATCCAATTTCTCTTTAAGTTTTCTTTCTAAATCCTGGAAATTTTCTTGATCGTTATATTGGGTAACTATTAGTTCTTTGTTTTTTAAGGCCTCTTGTAATTCAGGCTGTTGATTATTGTAATCCTTGATTACACACCGCACTAAAGCTTCAGACCCTATTTGTTGTGCTACTTCCCAATCAGTGGTAAACACTTTTTTTTTCTTGCCCATATCACAATTTCTTGGTAACTCTCAGTCCTCTAGGGTCCCTCCCTACTTTCAAGACAGCCTCCAGATAAGGTTTATGCCAAAAATGACATTGCACCTTTAAGGCCACTTTCTCTAGCTCAAGAAACGCTTGCTCAATATTGGACACTTCTATTCTTCCTTCATGAACTTGTATTTCAACATTCTCTGCTGGCTGTGTGTCCAAGTCAGTAAAAATACCAGATTCTCCTCGTTCCTCAAAAATCCAGTTCTGAAGGCAGTTCCCTTCCCCCAGCTGCAGACTCGTGTGTTTATTCTGTATCTTTTTCTTTCGTTAAAAATTGCAGCAAATGTCCCAGCTTTTAATTCTCTTAGTAAAACACAAGAGACTCGAAGCAGAAAAACACAGCATGCAGCACAAAGATGAGATCTACAGTTGTTACTCTGGGGTTGCCAAGGGAATGCTAACGTATTTTCAGGGGACATACTGTTCCGTAACGCTACTGCATCAGAATTGCATCAGTATTCCCACCTCTTTCCTTAGCATTTGCACCTCAGCCATCAAAAAACTATCTTCCTACACACTGGGCAACCCTCTGCCTCCTACAGGAACACTGCTGCCCCACACTCCTACAGCACTGCACCCACCTCTTCCCGTCTCCTGATTCAGCATTATTTGTCTTATACTCCACTTCTATCTCCCCTGTGAACCTACCCCTTGCTAGTGGATTACAGTAACTGTTTCATAGCCCCTTCAGCCCCCCACCCCTTAGATAGGGAGTAGTCCCAAATGATCCCCAAACCTGCCTCCGAAAAGGCCTACCCCAAATAGGGTATAGTCCCAAACATTACCCCACCTGCCTCTGCTGGCCTACCCACCAGCAGGGAGTAATCACAAGAACACTACTCCAATGTGCCTCAGAGGCCTACCAGGTTTGAGCCTGTTTCCCAGACAGTAACTCTAGACACGCCTTTCTCTTTTAGTTCTGTCCACTTAACTGGTCTCTGGTGGGCAGAATCTCCTTCAGGCCTGTGCTCTACCCTGCAAATGCTCTACAGATGTTCCTTAGTAAGACACCAAAGTCCTGCTTCGTGGTAGTCATGCTTGAGGGTTGCTCACTTCTGAGGGCTATAAGAGAATTTCAGACACCTTATTGGCTGGCTTCAGCCAAGTGTTCTGCAAGGCTGTTGGTTAACTAAGATCTGCAGTTTATCCTGTAGGTAGGGAAACGGGCAGACTAGGTGGGCCAAGCGGTCCTTAACTGCCATCAAAGTCTATGTTTCTATGACTGCTAATGGTGCCAGATTCAGCTGCCAATACTCCTGCCCTCAACCTACCCTCTTGTGGCATCCTTCCTCTTCCCCTTTCCATAGCCTTCATTTAAAGACCCACAGTTCTTTTACTTTACTGCATTTTTTATTTCATTTTTACATTTTAAACTAAACAAATCCTGAAACCTGCAAGAAAACAAATGCCCACTAACAAAACAGTCCTGCCTTTCCTCTACTCCCTCCTACCCAACCAGCAGCAGTCTTCTGCACTGAGACAGCAGACTACAAATGCAGGCTCTTTTTACTTAAGAAACTACAGTCACCCTATTGACTGGCTATAGCCACATAGTCCATGTGGACCACCAATGGCACCAGGTTTGGCCACTGATACTCCCGTCCTCCATCTGCCCTCTGGTGGTGTCCTCCCTCCACCCCCATCCCAATCCATCTCTTAAAAGGTCCCACAGTTCTTTTACATCACAGCATTTTTTTATTTTTATATTTAAAAATCAACCAAATCCTGAAACCTGCAAGAAAAAAAGAAATGCTCACAAACAGAACAAACTTGCCTTTCCTCCACTCTCTCCTACCTGTGCAATGGCAGTTTGCTGCACTGAGGGTTTGATTACAACCATTTCTTCCCATCTCTTATTAAAAATCTCCAAAAGAAAAAAAGTAGGTTTCTGACATACTTGGCTTTTTAGTAGAGCTACGCCTGGCTCAAATGTTATTTCCTAAACACTCTGACTACTAGGCTTCCTTAGATGGGCCTCCTGAATAATCCATTGTACAGGTGGTATTCAGGAAGCACTATTTGGTGAGATTTCAAAGTCTGGTAGAGCTTAGTTGGCCAATCAAAGGTTGGTTCCGGAGTTCAGTGCTAGGAACACTATGTGGTCTCCTAACCTTGAGTTGGAAGGGACTGAAGGCCATTTCAGAGAGTTAGCTCTTCAGTCTTCTGAGATCTACTGTGGAACTTGGCAAAAAAAAAAAAAGTTTCTGTTTGCCCCATAGATGCTTTGGGGTCGGTGTGACAAGCTGGCCTATGGCATATGGAAAGGCAACACGCTGCGTTTCAGGTTCACAGAACAAAATGCACCTTTATTGCTTCAAATGTGAGGTGTTACTCCAGAAAATCATAATCAGTCAGTTCAACTTCACCAGCCTGTTCTGGTAGCATAAAAATTTACATAAAACAGTTATTTCAGGCTGACTTGACAAAGGAATCTTTGCACCACTTATGTGGGCCAGAAGTTTGTTCAAAATACAGTCTTAAATGAGGCATAAACAGCTTCCCCTTTTAGCCTTGTCTTCAGGCAGTTCTCAGCATTAGATTCTACTCACTGTTATTGGCTCAACTGGCTAAACTGGTCCTTGACTTCAGAATCCATTGCTCTAGCCATGGTCTGGTTCTCAGTAGAAGGCTTCAGCTATTTTTCCCCAATGGCTCTCTGCATAACTTAAAACTTTCTCTTCGGTTTCAGCTCTGGTTCCTCTCTCATAGGGCAGCAGTTTCTAGCTTCTCTCTCTCTCTCTCTCTCTCTCTCTTGCTGAATTCCCCTGCCTTTTTTCAGTTTCTCTCTCTCTAATTGGCCACACCTGTGGAGGCATCCCCCCTTTGTCTGTTGCAGTCTCTACATTTTCTCAGTTTCATCCCAAGGGTTAACCCCTTGTTCCCCAGTGTGGTGTTTACCCTGTCACATACCACCCCCCTTTGTGCGAAGGCACAGTTGGTGGGCCCCTGATCTCTCCCCTCCCGGGACAGGAAGTCCGCATTTCCATTCTGGGGCCTGACCCGGTGGTGCACTGTGAGGGAAAACAGGTGGAGGGCCAAGTACCACCTGGTGATGTGGTTGTTGTTGTCCTTCATCACTTGAAGCCAACGTAGAGAGGCATGGTCAGTAACCAGGATGAACTGCTGGCCATGCGGGTAGTAGCAGAGGGTGTCCACAGCCCACTTGACTGCGAGACACTTTTTTTCTATTACTGCATAGTTTTTCTCCCGGGGAAAGAGTTTTCAGCTGAGGTACACAATAGGATGTTCCTCCCCCATAAACTCCTGGGAGAGCACAGCTCCAATCTCGACTTCAGAGGCGTCAGTTTGCAGGATAAAGGTCCTGTCAAAGTCAGGACTGTGTAACACTGGCTCTCTGCACAGTGCTGCTTTAAGTTGTGTGAAGGCCTGGTCACACTCTTCTGACCAGTGGACCATGTTGGGGGCAGATTTCCTAGTGAGGTCTTTAAGGGGGCTGGCAAGGGTAGAGAAGTGTGGTATGAACCAGCGGTAATACCCTGCCACCCCTAAGAAGGCTCTCACCTGGGTTTTTGTGGTGGGTACTGGGCACTCTGCTATGGCTTGGACCTTACTGATCAAGGGCATCACCTGTACATTGTCTATACAGTACCCTAAGTATTTTGTCTCTGCTTTGGCCAAAGCACACTTTGTTGGATTGGCTGTCAGCCCTGCTTCTCGGAGGGACTGTAGTACAGCTGCCACCTAGGATACATGGGATTCCCAATCAGTGCTGTGGATCATCATGTCATCCAAGTAAGCAGCTGTGTACTGGGCATGGGGCCACAACAAGTGATTAATGAGCCTTTGAAAGGTTGCAGGGGCCCCATATAAGCCAAAAGGCATGGTATGGAACTGGTATAGCCCAAAGGGGGTAGCAAATGCTGTCTTTTCCCTGAGTCACAGGGGTCAAAGGGATTTGCCAGTACCCTTTTGTTAGGTCCAATGTCATGATGTACTTGGCTTCCCCAAGTCTATCCAACAGTACATGTACCTGAGGCATAGGGTAGACAAAGAACTTAGAGATGGCATTGACCCCGCGAAAATCAATACAAAAGTGGGTAGCCCCACCTTCTTTTGGTACTAACACTGTGGGGCTACTCCAGTCACTGCTGGATTCCTCAATCACTCCCAACTCTAGCATGTCATGTAACTCCTTTTTAACCGTGTCTCACATGGCTTCTGGCAAGCGATACATTCGCTGCCACACTTTCTCCACTGGCTTTGTTTCTATATGGTGGGCTATCATATGTTTTGTCCCTGGGAGGAAGGAGAAAACATCTAAAAACTGGCTTACCAACTCTCCTAGTTGCTGTTTCTGTTTGTGAGACAGCTGCTCTCCCACTAGGATTTGTATCCCCAGATTGTCATCTGGCACTTGGGGTCCCAGATCCACTATGTCTGGTTCAGGGGAAATCAATAAGCTATCCCTCTGGTTACCAGAATTTCAGCAAACTGACATGGTAGATCTGGGTCTCTTTTCGCCTCTGTGGCTGGCAAACTTCATGGTCAACTGGGCCCACCCTCCGGGTAACTTCGTAAGGCCCCTTCCATTTGGCTAGAAGCTTATTCTGGCTACTTGGCAACAACTCTAGTACCTGGTCACCTGGTTTATATTCCCTCAACCGAGCTCCCTTGTTATAGTAGTACTCTTGCCTTTGTTGAGCCTTCACCAGTTTCTCTCAGGCAAATTTACCCACCCGATTTAATCTTTCCCTCAATTGCAGGACACATTGCACTACATTTTCCATCTTGGGGTCAGGTTTCTCCCACATTTCTTTTACTACATCAAGAATACCTCATGGGTGGTGCCCATAGAAGAGTTAAAAAGAAGCGAACCCTGTAGACGCTTGAGGGACCTCTCGGATTGCGAACAGCAGTAAGAGAAGTAACTTGTCCCAGTCCCTGACCTCAGTGGTTGTGAACTTTTGAGGCATGGTTTTAAGGGTTTGGTTGAATCGCTCCACAAGACCATCAATCTGGGGATGGTAGATTGAGGTCCTTATGGAGCCAATTCCCTAACAAAGTACAAACCTCCTGAGTCAGGTGGGACATGAAGTTAGTTCCCTGGTCCGTCAACATTTCCTTTGGTATTCCCATGTGACTAAAGACCTTTAACAGTTCCCCAGCTACAATGTTGGCCGAAATGCTTCATAACGGGATGGTCTCAGGGTACCAGGTAGCATAGTCTACAATTACCAGAATGCATTGGCAACTCCCTGCACTCTTTTCCAGGGCTCCCACTATGTCAATCCCGATCTGGTCAAAAGGTGCCTCCATAACAGGTAAAGGTACTAAAGGGGCCCTGGGACTGTTCTTTGGAGCTACTAACTGGCACTCGGGACAGGATGCACAATAATCTTTAACATGTTGATATAAGCCCGGCCAAAAGAATCAGGGCAACAGTCGGGCTAATGTATTCTCTACCCCACAGTGCCCAGCCACTGGACTAGAGTGGGCAAGGCATAGTAATTCCCCATGAAGGACTAACGGGATTAGCAACTGATGCCTGGTATCCCCCATTTGGGCCTCTTTACTAACTTGATACAGGATACCTCCTTGTAACTCAAAATGAGGATAGTGTGCTGCCCAATTCTCATCAACCACCTCCCCTTCCCTGACAGCCAACTGAGTGTATACCCAGCTGAGTATACCATCAGCCCTTTGTTCTTTGGCAATGTCTGGGCAGTGCTTTAATACATCTTGCTTCGATAGGGACAAGTCTTCTGAACTTTGGTTAAGTGGGTCAGCGTTAAGGTCGTGCTGTGGGTCTGGACCCACTTCTGCCTTTGCTTCACCTCCCTGCTGTGCATCTGCCCCTTCGGGACCCCTTTTCTTTGCTGCCCTATGTTCCTGCTTAGATTTGTGGGTTCTGGTCTGGGCATTAAAAATCCCTGGGTCCAGGAAAGGAAAAACGTCCCCAAGCTGAGGGTGGCTGCCCCCCATGACCCGGAGATTGGGTAGTTACCAAAGATAAGTCTACTTTCCATAAGTCGTCAAACCATTTCCAATCCCTCCCCAGTAACACTGGATAGGGTAACTCTGGGGTAACCCCAACCTTTATAGTCTCCGTTAGGCCCCCCAGAGTAAGGGTAACCATTGCACCAGGGTAAGCCTTTACATCCCCATGCACATACCGGATAGGGACTGGGTTCTTGTTCTGCCAGCATCGGGGGTTCACCAGGGCCACCCTGACTAGGGTCTGGCTGCTTCCCGAGTCCACCAGAGCCTCCGTCTCTATCCCTTCTACTTCAACAGAGATCAAAATCTCAGGATTCAGGGCCCCCACCCACACTGTACAGTGAATGCCCATC
This sequence comes from Neoceratodus forsteri, assembly GCA_016271365.2. Lineage (NCBI taxonomy): Eukaryota > Metazoa > Chordata > Ceratodontiformes > Ceratodontidae > Neoceratodus > Neoceratodus forsteri. The sequence continues at coordinate 909,013,842 of CM028133.1, read as the reverse complement.
TGTAAATGTGTAGTCTATGAAGGTACAGTCCATGTGGGGGCAGTTCTTCACAAAGCGACCCCTCTGTCCACATGATAAACATGCCCCTGTGTCTCGGCTATCGGTTGAGCCTCCAGGCTTAGGCAGTGGGCCTTCCAGAAATGTCTTCCTGGGCTGCTGGGGTGTCATTTTTCCCCCAGAGTCTGACCCTTATTTGGCCCATACACCCCCTCCCTACATGCCTCAGGTCCCTTCATAGTTCCAGCCAATATTCCTTCAGTCTGGCTTCTGGGTCAATTCCCCATCTTCCCCTGTGGCCTTGTAGGCTGGATCATGGGGCAGGAGGAGAGTTCAGCATCCAACACTTGTTCCGTGATCTGCATGGCCTCTGCTAGGGTGGCGAGCTTCTGTTTGCAGACCCAGCTCTATATTGTCCAGGGGCAGGATGTTTAGAAATTATTCCAAGATGATTAACTCGGCCACCTTGGGACCACTGCATCCTTCAGGCTTTAGCTAACGCCAACACAGGTTCCGCAGTTGTTGTCCCACCACTCTAGGTCATGCATCTGCTGCAAATTTGAAGCTTTGGAACCTCCGTCTGTAATTTTTGCATTGATGCCTAAGTGGCCTAGAATTGCTGCTTTCACTTCTGTGTATTCTCCAGCTGTGGTACTGTCCATAGCTCGATAGGCTGCTTGGGCTTCCCCAGTCAGACAGGGTGCAAGGCGGACGGCCCACTGGGGCCTGGGCCATCCAGCAGCTTCCACCACTCACTCAAACGTTACCAGGAAGGCCTCAGGATCATCTTCGGATGTCATTTTGGTCAGTATGGCGTTCACACTAGGAACCCCTGGCCCCATTATAGTCGGACCAGCCTCCTCAGTAGGATCTTGTTGTGGCTGTTGTACCAGAGACTGCAGGAGCTGCTGTTGTTGTTGTCCGAGCTGTATAAGAAACTGCTGTTGTGCCTTCTGTTGAGCTTGTTGTGCCCATTGTTGCGCCTCCTGCTGCTGCTGAGCCAGCTGGGTGAGAATCTGTTGTTGCTAATCCTGTTGTGCTTGTTGTGCCCGCTGTTGCACCTCTTGCTGCTGAGCCTGCTGGGTGAGAACCTAGTGTTGCTGAGCTTGTTGTGCCCACTGTTGCACCTCCTGCTGCTGAGCCTACTGGGTGAGAACCTAGTGTTGCTGAGCCTGTTGTGCTTGTTGCTCAGTGAGGAACTTCAGCAATTTCTCCAGATGCATTTTTCCAGAATGTAACTAGTCCTGCTCACTCCAGCAGGGGTTCAAATCCCACTTTTAACACCATGTGTGACAAGCTGGCCTATGATATATGGAAAGGCAACATGCTGTGCTTCAGGTTCACAGAACACAATGCACTTTTATTGCTTCAAATGTTAGTTGTTACTCCAGAAAATCATAGTCAGTTCAACTCCCGCAGCCTGGTCTGGTAACATAAAAATTAACATAAAACAGTTCTTTCAGCCTGACATGACAAAGGAATCTTTGCACCACTTATATGGGCCAGCAGTTTGTTCAAAATACAGTCTTAAATGAGGCACAAACAGTTTCCCCTTTTAGCCTTGTCTTCAGGCAGTTCTCAGCAGTAGATTCTACTCACTGTTATTGGCTCAACTGGCTAAACTAGTCCTTGACTTCAGAATCCTTTGCTCCAGCCATGGTCTGGTTCTCAGTAGCCGGCTTCAGCTATTTTTCCCCAACGGCTCTCTGCATAACTTAAAACTTTCTCTTTGGTTTCAGCTCTGGTTCCTCTCAAACAGGGCAGCAGTTTCCAGCTTCACTCTCTCTTGCTGAATTCTCCTGCCTTTTTATCAATCTCTCTCTAATTGGCCACACCTGTGGAGGCACTCCCCCTTTGCCTGTTGCAGTCTACATTTTCTCAGTTTCATCCTAGGGGTTAACCCCTTGTTCCCCAGTGTGGTGTTTACCCTGTCACAGTCGGTATAAAAATAAAACCCCTTTCCTGCTGTTTTCACGTTCACACAGCTCCAATGTGATATTTGTGGTAAAGCATGTTTTGTTTCTGCTGCACAGGCTTTTGTTTGTCAATAAATTTAGGCATAGCTTTTCTGACTGCATTTACCAGTATTGGGCACCTGATTCAGAGCTCAGTAACAGGGAATGCTGTTTGCTGACTGTCCCACCCCCACTGCTTTCATTTCCACACAGCTCTAGTATTATTTTTGTAAAGCAAATTTATTTTTATATTTTGTTTACTGTTGTGTGGTTCTTGGCACAGTTTCCTGCATGAATGAGGAGGGTGTTGGCAGATTACCACCTCCCACAGATCACCACAAATATTTTGCTTTTAGGGGCATAGCATTTATTTTTCGTGTGTGTGTGTGGTTGCAGCCTGCATGCACATGGCAGTCAACACACATTTTTGGGATGTTTTAAAAACTGCTGCTTTGTTTTTTTTTTTTTTTGTTTTTTTTTTCAGATGACCAGAACAAACTCACTGAATTCTTTCTGTTCGTTGTTTGGTTCTGGGCTCAGTTTCCCTTATGAATAAGGAAGATGTTATCTGACCCTCCCCACCTGAAGTTTAACATGCATGTCTCACCCATGCATGCATAGCAATTTTTTGTGTAAGATTTTGTCTTGCGTGCACACAGCTGTGTGCACATACTTTTTTGGTAAACTACTGAAGTTTTTCAGTGGAATAGGCTTGATTCACTGTATTTTGTATGAGTTTGTATCCAGTTTCAGGCTCAGTTCAGTGTCGAACAAGGAGGTTGTCGGCTAACTCCTCCTGTCATAACAGTGATATTAGTAATATAACACAAATAGTGATTATTTTCCCTTGAGTGTGAGATGTTGTACTACTCTAGTTGTTGCGCAAGCAATTAACAACACAGTTTTGCAGCCCACTAATGCTATTTCCTACAATACTAACTGTAGTCAGTTAGCTTTGCTGCTAACTTGCAGCAACCAGTAGTAGCATAGTATTTCTGTCTAGCTTTTGCTGAGGCAATAGCTATATTAAATTATGTCTGTCAACCAACCACCCCACAAATGTGTATGGCCCATCCCCAGCAAGTATTTAGGCTGGTTCCATGTGCTAAGGATGAATTTGGAATGCCGAATGCCCTTATCGCAACTCCACATCGCCAAAATTCAATTTTGGCAATGTGGAATCCGGCACCAGTGAAAGTGGTGCGAAAATCATGTTTTTACTTTTTATGTGGGGGACCAAACACCTCCGCGGGGATCTTTGCCACCCACACCCCTAAAGTTAGATTGTCAACTCCAGGGGGGTGCATCTTTGGGGGGGTGCATCTGCCTGCAAAAAAAACCCCACCTACCTCAGGTCAGGCATAACAGAAACCTATCGGTGCCCAGTCCCAAACCCTGCATCCCTTCCACCCCAGGCCAGCACCCACCCCACCATGCCACGACATCAGCTCAACCGCAACCGATGGCACCACCCCTCACAAACCCTCCCACCCCTTGCTCGGTGTGCTCGCCCCTCCCCCCCCGCATATACAAGCATGATATCCTGTTGCCATTTCACAAACCCTCCCTATCCAGTCACCAACCCCACACCTTTGCCGTCGGGGCAGTCACCACAAGTGTGTCACCATTTCAGTAGGCATCCACTTGCAGTCTGCCCATATCACAGGATACCATGCAGGCCTACGAGCTGCAGGTGGTGCAAGAGATGTTATAGATGATCTAGAGGGATTAGGCATGCCAAGCTTGCTTTCTCTTCTTGCATGCAATATTCTGGTAGTGATAGCAGTGTAACTGGGGGAAACAGCAGCACCAAAGCTTCTAGTACTATTACAGCTAGGTCTGTCACCAATACCACAACCCATACCATGCCAGTGACACAGAATTTTTAGTGCCAACTTTTTATGGGAATAGAACGTCCTTAGGGCTGAGACCCCTACTCTGCAAGCAGCAAAGTAACAGCCACCAATGCCATTAGCAGCAGGAGTGCTGCCACAGCTTCCAGCACAACTGTTGCCATAAGTACCACTAGATTCTCCCCAGCTAGTGTGACCTCAGTTCACACCACCATCACTGCCATTCTTAAAACAGGCACTTACAGTGTAACCACCACCACCACATCTTCTGTGACCACTATCAACATTGTTACCATAAGTGCCACCACTAGTGTACCTGCTGCTGTTGTCACCAGCATAGCCACTATTACCTCAACAGCCTCTCTGATCTCCACTAGCGCCACTACTTTTACCTAAACTGCACCCACACTTGCTCTTCTTACTATCACTACCACAAACAATATGATGTGGCATTTAATCCTGATGGAACCACCACCACCCTTAACCTGTTGCCCCCAGTGAAGTGCACATGTCCTTTCCCACATCACTGATGTTGGAGATGAGGAGAGGTTTGTCAACTCATCCGGGTCTGAATAACTGTCTGAGCCTGAGGACGTGCCTACAGGCACAGTGGTAGTTATAGTTAGTGACCCTCACCTGAGTGATTTTTGGGATGAATTCAATAATGCCTCATATTTAATGAGCAAAAAGCTCCAAGAAGCTGAGAAGAAAGAACTGGGGAATACAGGCAGGACAGGCAAAGAAGAGAGACAACCTCCTTCAGTAAAGAAAACCAACCAATGGACAGTGGATTTAAAAGAGCTCTGGTAGCTCTCTGAGACACACAGACACCTCTTGCAGTTGCATCACAAGGAACTGCTAGCTAGACACTTTATGGTGCTAGTAACCAACAAGCTACAGCACCCAGTGTTGGCAGGTGTAGGGGTGGCTAAACAGGTGGCAGTTATGGCTATACCATTGGGCCTAGCACATCACATGTACATGGAGGCAAAAGTGCTGTGTGGTTGCACATCAGCCTGGTGAAGGATGATGCAAGAAACACACAATGTGGAATGTGCCAAACCATCATTACCAATGGGAAAACCTTACATAAGCTGACAGCCATGGTAATGATGAACCACATATGCAGTGGTTCCTCCAAGTGCTGTATTTATCATCCCTTTCCTATGTTCTGGCCATCCAGTTTCTGATCCACCTTGTGGTGGGAGCGAATCAGACATTGGCTCATCTTTACCCCAGAAACAAGTGACTGTCTGTGGCCCGCACTGTGCTCACCAATCATATCTTTGTTCAGCACAGCCAGTGGTGTTGTGGAGATTCATGGTCAACACTGGACTCTGACCATATGGAATAACTTGTATTTATTTGGTTGACTTTGCTCCACCTGGAGTAACAGTATGATCCATCCAAGGAATGAATTGGTATAATGACAAAACTTTCCTAGGTGTCATTATACCAGAAATGCCCACACAGTAAGTTAATGAGTTATAATCATACAGGTGATGCCCACACAATACATTAATGAGTTATAATCATACAGGTGATGCCTACACAATCAGTTAATGAGTTATAATCATACAGGTGATGCCCATTCAATAAGTTAAGGAGTTATCATCATACAGGTGATGCCCACACAATAAGTTAATGTTACTTCCCTCCCCTCATGGGGCTAAAGTTGCTCCACACTCTTCATATCTAGGGACATAGCAGCAACCAGGCAGTTATTTTAATCTTGTTTATGTACTCTGAGCCACAGTTTCTTCTGGGTCCAGTTTCTGAGCCACCATGTGGGAGGAGTGAATCAGACACTGGCTCATCTTTACTCCATACAAAAGTGACTCTCCATGGCCCACAGTGAGCTTGTGAATTGCACCTTTTCTCTCTAGTGGTCACTCTACTGACCATTCCTTACTCCATCCTCACCCAGTAATAGGTAGTCCCCCAAAAAAACACATCCTCTAACTGCAGTCCCACCTCCAGCATGCAGGTGTTCTATGCTTGAACTAAATACTCAGATGCACACCCCATGGCAAAAGAGATAACACACTTAATCAGGGAAATAATGGCTCTAGGCCTTCTGCCTTTCTCAGTTATTGAAGATAGTGGGTTCTGGTGGCTGCTACAGTATCTATACCCTCAATATATCATCCCTTATCAGACCACCTTTTCACAAACTGTTGTGCCATGGAGATACACTGATATGCATAAGATAGTGCATAACCTATTTCTGAAGATTGTTGGTGGTTTATTCCATTGCAGCACTTACAGACTGTATGGAGTAGCACAAATTTCAACAATGCCTATATTTTGACAGAGCACTGGTGTATTGAAGCAGGTGCAGTGAGTGGCAATGTCAGCTCAGAAACTGTTGCAGTGTTTGGATCCTCACATGGGGCAGGATTCACAAAAAAATGCAAAGTGCCATATAAAAGTTTGTGCTGTACCTCACGTTTGTGCTGGTGGTCAATCCTGCTATTGCAAGTTGGATAGCATGGTGCACTACCTGACTGTGAATATGGGCAGGCGGGGGCAGTGCTAACCCAGGAAAAGCACCAGGCACCCTAGCGCTGCCTTCACAGCCAGCCAGGAGAATGGGCAGGCAACAATAGCGCACACGTGCTACTTCCCTATTTACCAAAGTGGCCAAGCAAATGAGCTCACTGCGCATGCAAGGTGCAATTGGCCATTATCATGCCCATTATGGTCCAATTTTCAAGGCTTTTGTTTGGCCTAGCGCTGCCCCCCCCCCCGCCAGCCATTGCCCCATGCAGCCACATTCCCCTAGTGTAGTCCCTTCCATTCTTTAATCACTATTCCAAAGACATGCTTTCTACTCTAGCAATCTAGGGTTCCTTCTCCCTCCCCAATCACTGACCCAATAACAAAAAGTATTTTTCCATACTCTAGTGGTCCCTCCTCCCCCCCTTCCTGTTCCCCGATTATCGTCCCCATATGGTAAAATATTTTTCCATAGTGTAGTGGTGCCCTTACCTTGCCCTGATCACTGACTTCATATGGTAAAACTTTTTTCCATAGTATAGTGGTGCCTTGCCCTGCCCCAATCACCAACCTCATATGATAAAACATTTTTCCATAGTGTAGTGGTCCCTTCACCACCCTGGTCACCAGTCATCATCCCCAAATGATCAAAATCTATTCCCTGTGGTCTAGATTCCCTACCCAACATCCTCACTCCATCCAGTGTGACCCACCGCCCTGCTCCCCCCCCATCTCAATCTGCAGTTGGTGACCAGCACAGGCTGCCAAATGAGCCCTCATGGAGTGCGTAATGTATATAGTACAGCCCATTGACTGAATCACAGCCAATGAGCCATATTGTATAAAGTATATGCTCCATGAGGGATTCATTCAGCAGCCAGCCACGGTAGTGAGAGAAGGGCTGTGCTAGTCGCTGACCACAGATTGGAATGGGGAGGCAGTGGGGTAGTGGGTCACACTGGATGGGATGGGATGGGAGGTGGGGTAGAGACCCTAGACTACCAAGGAATAGGTTTTCATCATTTGGGAATGGTGACCGGTGACCAGAAAGGGGAAGGGTCCACTACACTATGGATAAATGTTTAACCATATGGGATTAGCAATCGGGGTGGAGGAGGGCACCACTACACTATGGGGATGGCGATCAGTGCATTGGGAGGTGGGCTGCAGTACCTCCTCCAACCAGTAGGGTTGTGTGCATTACCACCAGGTTTTGGTTGGTGGTAACTTTTCCATTGTAGGTGCCTTCGTAAAAGGCCCTTACATGGAGTAAAAACTTTGTTAATTGGACTGTGGGGATATGTGGGTCACCTTCCCCTCATTTGGCATTGTGGCCTCCCTCACAACTTTGCCCAAGCACAAACCCAGTTTGCATGGGCAAACGGGCTTTGTGAATACAAACTCCAGGCAAAACCCAGTTTGCGCTGGGAAAACTGGGATGGTGCCCACACAAAGTTTTGTGAATCTGACCTCTGGTGGTTTTTGCAGATTCACGTTGTTCTGTGTAGCCACGATAGAGAAAGACAACCAGGCCTAAAATATCCTGTCTTTCGTGCAGGAGCTGCTGAGTCCATGGAATGCAGGCAGCATTTTGCAGGTGGGTTTTGTTCTCATTGATAATGTGATTAAGGTATTGTGGGATAGAAATTTCAGAGGTATCCACTGTTTAGCACACACCCTAAATCTAATAGTGACCAAGGCCCTAGGCAGAACAGTGGAGGAAGCGAAGACAATGAGTATGTCATGTCACATTTGCCAGCATTTCTAAAACTCAGGTTTTTTTTTCTTTTTTAGTCAGAGAGAAAATAAAATGAATCAATGTTGTGTAACCACCTTGCAAATGGGGGTTCCCAAAAGACTTCCAGGAGCTTGCTTGAATGCTCCAAGCCTGAATGGTGTTTGGCATTTAAGCCATTTATCAGTGAGTGTTTTTAGAACCTCTGGTACTGTCTCTTTAAGAGCTGTCTGCTTGCAGACATAATTAGTTTGTATGGGGGACTGTGTGTTTCTTTGATTGAGTACCACTCAAGCTGCTGCCAATTCACTTCATTTTGCAGTCACTAGAAGTGCAAAGGAACCTATCTGAAAGATGTAACTGTTTGCCAGAAATTATTTAGAGTAATAATGAAATTACAGTTTGTCTAACCTGCTTTCTTTGCAGTCAGAACTGTGTCTGCTAGTTCCCATTCTAGTTTTGAACTGCTGAACTGGACCAATCAGTGTGGGGTAGCTAGCTCTAAAATGGTGCCTTGAACGAATCAGAACTTGGACTCATAATCTGAGCCAGCCACAAGAGGATTGTATGGGCAGTGACTCTGGGAGATGTAGTTTAGACTTCAGTGCCTTTTGGACCAACAGCAGCAGTCTATTGTGAGTGACAGCCAATCCAGTCAAGAACTGGGAGGAACTCAAAGGAAGTGCCGGTTTTGTCGGTTGGAGTTTCAGTTGAGCTTTGGCAGTGAAGAAGGAAGGAGCCCTGTGCTTTTCAGTGTGCAGTTTTAGTCAAAAACGTGTAAGGCCCAGAGTTCCGGTCTGCAGCTTGTGTAACAGCTTGTTAGGACTGAATCCGTCCTGTAAAAGAATCAAAGGATCTCTGAAGAGTAGAAACCAGGCTCACCCTGTAGAAGACTGGAGGAATTGCTGAAAATTGCAATCAGTCTGTCAGGAACTGAATCTGCTGTGTGTTCTCCGGGTATTGTGCAGTAATTGCGATGGGATACAGATGCAGCCTGCCTGTTATAGTGCTTTCTTTTATATGGATGTGTGAAGAGGCTTGTGTACCTCAAGTGAGCCCTGCTGACATTGAAGGACCCTACCTTATTTGGAGGTCGTGAGTACTAATTCAGGGTTGCTCCCTGTTGAATTGCCACATTAAATCCAAATGGAATTACTGTACTGCTGACTGTTTAATTCTCCTTTTCTCTGTGTGAAAGGGCCCCTACCAGCTGCCACAGTTTGGACTAGCCACTAGGGCTTGGGTACCCAGGGACAGTAACTGATAGGGATAGGCCTGTGCACAGAGCCATAGGTAGATTATTAGAGTGATAAGCTAATTAACCTGATTTCCCCCTGTCCTTGTTATATCCCCCTAAATAAATCAGAGCTGCGTGTTTCAGCAAAGTTATACTGCCTGAGTGATTTGTCTATGTTAAAGTACTGTACTGTGATTGTTGCACTGTATCTCATTTCACAGGAGGTCCCAGTGCCGGAACCAGACCTGGGGGTAAGTGTATACTGTGAAGGTAATTCTGATATATTGTGTGGGCCACTAGTGGGAAGAAAGGGGGGTTGCAGTGTCCCAGAGGGCAGTGACCAAGTTAGTTTAACTATTGCAAACCCTGACCTCTGGGTGGAGGCACCCGCCATTGGATCCAGGCCCCTCAACCTGTTAGTGGCAAATCAGGCAGGGGTAGTAGCCCCTGGGATAGCGCCATCTAGGGGTTACAGTTGGTTAATACATATATTTCCAATCTATAAAAAAGAAACATGCTTAATAGGAAAAAGAGAAAATGTGCATTTATTTTACATTTTTTGAGGGTTTAAAGAAAATAAAAAGCAAGATTATACTACTGAGCAATTACTTAAGGTATTTTCATAAATTAAATTAATCTCTTTTATGCTGCAAGCTTTTATATCCAACTGAAGCAAAGCAAAACCTAAGCTTGTCAGCCCACATATACCCCTGCAAACAAAACAGTCAGAAGCTTAAAGCTCAGACTAACACAAGATATAAACCAGTAATCATATCAGTGAGTCCAGAACATTTTATGTAGTCACAGGAAGGTATAGCATAGTATCTGTCGTACCCTCTTATTCTACAGTGTATCATATCCTATGTCCACAGGCCTCAACACATGCCTGAAGAAATGGCACTGATAAGAGGGGTTCAGCTACACTGTGGACAGCAGACCCACTTGGGAGGATGAAGGCCTATACAACAGTGATGGCCTGCATTCATCTGGGAGGGGAACCGCAATCCTCTATGGATGGTTCAAATGTCACTTCAACGAACATTTGAAGTAGCTGAGGATGGTGGTAGGAAAAAACCAGGGAGGCATAAACTGCCCCCCCACGGGCTGAAGTAGAGAGAAGGAGAGACCTGGGGGGGGGGTGAAAGGAACCCCCAAGGTGCAAAGAAATAAAGGACACAGTGTGATAGAAATGAGGAGGGAGAAGAACAGGAACATTAAAAAAAGAGGCAGGAAGGAAGGATGAAAAAAAGGAAAAGAGGGGTGGTAACAAGCAGAGTACTAACAAAATCTGGAAGGCCATGTGAGCAAATGCTAGAAGTCTAGGAAGCAAGATTCTAGACCTGGAGAACATCATGGCAGAGGCTAACATTGATATAGTGGCCATTACCAAGTCATGGTGCACTATAAACAATGACTAGGACATAGCCATACTAGGCTACAGTCTGTTCAGAAAAGACAGGGTGGGAAGCAAAGGAGGGGCTGTGACGCTTTATGTGACAAAAAGCATAAAAGTGATGGAGATACAGGGAATAGAGGGAGGCAGGGGTACTGTGGGCCACCCTAGAGTCAGTTAAAGGAGCCACTATTCACACCAGAGTGATCTACAGACCTCTGGCACAGAAGGAGGAATTAGATAAAGTATTGGTGAAAGCCACTGGCAAAATGGCAGATAAGGGGAGGTGCTGCTGGTGGGGACTTCGGTCTGCCGGCTGTAGATTGGAGCCTTCCAGCTGTGATTCAGCCAGAAGTAGGGGCATCCTGGACTCCTTGCAGGGAGCATTCCTCAGGCAACTAGTTGGTGAACCCACTTGTGATGGGGCAATACTGGATCAGGTGCTCACACACAGCAACAGTTTTGCAGATGTCAAGGTGGGTGGCCACCTGGAGACCAGTGATCACCATACGGTGTGGTTCAGCATAAGGATAGCCAACTGAAACAAACTAAACAAGGATGAGGGGACTGGATTCAGGTGTTCAGATTAAAAAAAAAATAGGTGAATGCCTCAGAGATGACCTAGCAGATGGGGGTGAGAGCTGAATGGAGTGGAGGAACAGCAAACCTCTACACAAAAGAAGTTAGCAAAACTGGAGAAATAAGATTGTTTTGGTTCTGAAATGAAGTAGCTGCAAAGTTAAAGCCAAAGGGTAGTCTCAGGGATGACCTGGCAGAGGGTAATGACCTGGGGGGCAGTGGGCAAAACTAAAAGGGAGCATTTTGAAGGCAACAAACCTCTGTGTCAAGCAAGTGAGCAAAACCGAGAGAAAAAGGAGACTGCTACAGTTCTCGAAAGAAGTGATGGAGATGGTAAAGACAAACAGGGTTGCATTTAGAAGCTACAAGGACATGCAGAGGGAAGAGGATAGGGAGGTGTATCAGGGGAAACAGAGAGAAGCAGGGAAAGCAGTAAGGAGTGCAAAGCCAGAAACTGAGAAAAGAGTAGCCCAGGCAGTAACAAAAGGGGACAAGACTTTTTTTTTAAGTCTGTAAGTGAAAAGAGAATGACTAAGGGAGGGATTATAAGGTTCAAAAGGGAAACGGGTAACTGCAGAGGGAGAACAGGAAAAGTCAGGCATAGAAACATACATAGAAACATAGAAGTTGTCGGCAGATGGGGACCTTATGATCCACCAAGTCTGCCCTTGTTTTCCTACCCCCTCACTTAGCTGCCTTCTTGAGTATCCCACAATGCCTGTCCCATGCCTGCTTGAATTCCCCCACTGTCCTTGCCCCCACCACCCCCTCCAGCAGGCTATTCCACAGTTCAACAATGTACTCCGTGAAGATGAATTTCTTCATATTGCTCCTGAACCTACCTCCCTTGAGGCAAAGGTCATGCCTTCTTGTCCTGCTATAGTCTTTTGCCTGAAAGAGGTTCTGCACCTGTACCTTGTTGTTGCCTTTAAGGTATTTAAATGTATCTAGCATGCCCCCCCCCCCTCACAATTCCAGCACTGCTGTAGGGAGTATAGATTGAGTTCACTGAGTTTGGTTTCATACAGTTTCTGGTGCAAGCCCTGTACCATCTTTGTTGCTCTTCTCTGCACCGTCTCCAGCCTATCCATGTCCCTCGTGAGGTGTATCCTCCAGAACTGGATGCAGTATTCCATGTGGGGTCTTATCAGAGATCGATACAGAGGCATGATCACTTCATGCCTCCTGCTTGTGATGCCCCTTCCTATGCATCCCAGGATGCCACTAGCTTTTAGTGCTGCCTTCTTGCATTGTTTGCTGACCTTGAGGTCATCTGATATGATCACCCCAGGTCTCACTCTAGCCTTGTATCCACCAGCTGCTCTACTCCCACTGAGTACAATTTCCCTTGGTTACGTTTTCCCAGGTGCATGACTTTACATTTTTTGGCATTGAATTTAAATTTCCAGATCCTTGGCCATTCCTCTAGCTTTCAGAGATCAGATTTCATGCTTTGTTGCCCCTCTGGTGTGGCAACCCTATTGCCAATTTTGGTGTCAAAAGCAAACAGGTCCACCTTTCCCTTCAGTCCATCAGCAGTGTCACTGATGAATATGTTTAAGAGCATCAGCCCCAGAACTGAGCCCTGCAGAACCCCACTAGTCACCCTACCCTACTCTGAAGGAGTGCCATTTACTAATACCCTCTGTGTTCCTCCATTTAACCAGTTCCTCACCCATGTTCTTCAGTTTATTGACTAGTCTTCTGTGCGCAACAGAGTCAAACACCTTACTGAAGCACAGGTAAACAACATCCACTGCCCCACCCTGATCCACTATTCTGGTGACCCAGACAAAGAAATCTACCAAGCTTTTCTGGCAGGATCTCCCTGCTGTGAAACCATGTTGCTTTGTGTCAAGCTGGTCACTTTCCTCCCCAAAAGCAATGATTCTTTCCTTCAGTAGGGACTCCATCAGTTATCTTAAACAAGTACTTCTGCTCAGTGTTCACAGAAGAAGGGGAAGGGGAGAGGCCACAGAAAAGTAACAGGAGCCTTGGGGGGGGGCAGGTGGACACTGCTCCTATTTTGGAAAGAGGACTGTAGGGACTCACAAATCTAAAAGTGAATAAAGCAATGGGTCTGACGGGATACATCCAAGAGTATTGAAGGAGCTCAGGGAGGTACTGGCTGCACCTCAGATAGTCCTGTTTAACAGGTCATGAGAAACAGGTGTGGTTCCTGAAGATTGGAGGACAGCAGATATAGTCCCACTTCACAGAAGTGGTTGCTGGGAGGAGGATGGCAATTATAGGCTAGTCAGCTTGACATTGGTGGTTGGAAAGCTAATGAAAAAACTGCTGAAGGAAAGGACCATGGACTATCTTGAATACAGTGGGCCTCAAGACCTAAGGCAGCACAGATTCATGTTGGGGGGGGCTGTCATGTCAAACAAATCTGATATATTTCTTTGACTGGATGGTCAAGGAATTAGAACAGGGTGGAGTGGTGGACAGGGCCTACTTAGATTTCAGTAAGGCTTTCAACACCGTTCCACATAGAAGACTAGTAAGCAAGCTGGGTAGCTTAGGAGTGGGGCCAAAGGTGGTAAACTCGGTAAGAAACTGGTTGTGGGATAATCAGCAGTGGATGGTGGTAAACAGAGTTCTCTCTGAGGAAGGGAGGGAGACCAGTGGGGTACCGCATAGATTGGTGCTGGTACCAATCCTGTTTAATGTGTTTATAAGTGACATAGCAAAGGGGCTTGATGGGAAGATCTACTTCTTTGTGGATGACACCAAAATCTGCAACAGGGTGGACACTCCATAGGGGCTGGGAAAGATGATCAGAGACCTGAGAAAACTTGAGAAGTGGTCAAGGGTATGGCAAATGGGTTTCAATGCAAAAAAGTGCAAAATAATGCACTTAGGGCACAGAACCATGGAGGCAGAGTACAAAATCAGTGGATGGGTATTGATGACAGCCAAGCAGGAAAGAGACCTAGAGATAATCATATCAGATGACCTGATGGTGGTTAGGTAGGGCTGCAAGGCAGTTGGGAGGGCTAGTGGGAAAAGATGGTTCATATGGAGGGGTATCACCAGCAGAAAGAGGGGGTGGTGTTGCCCCTGTATAGATCACTGGTAAGATCCCACCTTAAGCACTGTGTCCAGTTCTGGAGAGCACATCTCTAGAAAGACATAGATGGAGTGGAGGCAGTCCAGTGGAGGACTACAAAAATTGTGCAGGGTCTAAATCTGAAGCACTATAAGTAGAGACTAAAGGAACTCCATATGTACACCCTGGAAGGGGACAGGGGATATGGCAGAGACTTTTAAATATCTCATGGGGTAAATATGGTACAGGAGGGAAGTATTTTTCAGACAAAAAGGAGCTCAGGAACATGGGAACATGCTATGAAGCTGAAGGGTGGTAGATTCAGGAGAGATGTGTGTGAGAAAGTACTTCTTCACAGAAAGAGTGGTGGATTCTTAGGACAGTCTTGTAGTGGAGGTGGTGGGGGCAAACACAGTGGGGATGTTCAAGAATGCATGGGATAGGCATAAGGGTATCTTAGTGGAAAGGAAGATGGGGAGGGCGAGGGAGCCAGTGATTGATTAGGGTCTGGGATGATACAGTAAGTAGGAAAACTGCGCAGACTGGGTGAGCCAAGCGGTCATTATCTGCCATCAAGTTTTATGTTTCTACATTGACTGGAAGGGCTAGGTTCTGTTAAAAAAGTACAAGTTGCATGTGCATCAAAAAATATTGTTATCTCCTTGAAACATAATTTTTAACTTAGCAGGAGTCTGCAATATTGCAGAGACCCACCCCAGCTTGCACAAATTCTGATCTGATTGCCACAAAACATCTCTTAGGGCACTGTGCTGTTAGGCAGAAGTCTGAATATAAGTGAAGCTCATTACCCTCATAACAAAAACTTATTTTCTGTCTCACAATTTGTAGAATGCCGTTCTCTTCTACAATAGAGGAGAAGGTACATGCATGCACCTTGCTGTTTGTTCTTTAATCACACTTTAAGAATCCACAGATTTAACTAGTGGACAAAAAACAGACTCCATAAATAGTAAGGTATATATAAAGAGAACACTAAAGACAAAGGCCCTGATATTCAAAGGTTAGCACCAGCGTGAATATGGTTAGTGCCAAAGGTAACCCAGATTTGTGCTAGTGCTCTGGGCTGGGCCATATTCAGAGGCCCCTGGAGCACTCCCACAACCCTGGTAGTGCCAGGTGCTAAAATACTTTGCTTATGCAAATGATGGGGTCCGCTCATGTATACTGGCACAGCAGCATTTTCAAATGTTGCCACTGCAGAAAATCACCTCTTTTCTTGCCACTAAAGCCTAAAACTCCACCCCCCTGAAGACAGGGTGGCTGTACTGCAACTGCCATTCCCCGTGCCAAGCTGCCTCTCACCTCCAATCACCCAATTTCTAAATTGTACAACCTCACTAGTAGTCTAGTGGTACCCTCAACCCCTGATTGCCTGAGTTCTACATTGTACAACCTTCCCCCAAAGTTTAGTTGTAGAAACCTTTAATAAAGGACTTAAAACTCATCTGTTTGCTCAGGCATTTGATATTTAAATGGGAGTTTTATCTGGTATTTAACTGTGTTTTATTGTTTTAGAGAGCTTACATTTTTACTATGATTTAATTGTGAAATACTATTTATTGGATCTGTTGTTCTTTTTTTAAACTTTATTTTTAAATTTTCAGTTGCTTTTTAACAAAGCCAAAGAGACATCGTATCCATGACAGTCCATACAATTATCAACTTTAGGGGTTGCAGCCCCTTTAATCATAGGATTAGTGCATCAAGGATATATTGATACCACATATGGGGGGAAAACTAAATGACAATATATAAAATTATAGCAAAAGCTTATGCTGCTTAAAGTAAGCCCAAGAGCAGTATGACTTTCTCGTAGTAACTAAAGTCCACAGAAAGTCCAGCTTTTGCCTGCCTGAACTCAGGCTATTGGCATCATACTTAAACCCTAAAGATAGTTCTTGAAATGTAGAATAACTTGGCAGCCTAGCTAACGATTAACTATAAATTACTCTAAGCACAGAGTTTGAGATAAATCTCCAACTGGAGTTGACAAGATATTAAGGAACTAGGATAGTATTTTACACTAGGGCTCCTAAAGAGCCTTCCAGCACTAAAAGGTTATTATTTGTTAAGAGCTAGAAAAACCCAAAAGTCCAGGGCATAAAGTTCAGCAAGAAAGGCAGAAGTAAATATAAAAGCGCTCACACCTGTCCTCAATCTCCCGATAGGTCCTCTGTTTGATTCTGTACCAGTTGTTGGGCCTGAACACTGGCCATCCACTTTCCAGCCTTGATGGAATCTGAAAAAATCCAGACCTTCCCATTGTGCACAACACACAACCTGGCAGGATAGAGCACTGCGTGAGGGACTTGAATCTCTCTCAATTGCCTTCTGATGCCGTCAAACATTTTCCTTCACATGCGGGTTGCATAGCTTAAGTCAGGAAATAGATAGATCGCTCTATCATCTTGCATTAAGGAACCTGCATGGCGAGCCAGTCTCAGTATGTGGTCTCTTATCCCAACACCATCCATCACCAAAAGTAAAGCACGTGGAGTGTCCGATTCTGACCTGTATCCCCGAGGTGTAATTCTATAAACTTTTTGCAAGACAAAAGGAGCCAGGAGTTCTTCCAGAGACAGTTTTTCTTGAAGCCATTCATGCATAAACATTACAGGGTGGTCTCCTTCTATCCCCTCAGGCAATCCTAAGATCTGTATATGATAGGAGCGAGCCTGATTCTCGAGTGTCTCTAACCTAGCCAGAAAGTGCGTGTTTTCTTTAATCAAGTTCACTGTAGTTGCCAAGGCTGTCTCTGATTGTTTTTTGACCTCCTCCATCTCGATTTTAGCTTGTTCCACAGCCATTTCTACTACGGTCAGTTGGGAATTAAATGCATCCACTTCTGAGTTCAAATCAGAGACCACAGATATCAGCCTCTGTAACTTCATCCCAATTGATGATAAGGTCTCTTTGGGCTCTGTGGCAGATGAGGCCTGTGCAGTTGGATCAGTCCTACCAGAGTGAGAGGATCCGGTGGCTTTTCCTCCTGAACCGCCACCTTTCTCTTTGCGAGGATTATCCATAATGTATTTCTGATGGTGCTTTTCAAAGATTTCACAAACTCTCTCGATTTTCTCTCTCCAAAGGGTTAAATATTTCAATTTTTAGAGTCTAAATTGAGAGCTAATAGATTTTGCTGCCAGTTAGCTCGGGCTCCACAGCGCCCCCCTGGATCTGTTGTTCTGTTCTTTTATTGTGATGGCACCCAGGGCCTCCAGGAAAAGGCACCACAAATAAATAAAACCACTACTACTACCCCCCAATCGCCTGGGTTCTACATTGTGCAACTTTCCCTAGTAGTCTAGTGCTACCCCATCCCACAATCCCCTGAGTTCTACATTGTGCAATATTCCCTGGTAGTCTAGTGGAACTGTTACCTGATTGCATGGGTTCTACATTGTGCAACCTTCCCTTGAAGTCTGTTGGTACCATCCAGCCCTCGATCACCTGAGTTCTAGATTGTACAATCTTTCCTTGTAGTCTAATTGTACTGTTTCCCAACAGCCTGTGTTTTACATTGTACAGAGTTTCCATGTATGTGATCATACTGCATGACTGTCAGATGGTGGCTAGCTGAGGACATTAGAGGAGGGAAGTGCTGGCCACTGCTGTCCCAGAGACCAGCTCTCAGGGTGAGGGCAGGTGCAAAGAAAGAGTCCTCAGCAGGTGGACGTCTGTGGGGGGTCACTGTGTGGTTGGGGTGGGGGTATCAGTTCACTACCTGGGAAGGTTATAAGATGTAGAACTTGGGCAATCGAGGGCTGGGGATACCACTAGACTTCCAAAGGGCTTTTACAATGTAGAAATTGGGCAATCAGGAGTGAGAGGTACTGCTAGACTACCAGGGAAGTTTGCACAATATAGAAACTGGGTGAACAGGGGAGGGGGGTATCATTAGACAACCAGGGAGGTTGTACTTTGTGGAAATTCAGTGATCAGGAGCGGGGGACCACTATTTTACCATGGCTGTTTTTTTTCAAGGAATGGGGCACTAAGGGGCATCTGTTCCACATGCAAATGAGCCCATAATGGGCATACAATCGCTCCTTAGCACCTTGCATGCCTATTGAACTAATCTGTATGCTCAGGCTGAACATGGCCCACATGACACCTGGTGCTTTCCTGTTTTCCTGTTTCAGACAGTGCTGTACCCGTGGGCCATATGCAGCCTTCTGGTCCATGTCAGGGCAGTGCAGATCCATGTAGCACTGCACCAACACAGACCAATATTCAGTCTGATAGTGCTACTACATCGGTGAGCTCTATCAGTCTTAATTTCACTGGAGCTGGAGGAGTGAAAGTGCAGCACAAATGGCTGTACTGTGCTTGCACCGATTTCTCAATATTGGGACCAAAATCTTTTCCAGCTCAACCTTCAGCTTTGCAAAAGTTATTGTAGCAGGCAATCCTATCGGGCTTAACTTTTTCATAAACAGTATGTTCTCAATCTTTTTAAGTTCCAAAATTGTTGGGGGACGGAGCTTGCCATCAAACATGGTGGCAGCATAATTGATTAGGAAGACCATCTGGGAAAGAACTTTTCACACATCCGACAGAAGCGCCTGCTGCAGGACCCTAAAAATATCACAGGAGTGAAGAGGACTGCAAGCACTATTCAACAAACCCAAACTCACTCAGAAAAGGAAAAGAGAGAGCTCTCCCTGATGAGGTGCCAACTATACCGTCAGTGCATGGTGCCAGGCCAGCATAAGCGGGTACGCTCAAGTTTCCCCTGCCCACCAGAAAACTCCAACAAGGATCATCTTTTTGGGGGTAGCAACAGTCATATTCTCCCATGCCCTCCAGACAGCACCAGCAGCAGAACCTTAATTACTTCACCGGAGGGACGAAAACTGCAAGTACCAACAACGGACACAAAACCGAACTGCAGTAGCAATTGGAACAGCTTTTTTTTTTTTTAGACTAGGTGTCAAACACATCAGCAGCGCATGGTGCCAGGCCAAAGTAAGTGGGTACATTCAAGTTTCACTGCCCGCCAGAAAGCTCCAATAAGACCCACCTTTCTGAGGGTCACAATGGCCGCATCGTCCCGTGCCTGGCAGATGGCAACTTCCAAATCGGCCCAGCATCCTTCAGAAATGGCCATAAAGATGAGGAAACTCGACAAAATACTTACAGACACTGCAGACCTAAAAATCTTGGCACAAAAAACTAACTCCGACTTAGCCCTCCTGGCATCATGGGTAACCAAAACTGAGAGATCCCTACAAGAAACAGCCACCACTATGCAGCAGCAGCAGGGCATGACCCAGGATCATCACCTGAAACTACAGTATCTACACCAAAAGGTAGATGATCTGGAAAACCATGCCCATAGAAAATATTTGCACATTATTGGCAATCCTGAAGGGGCAGAGGGCTGAGACATATCAAGCTTCCTAAAAGATCTACTGCCCTCACTCATAAAAGCAAACAACAGGTCTCTCCAAGACATTGAGAGGGCACACAGATTGCTGGCCCCCTGCCCCAGCCTGGCAAGAGACCAAGGCCAATTCTTTGTAAGTTCCTTAAATACCCAGAAAAAGAGTTCAACCTGAAACTGGCCAGGGAGCAGGGAGCCTTTCAGTGGCAGGGGAACAGGATCCAAATATTTCAGGACTTTTCCCTTGAACTCAAACCAGAGGTGGACTTATGCCAACGTGAAGCAACAATGCTACCAGCTTCACAACCCCACCTTGCTGCACTACCCTGCCCTCCTGAGAATGCAAGTAAATGGGGAATATATTGCATTTAATTGCCCTGCTGAAGCTGAGCAATATATCAGGAGCTTTCAAGAGGCAAGACCACAGCAGGACAGACCACAGGGCTTGCCTAGCAATGCAGAGGAAACCAAGATGGAGGTTTCACAACTAGTGGCCAAGAAGGAACAAAGGTAAAGCAGGGGAAGGCTCCCCACAGTCTGCCAGGCAACAGAGATCCCACAACCATCAACTAAGGTTCCTGCCATCAGATGCCAGCAGCTGCTCACCAGGAGTTACCCTGGTTAAAATCTTGAACAGATATGAGCCGCTTTGAAATCTTATACCTGCAGCACTGCATCTCTCACAAGAAGACAACAGGGAGGAACGGCATAGAGCAGGGGGGTCCAAAGAGACTGCTGAATGGTCCCCCCTTCCTGATGACTGGGGCAACTGCACCCCGGAGGACACAATGGGAGATGTAGACTCGATGGAATGACTGTCCAATCTCTTACATGCCTCAGACCATGTCTACTGTCCCTCCTAGGCAATCCTGGTATCCTTTTTTTTTCTTGACCTGTTGTACTGCTCTTACTGCTAGATATGTTTGATGCGGTTTATAAAATGTTTATAAAATGGGGAAGGGAGGTAAGGGTGGGGGGCTACCTTTGGAACTATGGTTCTGTTAGGTCAGTTTGTATGGCTAAGTAGGGTCCTTGCCAGCTGTTTAGCAGCATGCCATTGACACAGATTGAGCATGAGCCCCAGAGCTCAAAATAGGGCTTTACCAGGGGGGCAACATCTTCCATGTCGCTTTAAGGTGCGAACTGCCCCCCTGGGCCCTTTCCCCCTCCTGTCTTCACCCCCCAACAATGCCTTGGGGAATGATTTGGCCCAAAGACAGGTGACATAGCCAACATTGCCAAAGCGGCTGCTGCCTTGTCTCACATAAGAGCATCTCACAGACAAGGATATCTCCAGTCAACCAGATTATTCAGGAATGGCTGATGAAGTTTGGGTCCCTCATCTCTTACCTGGACTCCCCTTTCATGGGAAGTCACTCAGTGTTACCCAAGCAGACTCATACCGACCTGGCTATGGGTCAGGAGTGCCATACTGGCCGAGTACTTGCCATGTAATAATAAAGGAATTTATTGTTCTAACTGTTTTGGACGCCGGTCTGGTAGCATAAGAGGGGACTCAGCAATAGAGAGTAATATAAAACTGGGCCATCCATGACTAGGTGAACCATGAGTACTGGGCTCCTTATCACCACACAGTGAGGGACAAGATATGGGGGGGAGGTGGGAGGGATACAGGCAAACCATGGTTGACCTCTGATTTTCCGCTGTGGTAACATCTAATCACGGGTAAGACCTCTCAGGCACCAACATTTGAGGGCTCTTAGACTATACAATATCTGAGGCCAAGTATAGCCCACAGATGGAGAGAGGCCACAGAAGCCTCTCCCTGCAGAAGCTCAGCTGGTGCAACCACCAGATAACTATCCCTAGTTGGAATTCCCTTCCCTGTTGGTCTTCTATACTACTGTGTTAAGTTGTTGATATTAGTCTGTTGTAGTCATGTTTGCAAGTTTACCGTCAATGGTTGATGCCCCTGAGAGGGCCCCTTTAGCCATTAGAGGAGTACAAGGCTGGATCCTCTAGGTATATGTAAGGGCTCATTCTCTAGATCAAGGGAGAATCCTATGGGTCCCCTCCCTCACAAATGAGGTGATGTCCTCTAGTGGCCTCCGAAATAGTTCAACTCACAGAGATAAATACTGTATGTGCTCATCCCGCATGATAGGCGCATCAGAATGCTCACAGTATATTGCCAAGAGACTCGAGCACTTGGTGTACCAGAAAAAAAGCTAGGGTCTTTGTGGGAATGCTATGGGTAATATTACATGTACTCCAGGAAGTATTCTTCATTGATCAGGATAATGTGATGGTTGAATCTTCTGGAGAACAGCAGTCTGGGGATGGGTCCTTCATCACCCATCAGCTATTTGGAGAATAAATAAGGGAGGGGATGTATGGATAAATGGTATTTATAATATGATCATATGGATCCCACATTATCAGTAATGTTCACATCCTGGAATGTGAGAGGCTTGAATAGCCCAATTAAAAGGAAAAAGATGATGAATAGATTAAAGAAGCTTAAAGCACAGGTTGCCTTCCTCCAGGAGATGAAAATAAAGCATGTGGAAGCAACAAAACTAGTTCAGGATTGGGTGGAGTGGCAAGTGCATAGCTCCTCTGGCACGGCAAAAAAAGGGGTCTTGATATTATGTCACCAGCAACTCAAATGGTCTACACTCTCGAGCAACGAGAGGATAAAGAGGGAAGATGGATCTTGGTTGAGTTTCAGAGGCAAGAGGCCCTTTGATACTAGGAGACATATATGCCCCTAACGAAGACAGACTGGTATTCTTTCATGAACTGTCACAGGCTCTACTAGATATGGCAAGAGACTAGCCAGACATTATTTTAGGAGGGGACTTTAATTTAGCCATGGACCGCCTGCTAGACAGATCCAATGCCAAACCTGAGCCACACTCTAACGCCTTGACAAGTCTGCCCAAGCTGATGTCACTACATCACCTAACAGATACCTGGCACACCTTCCACCCCTCTAAGAAGGACTATACCTTCTATTCAGAACCCCAAGCCATGGCCAGTAAAATTGACTACTGGTTCACCTTGACCACCCTGACCCAGTCTGGGGCTGACCTTAAGTTTTTTTTGCACTAGCCAGCAGGACAAGTCAGTTTAAAATTGTACTAACCCGCAGTGATTTGCACTAGTCTGCACTCAAAGTCACCATGTGTTTCTGACACACAACATAATGAATAATGATGAAAGCAGCACATTTTAAAAAATTATTTACAGCTACATAATGACCCACAAAATGACCAGTTGTTTAAAAAAAAAACATTCAGTGGCTTAAGAGTCATAAATGAATACCGAAAAATCTGTTCCCCACAAACTAACTTATACCCCCCACCAATGTCCATTTCAAGGATTGCCACATTAGAATAATGAATCTGGGGCATCTGAGAGATACTCAGTCCACTACTAATGTCCCTCAAATCACTGTCACTGTTACAGTCACAGTCACTTTGAGAGTCTGCTGAATAGTCATCATCCTGCTGTCGTGCCACAACAGTTCCAGTCTGCGGCCATCTCTTCCTTTGTCTCCCACTGTTCCAAAGGCAGATTGCTTCTTGGGGATTGAACTTATTTATATCTAGAGAGTTCATTTGTACCACCATGAGGTCCGTCAGTGTGTCTGACTGCAGTTTGGACTTTGTGAGCTTCAACTGACTGAAACCTCGCTCTGGCTCAGTCGAACTTGCAGGCAGTGTCAACAGAAGATCCGTAAGGGCTAGGATGTTGGGGTACTTCTGTTGGTAAGCAGCAGTCACCCTCTCCCAAGTCAGACTGAATCTGCTCAAATCCAGAAAATAAAAAAAGAAAGGCAAATGAAAAACATTCAACACACTGACATCTTATAAACAGAGTTAATGAAACATTCTTCCTCCATAAATATGGCAGCACATTCTTTAAATACATTTGACTCATGAATTGACAAATTAAAAAACTTTCCACATACCTGGCATATAGTTCGGATTTCAACATAGCCCACTCTGTTTCAATCGTGTCACTTTTCACAGTAGCACCTTCCAGGACTGGTTCGTAGTGCTCTGCAAGCAAAGCCACTTCATGGTCTCCAAAGTCTGAAAACCAAACAAAAAATGATTCAGATTTTATTTTTTATTTTATTTTTATGTTTTTTTAGTGGTCACACCCATCCCATTCCCAGCACAATTATCTAATTGCCCACAACACATTCTGTTCTACCTACCTTGTCAACTCTCCTTGTCTGGCCATAGTGTAAAACTGGCAACTGTTGCTGCACATAGAAGCTGTGGGCTTGCATCCAAGAAGCAATCCTGCAGACTTTCCTCCAAACTTTTGAGGACCTTTTTGTGGACAGCAGTGATGCCTGAATTCCCAACCAGGGTATGACCATGCAGCTCTGTGACACTGTTCACTTGGCGTTCCTTCAGTACAGGCCTTAATAAAAAGAAAAAGTATAAGGAAACACATTGAAATATACTACAGATGATAGGCTAGTTGCAAGCATATCACTGCAGTGTCTTTAGCTCATACCACAGTACTCACTTTGCATTATACGTTCTTAAAGTTTCCAGGGTTGATTGCATAGTTACAAAGACATCCGTTACAGTTGCATCCCTCTGCTGGGCATCTGCCTGCCGAAGGATCTTTAGTATTCCTGCAGCTTTGCTCATCTGCTCCAGATTTACACCTTGCCTTTGCTACATCTGTAACACTAAACAGAAATATTAAAAATGCACAACATTCACACAAATCAAAAACACAGGTCATGTGTTTATAGCATCATATAAAAATTACCTGGGTCATGTGTAGAACCACAGCAGGATACCCCTTCAGCAGACTCTGCAGAGCTGTTTGCAGGTGAGAAAGCCATTGTGTGCCACCAGCTCAGGTTGGAAGTAGAATACGCATCTGTAGCGCTTCATATGCTTCTTTTAGTTTGCTCCTATTTAGGGGGAGTTGTGGTAGAAGCAATACAAGTGATGAAAGAGATTGCTTAATCTACTATAAATGGGGATGTTTTTCAAAGCTCCCTTGTACGCCAACTCCAGGTGATGTGCAGAGCAGTGCACCAATTGTACACAATGCTGCATTTGTTTCAGGAGTGAAGCTACCCCATTGGTCATGCCGACCATCACAGCTGCTCCATCACTGCCAAAACCCACCAGTTTTCTTGTCCACTCCTCAGTTGAAATAGCAAGCTTTGTTTCCAGAACTTTTTGAATGGCATCTTTAATTGACTGGGCATCAGCTTTTGCAACTGTCGGCAGCCCGACCAGCTGGTTATGCACTTTGCCTGCAGTGGCAAAATGCACATATACAATTTTGACTTCTGTAACAGATGAATCAGTGGTACCATCACTAATGAGGGAAAAGAACTTTGTGCAGTTTATCTTCTCTCTCAGGGAGATCTGTTCCACCTCTGCTATGCAGTGTATGAACCGTCATGCATACTTGTCATTCCAGTACGTCCAGCCAATGTCCAATCCTTTCCTATCATCTAGACTACACATCCATTCAAAGTCTCTGAAGGGACAGGCTTTCTTGGCAATGGCAGGACACGTTCAAAAATAGTTTATCCAACCAATCGAGAGTTGCCTGGTTCATGGTCTTGAGCACTTTTTCTGCTGTGGTCGTACCTGGGACAGCAGAGCTGGTGCAATCTTTGTTTTTGGCCCTAATGTGACATTCACTGCTGCAATGTGAAGAAATGGATTCCAGTCTGAAATTGTTATCTGTGTGGTGAAAATTATTTTTATTTCCCCCCTTATCCGACTGCAGGTCATCATATTTTTTTTAGCCAGGCTGACTGAAAGCTATGGTTTCTCTTACTTTGGTCATTATTCATGATCCCTAGTTCTTTTTTCTTCTTTGGTGCACTTTCTTTTATTATCAGTTGGATTGCTCACATCCTTGTGGTATTTCCACGTTTTACTGTTCTTATGTGATATATAGCCCGGGTAGTAAAATGTATTCATCTGTGAAGTGTCTGCATCTGTCTCCCCACCACAGGCCCCAGCCCCAGCACCAGTCCCTTGGTTCTATGAAATGAACAAAACAAAATCTATCACAATAAAAACAACTACTACTGTTAGATAAAGCATTATTTAGTATGCAGCTGAAATAGTACACAAAATACAACAGCAGGAGCATCTGAGAGAAGAGTGAGACTCACTGATCGCTATGTAGTGCCAGCTTATTATGCTTGTTGCTGCGCAAAACTGAACAAACACACAAACTAGCATGTATAAGCGTAGCTAGCTACTATAACTTTTTTCATTTACAAGTATGAAAACACAGGAGATCTATACTCTTCTACCCAACACCACAGTCCACAAAAATAAACTGAACAGTTTAATGGTAACTTTCAGTTGCAAGCAAGTTGAGTACATATTTCTGGTATGAATGTCTGTACCGCCAACCCACCCACCCCCACAAAAACCTCAAGCCCCACAACAAGCCACAGACACCCCACCCGACCCCTTGTAGGCTACAGAACACAGAATGAGGGAAAGAATGTGCAACAGGAAGATACACAGCAGCACAGAGAATTTATCAATCCCCACCACCCCCCACACACACACAACCTCAGAACAGCAACTGGCATTATTTTAATCCACTTACCTGAGTACCTTGGTGGTGTGTACAAACAGCAAATCAAAAGAAAAGGAAAAGGAAAAACCACAGACATCCCCACCCAAGCCCTGTAACAAGCCACAGACATCATCCCACCCAACCCCACCCCACTTTTAGTGTAAGGTAACAAACAACACAAATGATGAAAGCACAGAATAAGCCAGAATGTGCTGCTGCAAAATAGATGAACAACAAGACACATCACATCAGCACACTTTTGATTCTGCCCATGCCCTCTCACAACATCAGAAGAACAGTAACAACTTGACTTGCCTAAGTACCTTGGTGTGTTCAAACAGCAATTCAAAAAGAAAAAGCCATTGACATGATGCCCAGCCTACAACAAGCCAGAGCCAGAGCCCCCCCCCCCAGCATAGACAAATGCATTTAAAATCCCACTGCCTTAAGTTAACTGAGCATTTTACTTTTTAGGCAATACAGCTCCTAATATGCTTGCCTTTCAGCAGCCTTCTCATCAAAATAAAGCTCCGCCCAGACCCACAACAAGCCACAGACACCACCCCCCAGTGTGCAGAGCTGAATTGAAAAGTACACAGTGTCTTAGAACAACAAGCCACCAAAATGTCTGTGCTTTCAAATACTATTATTCACAGGGCAGGGTGTAAATCAGCAGCACAAACTTCCAGAACTGAGTTTATGGCGCCAGTCATGAGGGAGACACTCTTTTCAGCTCAGTTTATTTCCTCCATAACCTTATTTAGAACTTGCTTTTTTTTTCAGTGCCAGCCAACACAGTCTACCAATTACCCCCTACATTAACAAATAGAATCACTCCAAAGAAAAGTACCACACACCATACTTGATTTTCAATGCCACATGGCACTGTTTTACCTGAACTGGCATTTTCTTACTTTGGTGATTCAGCCCCCAAACAATAATCATCATGCCAGATTACCTTGTTGTTTCAGTGGACAATCCAGATGTTCATTCTGGGAGGGATACAAGACCATGACCACAACGGCGCTGAACCTTCCGGACCACAAAAACCACCAAAACCACCGAAACCACAGAGCACCCAATCCTCACTCGCCAAACAGCCGTTCCTCCAGCGTAGCAGCAGCAACACAGTTAACAGTCTCTTCCAAAATTTGAATCATCCATGGTTTTAGGGACGCAAAACAGCTCTTTAAATCCATGGTTGGGCACCTGAAAGCCACACCCCCAAACCACTTGCTTCCAGTGGCCATTGCCAGTCTGCCACCTTACATGCCCAGGCCACAGGTTTTAGCCAATCAGTGCTCCCTGATGACATTCGTGCTGTTCCCATCTCCTGCAGCTCCTCCCTCCTTGACAACTTGCAAACTGGGCTGGCCAATAGAAGCAAAGGAATGCAAAAGAGTGACACCCTGCATTCCCACCCTCTAGAAGTAGCTTCCTGCCTAAACAAACAACAGGAAGCTGGGAGTGCTCGTTTGGGTCCCTGCAGTACCCGCCAGCTAGGTCTCTTATTTGTGGCCACTCCAGAGTTCCATGGGCTTCATAGGATTTTGCTCCCAGACTGCTATCGCAATTGGAAGTACAGATGACTCTGCTGAGTGCATTAGCCCACATGGACAGGTAGCAAGGTTTTTGCACTAGCCTGAGCCACTCTGCACTATGCCCTGGGCTAGTAAATGTATGTTAAGGTCGAACCTTGAACCCGGTCCTTCCAGAGGTCTCCATTACCACACTACATATTTTGGACCGTGCTCCAAAACAGCTACAGATTTACTTATTGCCAGGGAAGGAGTGGTCAGTCACCTGATGACTAGATCCTCTCCTTCAGGCAAATCAAAATGTTCAGAAATGGCTGGAATCAGAGGTGAATAACTATTTTCATGATAACCCAGTGACCTGTGCCCCTCCCCGAATAATGTGGGAAGCCTTTAAGGCCACAATCTGAGGTAGGATCATTGCATATGCAGCCCATAGAAGGCAGTTTAGAGAAGCAGAGGCAGCTCAGCTTGAAATACAACTCAAACAAAAAGAGGCAGAATATAAGGAAGACCCCAACAAAGTACAGAGTCAAGCCCTCAGATTTGAACTTACCTCTCTTAGGATTAAACTTCATATACTGGCCACTAGAAAAGCCAAACTACAGATAGCACAGCTCCAGCACAAATACTGTGACCTTGGGAAGAAAGCAGGTAAGCTTCTCGCATACCACCTTAGGAAACAACAGGTGGAGAGACATATAGAAAAACTCAAGGACAGAGCAGGTACAACCCAACACTCTCCTAAAGAAATTAACAGGGCCATGACAGACTTCTACCAAGCCTTATACAAAACCCAAAACCCCTTTAATATTACTAAGTTTAACACCTTCATGGCTGATACATCCCTTCCCTCCCTCTCTGATACACAGAGGACCTCCCTAGACGCTCCAGTCTAAGAGACAGAATTAATTAAGGCTATAGAAGGGATGGCCCCACAAAAAGCTCCAGGGAGTGATGGGTTCCCGGCTGATTTTTACCACCTTATCAAGGTAGCCACCTGCAAACCCATGCTCTGTATGCTCCAAGTGGCACACGAGAAGGGGGCACTCCCGGACACCAAGAATGAAGCGGTCATAACAGTTTCCCCAAAGCATAGAAGGACCCTTCTCTTCCGGCCAGCTACAGACCAATATCTTTGATTAATGGTGACACCAAAATTATAGCCAAAATCCTTGCTACTAGACTGGAGAAAGTCCTCCTAACACTGAAACATGACTCGCAAGTGGGCTTTATTAAAGGACACTCAAGTGCTGATCACATGAGAGCCATGATCACCCTATTCCAGAAAGCCTCTACCCTGTCTTCCCTTGCTGCAGCCATTATCATAGACTTCGAGAAAGCCTTCAACTCAGTCGAAAGGGACTACCTGAAAGCAGTCTTGACCCATAATAACATAGATCCTAATTTTAGAGGGTGGATCAATGCCAACTATAAAGATCCAACAGCTAAGGTCCTCACTAATGGCCTCATGTTCGACACCTTTATCCTCAAAAGAGGCACAAGACAGGGATGCCCGCTGCCCCCCCATCTCTTTATTTTGGCCATAGAGCCATTGGCTGTGACCCTCCAACACCATGAACACATCCCAGGCATAACAGTAGGTCAAGAGGAATTTAAAACCAAGTTATATGCAGACGACTGCCTTATCCTGACCAGTGACATTACCCAGAGTCTAAATCCCATACTGGATACCTTTGCCCAATTCAAGCAACTCTCAGGCCTAAAGAATAATAGAGCTAAATCTGAAATCCTTCCTATTAATAAACTCACAACTGAACATATGTGCCTATGATCTTGCCTAGCCTGGGCAAGTTCACAGATCAAATACCTCGGGGTTAATGTATCACCAGAGATACACAAGTTGGGACCACTGACTTGCTTCCCCTGATACACATCTTTCAGAAGGAACTAAACAGATGGCAACATCTGAACCTGACTATCTCGGGTAAAATAGCTTCCATTAAACTGATGTTGGCTCCCAGAATGTATTACATTCTTGCCCACCTCCCCATCATTGTGCAGGATAAGTGGTTTCAGAAGATAGTCTCATTGATTGGGCACTTCTTGTGGTGCACCTCTCCACCAAGATTCAGTAGAGCCAAACTTAGAGCCAACTGGAGACAAGGGGGCTGAAACCTATCTAACTTCCACCATTACATGTATGTCTTTATAACAGCTACAGTAGGTCCATGAGCACCATTGGATCCTCAGTCCTTCCACCACCCCAGTGGTGTCACAAAGAGCAAAACCTCTTATGAGGTGCTTACCCCTCCCTATGTTTGAGGGGTCCATTGTAGATCAAAGTAGTTCAATGGGCAACAATAGAATCAGTTTGTAAGGCTTGGTTACTTGTGACAAGTAACTTAAAATGTTGCTCCAGGATAGGAAATCTCATTTATCTGTGGGAGAATCCAGAACTTTGCATTGAAGAAAAACCAATTTGATGGGAAACATGGGAGAAAAGCTCCATACATCGAATAGGCAACCTGCTGTCCCCGATAGGTCCCACTTTGAATCTTTCCAAAATCTCCAAGAGAAATTTAAGCTGCCAAAACAAGATTTCTGGAGATACTGCAAATCAGGCCAGCATACACTCAATGGTCAAAAACCCCATGCAAATGCAAGGCATGTAAAAGAACCAGACCCCTCCCAGCTGCCCCTTTGCAGTGGGTGGATGGGCTCCCCCTCCACAAGGCCAAGGTGGGAGCCATATACCAGCTAATAAGAGATGCCCAGACAGACCCCACAACAAAGGTCAAAGACTACTGGCAGTCCACCCTCCAAACTTCCATCACAGATAAAAAATGGTTGGGGTGCTAGAAATTGGTACAGCAGGCCTGTACAGACTCCAAGAGCCGCTTAATTAAAAAAAGATTCTACATCACTGATATAGAACTCCTGCCCAACTTAAGCACCTGGGTGTGCTCTCTCAGGACCTGTCTTGGAGATGTGCTGCCCTTAATGCCGACCTGCTACATATACTATGGTCCTGTCCACTCCATTGTGCCTTTCTGGACCATGATAATCAAACAATGCTATGATATCCTACAGATGACCGTCCCAGAGACACCCCACACCATGCTGCTCGGCTGTCAACCTCCAACCCTGCCCATGTCCATGGCCACTAGGAAATGGCTGATGGCAGACTCAGTGGTAGCCAAGATACTAATACTTACAAATTGGCGATCCCAAGCTGTCCCCATTTGCCAACACTGGCTCACCTTGATGGAAAGCTGGCATTAAATACCACATTATCCTACCAGATAAATCACCAACTCAGGAAGTTCCAAGCCATTTGGGCTCCTAATCTACAACATGTATCCACCCCAGTTGGAACCTCTGACAGCGCTCCTCCCACAAGAGTGTGGTACCTACCATGATTTGCACACATAATGGGGGCCTCACCACCTGGCTGGACAGAAAATCTCCAGCTGTCCATAAGAATCTAAGTATCAAAGCTAATATTAACCCACATGTTGTATATCTGAAGTTTCCATCCACCACAATGTTTATCGATTTGGTTGCCTGTACCCCGGTTATGTGGTTCTATGTTGTTCTCTTTCATGTATTCCCAAATGTTTATGTAATGTTATGAATCATATGAATTCACGTTTGATGTCTGTAACCTACAAAGATCTCAATAAAAAGATTAACTGCAAAAAAAAATTAAGTTTTAAAATTGTTGTCTACTGTTCATGTAGGGGTAGTGTTCACGACTCCCTCCACCATCAAGACTCTGTTAGCCAGCATAGCAGTCTCTTTCTCAACAGTTTTGATGCAGTCCTTCATTTCCTAGACCTTAGCTTCTATTCCCAAGCATGGATTAGAAAATATCCCCCACTGTAGACTGAACTTTGTCCAGTGAATTGCGTACCTCCCCTTGGAATTCAACTAGGAATGCTTATGTCAAAGCAAGTGTGGGTTTTTAGACAACTTTGGGCTTAACACCTGGTTTAGGGCATGATAAAGAAGGAGAGGCCATTGCTGTGTCCATACTAACACTCAAATAAGCAAGAAACCAACTGTGCCTGCTACAAGAACACCTACAGTTTATTTGGCATCACTTTATCTTGGATGTCATGACCCAGTGGAGTTCACATACTGTAACTACATGCTCAAGCAGCTAATTGTGCAGAAGTTGGCCCTTCATGAACTGGCCATGGGGATATATTAGGGTGTCCTCAGCCACTAGGACTAGGCATACTTGGACTAGGAAGTCATTATGGGTACAATCAAGGTGCTTACCCCTTTAATTTAGAGCCTCATAAAATCCTTAAGCATCTTACTGATTGGTCGCATAAAGAGCCACAGCATGCCTTGCATTCTATAATCAAGCTTGCCAAGAACCTCATCCTTTAGGTAGAGAGTGGGTTCTCTGATGCATGTGGTAGCAAGCCCTACATATTTTTCATTATGCTTGACTCACACTTTAAGTGTGAAGTTTTGCACATGTTCATGCATCACACAGCGTGGATAAGTTCAGGCAGCAGCTATGTTCTGAGCTCAGTTTCTGAATTTAAGGCATGGTAACAATTACAAGTAGCCATGAAGATTCTGGACCCAGTGAACTTGAACCACTGTAGACAGACACCCCAATGAAACGGATTGCTGTGCTGAGCTCAGTTCCTCATTGCAGGCTGAACAAAGGAGAAGGACCAGTAGAGCAGCCACTGCCTGAAGCAACCTGCTTAGCTACTTTATAGAATCACTAAACCAGTTTCAATAATCCTTTGGATTACTGAATCCAGATACTGGATTCCTTCCCTTAGCCATAAAGTGCATCAGCTGACCCTCAACCATTATCCAGTCTGAGCTGATGTTCAGCATGGCCAGTGATGTTGTGAAGCCTCATGGTCAGCACTGGACTCTGACCATATGGCAAAGCTTGTGTTATCAAGTTGAATTTGCCCCACTTTGAGTAACAATGCAATCCATCCAAAAATGGAATTAACATAATGACAAAAATTTTCAGAGGAGTTCTCATCATACCAGTGATGGGCACACAGTAGGCTAATGTTACCCCCACCACCCGACCTTGATTTGCTCCACACTTGTCAAGTTTGCTGACTCTCCCTATCCAGGCAGTTATTTTAATGTTGTTTATGTACTCTGAGCCTCCTCCCCACACATAGTGATGCTGTTGTTACTGCTTTGCCTCGCTACTGATCTGGCGGTGCCCCTAGCCTAGCTAATTCTGTATTTGTACTCTCCCCAAACACTTTTGCTATTGTTGCTGCCTTGCTGTATCAATCACACATAGTAGACTGGTGGTGCCACACTGCCCTAACGCAGTTATTTTACTGTTAATTTTCCCCATACAGTGGTGCTGCAGTTATGGTTACCCCCCCCCCCCATAAACTGGTCTGGTGGTGTCCCCCTCCCAACCCCGCATGATGTTGACAGTTAAAGCTTAGCTTGCCAGTTTTACTTTGTAATCAGTACATTTTGTGTAGTTGTGTACTATTTGCTTGATAATTCAGTTTCAGCCATTTTAAAAATGTCACTGTTCAAACTCAGATTACTAATATGTTATAATCCTGTCATAATCCTATGACAGTTCCATGACTGTTGTGTAATCTCAAATTTAAGCAGCCTTTGTTCTTGAAAAAATAAAAATTTAATGAAAGGCTTTCAACCATTATCATGTGAGTGCCACTCATCAATTTGTGCATTACAGTAAAAGATAGTCTGATAAGCAAGCAATAATACCCAACAGAGTGGGCGGTATTGCCCATACTGCCCACCCTGCAGGGTATTATTGCACGTAGAAAATGGGCTGACTGTGTCATTTTTTATAGGATTACAAAAGATATTAAGTAATTCTATAAAAATGACTAAAGTACCATCTTTGCTTCTTTTTGTGTAAAGTAGTTTGTGTATCTCTGGTACAGTAGTGTGCTGTTTCAGCCCCCCTCTCCTATTACTGTGTGCCTTTGGTGATTTGTTTTTACATGTACTGTTAGAAGAAGCAGTAGGGGAATGTAGGACACAGAAAAGAAAGCTATAAGTAGTGCCCATTTGACAATCACAGTAAGTTGTGTACCGCAGTATTGTTTAGGCATAGCAGGCTGGGAGAGACATGCGCTGCACTTGAGGAGTGGTTTAATGAATGAAACTAATCAGTCTAACGGGTTTGAAGTTACTTTCTTGTGTGCCAACTGCCTAGTGTCCACTTGAAATTATTAAAAAAAATAAGGGAAATTGGGGGAATACTTCTCCAGTGTGATTGGTTGGGGGGGTTCCTTGCTCTGTCGTCCGCTATGAGTGGTGAGTGGTTTCATTTTTTGGCACGCGCTCAGCTGGAGGAGGAATGAGAGAGCACACTGAGCTCTCACAGAGTCCTGCTATCCAAACTAAATTAAAATAACAAAAAAAGAGATCAGCCTACCTGATGTTGTGTGTGATGACCGTTAGGAGTCGGTAGTGATGGCCACAGCATTAGGTGCCACTATTTCTCGCTAAGTGAGACAAAAAAATGGCAGATATTTCAAATCAAAATAAGAGGGATTTAGCCAGTTAGGGAGCAGGGTGAGCACAATGATACTTCACTGCTTGGCATGGATGGTACTTTTAACTTACAGGGCTGTCACTGTAAGTTAATGTACCCCATGTCAGCCAATGAGATGCTATATTTTCTTTACCCCATTTTCTAATTATGATTACAGATTTGTTATTTTTCAATGTCTGAGTGAAACCAGACATATTGGTCATAAATGTAAATGCATTTTGACCATGACAAATGCAGTAGAAACACACCATGTACTGTACCTCAAACACACCATAGCACCAGTCTTTTTAAGATTTCCTCTCTTAAAATAGGCAGGCCACTTTACCAGCTGCTAGTATCTCCAAGTGTTTTGTAAAATCTGTAGGCTGTTATGGATGCCGCTAGTCTCTCCAAGTGTTTCAACTCCTGACATGAGCAGGCTACTAAGCCCACCACCAGTCTCTCAAAGTTTCCAGAAATAAATAGGTGGCAAGCACACTACCAGTCATTTCAACTATTTCAACCCAAGTCTCTCCAAGAGTTGAAACTCCTGAAATAAGCAGGCTGCTATACCCACCATCATTGTCTCCAAGTATTTCAGCTCCTGAAATAAGTACGTTGCTATGCCCATCACCATCTCTCTAAGTGTTTCAGCTCCTGAAATAAGCAAGTTGCTATGACAATCACCATCTCTCCAAGAGTTGAAACTCCTGAAATAAGCAGGTTGCTATACCCACCATCAGTGTCTCCAAGTGTTTCTGCTCCTGAAATAAGTACGTTGCTATGCCCATCACCATCTTTCTGAGTGTTTTAGCTCCTGACATAAGCAGGCTGCTATGCATGACGCCATCTCCCCAAGTTTCAGCTCCAGAAATAAGCAAGTTTATATGCCCATCACCATCTCTCCAGGTGATTCAGCTCCTGAAATAAGCTAGTTGCTATGCTCATCACCATCTCTCCAGGTGTTTCAGCTCCTGACATAAGCAAGTTGCTATGCACATCGCCATCTCTCCAGGTGTTTCGGCTCCTGAAATAAGCAAGTTGCTGTGCCCATCACTATCTCTCCAAGTGTTTCAGCTCCTGAAATAAGCAAATTGCTGTGCTCACCACCATCTCTCCAAGTGTTTCAGCTACTGAAATAAGTAAGGTGCTATGCCTATCACTATCTCTCCAGGTGTTTGAGCTCCTGAAATAAGTAAGTTGATATGCCCACCACAGTCTCTCCAGGTGTTTCAGCTCTTGAAATATCTCTCCAAGTGTTTCAGCTCCTGAAATAAGCAAGCTGCTACGTCCATCACCATCTCTCCAGGTGTTTCAGCTCCTGGAATATGCAGGTCGTTATGCCCATCACCATCTCGCCTGGTGTTTCAGCTCCTGAAGTAAGCAAAAAATGGATCAGGATGCAGGATAACTCCTGACCCTCCACTGGCTCCACTCCCAGGCCAGGCTTAAGGTAAGCCCTAGTAATTTTGGGATGTTGTGGCTGGGGGGGCCAGTTGGGCTGAAGAGGGTAGTCAGAGCAGGAGATAAATAATGACACACAAAAAAAATATGCAAGTTACTATGCCCATCACCATGTCTCCAGGTGCTTCAGCTCCTGAAATAAGTAAGTTGTTATGCCTACCACAGTCTCTCCAGGTGTTTCAGCTCTTGAAATATCTCTTCAAGTATTTTAGCTCCTGAAATAAGCAAGCTGCTATGTCCATCAGCATCTCTCCAGGTGTTTCAGCTCCTGGAATATGCAGGTCATTATGCCCATCACCATCTCGCCAGGTGTTTCAGCTCCTGAAATAAGCAAAAAATGGATCAGGATGCAGGATAACTCCTGACCCACCACTGGCTCCACTCACAGGCCAGGCTTAAGGTAAGCCCTGATAATTTTGGGATGTTGTGGCTGGGGGGGCAGTCCGGCTGAAGAGGGTAGTCAGAGCAGGAGATAAATAATGACACACAAAAAAAATATGCAAGTTACTATGCCCATCGCCATGTCTCCAGGTGTTTCAGCTCCTGGAATAAGCAAGTTGCTATGCCCATCACCATCTCTCCAAGTGTTTCAGCTCCTGAAATAAGCAAGTTACTGTGCCCATCACCATTCCTCCAGGTATTTCAGCTCCTATAATAAGCAACTTGCTATGCCCGCCACCATCTCTCCAGGTGTTTCAGCTCCTGAAATAAGCAGGCTGCTATGCACATCACCATCTCTCCGGGTGTTTTAGCTCCTGAAATAAGCAGGCTGCTATGCACATCACCATCTCTCCAGGTGTTTCAGCTCCTGAAATAAGCAAGTTGCTATGCCCATCACTATTCCTCGAATTCTGCCAACTCCTAAAATACGACATGTTATTATTTTGCCACCACCAGTTTATCCAAATTACCTGAACTATGCAGGCTGCTGTGACCACCCCAAGTCACAACATCTGAAATAAGTAAATTGCTGTGCTCTATATCCGTCTCTTCAAGTGTTTCAGCTCTTGAAACATAGAAACATAGAATCTGACTGCAGATAAGGACTGCTTGGCCCACGCAGTCTGCCCATTTCCCTACCTACTGGATAAGCTGCAGATCCTAGTTAACCAGCAGCCTACTTCTTCCTACCCCCAACCCCTAGAATGGCCTTATGACTGTCCCATGCATGCTTGAATTCCACCACTGATTTTGACTCCACAACCTCCTCCGGAGAGCCGTTCCATGCATCTACAACCCTCTCTGTGAAAAAATACTTCCTTAATTAACTCTGGGCCTTCCATCTTCAAATTGTGCCTCTTGTTCTTGCTCACTCTTTTTTTTGAAAGATGCTACCTTCTTGGATTTTGTTGATTCCCTTGAGTACTTGAACATTTCTATCATGTCCCCTCTCCCTCCTTTCCTCGAGGCTATACATATTAAGCTCCTTTCGTCTCTCTTCATATGTCTTCTGGTGCAGACATTGCACCATTTAGTTGCCCTCCTCTGGACAGCTTCCATCCTGTCTATGTCTTCATGTGGAGACTGGGTCTCCAGAACTGCACACAGTACTCCAGATGGGGTCTCACCAGCTGTCTGTACAGAGGGATACTAACTTCCTGTTTTCTATTGGTGATGCCTCTCCCTATGCATCCCAGTTTCCCCAGCCCTCCTTGCTGCCCTCTCACATTGCTTGCCCACCTTTGGGTCATCTGATATGACTACCCCCAGGTCCCTTTCCATTTTGTTGTTGTTGGTATCTCACCCCATTGTGTATGCTTCCCTGGGTTTTGTTTCCCAGGTGCATTACCTTGCACTTCTTAGCATTGAATCTAAGCTGCCATACATTTGACCGTTCCTCTAACCTTGCCAAGTCCCTTCTCATCCTTTTCCACCCACCCTGTGCATCAACTCTGCTGCAGATCTTTGTGTCATCTGCAAAGAGACATACTTTCCTTCAGTCCCTCTGCAATGTTGCTTATAAAGACATTGAAGAGGACTGATCCTAATACTGAACCTCACGGTACCCCACTAGTAACCCTCCTTTCTTCTGAGTGGACTCCATTTACTATTACTCTCTATGTCCTATTCTCCAGCCAATTCATTACCTGGCTGTCATCTTGGGACCCACTCCCAGGCTGGCTAACCTGTATATTAATCTTTGTGTGGGACTGTGTCAAATGCCTTGCTAAAGTCTAGGTTGGCCATGTCCACAGCCCTGCCTGATCTACTACTTTGGTCACCCAGTCAAAAAATCTATCAGATTCATCTGGCATGACCTTCCCGCTGTGAATCCATGCTGCCTAGGGTCCTGTGCCCCTCTGGCCTCTAGATACTCAACAATTATTTCCTTCAAGTGATTCCATCATTTTCCCTACCACTGAGGTTAAACTAACAGGTCTGCAGTTTCCTGCTTCTGCCTTGCTCCCACTTTTGTGAAGGGGAATCACATCTGCCCTCCTCCAGTCCTCGGGTACCACCCCATCCTCCCATAATTTGTTAAAAAGGTAGTCAGTGGTGTCACTAGTTCTACCCTTAGTTCTTGTAGAATTCTGGGATGAATCCCATCAGGCCCCATTGCTTTGTCCACCTTCAGTTTTAAGAGTTCTTTCAGAACCCTTTCTTCTGTAAATGGGCTGGTATCAACTTCTGTATCCAGAGTGTTTCTACTGTTTGTTTTATGTACCTCCCCTCTTCATTTGTAAATACTGAGTAAAATATTTGTTTAGTATCTCTGCTTTTCACAGTCTCCCTCTGCCCACCCTCCCTCCCTTTATTAAGCCTCACTATCCCTCCCTTGGTCTTCCTTCGCTCCTGATGTTACCTATAAAGGTTTATCCCCCTTCTTAATTGAGTTGGCTATCTTTTCCTTGGTTTGGGCCTTTGCTGTTCTGACTGCCTTCCCAGCCTCCTTTTGCTTTTAACTGATACATTTCTCTGTCCTGCTCCTTCTGCGATTCCTTGTACTTCCTGAATGCTTTCTTTTTCTCTTGAACCTTCACTGCCACTTCTTTGAGAACCATAGTGGTTTCTTACATTGTTTGTTTTGTTTATTTGCTTCACACAAGGCTCGTTACCTCTGTGATGGCAGTTTTATTATTCCCCA
Organism: Neoceratodus forsteri; assembly: GCA_016271365.2. Classification (NCBI taxonomy): domain Eukaryota; kingdom Metazoa; phylum Chordata; order Ceratodontiformes; family Ceratodontidae; genus Neoceratodus; species Neoceratodus forsteri. The sequence goes on along the minus strand of CM028133.1, from coordinate 908,975,000 downwards.
TTGTTCTTCCACCACTCCTTCCTGCCCATTTGCTAGTGCATTCCTAGACACTCACCCATTTTGGCAAAGTCAGCCCTCCTAAGGTCCAGTACTTTTGTCTTTGTGTAGCTGACTCTGTTGCTGTGTTTATTGTGAACCATACTGTTCGATGGTCGCTAGTTCCCAGATGGCTACCCACTTCTACATCTGTGATCCTCTCTCCATCTCCATTTGAGAGAATCAGGTCTAAGATTGCTCCCTCTTGAGTGGGCTCCAATACTAGTTGTCTAAGGCATGCCCCCTGTAGGGCATCTAGAATAACTCCACTCTTTGAAGTGGCTGCTGCAACTGCACTCAAGTTAACATCTGGCATATTCAGATCACCCATCAGCAATATCTCCCCTTTTTCTGCCATTCTAAGTATACTTTCTATCATTTCCTTGTCCATTTCCTCCCCCTGAGAAGGGAGTCTGTATACAACCCCTGTGCGGATTGTGGTGCCATTGCCTGTCTCCAAATTTACCCACAGTTCTTCTTCTCCTTCCTGTTTACCCTTTTGTTCTGTTGCTTTTATTCCTTCCCTTTTATAAAGAGCTACTCCTCCTCCTCTTTTACCCTCCCTGTCCCTCCTGTAGATAGTGTATCCTGGTATGTTTATGTCCCAGTCATGGTTTTGTGTGTACCATGTTTCTGTGACTGCCACGATATCCAGATGTTCCTCCTCCATCAAGGCCACTAATTCAGAAAGCTTGTTCCCCAGACTACGGGCATTGGTACTCATTGCTCTCCATTTTTTGATGGCTTTACCTTCTGTTGCAGCATCCCCCACTGACCTTTCTACCTCGGTCTTTTTCTCATTTAGTACCCTGTTTTGTAGGGAGAGGCTGGGATTTACCTGCTGCTTATCAGTGCCTCCTCCTTTGACTCGTTTAAAAGCTTTCCAATGAAGCATTTAAACTGATTGCTCAAAAGACTTGTTCCCTTCCTGGACAGATGCAGACCATCCTGCCAGTACAGGCTGGTGTCCCTCCAGGTGGAACCCCAGTCCCCAATGAAGCCAAACCCCTGTTCTCCACACCATTTTTTCAGCCATTCATTAAACTGCATGGTGCTAATTACCCTCGCCTCCCCCATGCCATTGACAGGCAGCACCTCAGAGAAATAAGCAAGTTGCTGCTGCTGCTGCTGCTGATCATGATGATGAGTAACTTCAGTCAAGACTAGTACCACCATTGGCAATTACTATGTCCAATCAGCACAGACTTGTAAGAATGAATTTCTGATATTAATAATGAAAAGTCAAACCAGATCTTGATGTTTGTGATCTTTGAGTAACACAGTGTATTCAACTGTCAAAGGTAAATCATGTACAGTACTCAGTTTTTATTTTTTGTGTTTTTTGGGGGGCAGAGTGGGTGGGAGATAATAAATCTCATTGAACAGTTTATCTCAGATCATTTTTTTTTCCTGGTTTTTTTTTTTTTTTTTTTTTGTCTTTTCATGTGTTTTATCACTATGGTGATTTAATCTTATTGCTGCTCTGTTTCAGCCATGATCTGGTTAATGGAGGATTTTTTTTTTCATTTTGAAAAGATAAATTGATCACATATCAAATAATGAAGATTAATACATGATGTGACAAGAGCAATAGTTATTACTGTGGATAATAGTGAAGAATAAACAATTACAGAAATGCAATGGCCCAACTAGATCCAGATGTTTTTGTCAAGTAACACAATATGTTCTAGCAGCAAATGTAAGTGAATAAAGTTTTATTTTTTGAGGTGGTATTAAGTGATGATTTGGAAAGGGGAAGTGTGGGGTACCATATCAGAGAACAGTCCCCAACCCTCTTTTTTTCTTGCTCCTGTTTTTTTTTTTCTTGATTTTCAAGATTATGTCCTATCTAAAAATGAAAATTATTCTGATGTAGCTATTTATTTTTATTTATTAATTTTTTGAAAATGTTTCACCAGGAAAGGCACACTGAGCAAAAAGATGCTTGTCTCACGGTGCGACCTGGGGAGGGGGTTACAATGGAGGAAGGTATACATACTACAGTTGAAATTAGGAGTAGAGCAATACAGGCAAATCAACATAATTGAGTGGGATTACTTTAGAACTTGTTACATGAGGAGAACAGTACAAAACATGAGCTTCAAGTAAAGTGGTATACATAACATGAGTACACATCTAGGGCAATACATGATTACATAAGTACCAGTAACAGAACTTGAGCTGAAACGAGATGCACCAGGTTGGCAGCGGGAAATGGAAATCAGAGATGGGGATAAAGGAGAGGAGGAAGGGCTGTCTAATAAACACTAGGGTGTTTAGGGAGGGTGCTTTAGGGGAGATGGAGGGGGAAAGAGAAGGGAGATAGTAGCAGTGAAATAAGACTGTAAGTGTGTAGGGTATTTAGGATGGTAGGGGAAAGAGAAGGGAGATAGTAGCAATGAATAAGACAGTAAGTGCATAGAGTGTTTTGGGCAATGTATAAGCCAGACGATTAGGTGAAGGCCGAGCCGCTGGTCAGGTGCGTAAAGAGGAGGGAGGAAGAGAATCCATCAGTGGGTGGGAGGTCAGGGGCAGTTACAATTTGGTGCAAGGAAGTTAGTGAGGGCAGAGGATAGAGAGAGTTTGGATGAAGAATGGCAGATTTGGGCCGACAGGCTGCTCCAGAGCTTAGGGAAGAGGTAAAAGGAAGCCGATTGGCCTGCAGAGGTCCTTCAGTGAGGGATGACCAAAAGCCTAGAGTCAGTAGACCTGAGGTGAGGGTGGGGGTAGTTGAGGTAGATAAGAAGGATACAAGGTAGGGAGGGAGGGAGTGAACTGAGCCAGAAGTGGGAAACAAATTTAGCAATGTGAAGTAGGCGCAGGTTACTCAGGGAAGGAAGGGCCAGGGAATGGTAGAGCTTGCAATGATGGGAGCGGGGGGGGGGCATCAAGGGCAAAATGGCAGAAAGCATTGAAGAGCGGATCCAGTTTGGCTAAGGTGGACTTAGAGACAGAGCTGTAAACAACGTCGCAGTAGTCAAAAGAGGGTAGAATCATTTTCTGGAACAGAAGGAGAAACTAAAAATTTGGATGTCCCAATCAGATCCCGGTGTTTCATAGTGATCATCAAGTAACATGCACTAACAAAGGATGAACAGCACATGGGACTCATTGTAGCTGAGAGGGCCACCAGAGATCTTCAACTCCAAAAGCTTAATAACTAACTAACTTACTTTCTTTCTTTCTTTCTTTCTTTCTTTCTTTCTTTCTTTCTTTCTTTCTTTCTTTCTTTCTTTCTTTCTTTCTTTCTTTCTTTCTTTTTCTGCAACATTTACAGTAGATGATGTATCTAAAGTTTAAGTTAATACTGAGGATTAGACAGCAACACATAGAATTATGGACCTCAACAACTCTATTTCTTTCCTGAATTTGAAGACAGAGAAGAATACTGCCCTCACGTCATCAGCAAGTCCACTGATTTATGGTGTTTAAAAGAAACTCTGTCTTCATGATTTAAATTTCTGGAATTGCACTGGTGATTGCTCATCTAATTTATGGTTTTTACTGGGATTTTATAGTCAGTTTGTCAGTATTTGTATAATCATAATAAAAGAATTTATAATATACAGCAATGTATATAAGGCAAAATAACAGTGATAAGGAAGCAGTTTAAAAAACGTATACAAGTTCTGTAGAATTACTAATCTGATATAAAATGCCAAATTCTATCAAATTCTGTATTTTTACCAGTAAGCAGATGATCCAAACTCTAGAATTGCACGAGGTTTTTTTTGTAGAAAAACAAAGACCAGTGGCTTTGCTTATCAGCAACAAGAGATGCACTTGAATTGGAATGGAAATATACTCCACTTATCAGCATCATGAGAGGCAGAACAGTTTAAGCACGTATCACAAAAGTGTTTTCAGAAGCCCGCTTTGAACAACAAGGGGTGAAAGAAGACTTCACATAAATTTTGGTACAACAGAGGTAGTGGAAAGGAAGGAAGGGAGGAGGAGGGAAGTTGTAACTCTATGTGAGGAGGCAACATCCAAAACTAAAATTGGACTGGTAGCATGAAATGTTCTCACATTTCATAGCACAGATTATTTGGGGAAGTTGTAACTCTATGTAAGGAGGCAACGTTCAAAACCAAAATAGGACTGTTAGCATCAAATTTTCTCACATTTCATAACACAGATTATGTGGTAAATTAGATTTTGAAATAAAAAATGTCTTAGATGATGCAACAATAGCACCATGTTAATGGGGAATGCAACATGCAGTTCAGCATTGCAATCCAGTTCTTAGTGTAATAGAATCCCTTGTGTGACTGTGGTGGGCCACTTATTACATTGATAGTCTCGTGTCTGTGTGTGATGCTGAAACAAGGATGTCACAACTGAAGTACCTCGATTTCCATTACTGGCAATGCCCATCAGTAGGTTTACATGCCCAAATATAAGGGGCATTAGCTAATGCTTTGTACCAAACTTCATCCTATATCATTCATTATGTTAAATACAGTGCAATTGCCCTAGTACCAGTATACAGTCAAACATCAATGCCCCGACAGTAAAATCCTGATGTGGACAGACTTTGCATCGATGGGGATTTCTTGTCGACAGACTTTGCATCAGTGGGGTGGGGGTGGGTGGTAGGCACCTAACTCCACTGCTTGTGTGATGTGGAGTTAGATATTTAAATTAGGAGGGTGCGGGGGAACAGCCCCCCTCCCACATTGATGAGCTCTAGTGTGGCGGTTGGTGTCAGCATGTTGCAGGGCATTGTTGGGATGCATCAGTGTTGGGGATGTCAGTGGAACTGTGTTGCTATAAGGGTGTGCTGTTAGTGTCAAACAGGATCTAAATCAGATGGCCATCCCCACACCCCTATGCTCCAAACCTTCTGTAGTGTACAGTGGGAATCCAGCTGGGATCACTGCCTTTAGGCTCGGCCCAGAGTCATCCCCAAGCCAGATGTTGGTGAAACATATTAGATCCCTAGTGGACTCCATGATGAAATCCAACACCAAGACCATCTTATCCCTCAGGGATCTGACACTGCACAACATGCACTGAAGGAGAGGAGAAAGAGAAGTCAGACCTTCTGCTATCTGACTCCTACTCCTAGAGGACTCTTTGGGGATCGGGACAACGGAGGGAGAACCTCACTCCATAATTTTCCTAAACCCAGGGTGCCTACTCTATCACCCTACAAATATTATTTCCCTAATCATTCACCAGTCCTTCTACAGTAATACAAAAACAAAACAATCAATATAAAATATGACAAAATACATTTCAACACAAAAACAAGAGACAGCCAGTACAGTGTCCACATCTTATAGTGGGCTGATGTGTATTTGGGTCATTTGCCCATTATATTAGATGGTTGGTATAACCAAAAACATGCATTAACACATGCAATGCGACCAACAACAGCACAGCTATGAAGTACATGAAGAACTACCACAGTAATTGCAGTCATTGTGATATTACAATATTACATCTTTATTGATTGAAACTTTATTTAAAAAGCTTGTGACACTTTCAGGAGAACTTTAACAAAACCTAATATTCAGACACAGTCCAGCTTGTATTCCCCATTGGTCCTGTATTCCTCCTCCCCATTACTTATTACTGAGGTCATCTGTATGAAAACAGGATCTTTGCCCCTGAAGAGTTTGCCTATTGCTGATGCTTTCTCCCTACCTAAGGTCATAGAGCACTGCTTGTGATATCACAGTTAGTCTCATGGCAACAGATTGTGATGTCACAACAGAGAATTATGACTTGAAGCAGGGAGTAAGCTATAGAGGCAGATGGACTCTAAAGGAACTTTAAAAGATGAAGATCATATATTTATGCATATTTCCTTAGTAATATACAGTATAATGGGGAGGAGAAATACATAAAATATAAAGGAAATGCAGGTAAAATTATACCTAAATATTATGTTTTTTAAAGTTTTCTTTGAGGCAACAGTAGCACTCTGAGCTTTATTCAATTTCAAGCTCTGACATTACTGAAAAAAATAAAAGTCCTACTTAGTAAAGAATTTGGTCATTTGGATCTGCACCATTCTTCTCTTGGCATACAGTTATGCAATGCCAGGTCAATAAAGAACAAGACAACAATTATTTCCTGATCTTGTTGAGACATCTGACCTGGTTTGCATCATCGAGACCTGGCTAGATGAGAATACTGGTCTGGTATTGGAGTCAGCAGTGATACGCTACCTAAGATTGGAACATAGGGGTGGGGGTGTAGCCATCTGTTTTAAGATGGAACTGGGCCTTGTAGAGGTTCCAGTGGGGACCACTATATCCTTTGAGTGTATCATGGGAGCAGATGTGGGTAGCAGGATTCTTCTCATCTACCGTCCACCAGGAGATGAGAATGTTTCCTGCAGGAAGTAGCAGACTTCATGGTTGACATGGTGTTGGAATCCTCCAGGTGGTTGGTCCTGGAGAATTTCAATGCCTGGGTCAATGATGAACTCTCACATTTTGGTCAGAATGTCCTCCAACTGATGATCTTGTTGGGCTTCACACAGGTAGTTACCGCTGCAACCCATATTCAGGGTCACTCCCTGTACCTGGTGTTCCTCCTGGGGATGGAGGCCACTGACTTGGTGGTGAAACCAGTTGGATGGTGGGACCATCACTCTACAAGGTTCAGTTTCACGGCTCCCCCTGTGAGACCCATCCCTTTGGAGATGGTCCAGTACTGCCCTTTGAGGGGTGTTACCCTGGAGGGCCTGATTGCAATGCTGGACCTATCATGTAGGCCATTGGAATGCTTGGATTCGGGAGACCTAGTAGTGCACTATAATAGTGTGGTGCCGAGGGCCCTGGATCCCGTAGCTCCTGTCCGAGTTCGCCCTCTCCCTCTCCACCCTCAGTCCCCTTAGTTTGATGGGACTTTGAGGGAATTGAGGAGAGTGGGGCAAAGGTTGAAACATTGTTGGCAGAAATCTGGCCTGGAGGAGGATAGACTTAGGTTGATCGGCCATTATTCAGACTATCAATCAGAAGTCTCCCATAAGAAGGCAGAGTTCCTGTTCAGGGAGATTGCTGCAGCAAGGACTTGACTGGCTCATCTCTTTCAGACCGTGGACAGGCTGTGCAATCCAGCCAGCCTTCAGGGCCAGAGAGCTTTTTCACAATCTAAGTGTGATAAGTTTGTTCAATTCTTTGCAGATAAGGTGTCCTCCATCAGGTTGGAGATCTGCTTGACTCATTCAAATGAGTTTGGCGGTGGTCAGTATGAAGGCACAGGCATCCAGTCTGTCTGGACAGATTTTGACCAGCCAGCGATCATGGATATCGTGAAGATTGTTCAGGGCTTGCAACCGACTTACTGTAGTTTGGATCCTGGTCCAACTTGCCTCCTTGTGGGGTGTATGGACGTCATCAGACCAATCCTTGCTGAGATAGTCTGGTGCTCGCTGGACCAGGGGGTGTTTCCAGATCACCTGAAGGAGGCTGTGGTGACACCCCTTTTAAAGAAATCTTCCTGCGACCCAGTCTGTCTTGCGAACTACAGCCCTGTCTCTAACCTACTCTTTTTTGGGCAAGGTTATTGAGAAAATAGTCACGTTGCAGCTTGAGAACTTTCTTACCACTCATGAAGTCTATGATCCTCTCCAGTCCAGTTTCAGGAAGAGGCATAGTACTGAGATGGCATTGGTTTGGGTACTTAATGATCTCCTAATAGCGAGGGGATCGGAGGAATCATTTGATCTTGGTCCTCCTTGATCTTTCCACAGCATTTGACATCATGGATCATGGGGTGTTGCTGGAATGCCTTTGGCTACTCTGTGGACTGTTGGGGACAGTCCTCAGGTGGTTTGATTCTTTCCTCACAGGCAGGACTCAGAGGGTGGTGTCAGGGACTTTTTCCTCTGTCCCCTTCTTCCTGCCTTGTGGGGTGCTGCAGGATTCCATGCTGTCCGCCATGTTGTTCATGGTGTACATGTTGCCATTAGGAGACATTATAAGGTGGTATGGGCTGAGTTTTCACTTTTATGCAGATGATACTCAGCTATACGTGTCCTTTGTATCCGAACAGAACAGTGCGGTCTCGGTCTTTAACAACTGCCTCGCTGAGATTTAGGACTGGATGAGAGCTAATTGGTTGAGACTGAATCCGGATAAGACTGAGGTGTTGGTGGTGGACCCAGGTCAGTGGGTAGAGAAGTTGACTCCTGGGCAACCATCTGGCCTCGTGCTAGGGAGCAACCAGTTGACACCTTCTGAACAGGTGCTGAATCTGGGCGTTGTCCTTGATAATGTCAGCAGTTGTCAAATCCTCATTTTATCATCTGAGGGACATCACCCAAATAGAGCACCTTGTTCCGCCCGAGGACCTTCCTATGTTGATTCATGCATTTGTGTCCTCTCATCTTGATTATTGCAATGCTCTATACCTAGGGTTACCAGGAGGGGGATCTCCATTGCCTGCAGCTGCTGCAGAATGCTGAGGCCAGGTTGTTGACAGGGTTGTCAAGAACTAGCCATGTCACTCCTGCACTGTGCAAACTGCACTGGCTGTCAGTGTGATGGAGGATCACCTTCAAGGTTGCGTTGCTGACCTATAAGACCCTACATGGACAGGGACAGGGTTACTTGCAAGATCTCCTTTGGCTCTACTGCCCCCTCCACCCACTCCACTCTGCCGACGAGAGATTGCTAGAGGTCCACAGGGTCCATCTTCAGACATCGGGTGCTAGGGCTTTTTTTTTGTAGCCCCAACACTGAGAAACTCTCTACCTCATCGGATTAGAGCGTGCCTGTCCACTGACACTTTTAAGTCCTCATTAAAAATGTATTTGTTTGGCCTGACATTTGGGGACAACGTCTAGTTTTATTACTGTTGCCTTTTTAATTTTATATTTTTTTTATCTGATTGAATGTCTGTTTTTATATTGTATATGCACTTTGGCTTTTGAAAAGTGCTCAACAGATAAAATCTGATTGGATTTGATTTGATTTGATTACAGTCGCCACACCTTTTCTATAATGTTCAAAACTTGCCAGTTGGTTCAAGATCTGGGCGCTGTTCCATTGCATGCTAGATAGTTGACAATGCTTAACACACATCAGCTGGGGTAATGAATCATCTTGGTCCTGGTCTCCCTCCTCATCATTCTCAGTGAAGTCAGGTCACATGGCACTGATGGACTTGCCAACATCATCTGCTGCGGGTTCAGTGTAGCTCTCACCTAGCTGATACAACTGAGCAAACGTGTCATCTGTTATCCCATCTGTTGCTGTCAGTGTGTCTTCTGCATCTGGCAGGATGCCTTCAACAGAAGTCTCCTCTGTTCTCAAAAAGCCAGCTTTCTGAAGCAGTGCTGAATAGTCAGGTCACTGATGGAATTCCAAGCTTGCTTAAGGAGATGAACAGCACTGAGTAGTGAATTATTTTTGGCACACTGAGAAGCAATAAGTCCAGCATTCAAGTTAAACTCATCGAGGACTTGCTCACACAACAATATGAGATACAGCCCAAGCCTTAAACAGCCACTGTGAACACATCCTGTTAAGGTGATAATAATTGGGGCTAATCTGCTCACTTCTGCCTGAAATAGGCAGCTCGCTAATACAGTATGGTTAATTTTACCATATTGCCTACGAGAACAGCAAATTGAAAATTGTATTTGCCTACTCTTACTATCTGCCCAAATAAACCACAGTTAGTATATCGGGACTGTGTTGTACAGTACGGTCTGCACGCCCATTGGCCCATGCTGTGGACCAATGGGCATATAGCCATACTGTATGCTGTCAGTTGGCAGGCGGCTGGGCAGCTTTGCGGGTTGGGAGCTGCCGCCCGCCGCTGGCCGGGGGGGGAGCGGGGAGGCAGGTCTGCATGGGCGGGTGGTGGGGTACCACTGGACCACCAGGGATTGTTCATTGACAAAGCCTGCAATCAGGCTGGATTCAGTCCACTGGACCACCAGGGATACTTTAAAATGTACAATGCCCGCGATTGAGCTGGGGAGAAGGTCCACTGGACCACCAGAGACTGCATTTCACTCATTATGCCAGCGATTGGGTGAGGGAGTAGGGTCCACTGGACCACCAGGGATATTATACAATTACATAGCCTGTGATTGGGCATTGGGGTGTATTGCCATCGAGGAGCAGGGGGCATCGGTCCCCGAAGGCTGCAGCCTGGCAGGGTGCCAGGCGCAAGTTGCCGGGGATTGGTGCACCTGCATGCAAGTGGGGCCATAATGACATGCAAATGGCCCCATTTGTGCTTTGCATGCATTATGGCCCCATTTGCATATACAGCACTGAGTATTGTGGTTCATTCACCGAGCACACCCGCACTTGTGCTGGTGCTTCCCCTTGCTCCTCACTCACCACTTGCATTGGTGCAGTGCCACTGCGCCATATGCAATGCGGGTGGCCATCATGCCATATTCATCGGTTCTGAGCCATGGCGTAGCACCGTTGAATATCACCCAGACTATACCCTGGTGCATCCCAGTTGCGCTGCACCCAGGCTTGCGCCCCAGCCTGGCGCAGCCTGAATATCCCACCCAGGTTATGTTGCACACATTGCAAATAATAGGCAATGTACTGATAAGCTTAAGTTATATAAGAAAATGCAGGTCATAACAGCAAGGGTGGGGTTCTATCAATACCCTGACATTCAGATGGGGGTCCTGGGAAATTGGCTGTCCAGTGATCCCACTATGTAGCAGTGGTCCTTCATCAGCTGCATCTCAAAGGAATGTGATTGGGACAGCTGAGACATGAAATTAAGGGAGCATGATGGACTTTGATTAGCCTCTTACACGAGGGATAGGAGTTGGCAGTGGTGATTTTGACAGAGAGGCTATTCCAAATGAAGGGTAGCCTAAATGTGACTGAGGTTTGCCTTAGGTTTCTTCTGCAACATGGGAACTGGAGATGGTAGCCATCCTCAGACCTGAGGAGGTATGTGAGATTTGTTACTGGACCAAAATGATCCTCGAGGTACCCTGGGAGTTTACCTGCCCACAAGTGTGCAAAGACTGCCTATTCAGGGGCAGTGGCCACCTGAGATCATTGTGTATTTTTTTTTTATTTAGTTGTTTAACCAGGTATAGCACACTAAGCTGAAAGCTTTTTTAGAGGAGTGACCTGGGAGCACAAGGAGGTTAAGTGACTTGCTCAGGGTCACACAGTATGCAAGTGGAAACTGTGGGATTCAAACCCAGGTCTGGTCTTCTGGATGTCACCAGATTTGCAGCTCAGAGCCTTAGACTACTGCACTATACTGCCTCCTCAATGTATGTATGTTGTATGTTGCAATGATGAGTTCTTGGGGGGGCAGTATAGATCTGCGTAAGGTATTGAATGGTGTTGATAGTTTGGCCAGGGTGGAGGAGTTGGCACTAGCATGGACAATGACCCCATAGTCCAGCAAGGGAAAGATGAAGTACTCCACCACCAATTTCTTAATATGTGTCTGAAGGCTGCTCTTCACCCTGTAAAGAGCGTTGAGCTTTACAGCAGAATTTGACTGTTAAGTGGGATATGTGCCCAAAGTAGTCAAAATGTTGGTCCAGCTGCATGCCTAGGTATCTGTATGAAGATACTGAGTCAAGGCACTCACTGACCCAAACAGCACGGATACTGTTTTCTTCTGGCTTATGACTATGGGATTGTCTTGAAATCATTTTTGGACTGCAAAGAAGTCATTTTGCAGGGGTTCTTTAATGGAGGGGATAGTTTGGCCAGATGTGTAGATGACTGCATTGTTGACATACATGTGTTTGTCGCAGGACAGGGGAGCTAGGGGGAGAAAATTTATGAAGACTGTGAACAGCAGTTGGTCCAGGACCAAACCCTGTGGGACCACAAGGGTGACCAGTAGAGGGGGTGACATGGGTATATGCAAGAATCAGTAACAACTGAACTCTAGTGCATGTAACAGACCTCAGAATGCAGGCAGCTAAAATGAGCTAACAGTTATCTGATTGAGACCAGAGTACTAATTATATACTGAAGTTTAAACAACAATTAGAGCAAGGACATGTTATCAGACCCCAGAATATAGAGTTGTGGAAGTACAGTTTATCAGACAGGAAATTAACTGTAAGACATCAAACCAATTAGGACCAAAAAAAACACATGTTATGTGCTGAAAGGAAATAACAGATTGACCCTAGTGCATCAGCAGGTGCATCACTAAATGTCAAGACAATATGTCATGTCCTACCCTGTTAGTATGAGCCAGCAAGCAGTGTAAGAGAGTACACCTACAGTTTTCTTCTAAAACTTACAGCCACCAACATACATGCAGTAGCATAGGGATAGTAACTAGCACTAGTGAAGGGTTTCTCAAATGGTGAGGCCAGTTTCCCTGAGGCCCCAGCCTGTTCCAGGAGAGGCTTAAGCAAGTATGAAAAAGTACTGTATTCTCGGATTAGAGAGTGCTTGTCCACTGAGACCTTTAAAGCCTCTTTGAAAATGTATTTATTTAATCTGGCTTTTGGAGACAATATTTAGTTTTAGTTTTGCTGCCTTTTTATTGTTTTATATGCTTTTATTAATTGAATGTTTGTTTTGTCTATAATGTATTCACACTTTGGTTCTTGAAAAGTGTGTTATAAATAAAAACTGATTGATTGATTAAATGCAGAGTTTTAGATATTTTGTGTAAAGGGATGAGTCAAACTGAAAAAGGAAAATGCTACATTAATTTATGTATATATGTACAAATTGGTGACCAGGAAAAGTACATTGAGCCAAGGTTCATTTTAGGTGTACCAGGGGAAGGGTATGGCATGATTACAATCCAAAAGGTAACTGTAAAACAGTCAAGAAATAAAAATGAACAATAGTGAATTTTCTCCAGCTGGAGTTAAGGGCAATGGGGGACTCACTGGGGGCATAGTGGGCAAGGAACATGACAGAGGGAGATGTTAAAGTGGATAGTGTAGTAGGAAACCAGGGGAAGGCACAAGGTGAAAGGAAAATACTACAAGAGGGATGGAGGTTTGTGTCCCTAAATGCAAGAAACCTAGTGAATAAAATGGATGACTTGTGAGCGCTGATAGTGAAGAGTGAGGTGGACATCACAGCCATCTCTGAGATGTGGGTGTCCAGTCACACTGATTGGAATCTTGAGGTGCCAGGTTACAAGCTGTACAGGAAAGAAACGGATGCAGGGAAGGGGGGGGGACTCTGTTTGTGAGGGAAGAAATTACCTGGACAAGGAATCAGGAAGTGGAGGGGAAACCTGAAGCCCTTTGGGTGCAGCTCCAGTCATCAAGGGGGGAGAAGGTCAGAATGGGAGTGGTCTATAGACCACTCTCACAGGGAGCAGAGGAAGATGGGAACCTGGCTGGACAGATTAGAACTCAGGCAGGCAAAGGCAAAGTGGTACTTACTGGTGACTTCAACGTAGCAGGGGTTAACTTGGAAACGTCAACAATCAGCTCTAGGGAAAGGTATGTCATGGATGCCTTCTAGGATGGCTTTCTGGAACAGGGGGTCAGAGACCCTACTAGGGGAGATGCAATTCTGGACTTGGTTTTAGCCAATGGAGACCATGTCCATGATGTTATGGTAGAGGATCCACTGGTGGGGAGCAACCGCAGGATGGTATGGTTCATTATGGAAGTAGGACATGAAAGATCAAAGACTTGCACCAAAGTAGTTGATTTCAAAAGGGCAGATTTCAGAAGAATGGGAGAAATCCTGAAGGTACATCTCTCTAGGATCAAGTCGGAGATGGGGGTAGAGCAGAAGTGGGAAGCAATAAAGGCTGGTATTGCAGAGACTACACAGTCCAGTATGAGAATCAAGAGCAAAAACACCAGACAAAAAAGGCCTAACTGGTTCACCACCAAAGTTGCAAACAGGGTAAAGGAGAAAAGAGTAGCCTTTCTTAAATACAAGCAAACACAGAGGGGTGAGGATAGGGAAGTTTACCTGATGAAGTTTAAGGTGGCAAGCGGAACTGTCAGGGCAGCAAAAGCAAGAAGGGAACTCCAGTTGACTGAGAGAATCAACATGGGGGAAAATGATTTCTTCAGATATGTAAAGGAAAAGAGGAGGAGGAAGAAGGGTATAGTGAGACTGAAGAAGGTGTGGGGATGGGCAGAGAATAATGAGTAGCAGGCTGAGGTATTAAACCAGTACTTCAGCTCAGACTTCACAAGGGAAAAAGAGGAACCAGTACCTAGGGGCAGAAGGGAAGCTGATTCAGGGGGAAGGTGGGGACTGGAAGCACCCATCTCAGTAGAAATAGTGATAAAGGGTCTCAGGACCATTCGGGTGGACAAAGCACCAGGACCAGACAAGGTGCAAAAGAGATGGTCAACATTCTGGCTGGCTTATTGGTGGTCCTGTTTACTACCTCTCTAGAGACTGGGAAGGTGCCAAGGGACTGGAGGCTGGCACATGTGGTGTAGCTCCACAAGAATGGGCCTAGGGATGACCCGGGGAACTATCGCCCTGTCAGTTTGACCTCCACTGTGGGAAAGCTGATGGAGTCCATTCCTAAAGAAAGACTAATGGATTATTTGGGGTCAAGCAGACACCAAGAGCCTAGACATCACGGTTTTGAGTCGGGAAGATTGTGCCAGACAAATCTGGCTGGCTTCTTTGACTGGGTAATGAGGACAGTGGGCAGGGGAGAGGCGGTGGATGTACTTTATTTAGACTTCTACAAAGCATTTGACTTGGTCCCATACAGAAGACTGATCATCAAGCTAGAGGGGCTGGTGGTAGGGGGGAAGCTAATGGGATGGATTAAGAGCTGGTTACAGGAAAGAAGTCAGTGTGGGGTGGTATGGGGGAAAATCTCGGAACCTAGGCTGGTCACCAGCAGGGTACCACAGGGCTCTATTCTTGGCCCAGTGTTATTCAATGTCTTCATTAGGAACATAATGGAAGGGACTAAGAGTAAAATCTGCCTCTTTGCAGATGATACTAAACTTTGTGGATGGGTGGATACAGAGGATGGGAGAAAGGAGCTACAGGAGGACCTAGCTGAATTGGAGAGATGGTCAGATACCTGAAAACTGGCTTTCAACACCAAAAGGTGCCAGGTTATGCACCTTGGCACACAAAACACAGGTGCAGAGTATTGGTTGGGGGGAGTGAAAGTAGTAGAGACTGAGGAAGAGAGAGACCTAGGGGTTGTCATCATCATCAATGACTTGAAACAATCTGCACAGAGCAGCAAAGTGGTGGCTAAAGCTACATGAATGCTGGGTTGCATAGCCAGGGGGGTTCACATCTAGGAGGAGGGAGGTCATAGTGCCCCTGTACAGATCACTGGTGAGACCAGTAATGGAGTACAGAGTCCAGTTCTGGTGTACTCACCTAAAAAAATACATAAACTTGTTGGAGGGAGTGCAGCGTAGGGTGACCAAGATGGTTCAGGGCCTACAACACAAGCGTTATCAGGAGAGACTAAAAGAACTCAATGTGTACACTCTGGAGGAGAGAAGAGAGAGGGTGGATGTGATAGAAACCTTTAAGTACCTTAAGAGCATAAACAAAGTCAGTACTGCGGGCTTCTTTAACATAAAATGTGCAGGGATAACAAGGGGACATCAGCTAAAGTTGGAGGGGGGTAACTTAAAAAAGATGCAAGGAGGCATTTTTTCACCAAACGGGTGGTCTCGGGATGGAATAAGTTTCCAAAGGAGTTGGTTTCAGCCAAGTCTGTGGGAGGCCTTAAAAGCAGGTGGGATAAACTTATCAGGAAAATCACACTGATGGCAGGGGAAGGTGGAAGAGAGGAAGAGCGAGAGAGAATTTTGAGGTGGGGGAAGGGGGCAGCACTACTGAAATCTCACAACTGAGCTGCACGATCAAGCAGACTAGATTGACCGTAATGGCCTTAATCTGCTGGCAGTTTCATACGTTTGTAAATAGAACAAGGAACAAATAATGAGAAGTAAAAATTGATCAGTTAGACTTGTGGTAGAACACCAAAATACAATGGTAAGTACAGAAGTGCTATGAGAAAGAGCAGGAGGAATCAAAAGGATCCCCAAGAAGTTGCTTAAGAGCAGGGCAAAAGTGGAGAGGCAGAGGTGGATAGGAAGGTTATTCCAGATAGAGGGGAAACAGAGAATGCCATCTGATTCATGAAGGTATTGCAACAGGGGCTAATAATGGTTCAAGATTTAAAATTGCAGGGCAAGTAGTCTGGCCTGGGGATGGGGCTTACAAGTGGGATTACAATAAGCTAAATAAAGTGATGACCAACTACTGAAAGGAGTTTCACTTTATTCTTGGTGTACTGTCCAAAGTATTCTATTTTTCCAAGGGGAGGCCCAAGATTATTTTGACATTTGGAGGAGGCTCAACATCTTTTCCATAGCTCGGGTGAGGTTCACTGTGGCAAAGTTTGAGAACTAATGCACTATTGAAACAGGCTGGATAACAGAGCAATGAGAAACTTATAGCATTAATGGTGCTAGTGTCCAAAGTCCCTATGAAGTTCAAAGCAGACTCAGACATCAAATACTGTAGGAAAGGGTGGACACTGTTGGGCAATGTGGCCAGTTGATGGCTGATTCCACAGCTGACATCCACAGCAGACACCCTTTGCACTGCAGCCCTTAGTAGACACCCTTTGCAATGCGGACCTTCACACTCCATACTGCAGAGCTCCGGAGAGCTAGATATTAAGGTTTTTAAAAGTAAGAGAGGGTTCAGTCGTTCCACCCTCTGCTCATGGTCCGGTTGCCGAAGGAGCAGTTTGAAGCAGTGCAGGAGTGGGGAGTCAGGGGAAGCACCAGTGCTGATCTCAGTGCTTAAATGCAGCCTTTTGTGTGTCCCATAGTGGTCGGTGGGAGGGAGGGAGGTAGGTGAGTTGGCAGGTATCCTCCCTCATGACCCAGGCAGCTTCTAATGGCTCATGTACAGAAAGACAGTGATGGCACCAGATTTCTCTGGATCATGTGAGAGCTCAGGCAGTCCACCCTCTACTCGTTGTCCAGCCACCCAACTGAACAGTTTGAAGCAGTGCAGGTGCAGTAAGTTAGGGGAAATGCCAACACAGATCTCAGTGCTCAAAGTCAGTGTTTTATGTGTCCCACAGTGATTGGTTGAGGGGGAAATAAATGAGTTGGTAGGTATCGTCCCTCATGACTCAGACAGCTTCTGGCAGCTTGTGCAGCCATCAGAAGCTGCCAGGGTCATGAGGTTTATGTCTCCTTCAGCCACAGAGTTCCATACTAGATAATACATTCACTGTGCCAGCAACCAAAGAGCTTAGCAAGAATTATCAAAATGTCAAAGGTATTCAGATGTACAAAACAATTCAGTCCTATGTATTCTGCATGCAGCAGACTTCTTTTTCTGACAGCGGTACAGCTGAAATAAAAAGGCCGGAGGAAGGACTGCGGGTATTTTCTGAGAAAATACGGGGTGAAAGCATCACTTCTCTGTATACAGGGAGTGATTCATTTTTTCGTCCTGATATGGGCACTGTAAGTTTTTTTTTTTTTTTAAATGGGACAAATCATGTATTTAACTGTTAATTTTCACATAAACAAATTCACAGAGTTATTTAGATGGCTGCATATTTTGGTTTCACCCATCCAGGCACACTGTCTTCTTATTATTGTGAAGCTAAACCACTTTCACTACACAAATTGTGTGGGGGCACTAGAATTCAACATCTTGGAATTTACTGCCTGCCCTACATATACAACCATTGCTGCACATAACTAAAACCTTATCCTGTCCCTCCTATAGGTAAGTATATACAACCCAGTAGTGCTTGACAATTCATTTTTATTTTAAGAAGATAACTTCATTTACACTCTGTAGTATATCAATAATAGTGTACATTGCACTGCTATATGCAGTTTTCCTTGTACAAAAATTAAGTGATGGGAACATTCTTTGTATTGTGCTGCTAGGGTGACATCTTGATCAGAGCTGATATCATTTGGGCATTACGGTAAGAAATAATTTGAATGGACTTGTGTCTACATTTCCTTCAGTGGTTCCGTAACCTGTATGTGGCCCCCGTCCCGTTCCACTGTGAAGGCAAACAGAAGTATTTGTTCAGGATATCTGCTTTTTCCTGATCACCCTCTGCTCAGTCTCCCTGTGCACCAGTTAGCCTCACAATTTCTTCCGTTATCTGTCTTTTTCACTTACATACCAAAAAAAGGTATTGTCCCCCTTTATTACCCCTCTGGCTATTCTTCTCTCAGTTTGCGCCTTACCTCCAATCACAACTTCCCCTGCTTCCCTCTGTTTTTGTGGGTACACCTCTCTATCCTTTTCCCTCTGCATCACTTGTTATTATCTGAATGATGCTCTTTTTGTCCTTACCCTTGCCACCACCTCCCTTGAGAACCATATTGGTGTCTTTTTCCTCCTGCTTTTCCTCACTTCTTTTGCACACAAAGTGTGTTGCCTTAACTGTTCCATCCCTTAGTCTGGCCCACTGTCCCTCAATACCATCAGAATATCCCCTCACAGAACAGCATCTCTGGGGCAGTCATCCATTTTTTTAAAAGGACTCTTGATCCTCTGTCCAGGATCTGAACTCCAGGACCCTTGACTTTGTGTGGTTCACCTCTGCTGCCATCCTAATGTCAAACCACACTCTCCGGTGATCACTAGTCCTCAGGTGGCATCCCACCCTGATGTCCACAACACTATCCCTGTTCATAAGCACCAGGTCCACTATTTTCCCATTAAGAGTAGGTTCCTTGACGTGTTGCTTCAGAGATGCCCCTTGCAGGGAGTTTAGGATAACCCTAATTCTAGCCAAGGCTGTGGCTGGAACTCTTCAATCAATATCTGGTAGATTGAAGTCCCTATCAGCAGTACCTGCCCCTTATCTGCCATCTTGCTAATGGCTTCCTCCATTACCTTGTCTAGATTCTCCCCCTCTGCTGAAGGTCTGTATATCATCCCAGTATGAATGGAGGATCTGGCTGTTGTCTCCAGGGTGACCCACAGTACCTCCAACCCCTCCTTACCCTCATACATTTCTGTTGTTTTGATATCTTCCCTGACATATACAAACTCCCTCCACCTTTCCTCCACTCCCTATCCTTCCTGAACAGCATGTATCCTGCTATAGCCATGTCCCAGTTGTGGTTTCTAGTGCACCATGGCTCAGTGATGGCCACTGTGTCCAGGTCTGCCTCCACCATTCTAGCCTGAAGATCTGGAATTTTATTTCCAAGACTTGTTGCATTTGCACACATGGCCTTCCACATCTTTCTCCTAACCAGCTTGCAACTCCCACCCCTTCCTTCCTTTGGCCCTGTCACATTTTCCACTCTCATACTACTATGTTTCTTCCTTGCCTCTTTGTTTCCAGTTCCCCTTCTTTTACCTTGAACCTGTTCCCTGGGGGAGTTTTCTCCCTTCAGGTTCTCCTTCCCTCCTGCTTCGTTTTGTGTTGGGGGAATATATATCTCCCTCTGTCCTTCCATTCCCCTTTGAGCTAGTTTAAATGTTCATCAAATTAACATTTAAACCATCCACTCCTAGATGGATGTAGGTATCGGCTTCGTACAAGCCCACATCCTCACAGGTTGGTCCCCAGTACCCAATGTAGTCAAACCCCTCTCTGCACCATTCTTTCAACTGTGAGCTAAAGCTCCTGATGCAGAGTTCCCTGTTCTCCCCTCAGCTGTATACAGGTATCACCTCAGTGAAGGCTACCATCCTGCCCCTACACCAGATACTTGGGGTAAATCCAAATACTGACACTGTAGTGCTTCATAAGGGGGATGCTGCACTCCTGAGGTGCTATCTTTCAGATGGGACATTAAAAACCAAGGTTCCATCTGCCTGTTCTGGTGGTTGTTCAGGTAGACGTTAAAGATCCCATGGCACTTCTTGAAATGAGTAAGGTAATTTCCCTGGTGTCCTGGCCAAATTTCCCCCATACACTATAAATAGCACCAACAGCATAATCTGGTTCAATTTCAGTTGGTTACCATCTCTATTCCCCTCCCCCCCCCCAGGTAACCCCTGAAAAAAAGACTCATATTCTCAGTGGGCGAACCCATCCAACAAAATTCAATAAAATAAATCCATGGTACCTGTTTTAAACTCCTACCCAGATCCCTGAACTCCTCCTAAACAATCCCAGCTGCATATCTAGCTAGGTCATTGGTCCCCAGGTGGACAAAGACATCCAGCTTCCCCCCACCCTGCCACCCCAGTGATCCTTACGATCTACTGACCATCCCACCAAGTCATGGCACTAGATAGGCGCCTTATCTTCCTCTATACCACCTCCCTATTACCAAATCTATCCTCCCAGTGACAGAGTCTCCCATTAGAAGCTGCTTCTTTTTCTGCTGTGGTTCTCTGCCTCCCGCCTTGGGTTCTGCCCATCAGTGGACCCCCACATCCTTCCTTGCCACTACCATGGGTGCTACCTCCCAGCAGTCCCATCCTGTCAGAACAGTGAAGGAGCTGTGTGGTGGCACTGGTGGAAGACTGTGATCCTGCCCTGCCACATCCTCCCTCTCAGAGCCCACTACTGTCCAGCTTGCCCTCCTTCTCCTAGGCATCTTCTGGGACAGTGGTGGTGGACATGATGGCTCCTTGGTGAGGGATGAGGCCATCTGGATCCTGGTCAGCTCAGTCTCAAATCTAGTGACCCCTCTTCTACCTAGAGAGGTGTATATGTGTATATATGTATATATATATATATATATATATATATATATATATAGGGCAGAATCTCAGTCTCCAGAATGTCTACCTGAAGACTGCTGCACTGCACCACTTCCATTTCTGGATAAATGTTCTTCCTCTTACTCCTTACTTCACCATGTGCCTATGTCCCTATATTTGGTTCTACCTCCTCGAACCTCCTAGCAGTCTTTCCTATGTCATCCCACTCCAAACAGGGTGTCTCTTGACTTTCCTTTTACCCTTATTTTCCTGTTTACTACTTTTCTTAAATTCCTCCCTGCCTCTTTACTACTTTTAGATCTTCCCCTTAGTGCCCCACTAGAAACCTCATTTCTTGTTACCCTGATAAGATGTTCCTCCTATTCCTACTAGTTGCCTGCCTTCTACCCTTTATCCTTTCCCTGCAGTGAGTGACTCTCTGTGTGACTATCCGGCTTGCAAAGAAACTGCAATCAACTGTGTGTTGCTACAGTGTTTAGCACTAACTGAACCAGAAAATATGCTATCAGAGTTATAGATTGTTGAAAAAGGCAGGAACATTTGTAATAGCACAAATAAACCAGCACACTAGTACCTTTAACAAGATTAACACAGCCAGTTTCCCTTGGTTTGAGAGATTACAAACAACTGAGAGTACATTTACAACCAATGGGGTCTATGTACCATGGTGCGGGTTGCCTGTGTGGAGGCTTGGCGGCAACTCTTAGTCAAAATGTCACACATTCATGACAGTGCTCAAGCCCCTTATGCACCTGATCCCCCAGCTGCCCACACAGCCACATACCATGGGTGGTCCACGGGGAGTATCGGGCACATTCCCCCACTCTGCACCATTTACTAAGTGTGGAGTGCCAGGCATGGGAAGGTGCATGTTATGGTAGGAGGGACCCTGCTGTAACCAGTGCGCACCCCCACCTAAGATTCCTGCCAGCACTACGTAAGTTAGCATTGCAGGTCACCCATCCGAGTCTGATTGTGAAATGATATAGTCTAAGTACATTAAATGGCAGACCCATAAACATAAACTGCATAGACAACTATCTTTGGTAAATAGTTATTAGAAAGCAGCTGTAGAAAGGCTTCGGGCAGTGTATGTCCTTGATGTTGCCAGTTTTGTACCTGTCACTAACAAATGCACACTGTCAGCCAGCAGTATGTTTCAATTGGCTATGTTTTGTTGTAGTGGTATTTGATATAGCTATAGTTAGTGTGAGCGGGACATTCAACCCCACCCCTCGTTTTTCTTTATATTATACATGTATGTCAATTGTCTCGTGGAATGAGTGCCGTCTTTAGTGTCACTGTGGTCTATGGTGTTTTCGTTTTATGTGGAACAGAAGGGTGTTTGGACTGGCCACCCATCGCTCATTCAATTGTATTATATTTTGTGTCTCAAATATTAAATGCCATGTATGACTGGATTATGTCCGTTTATAACGGTATGATCCTAGTCTTGAATATAGTATGTTTCTGTTGCAGTCCCCCCCCCTTTGTTATATGTACTCCGTTTTTATTTTGCTTCGAAGGGGCACTGTATAATGTGATGAAAAATATGTATAATGCACTGTATAATGTGATGAAAAGTACCCTTCTTATATCTTTTTGCATTTTATGAAATCCCCTTTTTACGGGGATAAGGTGTCCAGAACTGTTTGTGTCCCGTTTTGAATAAGCATAGTATCATTGTATGAATAGCCGTGCTGTAGCGTCTTCATGGTGAATGGTTCAAATTCACCATTTGTCGTCCGCTACAGGAGGTCCTTTTTTTTTTTTTATGTTTAAGGAATTATCACCTGCCACTTCATGGTGCTAAGGAGAAGAGATTTTATAAGGTTGTCCTCAAAGCAAGGATACGCTAGGAGTTCCATCTTTCTCCACTGCACGAATATGCGAACATTAGTGCGGTTAGCTTTGTGTATTCTATGCTCTGCAAATGATTTGAAGGGGTGAGATGTTATCAGTAACTTTACTTTTCTTTTATTTTAGTAATCCTGTCATGTACCTGAACAGAGTTCCAACAGAGTTTGTACAGAGTTTTGATGACGGAATGTAGTTCCGAATTGTTCTTCTCTTTCTGTTTTGGGACGCCGCGGCTCCTCTCTTCTTCTCTGCCCTCCTAAGGGCCGGACGGCCGTTTCAATCACTGCTTTATGCAGAGGTGACGGGCGGAGCAGGGCGGCATTCCAAAGATTACCTTGCTAACATTTATTTTTTGTTAGCTAAGCTCAGAATATTAATGGTTATAAGATTCCTAATTGCCTGAAATAAAAGTATTAATGTAAAAAGCAAGAAATAATACATTTTGTTTAATATGTAATCACGAACCAATCCTATTTTGGTACGGCCATTATAAGCCAGAACAGTTTTCACTTAAAGTCAGATGCGTTTTAGGTGTTGCACTGTGAACACCTCCGAGGTGAAGTAGCTTTGTCTTCTGCTGGCCTAATTTATTTTACCCCTGAGCCTTCCACAGTTAGGAACAGACAGCCCATGTTGCAAGGATGCTGTGACCGTCACCATTATGGTCACCCACATAGCAGTGCAGTGCAGTACCAGCTGGTGCTGTTGGGCCAGGCAGGTGTTACATAATTTGTGGGATGCTGTCACACATTTTGGGTTGTGGCAAGACTTGCTAGAAAGTGACACAACTCCGGACAAGTCCTCCAGCTTGTATCAGTAGCTAAATTTGCAGCATTTTGTTATACCTTAAATGTGTTAAAGTGTCCCAGATTCTGTGGAATTTGTGGTTGCTCTGGTAATATTCCACAGAGGCAGAATTCTGCAGTTCCTCACAGCTCTGGTTTTATGTCACAGTGAGGGCAGGTACTTCATAAGACATGTTTTGCACCACTCATACCAATAGGGGACTTGAAGTATTATTCAAAGCATTTAAGAGATAAAGTAAGCAGTAAGGCTCGAATGGGGGGGAAGGGTCACCGTGAGGTAATCCATTACCCGAGCACATAATTCAATGCTTTTAGTCACCTTGCCACTAATATGAGACAATGGGAAGGCATTTTGGCATAATTTTTACATTTTTAAATTAGGAAACAGACATTCTTGGGGCAACATACCTGACATTTGCCCATACTTTTTCCTGCCTGACACCCGCACCTGCCTAGAATTCCCTGCTTGCATGGCACAGGGGTTCCACTATGGGATCCAGGATGGGCATCCAACTGGATGTCTGCCTTTGTTCTCTGAACTGCCCCTTGCAGTCCTGCATACCATGGGGGTGGGTCCATGGACAGGCACACAGCATTGGTCAATAATGGCCACCAGGTGCCTGTCTGCTGGCAGGGACCTACGTGGACTGGTTACATGTAACACCTGCACATTTGTGCATAGCAGCCATGGTAATAACTTGCCATGAAACTTACTGTATTTATTGCCTATCAGGTTTACTAATTTTTAAACACACCTCACGCCAACAACTCTCCAACTCCATAAACTCCCATCATAACCCATTTTATCTTACACATTATTGTTTAAACAACTAAAATATGCCGGCCCAGAGGCGCGGAGGGTTGAGGCGCTGAATGCCATACCTCACACCACACTGGCAACCCATGTTCAGGAATGAGCACGGGCCGCTGGGAGTCGACGGGGTGGAGAAGGATTGAGCATCCTCTGGACTGCTCTCCTTCTCTGGGGAGGCTGGACACCAGAAATTGGTGCACTGCTGGTGCCTAGCAGAGGCTGGGGGCTGGAGCGCTGAGGCTACAGCAGGGGAAGGTGAGGCAGATGCTTGGAGGAACATGTACAGGAGCGTGCACGTTCACTCCTTGTGGCATCATTACATGTCCTCACCTTAGGGGGAAAAAGAACACCAGAGGAAAAAGGGTCCTGACATGCCCAATGGTGGTGATCCCAGCAGGCGTCGCCCCCGCGACTAGCAGCAACACCCCTTTCGGCACTGAATCTGTGAGAAGAGGTGGGTCGAGGGATCCCTGCCACCCCACCATGGGGGACTAAGCCGTGGGGCAGCTGGAGGAAGAGCTGCAAGCGGGGGATGGGGCTGGGGGATCTGGCATGAGGTACTGCCATCAAGGACCAGGAGGATAAACAAACTAACTAAAAAAAAAAAAAAACTAAAATATACAGAAAAATATGGGTATGTGTATTTACACATATATAAGAGAAGGAGAATACATTTATGCAAAATTGGTTATTGCTAACAGAGCTGAAGTAAAAGTAATTATTTAGGGCCATATTTTCAAAAAGAACTGGACACGGATGCAGTGCATGCTGTACCTGCTTTTGTGTTTGGTCAATCGTTTACTAGCAGCCCTTTTTCTATTTTCAACTGTTACATCCATTTGTGGTGTGGGTCATGAATTGTGACAATTTGCATTAAAATGATGCAAGCATTTTTTTATGCAAATGACACTGCATCCACATTTTGGATGGATGTAGATAATACGACTGTTTATCTTGGAAAGCCATCCATCTTTGAAAATAGAGGTGAGGGATCTTGAACAGATCCACTTGAAAAAAAAAACAGTTACCTTCACTATGCTGATGCCACAAACACTTATCTTCACTCCAGCTATGTCATAATGAGAATATGTACTCGGCCTTTAGTTAACAGCAAAACAGCTGTCGAGTGCTGTATATATCACAGTGACTCTGTGTTGCTCTCGGGCCACAGGATGAACTCAGATACCATACAAACAGTTAAATATACTCAGAAACAGTTTCTTTAAAGGTCACATCTTAAAGTTATGTGGAATTAATAAAACAGACAATACCCTGATCCCAGTTTCCCCTAAGCTTCAGCAGGCTCTTTTCTGATTTAGCTGCAACAGTTACAGCTAAGCAGAGTCAAAGGTTAAGTGTCATCTAGACGTGGCTCATTTTATGGCCTTGGGTTTATTCAGTTTTCAGGATTGTACATCAGGTGCAAAGTGAGACTTGGCCTATGTTATTTGTTTTGATAAACGCAGTCCATAACGGTGACTGCCCACTCCACCAGTGCATATTTATTTTACAAGTATTTAGTGAAATGCAATATTCATTGAAATCCAGTGAGAATCCAGTTAAAACAGAGCCACTTTGGAGCCACAGTCCATGGTACACTAAGAAGTTACATTTTAACCTCTTAAGTACGGATTGACTTTAGTTGCTGATTTTTGTTCAAATGTATTTCACCTTATTAGGGAACAGCTGCACACTTAAAATGGCTTAACGTGTTTAGAGGTGCCATCAGGAATGACAAAGCAGAGCCATCAACTACAGCCATGGGGCCGGGTGTCACAGTTTTAACAACTGCAGTATTCTTTTTTTTGTTTGTAATGCCGTATTCAACTAATTATATATTTCAAGTCGATTTACATGTGTATAGATGAAGATGAAATTGAAATTTACAGTTATAATTAGTTTGTGTTGGGACTGTGTGTAGGCAGCATTATTCTTTGTGTTTGTTTTTCTTTGTACTATTTTTAAAAATGGGAAATAAATTAGAGTTTTATTTCTGCATCAGCTGTTAGCTGTGTTTATCACATTCTAAAAATGTCCATTACTTTTTATTTAACTTTGATTGCTGGTGGTTACACTAGCTTTGAACATTGGCTTATGAGAAGTATACAATTAGATGTTCTTGGTGCAGTATAATTTATTTATTTAAAAATTGGTAACTGGGAAAAGCATACTGAGCCAAGGCTTATATCCAGGTGGGCCCAAGATCCACTGCTCAGCAATTAAATTATAAATTGTAATAAGAAAGAAACATCATTAGTTCACATTATTTCTTTCTCACTACGGTTTGTGAAGATATATATAGTATTTGCAGAGGAAATAGTCCTGAAGGGACTTGCGAATCTGAGCATGGACAAGGCTAAGGGGTGGAGGGGGTACATTCAAGGGTACTAAAGGAGCTCAGTGATGTACCGGCTATACCTCTGACAGTCCTATACAATAACACACTAGATACAGGGTTGGCCCCAGAGGACTGGAGAAAGGCAGATGTATTCCTGTTCCACAAGAGCAGCAGCAGGGAAGTGACTGGCAACTACAGGCTTTTCAATCTGACATCAGTAGTAGGGAAGTTAAAGGTGTTACTCCTAATGGAAGGACTGGTAGATTACCTTGCATGAGAAGTATTACAGGACCCAAGGCAGCATGGATTCATGGAAGAGAGATCATGTTAGACAAACCTGATAGAGTTCTTTGGGTGACTGGAGAAACAGAACGGGGGACACGGTGGACACGATCTACTTAGACTTCAGCAAGGCCTTCAACACCATGCTACATAGAAGGTTCTTAAAAAAAAATTGGGATGCTTGGGGGTGAGAACCAAGGTGGTGCACTGGGTACATAATTGGCTGATGGATAGGTGACAGAGTATGGTGGATAATAGCACTCACTCTGGTGAACGTAGAGTGACTAGCAGGGTTCCTCAGGGATCAGTACTGGGTCCAGTCCTCTTCAATATCTTTATAAGTGTCATTGTAGAAGAACTGGAAGAGAATGTGTGCCTTTTTGCAGGTGGCACCAAGATCTGTAATAGGGTGGGCACACTGGAGGGGGTTGGAATGGTCAAGTATATGGCAGCTGGGTTTCAATGCAAAAAAAGTGCAAAATCATGCACATTGGGTGCAGAAACCCAGAGAAGGAGTACGGAGTGAGGGGAAGATATTGACAGTCACTGAACAGGAAAAGGACCTATGGGTTACCATAACAGATAAGCTTAAGGTGGCAAGGCAATGTGACACAACAGTAGGGAAAGCCAGTGTGATGCTGAGGTGTATAAGGAGGGGTATCACCAGCAGAAAGAGGGAGGTGGTGTTGCCACTGTATTGGTCATGGTGAGATCACACCAGGAATTCTGTGTTCATTTCTAGAGACCACACCTCAGAAAGGACATAGACATGGTAGGCAGAGGTAGACAAAGGAGGGCAACAAAAATGGTGCAGGGCTGCACCAAATGCCCTATGAGAAGAGACAGAGGGATCTAAACATGTGCACCCTGGAAGGGGGGGCCATGGCAGAGACCTTTAAATACAGTACCTCACGGGAGTTAATAAGGTACAGGAACGGAGCATTTTTCAGAAAAGAAGCTGTACAAGAACTAGGGGACTTGACTTGAAGCTAGAGGGGGAAAGTTGGATAGTAAACAACATGGTTTCGTGGCAAGAAGGTCTTGTCAGATTTACCTGATTTTTTTCTTTGACTGGATGACAAAGGAAGTAGACGAGGGCCATGCTGTGGGTCTGCTGTACTTTGACTTCAGCGAGGCTTTTGACTCGATACTGCACAAAAGGGTTGCTCAAAAAGAGGGAAGACCTGGGTGTGACTAAAACTGTAGTGAACTGAGTGGGTAGTTGGCTAGAATGGAGGCACCAGAGGGTGGTGGTAAACAGGGTTAAATCAGAGGAAAGAGAGGTTACGAGCAGGGTTCCACAGGGATCTGTCCTGGGTAAAGTCCTCTTCAACATGTTCATTAGTGACATTGATGAGGGAACCCAGGGCAGGTTGTGTTTCTTCACAGATGACACAAAACTATGTTGGAGGGTGGATAGTGATGAGGTGAAGTGATATGCAGAGGGACCTACAAAAACTAGAGGGGTGGTCAAAGGTCTGGCAGTTAAAATTCAATGCCAAAAGTGCAGGATAAAGAGCCGGCCGCTCATCGCCCTCTAGCTGCCTCACAGGATCAAGTCCCACCACCCCTGGTGGGACACCTCACAGCTAGCGGTAGTGGCCCTGAATCTGAGCCGGCTGCTCATTGCCCTCCATCCACTACACAGGATCAGGTCCTGCTGCTCCTGGTGGGGCACCTCGTAGCTAGCGGCACCAGCCTCGAATCTGAGCTGGCTGTTCATCACCCTCCAGCCTCTGCACAGGATCAGGTACACCTGCAGAGACACCATGAAGCCCTGGCTCCTGAAGCCTTCCCCCCATTGGCTGCTTGGTCCTCACTTTGCTCACTCATTGGCCGAACACACTAGCAGGGCCCTCTTGATTGGACTGCTCATACTGCTTGCTATCTCAGGTGCTTGGTGCTTTTTTTAAAATGGATTTCTTACATTTCTGCATGTAGGATACAACTGTAGGATATAGCATTTTGTGTTTTAGTTAATATTATTTGTGTAGCTAATACTCTGCCGATTTTAATTCTGACTTCTGCAGCTGCATACCAGCCTGTTTTGTTTTCTTAGAGCCGTCAAGCTTTGTAACAGTCCTTTGTGTCTTTCTGCTATCCCTGTGCCTTTTCCTCTGTTTTTCCTACCTCTCTCAGTAGCTCGTCTTTGTCCCTCTTTTCCCTAACCCTGTTGTATTTGCTTTCCCTACTTATTGGAGTCTAGGCACCTGCTCCTCATTACCTCTCCTGTCTCCTTCCCTTGACGCTGCTAGTCCCTAAATTCTTTTTTTCCCCTCTCTTTCCCCATCATGCTCTTGCGTGCCCCCCCAGCCCACCAAACTTCTTTCTTTGTTTCTGACCCTTAGTGCCCGCTCCCCAGCACCCCCTGACCTCAGCCTTTTTATTGCTTCTCCTTCTACTACTTTTCTCAGTCACTTCCACTATCTATTGTCTTCTCCCCTGACCTGCCCCTGATAAACTGCAGCTCCAAGCTATATCACTTAATCTCGCCCTCTATCTTCTCCAGGTCCCACAGCCCCTGGTGGGGCACCTGACAGCTAGCGGCACTGGCCCCGAATCCAAGCCGGCTGCTGCTCATCACCCTCCAGCCACCACACAGGATCAGGTACACCCGCAGAGACACCAGGAAACCCTGGCTCCTGGAGCATTCACCCCATTGGCTGCTCAGTCCTTACTTTGCTCACTCATTGGCCGAACATGCTAGCAGCGCCCTCCTGATTGGACTGCTCATATTGCTTGCTATCTCAGGTGCTTGGCACTTTTTTAAAAATGGATTTCTTACATTTCTGCATGTAGGATACAACTGTAGGATATAGTATTTCATCCTGCCCACCCTCCCCAGACCCGACCTATATTAAATACACTTTCTTAAGCACCACCCCCTCTCCCTCCTCCAGGGAAACTCCTCTTAAAGAGACTGTCAGAGTGCAGCTACCTCCCTACACATATACTATACTGCTGCCACTGGGTCTCTTTCCACAAATAGGTTAGACTGGTACTCCCTGGGCTCTCTCCTACCACTCCTCCCCGTTTGGCTTACTTATCCCTACTCCTATCCCACCTCAGCCACCCAACCCAATCCCGGCAAGGGCAGACTGACAGTTTGGGGAACCTTTAGCCAGATACATGGGATCCCATCATTCCCTGCTCACCTTTATATAGCATAGCACTATGAAGCCCATATTCTCTCTGGCAGTGGTTGCCCTTCTGACAAGCTCCCTTCTAATAACTGATTTCTCCTTCTCACTTCTATCATCTGACCAGGTGATCCTCTGCCACTTTAAAGAAGACAATCTCGCCCCCCTCTCACCCACCTTTTTCAAACCAGTGGTCTCTAACCCCTCTCAGTACTCTCACACTTAGTTTCCTAACCAACCAAGACCACCACCTTCTAGGCTGCTCACTCTGCTCCACCCAACCCCTCCTCCCCCCTCTCTCTCACATACTAGGCCTCTGCCTCCTCCTGCTCTCTCTCTACTTTTACTGGCCGGGGACATTGAATTTAACCCTGGGCCAGACTCCATGACCACTTGCCTTCTGCTTTATGTGGTAGATGCCCATCCAGCAGGCTGGGCATCTACCACATAAATGCGAGAAGCCTCCTGCCTAAGCTAGATCACATTAATGCATGGATATCCCAATGTTCACCAGAAATCCTCTGTTTCTCAGAGACGTGGTTAACTGCCAAAGTCCCTGACTCCTTAGTCACAATTCCTGGATACTCCATTCTCCATATAGACAAGGGTAAGCACAGTGGTGGTGTTGTTCTCTATTCCCAAGAGTCCCTAAATGCCACCATTGTCTCCCAGGAGATAGTCCCAAAATCGCATGAGATGCTACTCTCCAAGCTTATCTTCCCCTCCTCATTTCTCTTTTCATTGCTGTCTGCTACTTCTCTCCCAGCACCTCATCTTCCTCCTTGGTCCACAAAATTGTCACCCTTACTTCCTCAGCTGCCTCGGGTGAACTTTTACTCTTGGGAGACTTCAGCTTTAATTAGCTCGCCCAGCACTCTAAGGCCATCACTCAACAGACTAAGGCACTAAACCTCACGCAACTCATCACCTAGCCTACAAGACTCAACCCTCACTCCTCTAACCACCCACCCTCAAAAGTTCTTGTTGGTTGGCACACTCCCTGATGCATTCAGTGACCATTGCTTTGCATTCTGTCATAGGAAGCATTGTCCCCCCCAGCCCAAATATATGTGATTCAGGTCCCTAAGGACCCTCAACAAGCAGGCACTACTATCCAACCTCTACCTAGAAGACTGGTCCAGAGTCGTCATGGCCTTAGACATCGACTCCACCTTTCTAGGCATCTGGAACTCCTACACCACCCTAAAAAAGCTGCTTGTCCAGCATAGCCCCCCCCCCCGGATATGCCCTTACCTGGTGAAGTTTTTCCAAGCCAGGGATAAAGCATGGAAAGCATTTAAGGCCTCCTCCAACACTGCTGACCTCCAAATGTACAGATCTCTAAGAAATGTATGCAATAAGGTGGTGCATTCCACCAAAGCTGGTTTCTTTAGGGCTCAGCTCAAGGACTGTCACCACACCCAGCTGCTTTCTGGAAGACTCTCCACTCCCTACTTTGCTCCACTCCTCAAGCTCTGTCCCTTTGCTCAGACCCCACCATCGACAGCCCCGGTATTGTTGTCTCCTTCACAAATCAGTTCTTCGCAACTTGTGCCCTACCCCACGGGAATCTACCTCCCCCTCTCTCCCCTCCCCACAGAAACAGTTACACCTCCTTCACTCCCGGGTCCAATCTCATGGCTGAATCCCATGACCCACTCCCATTCTACCCTCGCTCAGGAGCTCCCTCTCATAACTACACTTTCTGTCCCATCACACCCTTAGAGGTACTTCGTGCCCTCAAAGCTCTGAACTCTTCTAAACAAAGTCCTGATGGCATCAACCCTAGCCTCTTGAAAATCGCTGATCCTGCCATTGTCCCAGCAATTACCCACAGTTTCAACCTCTCACTGTCCTGCTGCAGCCTACTGAAGGCCTGGAAATTTGCCAAAGTCATACCTTTACACAAAGGAGGTGAACCCTCTAACCCAGGCAATTACAGACCAATCTCCCTTCTCCCCAACCTCTCCAAAATCTTGGAATCCCTTATCTCCAAAAGACTAAATAGTTTCCTTGCCTCTAAAGACATTCTGACACTATACCAATTGGGTTTCCATTGCCTCCACTTCCTCATCTTTTTTTCCGCTCACCAACCACATCCAATCGGCCATGGACAAGGGTCATCTCACACAGGCTATATTTATAGACATAGTCAAGGCTTTTGATTCAGTGACTCATAAACTCTTCCTTGATGATCTCTCTGCTATTGGACTGTCCATGTCTTCAACTAATGGGTTCAAGGCTTACTTAACAGTTAGGTTTCAATTTGTCCAGCTTGTGGATACCAAATCTATGCCCTTACCCATTATGGCTGGCATACCTCAGGTTGACCCTATTATCCATTTTCATAAACAATCTTCCTTCTGTTTGTTCTGTCTCACATGTCCAAATGTACACAGACGATGTTGTTATTTTTGCTTCTGGCCCCTCCCTAGCCCAGGTTGAATCCACCCTCCAAACTGACTTCTTGAACACCCTAAAATGGCTTGATGTCAAATCACTCAAATGCAACACTGAGAAAATGGTCGCTTTGGCTCTGCCCAGAAACTAGCCAAAATGCCTTCTCCTCCCACCTTTTATGCCTTTGATGGCTCCAAGATTACAGTAGTTGGCTCACTTAAATATTTGGGCATCTGGCTTGATCCTGAATTAGACTTCTCCCTGCATCTTGACTCTATCCACAATAAACTGCGTCCAAAACATGGATCACTCTATAGACACAAGGACAGTCTCTTCCCCCATCAGGAGGGAAATAATCTCTAAGTTTATCCTTCCATTGTTTGATTATGCAGATGTGGTCTATAGTTCAGCACCAAAATCCTTCCTTGTCAGATTAGACACCTTATTTCATGCCTTCTGCCACTTTGCCTCTGATTTCCCTTTCCGTACCCATCATTGCCTCCTCTACCATGCTGTCTCGTTGCTCTTACTCACTGATTGACGTTGGGTGCACTGCATAACCTTTATCATCAAGTTCTGGTTCAACACCCTTCCTCTCTACCTCTCGTCCCTTCTAGTCACAGATACTAGTACCGGCTACTCCCTGCACTCACGAGACCATCACTCCTTCTCCCTTGCCACTTCTTGCTCACTTGCCGGGGAAATAGCCTTTGCCCATCAGCTCCCCACCTTCTGGAACTCCCCCCCCCAACATATACAGCCTGCCTACCCCACTAGCTATTAAAAAGTACTTCAAGCACCTGCCTCTCCTGCCTTGCAAATGCTTCCACCCTCCTTAAATGCTTCCTCCAGTCAATGTTTCCCCCTCACTAAATGCTCCCTCTGGCTTCACTAACCATACTTTTCATTACCATCCCTGCCCTCACTCCACATGCACACTCCTTGCCCAATGTTTTCAGCGCACTCTTGCTAGTATCAATTCTTCAAGCCTCACTAAAGTTCAGTCGTGCAGTGCTATTTATTTCAGGGTTTGTCATTGTACATAGTTTCCGTAAATGAGCTGTTAGCCTTACTTCTGATTGAGATGTACAGAATCTACTGTTTATTCTTTGTATTTTTGCATATCTCTTGTTTATAAACATGTATGTACGCTATGTATCCATTGCCCCCTTACCCTGTGTAGCACCTGGAAATGAACTTTGGCTCAGTGTGCCTTTCCCAGTTATCAACTTTTAAATAAAATAAAATAAATAAAGAAATAAGTACCAGGGAAAAGGAACCCCAAGACAGAGTACTAGATGGGTGAGTGAAACTTAGCAATACAGAAGAGGAATGGGATCTAGGAGTTATCATCAGTAACTCCCTTAAACAAATGAGCCAGTGCAACAAGGCCTATAGCAAAGTTAACAGGATGCTGGGCTGTATCGGGAGGGGTATTGATAGCTGAAGAAAAGAGGTAATATATCCCCTATTCAGATCCCTTGTGAGGCCTCACCTGGAGTACTGCATTCAGTTCTGGAGTCCTCACCTCAGAAAGGACATGGATAGGTTGGAAATAGTGCAGCGCAGAGTAAGAAAAATGATTCAGTGCTAGCAGAGCAAATTCTATAAGAAGCACCTCAAGGCACTAAATATATACTCAATGAAAACCAGAAGGGAGAGGGGGGGGATATAATAGAGACCTTCAATTTCCTTAAAGGAATTAACAATGTAAACTGTGGGGAATTATTTACCCTGAATACCAACTCGAGGCCACATGGTGAAGAGTGGAAATTAACAGGAGTAAGGTTCAGGATGAACTTGAGGAAGTACTTCTTTATGTAAAGGGTGGTGAAACCTTGGAACAGTTTGTTGGCTGAGGTGGTGAGTGCAAACACAGTCAGGGATTCAAGCAGACATTTGATAGAATGAAAAGAATAGTGGTCACCCAGGGTGACAAGACCAGAGAGGAGAATTGGGATTGGATGGGGAGGGTTAGTACCCTGGAGGAACAATAGGTTCCATGGAAGGTTGCAGGGATTATATGGAATATCAGCAGACTGGATAGACCTCTGGTCTTTTTCTGACATCATTGTCTGTGTTTCTATGTTGTAGAGGGGGTGTGAGGATGTATTTCTTCACTGAGAGGGTGGTGGACACCTGGAATAATCTTCATGCATGGGTGGTTGGGACGAGAACAGTGGTGGGCTTCAATCATGCACGTACTAGGTATAAAGGAAAACTGGACTCAAAGTAGGAGGGAGGTGGCTGGAGACCTGGTAGGGCCTGTGGTAGAAGAATAGGAAGAGAAAAGAGGGGCAGACTGGGTGGGCCAAGCTGTCTTTATCTGCCGGCAAATTCTATTTTTCTATGTAGTAGCAGTGATTCATTTCATATGAGTTATCAGCATAGTTTTCAGATGATTACATATAGGATAAAGTATGAGGGTGCAGTGTGTTACAAGAATTTAACACACACCTGAGTTGTTGGATGGCACATAAACCCCGAGGGCGAAGCCCAAGGGGTTTATGCTAGCCATCCAACAATGAGGGTGTGTGTTAAATTTGAGTAAAACGCACTGCACCCCATATTTTATTTTATATAATTGAAGGGGTTCCGTTTTTTCCATTGAGAGGTATGAAAATGAATGAAACACACAGTTTTGCCTTGTCTCGTGGATTTTCTTCATTTGGTAAAATGTGGAGTTTGTAATAAGTGAAAAACCATAAAGTAAGCATAAGAAGTTTTACAGCGGGAATTTAACTAACTTTAACAGCAAAGAGAAACAAAAAAAAAAGTCTGATTCAATCTCCCGGTTGCCTTTTTTTAGGTTGCTATGGACGTTGCTAGGTGTTGCTTAGCAGTGGAGTCTTGTAACCTGCAGAGGGAGGGGAAACGGTGATAAAAAAAGTTGTGAGAAAGCTTTGTTTTAATTTTTTTTGAGGTAGTAGGGAAAAGAGAAAATATCTTGTCCTTTCACAATGGCTCAGGAGGTGAGTGTTTGGCTGACTAAATTCATGAGGGACACCGTTTGTGATAGTCTCGAGCTGCATTGCGTTTCAAGCATTTTCCAATTGAAAAAGGCATGTGAATGCCGTCACACCTACTCAGGTGTTACGGTATTTAATACACGCTTTTTTCAATAGGAAAAAATGGAACCCATTAATTATATTTTATAAATTAACTTGTTAAATTGTATTTCTTCAGCACACAATGTTGGCTCAGCAAACACCCTTTCAATAACAAGTGATGCAAGTATTTTCAATATGATTCAAAAATATCCTTCATTTTTTACTTGTCTACCACCTACACATGTCAAACTGTCTGACAATTATTTATAAAATGCTTTCATTCACCTCATACTGTTAAACTGTTTCCTGTCTCTATGTGGGCCTCTGTCTGTCTGTCTGTCTGAGAATGAAGCAGATTGTCTTTTTATAGTGAATATTTCAAAATGATGGTTTATCCACAAAAGAAAAAATGCAGATGCTTAACCTTTGAAAATAAGTAGACCTTAAGACTGTTTTAAGAGTGTCAATTTGTGTTGTGCACACATTGATAAGTAAACCACAAACTATATACTTGCACAACAATTCAGGGTAATGATCAGAACTGAAATCCTGTTAAGTACCCAGTCATTATTTATGAAACCTCAATGTCAGTATTAATTAATGATCTTTCTTTCTTTCTTTTCTTTCTTTCTGTCTCATTCCTTATCTGGAATGTAATCCAGAGACAATATTTCATTTACAGTGGTGCCCCAGAGGCAGAAGGTCAGAAATATTCCAATAACTTGCTTGCTAAAATATAATCTATGATAAGAAGTAATAATACAACAGGAAACAGTTTCCTGATTAAACTAAGAATTAAATGATATAAATATTGAATTTTTACAACCATAAGGTGGAGATAAGAAAATACAATACCATTTACACAATACCATTTACAAGGTACTGTGGGTCTAGCACAAAGACCAATAGAAAATATTAAACTGTTAAATGACAATAATAAATGTTTTCTAAAATAAAGACCAGAGGCTCTTGTTTGAGTTCACATGGAATTTAATTCCATAGTTTGGTGGCTGATGAACCCAAATGTCTGGCACCAGTCCTGGTCCAGTTTTCTGGTATTCTAAATACAACCTTATCAATACATCTAAAAATAGAAGACAGACAGATGACAACTAACCTGGAAACAATCTAGCCCCTGTCTACTAGCATGCTCTGTAACACAGTCTGTGTGCAGTCATCATGCCAGAAAACTTTCAAAAGAAGTTGTAAATTATCCTCTCTGAATGAGCATCTCTGCATTATTGTGCTATGCAATATGTATTTACTGTACTATATTTGCTTTCAATTCAGTGTTTAATGTGTGTTGCCATGGATCTTAAACAGATGCCAGACTAATTTTAATGTACCATACCTAACCTATTTCCTTCTTTCAATGTGTCTAACAGTACATCCATCTCTTTGGCTATTCAACTTTCAAGAAACCACCAAGGCTACGCTCTTGCACATACAGTACCATCATAAAACAAACTGCCTCTGACTGAAGGCACTAAAGAACAAAATTACTGTACCAGACCTCGTTTTCAGTAAATTCCACCTCCTTTGGCACAGGTGCCTTTGCTCTCACAACAATTTAATGGTAAAAACCAAAAGAATCTCACCTTCTGGTTGTAAACCAACTTTTCAAATGTAGTTCAAGAGTGACAGATCTGTATGCTGTACATTCAGGTAGCCAAAGTGTGCTTCTTACAGCACTGAACACACGTGGTTCTGACAGGAAACCAGCATCAGTTCTGCGGAAGGGTAATGATATTTTTGTCTTCTTGCTGGGGCAGCTAATAATATAGCTTCACACGTAACTTATGATGTTTCTCACTGATGTTACCTGATGCATGTATACAACAGCATAAAATACATTTCCTGTTATATAAGTAGTGTGATTATTTCAAATTACTAGCACAGTGTATAGAAACTATACTGTAGAACTTAAAGTTATATGAAATTAGTGCATCTGAGCCAAAATTAAGAAATAAAGCATAGGTTCATTGAAAATGATAGTTCATTCACAAAATAATATCATCATATGTAAATAAAAAATTACTTCTGTAGTATCACAATACATGTGCACCTTATAAAAGCTAATGCCTAGGACTTAATCTGTTCCATTTCATCTTTTTAATGTTATTATTGTTTCTGTACCCAGGATATTCCAAATGAGATGCAATATCTCATTTTCATGGAGCTCCCACATTTACCCATTTTTCCAGCTGGGTGAAGTAAAGAACTGAGAGGTTAAATGGAATGCCCAAAGTCACATTTACAGTCAAGTGAGTCTGGTGGCATTTGAGTCTGTGTTTCTTGGGTCTCCTGGGTCCCATGCCCATGCTCTAGGCATTACTCCATGCTGCCTCTTTTATACTGCATCATCAGGTACAAGAAAAAGCTGGCAGGGCTAATACTAGTTTGCCACAGAATATCAATAAACGAAAAATCTCACAGCAGTTTCTTCAGATGGCATCCTTAAAAAAACATTGTGTCATATTTTCAAAGGACCCCTGGAAGCATGCACTTACATGGGGCATAATGTTTTTCCCAATTTCTGATCATAATCCCAAACCCAATAAGTGTTCTATTCAGCCTAAATCCCATCCTGATCAACTCACCATCTCCTTGACTTATCTTCAGTCCCTGAAGCTCCATGGTGTACCCCCCCCCCAATGGCGAGGCCACTGGTGATGGAGGATAGGTCCCTGGATGGTGACCAAATCCAGAAACCACAAGCTTGAGCCTGATCAGTAGGAGAGGGGCCTGCAGTGTGCCAGTTTCATCCTGCTACTGACCAGTATTTTCTCATAGAAACAGACAATGATGGTAGAAAAAGACCATTGGCCCATCTAGTCTGCCCATAAAACCCTAACAAACCCAAGACAGGGTTCCAACCCACACTATCCACACCCATGCTCCCTGCCTACTACTACCACCCTGATCATCCATTAAGCCCTTGACTCTGTCCCAGCTGTGTTTGAAATCATTGATAGTCTTGGCACTCACCACATCAGCAGGAAGACTGATTTATGGCTCCACTACCCTTTCTGTAAAATAAAACTTTCACACTTCCCTCTTGAACCTCCCCTTGTCAGTTTCCACTCATTCTCCCATGTTCTTGATCAGCTACTTATGCTAAGTAGTTCTTCACAGTTTACCTTGTTCATTCCCTTCATGAACTTGAAGGTCTCTGTCATATCTCCCCTCTCTCTCTTCTGGCCTCCAGCAAGTATGTGTTCAGTACCTTAAGATGATCCTCATAAGATGTGCCCTGCTGGCCCTGAATCATATTGGTCACCCCATGCTGCACTGTCTCCAGCTTGTACTTATCTTTCCTTAGTTGAGGACTCCAGAATTGGGGACAGTACTCCATGTGGAGCCTTACCGGTGATCTTTAGAGAGGTAGTAATACCTTTTTATTTCTGCTATCAGTACCCCTTCTCATACACCCCAGCATCCAGTTTGCCTTACTGTAAGCCTTGTTATGCTGACTTGATTGCTTTGCCTCCCCATCCAGTACTCTGTCCTGGGGCTCTTGCTCTCAGTTTGTATCATCATGCACTATATGGCATTGAATTTCAACTGCCAAACCTCTGACCTCCTCTCTAGCCTTTGCAAGTCTCTTTGCATCTCCGTAACCCAGTCTTTGCTGTCTGTCTTGCCACAGAGCTTAGTGTTGTCTGTAAAGAGACACATCTTGCCCTGCAATCCTTCTTCTATGTCAGTGATGAACATATTGAAAAGAACTAGACCTAAGACTGATCCTTGTGGCATCCCACTGGTGACCTCCAATTCTTCTGATTTGACTCTGTTAACCACAACCCTCTGCTGTCTCTCTTCCTATCAGTTTCTCACCCAACTAACTGTGTCCTTCAGTGCACCCAGATCCTCTAGATTCTCCAGCAGTATTTTGTGAGGTACCAAGTTGAAAGCCTTTCTGAAATCAAAGTTGAGTGAATCCCTTGCATAGCCCTTATCCACTACCCTCATTACCCAAAGAATACTATCAGCCTGGTTTGACCAGACCTCCCTGTCATGAACCCCATCCTATTTACTGTCCTGGAGTCCATTGCTCTCCAGGTGGTCCACAAGGTCCTCTTTGACTACTGTCTCCATTAGTTTACCCCCAGTAGAGGGAAGACTGACAGGTCTGTAGTTACCAGGTTGCTCCTTGCCCACCCCACAACCCCCACAACCGCCTTATGGAGCAGGACTACGTCTGCTACCCTCCAGTTTTTTGGAACCTCCCCTGTCTCAGATAAACTATTGAAAAGTCCTACCAGGGATTCACTTAGTTCTGTTGACAATTCCTTGAGCACTCATGGATGCATCTCATCTGGCCCAGGGACCTTATCCATCTTTAGGACTGCTAGCCCTTTCTGAACTCATTCGCTAGTAAATACTTGCTGCATCACCTCAGGAATCCCCCTTACAGCCACCTTAATGCCATTTTCTGGCTGAGGCCCTCTGCCTTATTGTATATACAGAGCAGTTGTAAAGAACATCTGCTTTCTGTCATTCCTCGTCAATTACTCTACCTCCCTCTGTTAGCCTAACAATTCCTTCTCTCGTCTGTCTTTTTTCCCTAATATATCTAATGGACTGTTCTTCCCTTCCCTTGACCCCCTCCACATTACACAGCTCTGTGTCTGCCATTGCTTCTTTGACCACCATCTTGATTTCCTGTCTACTCATTTG